>SEMN01000001.1:1685109-2304609 GCA_005408345.1 Macquaria australasica | reverse complement strand
TGTGATCATACTTTCAATCAAGTATCTTCTTAGGATTTGTTCATGTGTGCTTTCAATTTGGTGTGCGTTGGGATTTAGCTACAGTGATGTGTATGTGAGGAGTTCTTATTTCTGTCTGATTTATGAGACACAAGTGGATGTTTACCTGCTTTTTAAAAATGCTGAACTTCAGTTTTATACTCTTTGAATAGCCATCAAAAATTCAATTCAACATCAAGAGGTCAAAGGTCAAATAAATAATTGGTGGATATGTTGATTTTTTTTTTTTTTTACTAAAAAGAACTAGTTTCAAGGCGAAAACAGGTCATAGATGTGGTTTAATGACCTGAGTGGTATATAAAAGTTGTGAGAATAAGTTTTTCCATTATTGCAATACATTTTACTTAATGCAAAAAATGAAAGCATGGACAAAAGTTCCCACTGCAAATCCAATCATCGCAGTGACTTTTCAGAAATGATCTGATGTAGCTAACTTACGCCTTTCAGTAAGATCTCTCACAAATATTAGTCATTTTTGAAGTGGGTATTTGATCAAATGGCTTGAAAAATCTTTATCTTGGTTGACATGTGGTGTGTTTTTTGTGACTTCGTATCTGCCTTTTAAAACTCACCTTCTACCTTGAAATCAGTTTTATTTGATATCGAGCTCAGCATTAAAATTGTTCCTATTTCCTGTGGAAGATTTAAAATGCCTAAATTAAAACAAATCAATCAAAGAAATAGTGAAATACAGTACACATTGTTATATGCATTTCCTTTTTATGTATGCATTCAGTGTGTCACAATTAAATGAAAAACACATGTTAAAAGGACAATTACTTAGCTTTGTGTCTTTAATAACTGAATAACTTGATTTTCATTGTGACACCACCTTTTTACTAAAAGAAAAGGCTCCCTTGCACCTCTTCATGGAAACTAAGGACAGTGGTTGGCATTTAGTACTGGCAGGTTTAAGCTGCCCTCTGCTGGGCAACACTGAAATGCAATACACCTTCTCACTTTGTTCTGTGTTGTAATTAGATTTTAATGTGGCATGGAAAAGTCATGTCACAGTGGAAAACAACTCATTCAGTTTTTAAAGACAAAAGCTAAAAACTGTCCTTTTACATTTGTTTTTCATTTAAGTATCACACATTAATGCAAACATAAAACGGAAATACAAATAATGCATATTGTCTTGAACCTCTTTGCTTGGTTTATTTTAATTTAGGCATTTTAGATCTTCTATAATATACAAACCCCTAATTAAGACACTTCAAATCAAGTATTCTTATTTCATCTTTAGAAGCAGGTGGGTATAAAACAACCTGATAAGGGAAACCAAGATTGAATAAATTACAAACTAGTAAACACAATATCACATCAATAGATAAATAAAATAGATACATACTTTACCCTGCATTGACCATGTGGAAGACAGTTTAAATAATAAATGAATTATTCAGTTGTTAAACAATTAAAAACAATATTACATTTTCAAATACGCTTGTGTATGGAAAATATTTTCTTTTGTTTGACAGTAAAACAATGTTTGGGCTAGTATAGATTTACACACTAAATAATACATCACATATTTTACCATACTGTACTATGATTAGAGTTTACTTTTTGGAATTACACATTTAAAATATCCCCTGTTCACTGGTTTACCATAGTATTTCAAATACAATGCAAGACAGAACTGCTGATAATACTGAGAATATCAGGTCAAGAAGGACAGCGCACGGGAAAGTAATTTTGTGTTAGGTGCATCATATGTGTTTAAAGTATGCTGAGCTGGGGACTTAGGGATGAAGTATGGCTTGGCTCTGAACTTGAATGTATGATTAAAGGGTTATGCATGCAAAACACTGTGCTAATAATAAAGGTGTGCCATTAGCCTCAGTCATCCACAGAGGATGACTGCAGCACTGTATAGAGTGGAAAAGTCATGTGATTTCTCTCAAAGTATTTTGACCTTTTAGTTGTAGCAATAAAGTTGCACCATATGATCTGAAATCAATGTGATTCCACACTTTCGGTCAGGTTGGTTTGTTAAACAGTTAATAAAATGACCGATGACTCTGTACTATTCAAGTGTCCCAGTAAGCGATGACTGTGTGACAGTGAGCCAACATGCACAATACCAGGACCCTGAAACTGAAGCAGCTAAATGGAATTCAGCCATCATTCATTTGATTATTTACACCTTCCTGCTGTGACATGTCAAAATATCTTCTGTGAAAAAGGCATCCATTCAGAATTAATGTGAATGTGAAGAACCACTTTGAAAGCAGCCCATACTGCAGGTACAAATAAATGGTTGAAATACTCAAAGAATCAAGAAATCCAAAGTGACTTTGCTCTCTAAATGTAATATTCAGGCATACTGAATGCAGTGTGTACTGGCCACCTATTAAACAAAAGTGTGCAAGCATGTTTACCATTAGGCCTGCGACAACATATTTTTGTTCATGCACATGTAAGGAGCCATTGTATGGTTTATACTGTTATATGTATAGGTATTCAGTAGAGGTAAAGTCCACTGAACATCCACAGAAAGACATTCCTGGAGGCTTGGCAATGACACTAACATAATGCACAATAAGTGCGATGTTGACCATCACTTTTGATACTCATGATAACTTCAGAGTGCCAAAATGAAACAAAAAATGAGCACCAATGCACAAGTGGCGTAACACTTGGTTCTAAAGATCATCGTGCTTTTCATGGTTACCACTGATTTCTGTCAAGGTCACTGAAAATAAAATACGAGATCAAAGTTGTATAACAGCAGAAAGGCAACACTGAGTTTGTGTTTCCTTTATTTTACATGTTTACAGCAAATAAATATTTTTCATTTGGACGGCAAAATTAATTGAACTATATGTGCGTACCTGTGCAAGCTTCATCATCATGTGGGCAAAGACATGAAGGAACCCGACAATAGCATCCCACAGCCTGCTGTGGGCCAGGGACTGCTGGTTGCCGGTGCATGGGCCCTGAAGAGAGAAACTGTGTGTTACACACATAATAAACAAGTGTAAATGCCTGATTTCTTCAAATTTTACCTGAATATATTCAGTTAGACTGTTGAAAATCTGTTTTGCCACTGTCATAGCTTTGGAGAAATTCTTTTTGCCTGGATCATCAATGACGTCCTTGCCAGAGTAATACCAGTAGAAATCACTGATAGACTCCTTGATTGAAAAAAATGAGAGGTAAGTAGAGTATTTCCATAACATAAAAATATCTATCTATATTTTTATCAAGGTAAAATGTCAAATGTTTTGGCATGTAAATCCCTTCTTAATCAATTAAAAATACTATATACAAAGTACTTACAGTGTCCAGAACATCTGACTTTCTTGATTATCTGAGCTACCAAATAAAAAGCCTTTGGGAACTATAAAATGACTGAAAATCCACGGTTGAAGGCAAAGTTAGATGCGTACATCCAACCAACCAGCTACACAATAGCACATCATGTCACATTTTTGTGACAATATAATCTTCAGTATGGCCTTTCAAACTTTGATTTTGAATCTTTATTAACCGCACCATCTCTAGGCTAAATTAAAAGTTGCACCTGGAGTCGGAGGAGGTAATCGACAGTACAGATGATGACGTTGATGGTAGTTGTGCTGCCTGTCTGTGTCCGCAAGTAGTTCTGAAAATCTGCAGCAAAACAGATATCATTTTGAAAAGTAGTAATGTTTGACAATATTTGCTTCAATGACATGCATAACTTGGTTTGAATTTAATTTTACTCTCATTTGAAACATGAGTCATTCTCACCATTATTGTGACCCTCACAAAGCAGCTGCAAGAAGCGGAAGAGGTCACAGGTGAACTCGTCATCTGACATCACTTTCTCATCTAAACAAAGATGAAATGAAGGAAAGTGTCAAATTACATCCTAAAATCAGGTTGAGATCAGACTAAATATAGTGGTAAAACGTCTTACTGGTGATTACTGAAACAGTTTGCCTGTAAATAAAATTAAATTCTCAACTTACCATCATGTCTGAATGGATTTTAGTAACAGACAACTTTACTAACCACCTCTCACCGAGTGTTGTATTTTTTACAATAAATTAAAAAATGGGTCATTGTAAATTGTATAAATGATATTAATAGAAGAAATACAAATGCCTGTGGTCCGACAATGGTCTGACAAAAAAAAAATCAAATGTCAAGCAACATACAGGAGGCATCAGCAGCACGTGCATACAGCTAATGTCAAAACAAGTCGCCATGAAAAATTACCACAGAAACATAATCAGACAAACAGTCACATTAACAACATGTATAAACTAAGCAGATAATGATGATGCACTGTTGTACAGATAGAAAGACAGCATTAAAGTTAAGACATTGCAGTACTCAGGGGTGAACTGGTCATCTGGAGTTTTTTTAACTAATGGTATGCAAAAACAATGTATAAAATTGAGGAGAAAAGGGAAAACCAGGATATTTTTAAGTGTGTATCATCCCATATATAAAGCCACTGCACCATTTTGAAATATTCTACAAAAATGGGCTGTATGCTGTATATGTCCACTATAACTTAAAACCCCAGTTCACCACTGACCATAATGAATACACACACAAATACACAGACACAGAATCATGCAGCACACACCAACTTTGCTCTAATGCAGCAGCGATAAATGTCAGAGAGGTTGGGGCATTGTCCATCAAAATGTTGAAGGGAATCCAGCACATGATATAGTACATCAGAGAAAAAGTTTGCACATGCTTTAGTTGTATCAAAATTACAGTTTGAGCTAATGACTTCCAGACTTGCACTTGGATGTGCCCTGTTTAATCTTTAAAAATAATTATTAATTAACTACAAGCAAGCTCAGGAGTTGGTATACTCGAATCTACCAGAATATTCTTTTAAATTTTTGTGTTTAAATAGTGTTAAAATTAATATTCTGATAGATTTGTGTATGCCATGTCTTTTCAAACTTGATGCATATTTGTTATCAAGATTGACTGCAGTGACAACAAAGTTTGTAGCCATATATTCATAAATGATATGACTGAAAAATGTGCAAGAAGGTATTAAAGTCGTGAAACTATTCATAACAAATAGTTTTCATGAGCGGAAAAGATCAGATTCCATTCATTGCCTTTTGAAATGAGGAGTGACGTGAGGAGGGGCACGAGCTATGAACATGAAAGATGGACAGAGGCATCCAATCCTCTCTTGGTGGAATTTCAGTGTTAGATAGAGAAGTGATGGAGCAAGGGGGACAGGGGAGAGAAAGAGAAATAAGAGTGCAGAGAGGCAGATGGACAGAAACATGATTTACCCCGATCTAGGTTCAAGTCTGAGGACCATGAAAGGAGGGACAAGGGAGAGGTGGCAGTGATCGTGGGGAAGGGAGAGAGGATCAGTGTGTTGACAACAGTAGAGGACTAAGAGATGAGGAGGGGGAAATTAACAACATTCCATGGCAAATTCATTCAGGTAGAATTTCAAATGAACCTCCAGAATTAGATGACAAAAGTTGGTAAAACAGTAGGTGAAGTCCAATCAACAAGTCAAACTACTAGACATATTCAGGAAAAAAAAACGTTAAAATCCTTAAATCAAATCCTTTAACAGTTATCCATGTGTTAATAATATTTAATGTTAGGAAAGTAATCATTCAATTAAATTAAAATGTGTACACTAAATGACAGATGGAAAACATTCAGAAGAAGATGAATTAATAGATGTTCAGAATGTCTTAAATGTATTTATTAAATCATTATCTTAATTTGATTGATCTATGTTAATGGTGATGAGGCAGATACCTTATTTACAGTCACTAACAAAAACATGTCTTGATTTGGATCTTTCATTTTGACCATTCTTACTATTATCCTTCTGAAATGTGTATCATGTCGTCAAAAATATGAACTCCTCTGTGTGTTTTTTTTCTCTAATCTACAATGAACAGAATTACCAAACCTATTTGGGATTTGTTTGGACATATACAGTACTCAAGTCAAGTGAAGACACCCAGATAGAACCTATTTTCAACCATCTCAAAAAAGCTTGATTTTGATTTTCAATGAGCTCATTCTGACGCATTTGCCAATCCTACGGCACCAAATTTACTGATATGGGATAAGAAATTATAAATTAAACGAGAACATCTGCTTAAATAGTTTTTAAGTCATCATCTTTTAGGGTGTATAGATGATCAAGGGTATGATGATGTTAAATGTAGTCCATGTAGGCAAATGTTGTTCACTGGAGTGCTGCTGTCATTATTTGTGCTGCTGAGTTGGACGTTGTCGTACAATGAATAATGGTATAATTTGGTCCTCACTTATTTTTGAGTTGTTGAATTGTCTCTGCAAATCATTTCTACAGACCTTTCAGATCTGCTTTGAATGTGTGTACTTTGTTGTTGTGGCATACAAGGAATAGAAAAGCAGCATATGCTTATGCTTTTGATTCCTCCTGCAGACAAAATGTGTGCCATCTTCACTTGTATCCCATTGCTGGTGATTGTGTAGATTATTGTGTAATGAGATGGGTGAGGTAAGTGTATTCAACAATGTAATCTGCACCTACAAACGATGCACATAATCTATTATATGACAATATTAAACAATAGCTGCGGTGTGATGTTTTGCCTGCTGTAAGAGTATGGAGACTTACTAGTGCCCTCCTCTGAAACCATGCCCAGCCCCTCCGCCTTGTTCTGCCTCTCAAAGGCATTTAGATCCAGGACACTGCAGAGGACATAAAGCCATTTTTAGATGTGCACTCCCCGCTCGTCAATTAATACACCTAAGTTACGTTACAATTCAAAAGTTGAAAATTGTGCTCATTGATTGAACACTGACCAGCATGTCTGCATCAATGCCTGGACACTCAAAAAGAAGCCTACATCCTTCTTATCCTTCAAGTACTCCAGCATTTTCTAACAAAAAAGAGGGGGTTATCCATAAAACATGCTCCTTTAAAGGTAACTTCATATTCAAAATAATATCATCTAAAGGGTTTGTTTTCAGAACACATACCCGTTGAACCTCACTGTTTCCGCCGTTAAGGATAGAGATACCCAGCTTGAGGGTTGTAGTCACCATTGGGCCAGTCTCTCCTACATGAAAAAAGACAAAGTCATGAACTTGGCAAGGGCAAACTGAATCACACTGCAGGCAGGTTTCCAGGCAAAACTGTGTTGCCTGAAGATAGGGAGCAAGACTACCTTTGCAGGCACTGATCATTTGCAGGACCATCTCTGCAGCACCACGATTATGAAGTCTGGCCTGCTGGTACAGGAGCCTTTGCTTCTCCATTTCTTTTTCCTGTGGTTGACACAAACATTATGAGCATTTGGTGCTGTTATACTTCACACAGAGAATTTAAATACATGGAGTGGACTCTTTCAGGTCAGATTTTTGATTAAATATTCAGTGGCAGTCTTAAATACACCAGGCCTGGGTTGCACCAGCTATACATAAATCCATTACTAAGTTTGAATGTAAAGCCCCTCCTAAGTTCTTAGTAACTAATTAATTAATTAGTTAACTAATTAATTAATTAATTAGTTTCAAACTAGTGATTTAGTAAATCAGTTTGCACCATTAAAACCTAAGAAATATCTTAGCTAGTAAAGACTTTAGTAATGTGTAAATTGGTTGCTAAGGAACATCTACAGCGCTATGGATGCAATAGACTATGTAAACAGGAAGTCATTGTAGCATCACAAGCTAGCATAACTACCAAAAGATATATTTTTTGTAAATGTAGGTATTACTATGTTTTAATTTAGTCATGCATAAAACTCCACTTATGTTGAAACTAAGTTAAGTTTGAATTCACAAACATCTGGTGCAACTGGCTCCAGGTGTTTAATGTAAAAATAGCTGTTCATTCAAAAAGTTGTCCATTCTATCCATTCATATTCTCGATTTCAATTCACATTCACTCTCCTTTCACTCAAGTCCCTAACGTTTCACCTTACTGCTGTCTAATCAACTTACCATTGTATTCTCATTACACATCTATACATAAAGTGATTATTACAGAGAAAATATCTATTCATTGGTAAATTCTGTCAGTTACCTACTAATAAAATCAATGTCACGTCATGCTTTTTCCTTTTGTTTTATATCAAAATTTTCTGCCACTTATTTTTTTTTGTGCTAATGTTTGTTTCTTTTTATGTACAGTAATATCATCTTTTTACAAACATTTGCATTATGGGTTGTTACTGTCCATTTAAAGTACCTGTCTGACTCTTGCACACATTCTGTCACCCCACTTTATTAGTCATGGAGTTGTTACACTACTTCTTCACGTTTGCTGGTTGGAGCAAGCGTTAGACTACAGGAAACAGCCCCATTGGCTAAGCATTTTGGCCATATAGCTTACCAAAGTGTCTTAATTGCAGCAGCCCTGCAAATAAGATACTTTGGGCAAGAGCTGTAATCCCTCTGCATAGGAGATATTTCTTTGGCATTTCATAGTAGTGTGCCTTTGCTTTAAAAATAGTTTGAACCATTTCTTAAAGCAAAACATTGCTCTGGCTCTAAACAGCCTTTAATCTCTACTTGTGCTATTACACAATTATTTATTTATAGCACTGAGCCAACTGGGAATTAAATGCCATTTAAATAAAGAAAATGGCAATCAAATGAACATCTCTGAATCCAAGGGACAAACTGACATTCCTCTGTTCAGCCACATCACAAATCAACTTGTAGCATCCCACATCCTGACCCTTAAACAACCCCCCAACCCTCCATCCCCTGCCTCCCTCCCTCCCTCCCTTCCCACGCCCAACCCCCCTCCCACACCCAACCCCCCTCCCACCCACCCACATATGCCTGGCCATGCTCTACCCACTATGTGTCGGGCAGTTGGACCTCAAACTTACACTGCAGTCCCTGACTTTCTAATGAAACCTGATGAAACCTATGAACTATGCACTATATGATGTGTGTGAATTTACTTTTAAAACTATGACTATGTGTGTGAATATATAGCTTTTAACGTTGCATGTTCTATACTGGCTTTCACTGTAGTCTGTCAGTATGCTATGTGAGTGGGGGAAGGAACATTGATCAGTAGCATTCAGTTAATAAAGATTGGTGTTATGAGGGTGAGAGGGATTACATGAAGCGATGGGGAAAGAGACAGAGAGAAAGACAAATGGGACAGCTATATAAACTGGGAGGAATGACATCACTAGTCAATGAGTTTGTGTAAAATCATATTCACAATATCTTTCAATAGAGATTTGAATTTGAATAGCCTATAAGAACACATCCAATATCATCTCAAGGCTTTTTGTACAGGCTTTTAGCATGTCTAACTCCCCAGTTTGATATAAGCCCTCACACGTTTTGAAGGCATTTTTGAATTTATAAATATATTTTAGTAGTTTAAAACGACAATATGTGTTGACAAAGCACAAAAATTGTTCATGGTCAAACAAAGAAAAATGCCACTGGAGTTCTTTAACAGTTCAGCTCCAGTCGCTTTTAACAGTGAAGTCAGCACTGTGTGTATCAATGACTACAATGTGTACGACTCATAAACTTGACACAAGGAATGTAGTAAAGGCCTGCACAGCGGCAGCTGGTGTTGCCTTTTTAAAGTAAACCATAAAGTATAAAAAGCCCTGCCAGTCCACTCCAGAGTAAAACTAGAGGAATGGACAGTGTGGTGTAACAGGAGAACCTTTGAGCTACATTTTTCTTACACATTGCTTTATTTTCATAACTTTATCTAAAGTGGTAGACATTGTCCATCAAGAGAGTTGATAAGTGATTTTAAAATGTGAGTTATTATTAGTGTGATTATTTTGATCATCATTATCATTATTATTGTTGATGTTAAATTACATTAAGTTAATTTAATCTAAGTAGACCCATTCCAGATCCAAGGCACAAAGAAGTGCAAACAGGACTAATAGGCATTTTGAACCAGTAAATGGTACATTTAAATAATTACAGTGCTTGTTAAAATTGGAGTATAGTAAATTTTTGTCTCAAGTTGTAGTGGGATTTGAAAAGATTTGAGTACATATAGTAACTGATACAGTAAAAGAAAAATCTGGGTTGGAGCTTTGGGTTTCTAAATCAAGCAACTCACAATGAAAGAAGCACAACATACAAACAGAAAAGACAGAGCACAGACAGAAGAGACAGAGGTAATGAGACAAAACAAAGACAGAGAGAGAGAGATGTGGTTGTGAAGTAATGTTCCGATGATGAGGTCACTCAATGCGTCGAGAGCTACCGCTCCACTGTGTTCCTGGTCCCTAGCCCCTGGTCGCCCATTACCAGTTCTGACTGTCGCACCTCAAAGGACATCTCATCCACAGCATTTTCCAACATTTCCTCTCCCCCTTCTTCTTCCTCACCAATATGACAGCTCTAAATAAATGGAGAGGAAAAGAGAAAAATATGAGCGTTTCAAAGTACATTATGCACATATTAAACCTCAACTCATAGCCAGAACCCTCTGCAATGACTCACCTTTGCCATAATGTCGGCGTATGCCATATAAAGATGATCTGTATCAAGTTTACTGAAATGGGGACAAGAGAAGACAACTGATGAACTAGGAATAACATGTCATCCTGTGTTTATACCACACTTCTGCATTTCAGTGTTGTTGTATCAGCGAGGACCTATCTAACCTCTTTTCTGTTAGAGCGGTACGACTGAAATGCAGAATAAGCTGGTGGAGGGGATCCGGCTTTGTTTCCTTCTCCTCCTCTTCATCTCCTCCTTCCTCTTGCTCCATTGCTTTCTGGGATGCACAGGGAGAGAAGGGTGAGTAATGGCACAGAAAACACAATTCCAGATGAAGCAGACGACACTCACAGACAAGTCATCTATCATCCTATCTTCAAATGAGTAACCCTCAGAGTGAAGCCAGTTGCGTTTGTATCCCTCAAGGAACATGTTTGAAGCTCTGTGCCTGCAATGCAAAAAAAAAACAAAAAACAAAGACAACGTGTGTCATTTTCATACATCTGCCGTAGTTATTTTGTGAACACCCCATGCTGCACATGTCAGTTTCGACAGCTTTCTCACCTTGGAATGTTGTATAGTGGTGTCATCCTAAAGCAAGCGACCACAGCCCTGCGTCTCTGCTTGGACAATAGTTTGTGCCACACCATCTTCTTGGATTTAAACGGGTGCTCCGTCTGTACCAGACAAGGTAGACATTGGCAAAGTGTATACAGCAGGAAAAGCTTTAAGTCATAGTTGTTCATTTTTTGACTAATTTCCCTTCAACATCTGCACATTAGTCTAATATTTTGAGCACAGGGGTACTAACCCATAATTTTTTAAACCTGTAGTTAAAAAAAACTTGATAACAGTAAGCTTGAAGTTAGGTTTTCTCCAATTAGTAGGGACTTATTGTTAGTGTGCTTGTAAAGCAGCATCATTTTCTTATTCTTTAACATCTCTGCTACATATTGTCTTTGTACCAATCTCAAAAATATTGAGCAATTTGTTTAGTACAATCTTATTTTCCAAAGCTTTTTCCATCTCTGTCAGTGGTCATTTGTTATACTGTGTGCTGGAGAAACAGTATAAGTCTACTACAGTTAGTGTGGTGGACAGTGGCCACTCACCACTTCAAGGTGGTAGAGAACAGCAGAAACCTCCTGAACTCTCTTGACAACTTTCATTGGAGCGTCAGCATCTTCAGCCTTCCCTGCCATCTCTTTGTACAGGGCCATCTGCCAGCGCATGGATGGGTTGTCCACCTTTCCACAACACAGGGACACAGAGTTTTCTGAAATGTATTGTGACTGATTATCTATTATCACAAATCCAATTCCTTGGAAGTACAACACTATTGGACTAACAGTTCAGGAATTATACCTTGCCCTGAAGATGAAGGTTGTTCTGCAGGAACTCCCTTACTTCTTCATCAGTGTCTCTCTGTAAAGTAAAATGTTTTATCATCCATTGTCCTCCTAAAAATGGTTTGGGAGGTAAAACTGTTATTGTTACTATACTACAGTTTTTAACATGATACAAATCAGACAACAGACGTTTACCAGAATCAAGTTCATTCAGGGTCAGAAAAAAAAAATACCAATGAGTATCGGATCTTGGCCAAGTTGATAAGCTCCTGATCGGCAGGGGAGCACATGTTGAGGCCTATGGGGAGCATCTTTTTCAAGGCAGCCACAATAAGTGAAGTCTGCACAGAGTAACGATCTCCCCGTCTCTTCTTCTTGGTACGTTCTGTATCTGAGCCTCCACCCTGAGAAAAGGGACAATAAACCAAAACGCAATCACAGTATCTCATAAAATGCCGGAGGTATGAGGCCACAGTTAACACTGCTTTGTATCAAACACATTACAGCCTTGATTCAATGCCAGGCAGTCACTTACATTACTACATCTCACAAAGTCAATATAAACATAAAATGAGTTTGTCAACACAGTCAGTATTCATTAAAATTCATGACAAACATTCCTGATTGTTTTAATACTAACTACTGAACATCATCCTACCTTTTAGTAGTGACTGAGCACTATGAAGTGCTGCAAGCTGTTTATTATGCAATAACAGTAGGTCTCTCCATGTAGAAATACCCAGTTACATTCACTGGAAATTGTTATTAGACATGTTACTGTCAACAATGTGTAAATAAGAAGTGCCCACATTTGTCTATTTCCTGTTATTCCCCAAATATAAAAACCATTGTTTCTCTGAGCTCAGACTGGTAAGTAGAGGGTATAGTGAAAATGTGAGGGCAAAGTGGGGATATAGCTGGCTTTGGGAAAGGGAAGCTGAAAGTAACGGGTCTTATAAGAAAGTAAATCAGTGAATCATTTACAAAACATGCAACAGAAAATAGATTTCAGTCAAGTGACAACCCATTCTGCATTCCATGAACAGGATAAATAGCTACAACAAACTCATGTGGATTTTTGCAATTGTGAATTACATTTTGTAACAACAGCAGTCCTCGGTGAAAGATTAAAATATTAGATGAAGTTACAGAACAAAACTCTTGAAATTAAAGTTAGACCTATTAGTTGCAGGCTGTTAAAATCACACACCTACTGTAAAGCAAACTGTCTATGGGATATGTCCCTGTGCTCGCCTCCTGAACTCCTGTTCTGTTCCTGTGAGAGTTCAGTCCTTCTGTTAGCTGCTCTTTCTGGAGTCCTCCAAGATGTGCAAATGTATGTGAGAGCTAACGATATGAAAAATGCATTGCGTAATATGAATGTTTAGTCTATTAAATGCATGCTCTATGAATAGGTCACAGGGTATTTGTATTTGAGCCACAGAAGTGTCGATAACAGGATCACACAGTAACGGTCACCTTACAGAAAAACGTAGGGTGCAAAGTTACTGGATAAATTCTGAAAGTCAAACAAGTAAATCTAACTTGGGGGCTACTGTAGTGATAAGTGATATTGATACTACTCATTACCACTCATATATTACACATATTGCTGCTAGAAAGTACTAGAAGTACCTAATATGGTCCACTGACCTTTACAAAATCCAGAGTCAGTTATTATGGTGTTGTTTACAGTGGCTCAAGTGCATAAACCCTTAGCTTGCCATAGCAATGGCTAGATTTTACAGGTAGGTCTGTTCATTAATTGGCTGAAATGGAAAAACAAAAAGGCCGGTTACAGGCTTTCTAACAGCAATCTTCTCATTAAAGGTGTTTGTTGGGGTGTCATTGTCAGACATGTACAAATAAGTTAACCCCAGAGGCCCTACGCCCCCCTATCCATAATTAACAAACACTATCAGAAGTACTTACTAAGAGCATCAACCACTGCTTCTGCTTCAATTCAGTGCCAGACGCAAGTGTGTTATGGAAGACTAGTTTAGATGAGACAGGGTGCAAAGCATTTTGGGGGAATAATTTAGATAATAAGAGTGAATTAATGTATTGGTTAGGTTCATGGTAATTTTGAGCACATTCTAAAGAGAGAACCCAACAAATGTTTCAAGAAATCTGCTTCAGTGATGTTAAGCATCAAGTCATGTGTTAGTGTGGATACTAGGGAGTGTAAAGGAAACTAAACCATGATGTTCCATGGCATTTCCAGGGAGGAGAGAAGAAAGAGCACAGAGAAGACTAACATCATCCCCTAGTGGCAACAAGCTGCATTACAAAAGCTACAGGTCAACCATCCTTCAACGAAAAGAAACAAAAGACATACTAGAAAGACTCCAACTCAACTATGATCAAAAAAGAGCAAACTCAGTGACAGGATGATGGCACTGCGCTCTCACTGCCACCTTGGGCTCGGTGTAAAGCCCAGTGCCATGAGCCCAACTCTACAGCTGAGTACTTTCATCAAGCGCCTCCAGACTCCCCCCCTCACACACTGGCAGGACTGGGGATGGCCCGCAGATGGGGCTTGCCCTTTTGTCCAGTGATCCTTTATGAGAGTAATGTGTGAGTGTCTCTCCCTAGTGCATATCCATTACAGTTTAATCTTATGTATAATTTCGCACTAGTTAAAGTGTAGAAATAAATCAGTAGTTCTGTGTAAGACATGGAGTGATCCAATCTAAGACTGTGCAGAGGCTCGTACAGTGGGGTATAGCAATGCTAATGACAGTGTAACTGGATCCAAACTCCATCTGTTGCTCCTCTGAAGAAACTTCTTGCTAGGATTTTCACATTCTATTCATATAAATAACTATATATTTATAGCAATGACAAATTCTCAACTGAGTTTTGTTCCACTCATAATAGACTGCAAAGTATTCATGACTAAGCAGGCACAGCTGCATGTACAGAAAAAGCATTTGTCACTGGCACTCAATTAGTGACCTAGTGTCTCAGGTCATATCTCTGTGAATGTAATGTGCACGTCTTGGGTGTACTTGAGTGTGTGCGTGTGTGTGTGTGGATCAGATGTGCCAGTGTGCTGGAGAGGTTGATGAAAAGCTCCCCCAAAGTGAGGTGCCATGCGGTCAGCACAGTCGTGCAGGAACAAAGTCTAACCTCTGAGTCCCCGCCCTGGAAACCCAGCCGCAACCCAAAAGAAGAGGACAAGGGACAGCCAAAGAGAGAATATTGTTAACACAACTGCTATGGTTCTAAAAATTGCGAATTAAAATCAAACCTCCAAAAGTTATAGCAGGCTTCGCTATGTTTAACCAAACCCAATAGACAAGAATATTAAAAAAATAGTACATATACAAAATCAGAAACTACCAGAAAATTGGGCACTGAAAAAAACGTTTAAACTCCTGTACCTGGCAAAGATGGTGCATACGTGCCTTTCTGTTTTAGATGGCTTTGTTGGATTATAATCAGTGGTACAATATTTTGAATTTCCATTTAATAAATGACCATTTTAAACTGTCTGGAAATGGTTGGTAAAGTAACTAAATCATAAAATCATGATAAAAAAACGAGGGCACAAAAAAAGGAATACATACAGTTGTTACACAGTACGCCTGATTTGAGATCTGACACTATACCAGCCTCACTGCAGCACTGGCTTTGCCTTTCATTAACTCACCTTGCTCATTTTGCTCTTGCTGTCAGCGGTGAGGAATGACATGTTATTGATCTCATTCATCACCACAAAGTTCTGTTCCTCTCGCTTGAAGTTCTACAATAAAGAGAGAAACGGGAAACATACAGTAAAATATTTGAGCTGCTACAAATGGCTGCGTTCAAAGGCAATATGAACATACTCACATGAGATTTGGACCAGAAAATAAAGACCTCCCCAACCATTCGGAAGAGCTCTTCTGCATCTGGGTCTGGGCATGTCAGCCACCTTGCCCTGTAGCAGAACAAATTACTTTAAGGCTCCCCAAAGTCACAACAAGTTTGCCTAACGAAGAATATATGAAAAGATAAGTGCATTATGTTGCAATTCTGTCAGTACCAGGCAGGATTCACAGTTCAAAATGTATAATATGTTGGTGTTTGTAACTTTATTGTACCTATTGTTGTCCACATAGCGAATAAGTAGAGGGTAGAGGGCATACAAGTCTCTGCAGAGGACAGCAAACTCATCACGTATAGTGCCGTCTTCCTCATCCCCCTCTGATTTCCCCTCCATCCGCAAATGGTCCTCTTCAGCCACCACCTTCGAAGTGCGTTTCTTCAGCTTCTCCATTGTTGGTATGAAGTGGGACTTGAGCATTTCTGGCTTTGCCCTGCTGACAATGGGCTGTGAAAACACTAGGAGAGAAAACAAATAGTGTCACCTCACTTGTACAACAACTCACTCAGGTGTACACTGCGACACACTAATAGAGTTTAAAACAGTGCTCACCAGCCAACCTCTTCATCCAAGAGGCCTCATCAATACCCAAGTTGTTGACTACAATTTTCATGATGCTGCCCAGCAGCTGATTTAGGTGTTCTGATGTGACCTCAGTACAGATCCGGCCCTCCATCTCAGGGAAGTTCTCAATTCCTCTCTCCCACCAGCGAGGCAGGTAGTTACACAGCATGGGCAAAGTGATTTCAATCACATGAGGCATCTCAGTGTAACGGGCCCCTGACTCTGCCAAGTCCCCAATCTCCTTTAGCAGAACATCCAGCTGTGGAATGTCTGGACATAATTCCTGGACCTCATTGGGAAGGCCCAAGACTTTGGCATTCACAAGAGAAGTAGTGAAAGAAATACAATTCAGAAACAAGACTTTGTTAGACAGAAAACAAATCTGAGGAAAGGGTACAGCACTTACTGGCTCTCTCCCTCGGTGTCTTTGTGGTGTAGACAGAGAAAGCGTTGAATTCATTTAGATGGGGCTCCATGTAGGCCACTGGCATTGCTGCTGCAAGGTGAGCCAAACACTCTCCAAGAGCTGGCCTCTGCCTTTAAATGTAAAAGACAAGTGCACATAAAAATGCTCTCAAGTATCTACTACTAAATGACTTAACAGACTGTAATATATACACAAATGGAGTTACCTCTCAACATGTGGATTCTTGACAGTCCCTAGGGAGTAGATGCTACACATGATGCGATAGCATGACATCTGTAGATCATCCACTATATACAAAATACAGTAGTACAGCAGGGTCAGGATGAAATAAATAAACACCATGTAAACCATGTAATAGTACTGGCGTGAAAGCACTCACGGATGACATCATCTCCAAACTGGTGCTGAGCGATGTGATCAAACAGGGAGGTAAGCACTGGGAGCAGGGCAATGGTTGTGTAGTTAATGTTCTGAGACACGCCTTTCACTTGCTTTAAAGGAGAGAAGCAGCACATGATCATGGACTCAGGATATTAAAGGTCCAGTGTTTAAGAAATCATTTGCAACAGTCAGGGATAGCAACATGTGCAAGGCCATTTCAAATATTGTGTACTTATATTACCTGATTGCCTTTGGATACTTTGCCCAGTTTGAGGTTCTCTACCATCTTCTCTATATCATCAGCAGCACTTTCAAAGAATGACCGCAGCCCTGCTTTCACAATCTCGGGCCCCGACTTCATTACTGTCCTAATAAAGAAAACAAGAAAGATTATAATGAAAAACAAAACACAAAACATATTAATCTTAATGGCGTTATGCATCTGGTGAGAAAATGAAAAAATACTGAACCTCGCATCCAGTGACCGTGCCAGAATGTGAAGACAGTTAACAATTGCTGAAGCATCCGTTCCTGCACATACAAATACAGCTCCTCTGTTATGAGGTCTTTTATAGAATTCAGATCACCACATACTGTATGCGCGTATAAAACAAGAGCAACTGCACTTGCTCTAACCTGGTAGACTGAAAAATATATTACAGCCAATACAATACAGCCACATATGAGAAACACAGAAAAGAGTGGAAAGATTCAGAAAGACTGATGTTGAGAAACTGATATCTTACCGAAGAGAGAAATTCTGTGTCTCACCAGAGCGGACATTTTACAGAAGATACTATGATGAGAAGGAAAGGAAAGGGAAGGAAAGGAAAACGCAAGAAAAAGGAAATGCTGATAAAAGGAGGAAAGTGATATATGAAAATAATACATAATAAAACATCTTTGTGTGTTAAATCTATATCATGAGAGGTCACCTTGCAATCATCTCCTTCTCCTTATTGGAAGAATGTCCACCACTACCCAGAACTTTTGCAGGTGTCGACAAGAAATAGAGGCAGTGATTTTTGAAATACTGGTTGATTAGAGGCATCAAGATCTGAGAGAGAGAGTGTTTTCACACTTAGTACAGCGATGAGGACAAGTTGGGCCTCCAATTGTAGCCACTCTAGCTTTTACACAACAGTCTCACCTTGGCAAAGAATTTGATTTCCTGCTCATGAGGGGACTTTTCCACTCGTCCACTGCTTACCACAGCCTCTGTAAAACACAAATATCCAAATATGCTCGTATCACAATAACAGTAGCAACAAAGATCTACTTTTTAAGTTACACCAATACAATTCTATCAGATGTTTAAGTATGTGTTCGTCTTCCTTGCCCCACAGTACCGAGATGAGCGATGAACTCCTGGGCAATTTCCATCCATTTCAACAGCTTCTGCAGGAAACCGTAAGCAAATCTCTTCTCGATGGATGAGATGTCAGACTCCATATCTTTCAGGCCCCTAAAGTGAAACTGACATTAACTCTTTGTACTTGAATTTAATTCATTTCCATGAGTATCTGTGGCACATCATGAAGCATAATTTTAGAAGGCAACTTTCAAGCTATAATGCAACTTCAATACTGGTCAGTACTTTCATAAATGGAAAGTATTACGTAAAACTAAAAATACTTTGCTTGCTATGTTTCTGTTTTTCTTTATAAACAATATTTTGTTGAATTTTCAAGCACTGCTATGACTTGAAACTGCTACAGAATGGCACAGCTACATGCATCCAATCATTCTGTGTTACCATCAGCTTATTTTAATTGCTTTCAGCTTGATTAGTATAGATGTAACCTGCTGTGCTCTAATCATGTTTGTATCGTTTGAATAAGATAAGATAAGCCTTTATTGTCCCACAGCGGGGAAATTTTTAGCGTTGCAGCAGCTAGCAAAAGTGTCATATATAGAAATACAATAAAAATAAATAGAAAAATAGTCCTATACACAGTATAGACAGAAATAAATAATAGAGTGACTGAGTGCAGTTGTAAGTATGAACAAATAGATAAGATAAAAAAAAAATATTGCACATATATGTATATGAAAAATATTTCACAGCAACATATGAAGTAGATAACATCATGAATACAATATATGTATGAAGATAATGCACAGCAGTAGATGAAGTATAGTAGTGAACAGTCTGCACACTGACAGTCAAGTGTAGATTACCGGGAGTTGTACTGATTATAGGCAGGTGATCTGAGGATACTATCTGCTAGGGCCACACAATTAACATATTACACAGAAAATAAGTCAGCAGATTAAATGAAAATACATTATAATAGTATGAAACTAATACAATTCTCCGCTAAACGTTCTTCATACACTTCTCTTCTGCATTGTTACCTTGTGACAGCATATCCATTAAGCTGCAGGAACTTTAGCAGCTCATGAGCCTTCTCTCTATCTCGTGCCTTTTCCTTTGCTGTCAGAGTATCATAGGGCACCAGCAGAGGATGTGTTCCACCACCTACACAAACAGAAGCACCAATCAAAACTCTTGAAGAAAATGGGCAAAAGCCAAATCTCTCTATTCCCATTTGTCTTGGTTGCCTCCTCCTACCTTTGGACTGCAGCTCCAACTTTTTCTTCCGTCCCCAGGTGTTATGGTAATTTTCTGCCAGTTGCTCTGCCATAGACTGTGAACAGATGTTAACTATGAATATTGATCATATGCTAGATTATAGCACAGAAGGTTCAAATATTTACTGCCCTACCTGTAGGTCTCTTGAAAGAGCCATGTGTGAGATATCAATGGGCTGTGGACTATAGCCATGGCTTGGGTCATAGGTTGCCTAGAATAGAAAGAGTTATCATTATATACTGTACAACAAATAACACTGCTGTGATAACATTATTAAGTATCAGTACATTCATCCAACTGCTCTATACCTGAGCAGTCTGTGAGATTTTTCGTGATGCTGCCTTCTTCTTCTCTGACTCTTCTTCCTCTCTTGCTTTATCCATGTTCCACTCCCATGCAAGCATGGCTTTGACTGACTCTTTGATTGGCCAACGGTAGATCTCTTTGTCCTGCCAGAAGAAAAGCCAGTGTGATCAGAAGCAGAGAGAGATTAAGTAAAAGTACAGGAAGATTCAGTGAACAGCGTGATTGTGAACCTACCTTCTCTGAGAAGGTTTTGTACGGTCTAAGCATAGGATGAGTTTTTGCATTTTCATCCAGCACCTCACCATACGACCAGTTATTCTGGATCTGAAACATACATGTATTACAGCTGTCATTCATGCATACAAATATAATGGCTTCCTTATTACTTGTCTGTATCCATTTGGCCTTCCAGCACATAATGTATTGTAGCTGTGATCAAAGCAGCTGTGATATGTTGCTCCTGAATTAGCTGAAGAATAGTATTGAATACTATTGTGAGCAATTACAGTGAGTGAAAACAAAAGTTCTACCTTTTCAAAGGCCCATTTATCATGTGTATATTCAGCATATTTGTTGATAAAAGGATCCAGTCTCTCAGGGATGATAGTGCTGTGGTTGGAGAAAGAAGCAGAGTACATTTATCTTTAATTATATTAAAGAGAGATACTTTATGTCTTGAAAGGCACAATGACAGAAATCCTCTCACTTTGTGGTCTCTACTGGTTTAGGATCAAAGTTTCCTTCTGCATCTACTGATGCCTTTTTCTCTGTTTTGGAGGAGTAGCTGGCGTCTACATAGTCGGGAGGAATGGCTCCAGCAATGGCGCAGATGCATGGCATTGAAATTTTGAAAATCTCAGCATCAAATTTCTGGAATCATAATAATAAGATATTACAATATGCCCATACATCATCTAATGTACTGAAAAAGAAAAATATCATGTTGCAGGAGCTCCACCTTGTGTGCTAGTGATTCAAAGATCCCCCAAAACAGTTTGCGGGTCAGATGCAGCTCCTCTTCTGATGCGACTCCAAAGTTGGCCCAACCATTAGGGAGGCAATAATATTTCCAACACCGCTCATAGTGATTGGTCAAAAGCTGCAGGACACAAAAAAGTAAAAAATGAATACCAGAAGAATATGTGAAGTCAAAGGGAAATATAGTTTTTAAAAGTTTTAAAAGCTCTTCATACCTTCAGTGGCATTTTGGCATACTCATTGAGAATGGGCACATCAAACACCAGTCGTCTTAGCAGGTGCTGAAGCATGGATGGACGTAGATGTCTGAAAGAAAGATAAACAAAGTTAACTTCAACTATGAACCTGGCAATAAATAAATGACATGAAAAGTTTGCCATGAGGTTAAACTCACTTGCACAGAGCCATGAGGCACTCTTCAATGATGTCTCTTTGGGCCTTCGTGAAGGCTCGTCCACGAGACAGCCGGTAGATTGTGTGCAACATGGAGTCGATCATTATGGCTCGGTGATCACTGCCAGCAAAGAGTGGGGCACACTTGGTGATGAGTGGCAACACAGCAGAACACAGGTAGCGGTTCAAGGCGAGGGCCATTTCTGTGGTGCTGAAAGCAACCTGTTGGACAGAACAAGCAGTGAATTAAGTCCAACAGTGTGGTTATAATCCTGCTCTGCACTTCTCCCCAAAGACCACATATGACTGTATGTTTGTAAATTGCTGAGGCTCACCGTGTCCAGAGAGGCAGCAGCCCTCATGTCAGGCAGAAAGCCCACCTCCAGCACATGGAGCAGGAAATCCTGGTTGTCAATACCATACACTCTGTCCAGGAACAGAACCATGGGAGCCTTGTGATCTGGCACAAAGCTAGCTGACATCTTTGGTTCTATGGTGCTGTTGTCTAAGCATGACATAAAGAACAACACATTTTGGAAATTATCATTAACAATATGCAAAGTTGGACAGAAGTGATCTGATGGCAGAGGAAGCTTTCAGCATACAGCTGTATACAACGTATGGTAACATTACATGTACTTAAACCTTGAATGAGCGCTAGCCAGGATACTAACATCATACTCTGTGTGGTGATTAAATGAATAAACACTGATTAAAGCATCATAAATTCAGTATGTTCTGAAGTGTTCCAAGTGTTTACCTTTTCCAAAAGAAGGAATCTGAACAGGAAGGCTGATGACTCCCACCAGATCCTCAATAGGGACCAGAGACCTCAGGATGGCCCTGATCCTCAGAGCCTCACCCTTACCAGCCTGGATCAACTGTAGAGACAAAAGCTTGTTTATTTTTGTAAAGATATTTTCAACTAGATTTCCTATTCCTGTATCTTTCTTTCTCTCTCAGCCTGTTTGATAAGTGCAGCATGGTAGCAACTAAACAGCTTACGTGCATCTCTGGAGCACAGCGTCCAAGCAAGTCAATAAGGGCAGAGTAGAAGGACATGATGGCATTTCCCAGGTGCACCCTGTTCTCCTCATGCTGCTCCTCTCCTCCAAACCTATCAGAAAAAAAAGATAGTGGCTCTACATCTTTTTGCTATACAGCGACACTGGAGGAGCACCTCATTAAATACCATCAGAAGGCCTTAGAACCAAAGATAAGAGCACTTACATGGGAAAGCGTCTGTCTTTCTTAACACTAGGGCCATCTCTTGCAGGGTCTTCTGATATTTTGATGGCCTCCTCTATTGCAGCCAGCAGACCATTACCACCCTCCCCTCTCAGGGCTGGACCAAAGCACTCAGGCCTGCGAATGAGGAGACGTACCACCACATTGGCATTCTCCTCTACGCTCTCTCCTACAGGAGGGAAAGCAAAAAACAAATTATCTTATTAATAAGGGAGAAAAACTGAAACAATATGGGTGAATTAAATATAAATGAAACAAATAATAAATAAATAATAATAATAATAATAATAAATAAAAAATCTGACCATTGACAAATACGGCAAAACGAAGAAAGTCAAGGTATTTCTCTCCACCACAAGGATTCCAGCCGATGTCAGGGTAGCCTTTAGCCAGTAGCATTGGACAGCTCTGAAGTCCACATCCAGCTAAGTACTTCACCACCTGGAAAGATAACAGTGTACTCAAGGGATGAAGAATTTTGCCCAATGCTTGTTTTATACACATTGATTGTATTTTACCATTTCTAGGTCCTGCTCTTGGAGAGCCAATGCCAGCTCGTTGTTGTCGATACACGAGGCTGCAGCCACGTCCAAGGGGGTGGAGCCCCGCATTCCTAAAGAAAAGCACAGAATGTCCAGCCTTATCACAGTTCACACACATTAAGAAAAAATAATCCAGAATAATGCTGGAACTCAACAAAGACAATCACCAAGGCCGATGCCACTGTTCTGAAGGAGGTAGCTGAGGTGGTCAAACATCGAACGCTGATTTTGACGACTGATGCGACAGAAATAGCAGAGAAAACGGCAACAGTTTGTCACCACTCGAGGGAATCTGATCTCCTATTGGAAGAAAGCATGTTACAGATGTAAAGTTGAGTAACATATCATTTTGGTCTTATTGTTTACTTTTGTCTATTACCTGGTGGTAAAAAAATATACCTTTGAGTCCCCACCGCCCAGTACATTCACCATGACCTCCATGACAGTTTCATGCATGCCCAGAGCTCGCATCAAGTTGGGGTGCTGATAGAAAACTTTGTTACTCATGATGTTCCTAAGGAAGACAAAAAATATGTTGATGTATATTTTCTGTCACATGCAATTATCAAAGAATTCACTTCAAGGCAAGATATTCAGAATAAATTAAATTTTATATCAACCCAATGCTTTGAATCATAAGCCTCTCTTCTTCTGGACCCATCTGGACAATAAGCAGTGAGCGGATCTGGCCCAAGCACTCCAGCAGGTCCATGGTGTCGTTAATTGACACTGCGTTGATGGTGTAGGCTTTGGGAAGGGCACGCATGAGCTCACCCAGCCCATCATACTGCCTGTGAAGGAGGCTGAACATCATACGCACTAGCTCAGGGTTCTGGATAAATGACTCCTGGGCCCAGTGGATCATAGTATGGGAAATCAGCTCCTGCAATGTGCCTGGTAAACAGAGTAAAAAGAGTTAAGCAATAATACAAGATACTATGTACTGTATTAAAGTGATTGTAGAAGAGATTTTTGATATGGGGTTGCAAAACTCAATTAGCTACTCTTTTTTTTATTTTATTTTTTTTATATAAATATAATAAAACAGGGATAACACATCACGGTATTGTCAAAAGACAGACAACAAATGTTCAACAAATCCTTTCATTCATAGTAGTTATACAGTAACTGCCATTTTTCTGCCGGTTATGCTCCTAAACAAGGGGTAAGTTGTTGCTAAATGACCAATAAATACCATTATGTCTGGTTTGTCTTTACAATTAATATTTACATTATGAGCTATGGGTTTCAATGCATTCCACTTTGAGAAGCAGAGCAAAGTGGCTACCAGTGCTTTAAGATTGTAATGTATTTTGTGATATTCTTTGTCTTTCATCATTAAACAAGGTGAAGTGTTTCTATTTTCTCCAGACAAATGCTGATCTGCAAAAGACAGTTTTATTGCATATATGCATATTGTGATATGCAAAGGATGAGAGACTCACTTGGTTTTTTGTCTTCCTGTGGCTCAGGTTCCACCTCTACCTTCCTCTCACGGAATTTTTTCACCTTTTCCAACAAACGGAGCAGTCGCCCACGGACAGAATTATCCACCTCTTCCTCTTGTTCTTCTTCTTCAACATGGACACCTGAGAGTGAAGTTTCAAATAAGACAGTGCAACTTCTATTCAAACCTGCCAACCGCAGTGTTAATTTTAAATGCTGATGTCGGTAGACTTGATACTGTAGATGAAGACTAACCACAGTGTGCCAGCAGAGCATTGTGAAAAGTCAGCATAGATTCGCGGACCTCATCAGGAACAGGGCACTCTTCATCCTCAGCGCAGTTCTTGAAGTTCATGAGCATGTTGACCTACACAACACAAAGAAAAGGTACAAGCAAGTATGTTCATTTTTATTTTATTTTCAAAAGCCAAAAATGGCTAATCTTAGTTTTGAAAAAAATTACAAACATGAGTGACCTAATGAGAGAAAGTGATGTTTGTTATTTGAGGAGTATATTCTGTCCCAAAAAGAAAGAGGAATTCTTGCATGCAAGCAATTGGCTGAGATGAGTTTCTTTGATAGGATATAGTGGACATGCTATTATGTGAGCACATTTTAAACCAGCTGCAATGGAAAGTTCTCAGTTTGATATCATATCATCTACATTTGCCCACTCTACTCTCTTTGTATGCATTTGTCTGGGTGTACCTGCTCCTGTGGTGGGGAGCGAAATTCACGGGTCTTGCGGGCAGTCTCAGCTGCACTCATGGTGAAGGCCAGCATAAGTTCATTGTAGCGCTGCCTCTGGTTGGACTGTATCTGGCTGACAAACTGGTCTGAAAAGGCAGTGATGGCCTCCACTCTGTGACGTAGCTCACAGTCACAGAAATACTGCAGTAGAGTACACATCTAAAGGACAAAACGCAAAGTGAATCACTTATACTATATTAACAATATCACTGGAAAAAATACATTTGATTGTATTTTCTAAAAAGACCAGGCATACCTGCAATTTGACAGATTCTGGTAGCTTCATCTGGAAAAGTCCTTGTTCTAGGTCTTTATTCTCCCCACCTGTCTCTACAGGTTTCTCTTTCTCTGTTTCCTCAGCTCCTTTCTCGCCATTTACTTGCTCTGTCACATCCACTGTTTGTTCATGTGGCATGATTGATTCTGTGTTCTCTAATTCTTCCTCATCCTCCATTTCTTCCTCCTCCTCCTCTTCACCCAAGCCATCATCCTCATATTCCTCTTCTTCTCCCCCCACAGCTTCCTGCTTTTCTTCCTTCACTGCTATTGCTTTTGGGGGTGCTTTTTGTTCCTTCTCCTCCTTCAACTTGGCATTCTCCTCCGCAGGCTCATCTGCTTTCTTCCCACTAAAGACTGTGGGCTCAATCATCTTCAGGATGTGTGTGACATCTTCATCATCAAACACACCCATGATGAGGAGGGTACTGATGAGCTTGAGGATTGGAACAAAATGAAACTCAACACTGCCTCCCACAGGATCTCTCATGGCTTGACCTCCATCTTGCACAGCCTCAGTCAGCATGTTCAGGGCCTTGGTTTTTAGCACCTGGAAATACAAGCAAACTTATGATTATTAGTGACTCAAGAGTTCCCTATAATGCCAAACCAGTTCAACCTCACCTGTAAGGGGATTACTGGACTCAGTGTGTAGATGTCTTGATCTGTTCCCACAAACCCAATGGAGGAGAAATGGAGTTTGGGACGCAGACATGTAGTGAGGCCAACCCCCGGTAAAGCATGAGATTTGTCAGAGTACAGAGTGATACTGCGTGTTTCATCTGTCATTGGAACTATGAATTCCTTGTTGGTTCCTAGCCGGTTCCTCTTTGCAGACTCCAAGTGCATGCTGATGAGCAGGTCGTAGAAGCCGCTCCTCATTGGTCCAGGTAGGTACGTGTTCTCTATGGCATAGAAGAGCTGGGATTCATCCACATGGCTGCACAGAGCGTGAGCCACACGGTTGTTTCCCAAAGCGCACACTGAGCCGTACAGCTTCAGAGTATGATAGTGGAACTTCAGCAAGTCCATACGTTCAGACAGCTCCAGGATGTCAATACACCTAGAGGACGCAAAAGGGGTTCATCTTGCTGGAACAAAGCAACACATTGTTTGTAACTCCTAACAAAGCAACAGACAAATGCAGAGTGATGCAGCTCTGACCTGTTCTCCTCTGGGATGTGGAGGGCCATCATGGTGAGTGGCTCCTGACACTGCACTATCCAGCCCAGTCTCTCACTAACACGCCCCGTATCTGGAGCCAGGAAGTGGTTGGGCATACGGCTCCAGATGACTGGGGTTAACATCTGGACATCCAGTCTAGGAGGGCACTGGGGGACAGGGTTCTTGCGTTCACTCCGGAACATGGCGGCTGAGATCGGCATAATGTTCTAGCAGGACGAGTAAAGGAAGACAAATTAT
This sequence comes from Macquaria australasica, assembly GCA_005408345.1. NCBI lineage: Eukaryota > Metazoa > Chordata > Actinopteri > Centrarchiformes > Percichthyidae > Macquaria > Macquaria australasica. The sequence continues at coordinate 2,277,581 of SEMN01000001.1, read as the reverse complement.
GTATTAGAAGACAGTTACACAACAAACTTGGTAATGTGTAGCTGTTAATTGTAGTCTCGATTGGATTGGTGCAGAATGAGTGGAGTGATTCTTTGTGACTGACCTTGAGCTTGCCTAATTCGAACTGAATCGTATTCTGACTGGAAGGAAGGACAAAGACAGCTGGGAATAGTTTTGTGTTGGGCTCCACCTGTGAGAAGAGAACATAACATGGTTGCATTGAATGACCAAGACTTTGTAAGGAACTAGAAGAATACCAGACTGAAGCTTATCTGACCTGGTAAAACGTGTTGATCTCTTTTCCATTAGCAGTGAAAGTCATGAGTCCTGTGTCCAAATCAATAAGACAGCCAATCACAAAATCCTCTTGACTGACTCGGGTCTGCTGGGAGCTGCTGAACTCCCCTCCCCATACCATGTAGCAGTTACTGCGCTTTATACTGAGGAGGAGAGAAAAAAAATCAGAATATTTACTGCTTGTTTGTCATTTTAAATGAAAACACACTTTGTTTTTTGTTTTCCTTACCTGTCATGTATGTTGCCTTTATCATCACCTACAGTGACTGTTACATTTCTCACTTTGCTGATGTCAAAATGAGGGTCATACTGGTGATAGTCAGGTGTGATCCAGCCCACCCACACGCCACTGGGCTCTTGCCCCGCAAACACTCGCACAGAATAATAGTACTGGTAAAGGAAGGAGGTGGGTGGGAAATAAACATTAGAACAGTTTCGGTGAAGGTGATTCAACACAAATGTTAAAACTGTACTGACAGACAAGTTCAACATGAAAAATACTGTAATTAATGCAACATTGTTTATATCGTATGCTAATTAATAAGTGTGATGAATTTGATATGGTTATGAATATGATAACCGTATAAATATAAGTTGTAGTCATACTGTGGTGGTGTTGAGGATGATGTCGACATCATCCCTGTCATCTGGCACCACATCTTCCACTAAGCGGGGCATGGTGGGAACAACAGGGGGTGGAGTTATTAATGCAGCCTTCTTAGCCTTGAAAAGGAATCTGTAAATAACAGCAGCAATTACATTAATGTAAACACAGTATCCCAGCTGTAGCCTTATCAAAACCCCATACACTCCTACCGTCACTCTATGTGAATCTATACGAACCCTTTCTTCTTGCTTTTCTCAGTTGAGGCATCCTTCTCATTCTCTCCATTTTTGATGGCAGGGATCTCTTTAGACACAGAGGGTTCTTTCTTCTCCTCCTCCTGCTCTTTGCGAGTAGCTGACTTCTTGAGTATTTCAAAGTCAGAGTCTGGATCTACCTCCACCACCTCATCCTCTGGGATGGTCATGGCACGAGTAAGAAGGGTGGTCCCCGCTGGGACTTTGAATGTCTCATGAAACTCAACTGGCATGCTGAGTCTGAAGAATAGCAGATCGGTGTTGGCGTTCTGAGATCCGAATGTCTTGTGGGTCACTTTGAGACAAGGGGCACTTTCCACTGTCCCATCAACACGAGACACCTAGAGCATAAATGAAAGGGGGCCAGGTGGTGATATAAAAAATATATCAATATTCATAAAGGGAACAAAGAAATATTTCATCAAAACTCTGCAAAAAGAAATGCATAATACCTCAATGTGAGGATGATCATTAGGCGCAGTGATGAACTGAGGAAGGCTCTTGCTGAACCACATTGTAATGTCTCTTTTCATGTTGATAGCAAAGGGTTCAAATCCCTCCTGCAGGCCACAGATGGTAAAGTAACGAAGACTGCTGACGTTCTGACCCAAGTTGATCCTGCCAACCTGGGACAGGCCCAGACTGCACACAGGTATGAAGCCTAGGGAAGTTCGATACATGCATGAACGTGCATCAGAAACACAAACCCACATGTACTAATATCCAAAGTCTCTACCTGAAAACTTCATTTGCTATCAGTTGTTACCGTGCTTACCCTCTCCTATCTCGATATCCTTAAAAGCCATCTCTGAGCCTGAGTCACTGATCAACATTTCTCCATTGAGTGTAAACATGATGCTCATCTCTGTGAGGTCAATCATACAACCCACCACGTCACCAGACTGCCACTGACGACCAAATGGCTCATTTCCCACATGCCAACGTTGGGCCTGAAAAAGAAAACTGTTCATTTTAGAGTTTTGTATTACAGAGTCTTTGGAATCCTTCACAAGCACGTAAACTAGGTCTCGCTCCTACCTTGAAGCCATTGAAGACATACGCTAAGTCATCTGCACCAAGTTCAGTGTCTGCACGAACACTGGGCCTGGCCCAGCCCACTCTCATCTCCCCGACTGTCACAGCCTCAAACTCAAAGTACCACTTCCCCTGTGTGACAACATAAGATTTCTCTGCTCTGAACACTCTGATCTTATCTCCACGGGAGCTGCCTGGTCCATCCCCGCCTACATTAACACAAACAAAGTAATGAACACTTGCTTGTAGATTTGATGAAATGCCTGTAGCTTTAATAACAAATTGTAGGACTACATAAAAAATAAACAAATATTCCTGCCATCATGCTTGTAGATAGCAGTGCAAACTTACTGCTCTCCTGATCAGGTGGTTCTATGTTGTAACCATATCCGATGAGAGTGCGAACAGCTGCACAAACTGTGTCTCTGTTGGTCTTTTTAGTCTTTTCATCCAGTAGGTTGTAAGGAACCAGACGGGGATTGCGCTTGTTCATTATATCCTATACAAAAAAAATGAAAATGTAATAGAATAAACGTATAAAAAAACTTTCATTCAGCATGTATTCATCAAACATACACTCTACACATACTCATTATTATCATTATCATAGGGACTTCTCCATAAAAAGAATGGTGGTACCTGCACAATACTGTATGTCCAGCCCTGGCGAACCCGGTCTCTTGCCCACACGTTGTGTCCGTTTTCCGCCAGTCTCTCCACTAGAGTGTTCTGATTGGGAGTCAGCTTTACATGGCTGAGGTCCAGAGGGGCTGGCTTATATCCGCTACTCTGCATGTAACTAAGGAACAATACTTTGTGATCAGATCCTGGAGATCCATTAACAGTATACATGATACAAGAGAAGCAATGTCACAGGATGAATCAAAATAAATGAATGCCTTGCAACTCACGTTTTGGGGAGCTTGGTCCGTTTCAGATTCTCCTCTGCTTTCTCATCTCCCATTCCTACATGACAGCCTAGTGCCAGCAGAGTCCTTTGAAATGAATCACACGAGGCATTAGAAATACAAAGAGATGAAAGCACAGTGCTGTTAATTAGATGAAGGCACTGACTTACTTGAGTGTCTCTCCTGACATTGCTAAATTGTAGTTCTTCTCTGGTTCAGGCAGACTCTGGAAATCTACCAGGCAGGGGTGCAGCTTCTTGTTGTCATCACGAAACTTGACATCGATTTTAAAAAGTAAAGTGCAAAGATTTTTTAAGGAAATTGTTAGTGTACACAACAACATTTTCTATGGGAAAGATGACCAACACTGAAAACACTCACTGGTCCAAAGGTCCACCCTTGTTCAATGCGAGTAACAGACCATAACTCGTGGCTATTTTCTGCAAGCTTCTCTCGAATGCGCTCCAAATGAGGAGGAAGTACAATCTGAAAGAATAATAAATTCAGTGCAGTGAAAAAGATGAAGATTAAAAAGAGATGGAAAAGGATTTTACCTGTATAGTGTCCACAGGGCAAGGAGTGAAGGCTGTATGTGAGAGGGACTGAGTTGGACCCAGCAGGTTGCGGATGCCATCGAAATCATGCTTATACTCCTTGATGGGCTCAATCCGCAAACGGTCCCTGGGCAGCACTGCTTCATAGCATGGAGCATAGCCTGGAGGTGGGAGGAACTTGAAATCCCCATGACGCCCTCCGAGAAGAAATCGCAACCTTGCAGTTAGAGTGGAAAATTGACATTAGTCTCACATGTCATAACTGCACTGCAAATAAATTTATAATAGTGAATTTTATAATTCACAATGTCCTACGTAACGCCTGCAGAGAAGCTGACAACAGGGAAGAACAGGCCGTCCAGGTTGAAGTTCTCAAACATGCCCTGAACAGGATGCCCATTGATACGGAAGGAAATACTGGGCACACTCAGATCCAAGCAGCAGCTGACCACGTCCTCTGCTGCCAGGATGTGCTGATTGGGTGTGGCAACATGACGCGGAACACGTCCTGTGGAGCAAATTAACTCATGTTTGTCAATATACACTGAATCTTAAGGAGTTTATCAGTATAACTTGTAGGAATCATGTGGGAAAATGTAAGTGGTATGGGCACAAAAGCACATGATCAAATTCATTAATTCATTAAAAAAAGATACATATAAAAAGAGTTTTAAATAAAGGTAATACATGTGTTCTTGGAAATAAAATCAATAAATTTGAGCCAGTGCTGCTGCTGATCAAATGCATGCAAAATACTATATTCTATGTCATACCAATTTCACTTTACCTGACCAGAGGTGAAGCCCATCAAAACCGTAGGAGTAAAGGTCATCCCCGACCCCGTTGCCCCCCCAGCCTTCCCCTCCGCCAGGGTAAGGACTGTAGCCCTCCGTCAGAGCCCAACCCACACGCAGGTGATATGGCTGAGCTGTAAGGAACGGCTCCACGTGGTCCACCATCACCTCAAAATACCACTTCTTATACTGAGTGGATCCTTCACAAGTTCCAAGGAAAATGTTGGGTCTCATGCTAAGGAAGGATTACAAAACAAATACCTAACTCAGAACAGATGTTTACATTCAGCACAGAAGAAAGATCACAAAACATTTCAGCCTGTACTAAGTGTAAATTGACCCACCTGGTTACATAATTGATAATGTTGGTTTGAAGCAGGAGGTCACGACCTGGAAGCAGATTCTCTGTGATGAGATTCTGATTTGACCTGACAGCCACCCCGTTGCACACGCACAGAGAACAGAGCACATCCAAGACCTGGCAAAACAATTGAGACAGAAGTCCATGAAGATTGTTCTGGTGTTGCCTTGTAGCTCGAGATTTGATATATTACTATATTTTACATTTTAAAGAATATATGAACTGCAATAAACCCAGACGATTCAAGGTATTCCAACATGCTCAGCAAACAGTGTTACATGTTCCTGACCTTATGATTGCGTCCATGCTTATCCAGCAGAGAGATGATTGATTTGATGTGATTCTCCTGGATAATATTCAGCACCTCTGGACTCTCAATCAGAACACAATACAACACCTCCAGGATGCCTGTCATAAAAATGTGACAATATATAAATACATAAACATTGGCAGTGCATGTTTATATGATATGGTTGTAAAGCAAATTTCAATGTAATACACCCTTGGACAATAACAGGAACACATTGCAAATAAAATGCAACTGAATGCAACACAACAATCTACAGCTTTAAAAATGACACCTCTTCGGTACAGTCTTTACAAAGCATTGCACGCTTCATATCGTTAGTCTTTGTTGCAGGAATATTCTTTTCTGTTGCATCAATTTGTCAGATGTTCTCGTGTATGCTGTTTGTTTTTGCACGCTTTCATCCGTCACAGTTATGTTGGCTTTTGGAGAAAACAAACAGAAACACATTGTATATTTAAATGATCGTTATGTCTTAGATACCTGAGGATGCCTCCAGACGATCCAATTTACTGACCAGCCAGTCAAGGTTATCACAGAACAGGGCACAGTTAGCACGATTACCTCTGATCAAAGAAGCTTCACAAAAGAGAAGTAGAAAAGATGCATCACATTCACAAACAAGAAAGGTGGCAAGATATGGGGAACATAAATGACTAATCTAAAATCACCATGAATGCACAGAACAAACCACCAGATGGGCATACCTAGCAATTCATACAATAAATTTACTATCTCCTTCCATGACTCTGCGGCTTCTTCCCCAGCGTACTCTGAGAAGTGGGCTGCTGTGTTGTAGACATTGAGCCGATCAACACAGTCCAAGACATGAGTAATCATTCCCTGTTAAAAACAAAAAAAAACTTGTAGAGAACTGAAATATCATTACTGACTCAAAACAAATCAACCAAACTAAATCTACATCCAAACACGCAGCTGTTATACAATTTCATGAATAGTAATTCCTCAGTAGGTAGACCAACCTCTTCCTGGAAGAGGTTCTGTCTGTTCTTGAGAGAGCGAAGCTTGAACTGTTTGTCCTCATGCTCCAGCTCCTCCTCGGGGGGTCGGAAGTAGAAAATGAGGTCCTGCAGGGACAGCACCACTGCGTCCATAGGCAGAGATGGGGGGTTGGCAGATTTGTTTTTCCCACTAAGAGCATCTAGACCTCTGGAGAGAGTGATGAGAATGCCACAACAAATATGCTGAATAAAAAAAACGAAAACATGGTTATTAGTAAAGATTTGGATAAAATATAACTGAAGTAGTGCTACTTGATGAACTGGTTGAAGAGGCCTGTTGTGCTGTGAATCATTCTGGCAGCTTGGGACTCTTCAGTCTGAGATCGAGCCACTGTGAGTGCATCATCCATGTGACCTTCTTTATGGAGTATGGCCTAAGAATTGAACACAGGGCCTCTTAAAATACAATTATATACTCAACACTCATACATACACACAGTAGATGCTGACTTAAACGTGTTGCACCAGGACTCATTGGTGATTTATATTTTTGCTGACCATCTTGATGTATAATTGTGCTTTACCTTTCTCTTTAGAGGACCCAGACGAGCAGATTTGGCATCAACAGCAGCATATGTAAGCCAGAGGCCAGATGAAACATGCTGTACGAAGCACATGGACTCTCCATACTTAATCTCAGGCGTGCCCATGCCTTCCACATCTCGCTTCTGGGTCACTTCAATTTTTTCCTGTAGTTTAAATAAAAAGTGTGTTTTTCATTATTAAGGTTGGTAAGAATTTCTATACTGCACAAAGGAGTCTCAAACACTTAGTATAATTCAACACAGTTGACTCTGCATGACAATGACCTTTGAAATCCTGAAGCAGAAGGCAGACATCTTGGAATTCGCCTTCTCCGGGTCCACCAACAGCAGTCCTTTCTCTTCATCCAGACAAAGGTATCTGCCTGTTGTTATGTGACGTATCCGAAAAGACTGGCCCCATTTAATGTGACCTCCGCTCCAACTACCGACAGGCACAAACGAATGAGCATAAGCATACTGTAATGTCACTAAAAGTGAATGATTGTAATACACATGCTGTTAAATGCAAGGAATCAAGACACTCACGCGATACGTAGCGGCTCAAGTCTCCATAAGGATCGAGCATGACTGCATACAGCCCCTCCTTCATAATGAGCAACTCTGAAAATAACAACATCCCAGTCAATGATGTGCAACATGTATCAGGATATTTAAGGTTGACAAAGCCAATGGTTTCAGTTTATGTCAGTACACTATGACAATCAGCTTGTAGACACTTGAAACCTTCTTCAGATAGGTAGCACAATGCAATGAACATTTGTCAATTATTCCATCACTATGTGGCAATGCAGATTGCAAGCAGGGACCACTCTGAACACTCCTTGTTGGTGTGTTCAAGGACCCTATGACCCTACGATTGTAGCTGCTGAAAAACATCAACAAGCAATGTTTCCAAAAAATCTAACCAAGCAGAAAAAGAGAATGTGTAAACATTTTATGACAAGGATAAGGGGCTATCTTACTCATTAAAAAACCAAGTCAAGGTGTGGAAAAGCTATCAAGACAGTCTCTACATCACCATGCATCACAAGACACCAGAGCCGTGTTTTATCATGTAGGGAACATACCAAAACATGTATGGTTTGCTTTGGAATATGGTTGAGAATGGCATCACGTGTAAAGCTAAAACAACCAATATCTATCTGTAAAGTGTTTTAATATTTGATGGCATGTACAGCAACGAAAGATATTGGTCACCTGCGCTGGTCATCCCCTTGGTCAGCTCCTGGGATTGCCAAACACTCATCCATGTGACCATGGAACAGCCTGAGCACATACCCTCCAGTCAGAAAACCTAGAGGATAAGAGTCATATTGCTAAGAGAGAGGTTTATGGACAAAAGAGACTTCTTTTTTTGTTTTTTTTAGCAACAACCAAATTACAGACCTTCAGCTAGCTCGCATCCAGACATCACAGGGGTCATGGTCCACAGAGTTTGCATGAAGGAGGCATCTACCATCAAGTCACCACTGGCATAGGACAGATGCTGAAAAGATTGTAGGCGGTAACATTGGTAAGATTAATTGACAACAAATTGTCAGTTACGGTGCAAGTAAATAAAATGATAGTTACCAGGTATCGCTCCGAAGAAACACTGACGAGAATGAGGTCATCTCCCACCCTGACCTTCTCGCCTTCAGACCTTTGCTTGGAGGCTGGATGGATGGTCCACCAGCAGGCCTCTCCTGTGACGGACGAATAGATTTAGAATACAGAGATCTACATCGGCGTGTGTGGGACATCATGGGTGGTAAAGTTCATATCCACCTGTGGAGTCTTCCTGCAAGCCCACATCAAAAGCCAGTTTGTCTGTCAGTGACCGAGACGTAGTCAAACAGCTCAAGTACTGCAGCATAAAGAGAGGGATAACAAGTTAGTGTCGTGAGATGACATGCACTCCAAACAATTTAGAGAATAACAGATTGTGAGGAGAACGGCTACTCAGAGAAGAGTACAGGATAGAGCAGCAGTAGCCACACCCTTGATTGTAAATGTGCTCACCATGCTGGAGTGAGTGTGTTTCAGGAGGATGGCATGTCCGTACAACAGGGTTCGGTGACCCCCACCTTGTGACGACTGGGAGACGGAGGTAGAGGCAGAGTCAATTAAATGTACAAAGGATGAAAGGAGGTTATCATATCCAAAGTTTGGAGCCTTTGGAGCCCCTTCAAGGTGACAACTTTGACTAGTTAATATCGAAATAAGAGTGGGGCAAGTATACTGACTCCAAGCATGTGCTTAGAGCAATAGGAGGAATAGAAACTACAGCCATGTCCTACAATTGTAAAACCAAGCAAGGTCTCAGTAATAGGAAACCAATTCAATGATCTCAGAACAGCTGAGACAAATGGGCAAGACAATAACTAAGTTGCATTCTACCACTATGAAAGGTTATATAGAAGAACTTACTATAAGAGTATCTACTACTAATTTTTTTTTTGTTATTATGTTACATCATCATTAGTGTTTTTCATGCTCATTGTCTTTTATTGTAATTTACCCATTGGATATTAAAAAAGAAACAATGACAGGACAGGACAAAAAGACAGAAAAAAAGAGGTTGAAGCTGAGGTTAATCTTAGGTGACTGACATGAATCAGTAGAGGTATTGTAAGCTAAGTTGCTCTATGATAACACTAATGAGGATGTTAAAAGTAGCTGCAATGCAGTTATGACACAAACTTTCACGAGACAGTGACAGGGGAGAATGAGCAAACATACCCATTTGTCCAAATCGACAGCCTGTGGTTGGCGGGTGGGAGAGTGAAGGAGCATGTGGTGTCAAGTCAGAAAAGAAACAAAGTGAGTTTCAGTTGTTGAATGAACAATACACACCCAATGCAAAAGAGGCATCTTTTAACCAAACTGTACTAATTCCCCCCTTACCTCATCCACAGAAGAGTTGGACAGCATCTCCTGTAATGCCCGCACAGACAGGGACTGCTCCAAAATGAAGCAGCAGATAGCAAGGTCTGGAGGGACATTCTGAAACACAGGACAACCAGAAAACCTGCTGAATAGTAGCAATTCAAATTCTCAAATAGATAAAATGCATTATTAAGCACAATGTCCTTTCGCTACCTGAGCGTTCGAGGTGGTCTCAAGGAAACACAGACGATTCCCAAATCCTTCACATGACAGACACAGCTTGAACTGTTCCTTCAGTATAGAGGCAGTGCATTGTAGCACCACCTGATCATCCTACAAAGACAAAACAAGTGCAAAGTGAAGGAGGAGGGTTTTTCAGGGGCATTTTTGCAGGAAAACATGGGGACAGAGCAAGAGGGAATGACATGCAACAAAGGTCCCCATCCAGAACTGTCAGCAGGAAATCTAGTATTTTTGGATTTTAGATAACTCTTAGGCAAAATAATCATTTAAGTAAAACATGTATGAAATTAAACTTCATGTAAAAAAGTATGCCATACCAACTCTGATTGTACATATTACAATTTTAACAGTAAAAAAACAGTAAAACTGCCTAGCTTCTAATTGCGCTCTTATAACATTGTCAGACTCACGATGAAGAGTTTAAAACAAAAGCATTAAAAATAGATGCAGCAGAACCAGAGACATCGTCTTTTATAAGTGACATCACTTGAGGCAATTTATCAGTCTTTTGACAACTTTTTTCACACATGCTGTCCTATAGTACTCTCAGTAACAGACTTTGATGTGTAAAATCGTTGGAGTTTCCCTTTAAGGCATTCAGCAAATCTTAGATTACATTATGCCTCTTAAATTTCATGGGTTAACATGTTAAACTTTCCATTCACAGACTCTGACTTAACTCTGATAGGCCAAATCCATTTGACCCACACTGTATTTGTGAGTGGTGACATTACAAATGAAACTAATTTAGAGGTGGCTACATATCAAAGGAACACAGATAGGTTAAATGTTTGACTGTATCTCACCACATAAATTAAAGGATTTGGCCACTAAACCTTAAATTACATTATGGCCAACACAAACAATAGAAACTTGGGACTAAACAAAATAACCTGCAAAAACATCGGTTTCTTTGCACAACTTTTCCTAACCTTCACTTGTTTTTGTCCTGTTAATGTATTTCTCTGTGCCTCTCACTGGCCTAGCTCTAATCTCCCCGCCTCTCTGGCTCCACGACACCAGCCACTCCCCGTCAGCTCTCTATTTCAGGCTGCTGCACCTGCTGTTCACACATGCCCTTCTGGAAAGCAACAGATATTTAGGATTTGACTGCCAGGAAAAATAATTGGCCCACATTGCACTGATTCAATATTGCAATTAGTCAGCTTGCTGACGAGAGGAATATTCAAAGTTTCTGAAGCTGTGAACTGGCAACAGACTCTAAAATATAAGCTGCTGATAAATAAAAATGTAATACATTTTGACAATATCTAAAAAAATTTAATCTGTAAATTGAACATGTAAATTCTTAATTTACACAGGTATGTACAAAGTTCAAATTCTGTGCTGTGAGCACTCTACTGCATAGCGCAGTCACTGGCTGCTGTCACAGGTTGCTAACACATTTAAATTCACATCCATGGGAATTTTTGAGAGTCCACTTTAGAATAGAAACGCCTGCAAAGACGAGGAAAGTATGCAAACTCCAGACAGAAAGGACCAGAGCTGAGATCCAACCCTGGGATTTTCATTATACTGATACACACACTGTGTCAGCATGACACACCATGGATATGGTGTGAAGACTTTGTTTTCACATGAAAGCTGCAGTACAGTGAAGCAGACACTGTGAACCATGTTTTTTGTTGCTATACTATAGAGCTTATGCATGAGTTTGTATTGTGCCTGTAACAGTTTGTCAGTTTGCAGTGTTGTAAAGGGCAGTTTGCAGGTGCAGTCTGTTTCCTCTTCATCAATCTCATGTCCTGAACACACGGACTACTTAAATATCTAATTTAACAATAACAACAAAACACCTATCCTATACAACAGACATAAAAGTCAAGTCAGTAGTTTGCTAATCATTTACAACAGCCATTAGATTGAATCCGACAGGGTTGCCACCTTAAAGACAATTCAGCAAAATATTAGAGACTTTTTCGACAAATTGACAATCCCACCATAGAATAAGTAAGTATTACGTTTCTGGCACGTACTGTTCCTAAATTACTGTGTGCACAAGAATGTGTCTACAGGCAGACACACCAACAGGCTGACAGACAGACTGACTGACTGACAGACAGATGCCGTCATGACAACATGGGGCCAGCAGCTGGGTCTAAAATATCTAAAATTCCATTTGCCAGAAGATTTGCCATGTAAGAACTACTATAAAAGAAATCTGACTAAATGTTTTGACACCAGCATTTGATAATAAACATTGCTGGTACTACTTTAGTAATAGGTTCCCACATGGACTGAAGTAAGCAGGTGCAGAAATGGGCCACACTTTGAACCTGTTAATCCTCACACAGTAAATATAGAACTCAGAGTTCAGGGTGAACAGCAGCAGACTGACACTAACTTTATGCCACATTGTTAACATATTTTATTTTAGTGCTGTGTTTCAAACCATGAAACAATGCCAAGTATGTAGCTGCTAGATTAAATATGTATTTGAATTTGAATGTGTTCATGCTCATCAAAATATTAAATAATCGTTTCTTTAAGCAAAACAGACAGACTGCAGTCAGGATGTACTACAACCAGTGGCTTCAAGGAACTGAGTTTCAACTGATTCTTTTAATGCAGTCTATAGATAATCAGTGTCTGGATCAGGTCTAGAGTTACCACAGCCTAGAGAAACTTAAGTGACACTATGTGGAACATCTACAATAGCTGAATATCCAAATGGAGAGTGTTACATACAGTAGACTGCTTGCAAGGCCACAATGCCCTTCTTCAGACTTTGGCACAGAGATCTAAACTGGACATCCGATAGCTCGGCGGTGAGTAATGCAGCAAAAATAAACTGATTTAAACTAAACATTTTATAACATGTACTGTTAAATCAATTAAGTAAACTTTTTAAAACTTCAAAGTAAAACTTCAAAATGGACTGAAACCTCCCTAAGTGAGATATTTAGATTGAAAATACACATTACCTAAATCCTAAATCACAAACTGGGGCTGCAGTAGAACAAAGGCCTGAGAACCAACACAGGGTGTCCCTGTGGAATCATCCGATGCTCCCATCCCATACTAAAATTTGGTGTCACTGACATCAGCCATAGTAAGTTAGTTTTTCTAAAAAGCTAGATAGAAATGGGTGGTTATTCCTTATTCCTAGGTGATTCTTGATACAAAGACAAATGATGGCACACTACCCAGAATACTTTTTCTATTCTCTCCATTAGCAAAAATCAACAGGAGCAAAAATGTAATCTGGAATAACATTAAGCAACAAACATGGTGATACTGCATCAACAGGAAGTTGGAGGGATTTTTTGCAGAAGCTTTATGACCATATCAGCATTATTCTGTTGTAGATCTTCAACATACAAGCCAAGAAAAAAAAAACATCCACATTCCCATAAAACCCCTAGGCATGGTACAAGTGAGTCCAGTAGTTCACATTACCATTCACTATTACTGAATTATTAGTTACAGCATTTGTCATCAAAGTAGTCTGGCTGCCTCCAAACTTGATTTAGGATGGATCTGTTAGAATTCACTAATCTGCCTACTCATAGAAAATCAATCTGAGATCTGTCTTTTGGTGGATTTTCACTTTAAAGATTCAACCATGAGGTTTTTTTTTCTTCTGGCTGCCCTCAGCAGGCATGAAAGTGACCCATATACAAACTACAGAATGAAGCATACTCTTTTAAAGAAATATTTGACTGTCCTAATCGCCATCAAAGTAAATGTGGGTTGTAAGTGTCAACTTTTCATGTAACATGTGTCATGTAATTGCTTTTCATAATCTGCTGTATGTCTATGTGTTAACTGTCACCTGGCACCAGAAGTTTTCTTCTCTGTGACAAAACAGCCACACACGATCAAGTACCCGCTGGGATATAAATAGATAACAATGCCGACAAAACCAGCCACCTGTCCTTGTCAATCTGTGCTCAGTCTATGTAAAGAAAGTAACCCCAACACAGTAAATGTGTGTCTATTATCCATTATGAAGCAACAATTCAATATACAAAAGGCTATTGTACATTGTTGGCTGAATAAGTTCACTAATAGTGGTAAATTATTTGAGAAGAGGCAGACAGCATCACTTACCGTGCGCAGGAACTGAATCTCTTCCTCTCCATCTGCCCCTTCTGCCATCCTCCCAAGGCATTAAAAGCAAAATCCTGAGAGAAATGGGAAATGTATCTCAGTTCTGTAACTCCTGGTGCCTATATGCCCACCACATAAGGCAAGACAATGTTGGTGAAGGTTTCTGAAGGGTACTGTGGGTCCTGTGCCTCTCTCTGGCAAGTGTTATGAGGCAGAGGGATTGACTGTTCATCCCTGTTCATTACCACATCACAAAGAGGTGGAGCAAGCTGACAAAGCTGAACCAGCCATTCAAATGTCCCTAAATTATAGTATCTAGACCACTGTTTTGCATGATGTTGTTACATTATAAATGATTGCACTAAAGTAAGATATTAAATTTAAGCGAGCACTCTCATAATGCCATAACAATAGAAAGATTGTGTTAAAAAAGGGGTAGATCTTGTTAAAAGACTGAAGTGACAGTGTTTTTACCAGTCTGAAACATCAACCTTAGGAGTATGAAACGTATAACTTCCATGCTTTTTGAATTTAGGGCTTGTCATGAATTTTCAATTATTCGCGATTTTATCTATTGTGTTCGTCTGTGAACAAAAACACATAAAAACATGAACTGATAAATGATTAATTTACTTTTATTTGTATTATCTATTTTATTTATGTTATATGTATTAATTATTTATTTATTTAGATAGGCATTTTATTCTATTCTTATTTCAAATATGCTGTAATAAGACTAAACTAATAAATGAGATATAACATGCTTTTTCAGCATTAAAACGCAAATATCTACTCGCGACAAAGTTAGCTGCAACCGTTTCAACGTTAGCCAGGCGACCGTTAGTCCCGGTTAGCTAACGTTAGTACGTGAGATTGAATGTGTCGCCGGCCCAAAGTTATGAATAATGGTACTAAGTACAGTAAGTACCATGTACAATGTTAAAAGAGACGAAGTTGTGAAGTTTTGTGTATAATTTTACAGTTTTATTGACGTGAATGACCATGAACACATACTCACTGCTTCCCAGTGGAGGGCAGCAAAACGCGCGATGGTTGTCGTCCATTTCAGTAGAAGAAGAAAACGGTATGTCGGTAAACCGGCTCCCTCTTCACTTCCAAAACACAAAGCAGCGTTAGGTAAGGGCTATTAACCGTTCTTAACCAGCAGTATCAGCTTAGTCATAACATGCCGTACAGAAATAGTGTGTTTGCGTTGAAGATTGAACCACGAATCCAAACGTTATAGCTGGCTCTTTCGCTAATTTAGCCGCTAGCTTAGCCCGTAAGCAGCGCCGTGTTGCCGTACAAGGTAGCTAATGTTTTGACATTGATGAATGCTCGCTGGTGTTCGTCGTTTGTAGCACTGAACTACGAGACTCTCCCAAAACGACAAACCCAGCAACGTTTGCAAGTAGAGTGACGGGAAGCAAAGGCATCAGTTGGCGTCGGTCCGCAGATTAAAACGGGGTTTTGTGTGACTTTGTAGTCGTATGTCTTTTTCTGCGTGAAAGACTTCAAAGTTGGCGCAGAGGTGAAGAATGGATGCCCTCACCCACATGCTAACAGACCCTCTTGATCCAAAAGAAGAAAAAGATGGACAAATAACAGAGGAATGCATGCTGGGGAACTGTAGAGTCAACCTTCCAGAGGACCTACTTGAGGACGTGAGTTATCTGTTACACAGTGATTAAATGCTGCTCTTCCCTGCATGTGTAATACACAACGCAGATGGTGCATTCATGATTCCTGTTTACTTTTGTTTGCAACAGCCAGACATTTTCTTCTCTGTGATGAGCGAAAGCACCTGGAGTGAAGTACTGTCAGATTCCCAGAGGCAGCACCTTCGTCAGTTTTTGCCACAGTTTCCCGACAACAATGTTGCAGAGCAGGACAGTACCATCGGTGACCTGTTCAACAACAGCAACTTCAACTTTGGAAATCCCCTTCATCTTGCACAAAAACTATTCAGAGGTGCTTCCTAGTTATCCACTTATTAACCCGCCAACACACAACTACACCATGCAGAGTGAATTTCTGAAGCACTTTCTGATCACGACTCTCATTATCTCAACCCAGACGGTTACTTCAATCCTGAGGTGGTCAAGTACAGGCAGTTGTGTGCCAAGTCCCAGAGAAAGCGGCAGTTGTACTCCCTTCAGCAGTATTACCACAGACTGTTGAAGCAGATCCTCGTCTCCAGAAAGGTATTTTTGTAAAACTTTGAAGTAGAAGGCACGTGGCCTCTTGCAGTTAGTCTTAATGTGTCTATTTGTTGCAGGAGCTGCTGGACTTTGCAGTTCAAAACGGTCTGGACTTTCCACCAAAAAGAAAGTTACCTACCAAGACCCATGCTGAAATGCGGGAGCCGAAGGTGAGAAGAAGATTGAGCCGCATATTAAAGGAGGTCAAAACTGAGTGTGGAGACAGCAATGCTTCATCGGATGATGACGGTCAGTCTGTTATTTCGTTAGTACCACTTCCAACAATAATACCTTTTTATTTCTAAAACCCTTCTCTAATAAGGAGATGCTGATCATGTAGGCAGTAGTATAACAACCAATTGTAGAATATGTGATTTGAAGATGAAAAAAAAAGTTAAATAAAGATAGATTCAAACATTAATTGGAAACATTACAAGATTATCAGTATGACATGCAAGTACAGAAAGGGACATTTATAAAACTGACCATACCATTATTATTATTATTATTATTATTATTATTATTATTATTGATTTTGCATATGCTTGCAGACATATCATTATGGACTCCTGCACCACAATCCCCTTCCTCTCCGACGCCAACTGTCTCGCTCAGATTTCTTCCCAGCCTCTCCACCCAAGACATGAAGATTACTGGTCAGTAATTTCTGCAAGGCGATGTTCCTCAAATGTCTGAGCACAATGAAAATAATGTTTAAAGACGTTTTATTGCTTCACAGAAAAAACAGAACTAGGGGAGCGGGACTTGAAAGCAATGCTGCAAAACCATCGGGAGAAGAGGAAGCGACAGCCAGTAAGAAGAAAAAAAAACACAGATATGGTTTAGACTTAATTTGTTCAGTATATCACTAATGTTTGATTTACTCAGGACCATCCAGATTTGATGACCTCTGACATCCACCTTGGAGACATACTTTCAAGAACAAATATTGGTCGGAAGGGGACTGTGCGTGAGTAAATGAATTTAAAAAATAACGATAAGCCAAAGTCTTGTTCTTGTTGATTTCATGACACACAGTTGATATGTTTCTTCCCCTTTTTTTTTCAGCACTATTTGATCTGTCTCTGCCTAAGAAGAAGATAAAAGATGAGAGACGAGAGATGAGGAAGAAGAAAATGAGGACAATAAAAGTGGAATCTGAGGATCCTTGTGAAACCCTTGCACCTTCAGACACCCCATCAGCTCCACCAGCAAACATCATCAACTCCCTGCCGGACACACCGTCTACTCCACTGCCCAACATCAAGGAGGAGTGAGTCTAGTGCCATGCTGGTGGAATATTTACAGCGTGTGTGTGTGTGTGTGTGATTTAAAAGAACTATCATTATTGCAGGATTGTGGAGGAGTGTCAGAGCAGCCCGGTTTCCATTGAGGAAATAGCTGTCAGTTTCTTCAGCCTGTTGGAGACCATCTTAAGGGCAGAACACCTTGCCAGTACTTCAATGGTATACACTCATTACAGAGTCGCACATACATATTATAAAAGTGATCATAGTTCAGTCTACACATTATAACGCCTACATTCTCTCAGTTGGAGGAGAAAGTTCAAATGTGGCAGTCCTCTCCAGCCAGCTCGCTCAATGTGTGGTTTTCATCTGTCCCATGTTGGTCTGACTTGGTTCTTCAAGCCCTGCAGTTTCTTGCTGGAGAGACTAAAGGTACGTAGCAGTGGTCACTCACACTAAAATGTTCAAACTATTTTCCACCCCATGTAAATCTTTATTTATTTTTCCCCACGCTCTATGTCTGATAATCAGATGGCATGATGGCCCTCCCGAGTGGCTTTTCTCCATTTGTGGAATTTGCTGATGAATCTCAGCATTGGAGGTGGATTGGTAAGTGGGATCAGCTATTTCTAATTCCTTATTGATGGTGTTCAGACTGATTGTATTCTTGAAGATTAAAGTCAATCACTTATTTTAGGCCCCACTCAGGATACAGAGAAGGATCTCAGTGCACTCTGTCAGCTGTGGCTGGACTCCAAAGATTTAGTCGTCAAGGTAGTACAATTATTATATTATAAATACAGTCAGCACTGACTCTACAGTTTGTACTATGCTGTGCTGCATTTGTGTTTAGTATGTTGACCACTGTTTTATTTGACACAAAATTTAAACAGGTTTTTTTTGTCTTCCACAGACAGAAAATGAAGACATGTTGGAGATTACTTCTCCCACACAAAGAGTGTAAGATTCAGTAATTCATAAAGCATTGGAAACATGATATAATTTCTGAAAAGTTTAACTAATTAATTAGCTGATTGCTTGGAAATTCATTGATTATGTTTTTTGGGTGGCTGGTTGGACTAAGCTTGCCTTTTTTATTCATTTAATTTTGTGTATTTTAAACAGCAAATAGTTAATTGCTCAATCAAAAAATCATTGTTTTAACTGTAAATCAAGATAAGAGTTATTTGTAGCCTTACATCAACATAATGAAGTAGTTTGAGTTTCAGTATCATGGTTGTTGAAGTTAACAGTGTAAAATCTCTAACCTTGCAGTTCAACTGATTATGTGGTGCGGCCCAGCACTGGAGATGAGAGACAAGTGTTTCAAATTCAGGTTTGTTAGTGCTGCTGGAATACTTTTCTCCTTCATAACATTTTGCCTCTTTTGCCTGGACATGAACTCTCTAAGACGACATACTTTGTGTTTGTTTATTAGGAGCAGCAGCGGTACAACCAGCCACATAAAGCCTTCACCTTTAGGATGCACGGCTTTGAATCTGTGGTGGGGCCTGTTAAAGGGGTGTTTGATAAGGAGATGTCTCTCAACAAAGCCAGGGAGCACACACTGCTCCGCTCAGACCGGCCACCATACGTCACCATTCTCTCTCTGGGTTAGACCTCCTGTTTTACTCTGACTCTATTATCAGGCTGCGGGGAACCATTGCCAGTGTGTGCAAAGGAAACCAATCACACGATTCTGACTGATACCCTCTTTCTTCCCTAGTGCGGGATGCAGCAGCCAGGTTACCCAATGGAGAAGGAACAAGGGCAGAGATCTGTGAACTGTTGAAAGACTCACAGTTTCTTGCTCCAGATGTCACTAGTGCACAGGTGTGATGTATTTTGCATTTTTTCCTTTCGTCCTCCAGCTTACTCTGGCACAGTGATTTAGTGTGTGGACCTTACATTGGCCTGTGTGAGAGCCACTTTCCAGGGGCAGATGCTGCCTATACGTTTTTGTCTTAAGGTGATATTTCCTATGTGTTAAGGAGCTTTCTTTGCCATTTAGGTGAACACAGTTGTCAGTGGGGCTCTCGATAGACTTCACTATGAGAAAGACCCCTGTGTGAAGTACGACATCGGCCGCAAACTCTGGATTTACCTGCACCGCAGTCGCAGTCAAGAGGAGTTTGGTGAGCAACCACGTGCTTGATTTTAGGGTTTAGCTGTCCACCCTTGTAGTTTGTGTGAAGATCTCTAATCCTGTAGTTTTTGAGTGGAGGCAGCCAATAAGGAGCCAGTTGTCTAGTTTGGTTATCTCCTTCTGTCTGAATAGAAGATTCACTTCATTTCCTATAACCCTTGTAGATCTTCTTGACACATAGAATTTTAATAGTTTGTGTTTTTTTAAAACCACAATGTGTAGAATTTGAACATTTTCAGCTTTGGTGCCTTTTATTCTTTCATCCTTCTATGGCCTTCATCTCTTCTTTACCATACTATGATTGCAGATGTAGATGAGCAAAGTGTCTCATAGCATGTGTTAATTCTCATGTTTTTTCTTTCTCCCATCCAGAGAGGATCCACCAGGCTCAAGCTGCTGCAGCAAAAGCAAGAAAAGCCCTGCAGCAGAAACCTAAACCTGCATCCAAGCCTGTGAGTCCACTGCCTCCATTTTACTGCAGACAAACCTACACCTAGCTTAAATGTGTGTAAAACACTGTTGAAGTTGTACTATTGTAGTGGAGGTTATTGTTTTCCCTCTTGGAGTTTTAAGTTGTTGTTTATTCGTGTCTAAGAACAACATTTTAGCTGTTGATGATGTACCTCAAGCCCTGTTTATGTTTTAGAAGTCTGGAAGTAAAGACGGAGGCAGTAAGACCCCTGGATGTCTTGAGGCAGGACAGGATATAGGCTCCAATCCCATGTCACCAACCCCTACAACACCCACCCCAAACACACCTGGAACCCCTAAGTCACCCTTACCCTGCACAGCCACCACGCCAACGAAGACTGGAGTCCCGGATACAATCAAAAGCAGCCCAGGGTCAGTGAGATACAAGATTTTTTTGTTCTTATAGATATTGCCCAATACATACACCCATGTTATGTCTGTGTAATTTGAAATAGAGTCTTCTCTATGTATTGCTTCTGCCCCTTCTCGCTCTCCCAGTGTTCTTCTTGTGTCGCCTCCCTCGTTGCCCCAGCTGGGAGCCATCTTACCCAGCAGTCAGGCTGGTCCACCAACTTCACAGCCAGTCACATCCCAACACGCGGCTCGGATAGTGAGTCACCTGGCGGCAGGCTCCCTCCCGCAGGTACGGGTTGTTTCTGCTCAGCCTGGTCTGGGTTCTTCTGCAGGAAGTCAGCAGGCCACACTGGTACATCAGACCCCTCACCAGATCAGGATGCCGGTGTCAGTGTCAGCCAAGGGCATTTCACAGGTAACCAGATAAAGAGCCGTGTTTGTTGTTGTGCATATTACAAATGCATAATTAATTCTGTCTGTGTTTACTGTGTGTATCAATAGACAGTGGTTTCTGTGCCTCTGAGGACTGCTAGTAGTCCAGTCCAGGTGCCGACCACTCTGTCTGTAGCTGTGGCCAAACCTCAAACTGGATCACCTGGTAGCCCGGCCAACAACCCTGCTTCCCCTGCTGTGCTGCAAGGAGTCGCCAGCTCGAATATCAAACAGGTGAACCAGTTTGTTTCAACTGGGATATTTGGTCAGTTAGGTTGACTACTAGTAGGACCTCTTCTAAACAGTCTTCAACTGCAAGAATCTGTCTCCACCAGGCTGGAAGTTAGTTATTGCACAGATTAAAAATGTGTGAAGGGGGCTATGCCCTCAAACTACAAGAAGCTATATACAGGTAGATGAACAAATTTCACTCCTTGAACAGTCAATGCCAAATGCTAATGAACAGTTCAAACTGGCAAAAACTGACGAAGGTGCTGTTCAAAACTAAACACTTTCTCCACCCCACCTGGTGTAGGAGTACATGTGCAGAAATGAGTCTTTCAGTTTAGTTCAGTCTTTGTCCCGCATGGGAAATTTGGCATTTTCTGGTTTCAACAGAAAAAGTCTACAGGTTATGGAGCTGACTGAAAAATCCATATCCTGAAATAAGTAACACATGTAATTTGCCATGTTAATGATCACAAATTTATTTGTTGGTATGTTAATTTTTTTTCTTTAAAGGTGTCCATCACAGGCCAATTGGGAATGAAGACTCCAGGAGGAGCAGGAATTCCAATAACAGCTACAAACCTGCGCATCCAAGGTAAAGATGTCCTGCGTCTTCCACCATCGTCCATCACCACAGATGCTAAAGGCCAGACGGTGCTGCGGATCACCCCAGACATGATGGCAACTCTTGCCAAATCCCCAGTTGCGACTGTCAAACTCACCCCTGACTTTTTGGGCGCTGGCACCACAGGCAGCAAGAGCATATCAGCCACTCTCCATGTGACGCCGACCCACTCTTCACCTTCCTCTGCCTCCAGTGCTATATCCTGTACAGGGGAAGTACAGACCACCAAAGCAGCAGGCCCTGTTGGCTCCACCTTGTTGAAGGCTGCAGGAGACACAGCCATACGTCTGATGCCCACATTGGCTGTCTCCGTGGCTGACCAAAAATCTAGAACCTTCTCCACCGTGACCTCCCCTGACAAGAGTGGCGCCACCATTCGGATAATGCCAGGTCTCGGTGTTATTCCACAGAAACAGGGTCAGACCATCACAATGACAACCACCACTGGCGGCAAACCACTCACAGCGTCTACATGTGCTAATGTAGTGACCATGGCTGCCAGTGTTGTGGCTGGCGCTAAGGGGATCACGGTGGCTCCTGGAGTCTCGGGCTCACCTCTGACGCTAGGAACAGCTACAGCCACTGTGCGGCAGGTCCCTGCTACAGTGGTTACTACACAAACAGTAAGAGACTTGTTCGGTTTCTGTAGTTTTTTTTTGTGTAGTGTTGGCAATCTTAATATTTAATATTTTAATCTCAATTAAATTGACCCACTTGAATGGGTGTGTGTAGCTCTTAGAATTTTCAGTTTCAATCAGTTTTAGTCAGTTGCGTCAAACCATTTTCAGGATGTACATGTAAGAAGCAGCGTGGCCTCTAGGGGCCACTGTTGGGCTGTTAGACTCTTTGTCTTGTTTCATTTTGTTGGTTCCTGTGGGGGCATTATGTTTCATGTTCAATGATAGCTCATATCATACCATGTAAGTGATGTTGATAAGGGTAGTGTTGTAAGCGTTATGACAGTAAGGGGGATGCATGTAACCACAGACCAGTCAGCCATGCATATATAAGTCAAACCTCCCATGAACAGCTCACATTTGTCAACAACCCAGATATGTTTTTGATGTGATGTGAGGTGAAGTACAGATAGACACGGCTGAGCACAAATCTGTTGGGTTGTCTTTTTTTTTCTGCTCACCTGCAGTCAGTTTTCCAAAGAAAAAAGGGGAAATTAAATTTGATAAGTGGTCATTTGAGTTGCAGTTGGATGCCAGGTGTGAACTGCAAGCTGGCTATAGACACAATCTGAATTTAGGTATCTGAATGCAAGCTATTATGTTAGAATGGGGGCTTTGACTTAAAACTACTGGATGCTTCCTCCCAAATGCCTCTGAATAGTTGATTTATTGATTTTCAGTTTCCTCCAGAGAGAAACGGAATTCATCAATGAGGAACTCATTAGCTTTTTCCTCAGTTTCTCCAAACACTAAGTCTACTTCCACTTAGTAAAGCAATTGGACTGTAAATTATACATTTTTAGTCATTTGCAGTACAGATAGATATATATTAGCACATACTCAATAATGGGAATTTTATCTTTGCTCTTACTTAAATGACTTCTCTCTGATGTGTGTATTGATCCCTTCTGCACTGTTTATTTAAGAAACTCTCCTCTAACATGTCTCTGTACTTCACCACACCTTCTGAAAGTCACATGACTCAGGAACAATCTTCTTTTTATGACACTATAGGGAAAGTTACCTGCACGAATAACGGTGCCCCTCTCTGTCCTCAACCAACCACTGAAGAGCAAGAGTGTTGTGACCACACCAATTGTGAAAGGAAGTCTTAACACAAAGTGAGTCTCATCATCTGCACTGTTATTTATTTTATTTTTTTATTTTGAATATTTCTCTTGTTAAGATCTTTTCCAGACAGAATAAATAGAGAATTTCATTGTAAAGATTTAATTCAGCTTTGTTGGACCCTCCTCATCAGATGACAGCAACAACCATGTAACAATGTATTTCTATTGTTTGTACATTTTGTTTACACTGCAGTGGCAGAAGTATCTATTTTGAAGCCTCTTAAATATATTTAGGCTGTATTGTCTTTAGGGTCCTGCTTGCTGCAAGTTGGGCTGGTAGGCTGACATGTTTCTGTCCTTCTCCTCTCGTTTCTGAGCAGTATCAGCAGTCTGGGCAGGAACATCATCCTGACCACCATGCCTGCCGGCACAAAGCTGATTGCAGGGAACAAACCAGTCAGCTTTGTCACAGCACAGCAGTTCCAGCAGCTTCAGCAGCAAGGACAGGCCACACAGGTCAGCTTACATCTCACTTTTTATGATGTTGGTTTGAAGTATTGTCAAGAAAAGGGAATAATGTATTTTATAACACCTGTTCAATCAAAACATTCACATTTTCATCTAGTACATCATTTTGTGGTCGTACAAAAAGACACAGCTATGTTATAATAACTACTAAATGGATTTTTAATTTGCAGTTCACAGTCATTGCAATTAACCACCAAACCAACAAAAAGTCAACCATGAACATTGCTCATACGCTGCTTTATGGTCACCACAGAGAATTTTAAGGCTAACTATCCATCTTTCTTCCTTTTAGCTTCGCATCCAGACGGTCCAGGCGCAGCAGCTCCAGCAGCACATGGCAACAGGCTCCCCGAAATCTGTTTCCACAGTTGTAGTCACAACAGCACCTTCGCCCAAATGTGCACCCGATCCCCCGCCTGCACCTCAGCAGTGATCCTGTCTCACTGCCAGCAATGAATCATAGGTCCAGTTCACAATATACGTGCCTGTATTCGGTTGTTGGAGCACGTTTGTTCTCAAGCTTTTTCAGGGTCATGTGACTTGTTTCTAGTCTTGCAAGTGAGGTTATTGCTACTACAGCGTGTAATATTTATTTCTTTTCAATGTGAATAATACCCACAAAAGGAACATAATCTGTCTCTATAAATGCTTTGGGATTGTGTTCAGATTTACACTTTCTCTGTTGGAGGGTTTTGATCTCTAAATTACCAGTATCACCAGTATGTTGAAAATTGTCACCATTACTTTAACTAAATTTAATCTCCTGAATTTTATCCTCCATACTGTTATAGCCAAAATCTAATGTAAAACAGCTCACCAGGCAAGTACAGTCATATTCAGGCAGGTTGCAGTCCATAGAGATTCTGGTTTACTTTCTCTTTCAGTGGTTGACAAAAGACCAGTTGCTCTGTTCATATTTCACCTAAATAAAACCTCAAATCACAACTTGTCAATTCATATTAAACTACCAATTCAAATTTCTATGACTGTCAATAGGATGTTCTCTTTGTCACTTCTTTAAATGTTTGATGTAATGCAATATTAGCAAATGTGAAGTGAGTGAATTAAGTCTGTCTGATTTATTTGAATGTTGTCACTTGTTGATTTGTTTTAATACATTATTTGTTCTCTCATCAGGTGTTTTTTGTTATTTGATAGCAGGGCCATACATTTCAGGTTACTATTTATGTAACGTGGACTTCTGTGTTTTTAAAATAATTGAACAGACAACATCATTTAAACAGATTTGTGTTTCATTTTATTTTACAAAAAAAAAAAAAAATGAAATCAAATTTCAAAGAACTATAGCCATGCATTCACTCTTCATCCGACTCTTCAAGCAAAGCTTTCTGGGAACTTGTTTTGGAAGATGTGTTTCGCATTCCAATCTCTATGTCCCGCCCCTTTCCTGAGAATCGCTTCACTGTGCTATTGGAGCAAGAAAAAGGAAACGCATGAACAACATAAAGATTACACATCCACACAAGAAGCATCCCGACTTACTCAAAGTTAACATGTTCATTTCATAAGTGTTCCTACAGTTTCTGTTGGTGCTGTAGAGTAGTTTTTAATTCTATTTGTGCATCTCACGTTCTACCAGCATGTGCATGAGGAGGCACAAACATGCATGAGGGTCGTGATACACATTTCTGCTGACTATTAATGCGTCAATTAAATAGAAGAGGACATCAACCTGGTGTAAATACAGGTTTCAGAACAAAGGGCTTGGCAAATATTCATGAGGCCTAGTAAACATTTTAAACACTCATTCACCATGTTTAGAAGATACAGTGCATCTTGGTGAGAAATGCTGAATGTAAACAAAACCATGTTGACTGTAAAAACCTCACATGGTACCTTTAAAATGCAGGTTCAGAGATCAGGATGAAACTCAAAAAGTCCTGCTGTTTTCTGTTCAAAGAAGGCTATAGATTGTTAGAACTAAAAGTTTCTAACACTCCACTGAAGAAATCATTGTTTGATCCAATTTCTTAAATCAGTGTTTACAGCGTTTGTTTTGGCTGATTGTATCTGCATTGCCATGAGACCAAAGCGCTCATATTATTACTGCATTCCAATAGTGGTTTAACTTGCTCTTGAAACATCTCCCTTGGAATAAATCCCAGCCTCCTATTCTGGAAACTGAGAACTTGTGAGATCAACCCATTATAACTACACGTACTCACCATAAAGGTTAAAATGTGCTGAAATATTCAACAGTTTTACATTTTCCAGGGAAGGATACTTTGAGTAAATGTAGACAGGTTCGCATCAGTTTACTGCTCTGTCATGTTGGTATCATGACAGTGAAGAAGTGGATATCGTACCACATCAATATAATTTAAGTTCTAAAAGTTGGATAGGTAAAGGATGGGATACTTACAACCAAATCACAGAGGAGGTGCAGGCGACTAAAAGCAGGGCCACAGCCAGATGCCAGCAAAAGCACATTGTGATGAACATGACGTTGTCGTGCAGTTCCAGGTCCCACTCGGGTCCACTTAATGGGTAAAGTACAAATCCAATCTGAAATGACAAAGTGTGATGAATGAGCCAATGTTGGGCAAAATATTAAGTTAAATGTATAGGTGTTCACAAAAACAGACTGTTTGAAAAGGAGACAGGTTTGAGGTCAGTGTGATGATGATAGATGACAAATGTCAAGCAATGTTCAAGTCTCTACAAATAGGCCAAGATTAAACTAATTTGGTGCTGAAAATGCAAACAGAAATTACGGAAATCTATTGGCTGTCTAGAACAACATATTTTTGGCACATGGTTAACAGTACTGTAAAGTACACACAAGTTGTTAATGGGCTCAAACTGTCAAAAACACTGCTATGGTCCTTTAAGTATTCCTTGTTTTGGTATTGAATGTATACATTGGTACTGTATGTTTATGGGCACATTCACACTGTGCACTGCAAACCACATTTAACACATTAAGGCATTCTCTGCGTCTCAGTCACCTGGAAGAACCACGAGCCCTGCAGGATGAACAGGCATGCCCCGAGCAGCTCCAAAATAATGCTGTCCCTTAGGAACACTTCCAACATGGTGCTGGCCGATCCACTAAACACAGCCACTAGCAGCAAGGAGTGGATGTGGATATCCAGAAGGGGCCGATTGTGCAGATGGTAATGGAACAAAAACCCTGGGTGACGAGGAAGAGTCAAACACAAAACATAGCTCAAATACACGTCAGAGGGACATATTTGTGATGTGAAGGAAAAATGCATAACTCAAACCTAACTTCCTTACAGCTTACCTTCAACAAAAAGAGCCAAGGACAGAGCAAGGCGGTCAACACCAGCTGGCACCAGTTTGGATGTAGCACTGGCAACCAATGCTATTCCAGAGATCCCAAAGAACAGATACATTGTGCTGTGCTGCCAGTTCATCAGCTTGACCCACGCATTGTTCTCCCTGTCGTACAGGTGGGCATGTGGCCCGTCCACCACAAACTGTTCAACCATAATACCTGCGACAGGACAACATCCGACAAGTGAGATGAGTCAAGAACAGGTTTTTAGAGAGCTGAAGTGTGGATTGAGAGGAAAACTGACCAACAAATGAAGCAAAGATTTGAAATCCCCCCTCGATGTAGTCCATTCTTTTAAAGAAAGGCGGCATAATCTGTCTTCCTTTAGGCTGACTTGTCCGCCAGTAGTGTTGGAGAATGTGTTTCACTGTTAGCCAAAAGCCATAGAACAGGAAAAAAGAGCCAGGAATGGCATGTCCTCCAAAGTTGGCCATCGTTAGGCCTGAAAACATAGGAAATATACCTTAGTAATCAGTTACATACATTTAAGGGAAATACAATGTTTATTGTTTTAGCTTAATGCTCTTATTCCTACGAGTGTGAGAGGACTCGACTTTCAGGTTAAAGTACAAGCTCGTAGCTTTATTTTATGATGTTTTGAGCCACGTAATGATTACAAGCAATCAAGTGTCAATTACAGGAAAAAGAGCAGCTGACAATGAGATACCCATAATCACAGGATGGTAGATGGTTTGCATCTAAGGGTTATTAGAAAGTAAATGTCATGATATAGCTACATAACCAATTCATGAATACAGTGTAATCAAACCAAATATTTATGAAAAGCATGAACAGAAAGGCTGAAAATATTCTCAAATTAAAAAAAAAATCACTTGTAATATGAGAGTGAGATGGAGTTAATGTTGAGCCAAAACATCAGTCTTGTCTAATACTATTAATCTCACTAAATACTGAGATGCAATATCAGCAAAGATCTACCATATGATGGAAATGAGGATTCTTCATTCATTACTTGGTACTATATCCTGTATTTTATCTAATCAGGGCAGGTTAGAGTAGGTCCTTTGAACCAGACAAGAGCTGCTCATTTGTCTTGCAAAAATGAAATTCAAATCAAACAAGGGTGTTAAACGAACATGTTATTCAAAAAAGCATTGGTGGCACTCACTAAAGTGTTACTGATAAAAAAAAATAAAAAGCCGAGCAATGTGCTTTCAATAGAATGGTGCCACTGATCTGTTTACATGAATTAAAAATGAGACACATATTCTTGTAGCATGGTCACCCTTAAAGTGGCCAGTGAGGTTTTTTTTTTACATGTTCGTGGCTGAAGCAATGCTTTTGAAGTTGACCATTTGTAACTTCGTCTTGTTGTCCTAAGTGTCAGTGGGCATGAGGCACGGGTGTGTTCAAGATCCGTATATTCAGTCAGACAAGTTTTTCTTGACTAGACTGTTTGACTTGCTTGGACTACACATCGTGATTCTATATAGTTCTATCTTACACACACACACACACACACACACACACACACACACACACACACACACACACACACACACACACACACACACACACACAATCTAACACATTTTCACATAAATTATCAGGAGGCATGGGCCTGTAGGTAGATGCAGTTTGTTCCCAATAGATTGACTGTAAACTATAACTATAAATATCATTTCTACATAGTCTCAAATGTGAGACAAATGTGAAAATTAGCCTTTCCTATCACAGTTACAATAGATGGCTAACAGAATGTACATACCTTATTCTCTGATGCTAATCCCCTAAGGCTCAGGAGATTTTTGAAAATCTGAGAATCTTGGCAGCTGTCAGAGTGAGAGCACGTTGGTCTGTGCAAACTGTGCACACCTGTTCGCAACTCTAACCTGTATTGACATCATCACATAGCCCCACCCACCATTTGCATTGGTTTCTGTGACCAAGGGACATCCTCCTAGGAAAACAGCTGTGACATTCAGGCAGAAAAACAATACCTGACTGAAGATCATGTTGTTTATTCAGGTATTGCATGCTGTGAAAATATGATGTAAAGCAAATATATCACAACAAATCTATAATTTATTTTGCCTTTTAATACCATACAATTAGTCAGTCTAAAACAATAATGCCAAAATGTGAACAAAGATTTGTTTTAAAACTTAAAGAGCACAAAAGACATTTAGTTAGAACTTAGCTATACAATTGAGTTAATATATAAGCTCAGATACAAACTGTGTGCACAAGGAGAGGAAGCAGTAATGCCCTAAATGAACTTTGCACCCATTTTCAATAAATCTTTATTGCCGCCATTATCATGTTCAAATGATGACCATTCCTCATGTAAAGCAAGTCACCAAAGAGCTGCTTTACTTACAAAACTGAAAGTTGTAGGAAAAAAAGGTTTTCTTATTGTGTTTGTCATTAAAGCTGAAATTGAATTCACACATTAAAATAGCTGTAAGTGTTCATCCGTAGACATTTGTCTTGTACATGTGGGGGTTATAGTATTACACAGAATAATTTCTTCTCTCGAAACGGGTTCTCAGAAGAAGGTACTGGTGTCACCAGGGGGTCCTCTTTGGCATGAGCTTCACAGTAGGCCATCAGATCAGCTGCTGCTTTGGATATCTGTACAAAAAGGTTGTGTTTGAGTGTGTGTGTGTGTGTGTGTGTGTGTGTATGTGTGTGTCAAAAAGGGGAGGGGAAGAGGATAAAAAAGCATTTTTAATTCAGTTTATTCATTATTCATTTTTTCACCATTGATTAAAACACCCAAAGAACACCTTTCTTCCTGCATCAATCAAAAGTGTAAAACTAAATTAGCAAAGGAAGGGAAACCAGTTTCATTTGATTGGAGGAGTCAGATTGTTCAGAAAACGGTGATTGCACTGGCACATGATAATCTGCTTGTTAAAAATTGACTGCTTTTTGGCAGGTCAAAGGTTGAAAATAGATGTTAATTTAAATATACATGAAAGTAAATCTCTTTTGAGACACAGAAAAGTGATCATTATATGAAAGTGAGTCATGAATACTCCATATTAAAACACAAGACAAGTTGCCATACATAATCTAAAGCGATTCCTAAACTTTGCCATTGTATTGGCTGTGTTGTGCTGACTCACCATCATTCTCTCTATGTTCACCTCCAGTTTCAATTGTTCTACTGTCTTTCGAGCATCTGCAATCTTGGCCATGTTGTTGGACATCCTGCGGCTTTCCCACTAAAGTCAACCAGCCTGCAGCAAACCATCAAAAGTTGAATGATCAGACAAGAAATAACAGTATGCATCACTTATGAAGAAACCAAGTGGAAGGAAAAACACAAACATGGTTACACTTCTAAAGGGCGCACACAGCAAACACAGTGTGTGACAATTTATTGAAGGTGTCTGTGCCATGGTTAAGAGTCTGTTTCAATTTGCTTGTTAATTCTGCTCCCTGGGTCTCAGCTGTAAGTGGCACAGGGAGGGTCTCAGGGGAGGAGGGCAGGGTAGGGGAAGCAGTGCAGCTTCCCCAGGGGAGGGCATCCGCTGGGAATTTAAATACACCTAACATTAACGTTAACTTGTTGCTCTTTCAGAATACGTGTCATAAACTCCAGATGTAGAGAGTTGCTATAAATGCTATTTATCTCCCCAGTGTTGTCTCTACACAACTGCTCAGCTGCATATTGCAAGCAATCAACCTTGTTAAACCTCTTAGAAAGCAGTAAATGAAAAGCATCATTAGTCAACAACAAAATACTTTTTTTTGTTTGTCAGCATCTGTGTGAAATGTGTCAATTCTATCAATACAAATCATTTCTGCACACTAACATAATTCATACTTGGGAAATACGCTGCCAAATATCAGCACACATGGAGAGATATTATGGTTTGATATACGCCGGTTCCATGAATCTGTACAAAACTGGATATAGAAGAAATTGTACATCCTAACTCATAATAATTCACAGCATCACTCACCACAAGACCAACAGCAACCGTTGGGCTCCTGGAATGAAAGTCCGCTTGTTTTCAACAGGGTACCTCCGCACCAAACTAACAAATGAAGTGAGATTAATGGCAAAGATGAGGAGGAAGGCTTCAATAGGTTCCCTCCTTCAAATAATAAGCTGTGGTTCTGCCCCCAGGATGGGCTCAGTGCAGCAGTTAAAGGCAACATGTGGTATGACCTTCTCTCTTGAGTCTCTATCACTCGCTTACCTGAGGTAATGCAGGAGCTCTGAGATGGTACATTTAATTTAGTTTTAAGAGCCTACACAGGAATTAGATTTAAATAGTTAATAGTGTATTTGATATAAAGACGTGAAAGAAACACCTGTTTTCTCATAACACCTGACAGCAACATGAAAAGACATTAGACTATAATGAGAAAGCTCTCAAGCGAATAGGCAAGGTTGTTTTACATTGCTGTAATTAATTTTCTTATTTGTAATTAATTCCTAGACAAATATCAAATCTCTAATACTTGCATATACAGTATATATACCAATTGCATTACTTTGGGCACATTGGGGTTATTTTCGGACAGGACAGTCAATAATGAATAATCAGTATTTATAACAAGTTTATTATGTGGCACAATTTAATGTTATAATTCAAAATGAAAGTCATCAATCAAAAGTCATAAACATACATTTCTGTTTCATGTGCTTTTATAGTGTAACAAATGATTTTTCCTTCAGCAGTTAAACAAAAATTGCAGGTTTTGGACAGTTAAAGTGATGCATTGCTGTAAATAACTGTGGAAGTGTAATAGGCTCAGTCTCTACAAAGGGACAGACACATGTTGCACATCAGTAAGTCTGACACAGGAGGAAAAATCATAGTTTCTTTTCTAACATGCTGTTCGTTTTGTATTTTATGATTTTAGCTTATGGTTAGATATAAACTTTGGGTGTTTCTCTGACAAAGTTGCATGGAGCATTGTGCAGATTCACAGTATAACAACAGTAAACAATGACTCTAAATGCACAATGATTCACAGGTAATATGCTAATGTATTTCAAGAGGGTCTTATCACACTCCAAACAAATACTTTAAGAGCCTAATTCCTTCCTACAACAAAATACAAAAGAACACTGGATAACATTCAATGTGTCTAATAGTAAGTTTGTAAGGTAAGTGATTGAGTTTTTGTTATGGTGTGAGCTTTCTCAGTCAACAGAATTATTTGTCTCATGTCGTAGCTATCCTCTACAAGGCTGCCAGTCTTTTTCTGTAGAGCTGACAGTTATTCCACACAGCAGCAGGGGGCAAAGTGGCAGTGTTATGGAGTTAAATGTCAAGTCCCTCATTAACATTTGTTTCCCTGTAGTAATTGGTCTCTCTCTGTGGAAGATGTGGGACCATATGAGTAGAAAGAGCTGCCGCTTCACCTAACCGACCTCTGTCACCAAGGGCCCAAAAATATAATGTGTCCAGTGTTGTGTTGAATAATTCAAGGGAATGTTCAGATTCTGTGGTCCTACTTAGTAAGAACTTAATAATGTTGCCTACGCTTGACAAGTAGAAACTCTAACCATTCATACAGCCAGTCAACCAGCATGTCTCCTCTCTTATATTGTTCATTTATGACTGACACCACATCATAGGATCCATGAAACCAGAGAGGAGGGCAGAGTGTCTGAATACCCCATCAACACTGGTGTGCACATGTTTAACTCATATTGCCATCTCAGCTAACCAAACACAAGGAGCCTGCCAAAGATATGCCATACATATTTGAATGATTATGTAGTGAGTTGTGGCCTAGCTCCCATTGTCTCCTTGTTAATTGCAAATTGTTTTCATGACTTCTGCTCTAGTCTCTCAGATCACAGAATATGTTGATTGTGTTCAGGTACACAGAGATACTTGAGATGGATCATGCTTTACAAAAAACATTTCTACCTAACAACAATATTTTTGTAATAGCTTTTATTTTAATTTGTAAGTAACATTAATTGAAGTCAATGTGGCTGAAACAGTGAGACACGTTTCAGAATGATTTGGTATTTGCAGTGTAATTTTAATATACATACAGGGTAAGAAAGGAGAATGTAAAGTGTGTTACTACTGTTTACGACTGTATTAGTGGATTTACACAACACAAAAGAAATACTCTGTTGTAAGCAGCTTATAAGGAGAAATGATCTATTAAAGCAACAAACAAGAGGATGTGGTTAACAGTCTGACTTTGTTACCAGTATGATGGTAACAAACCAGTTTTTCCAGTCCTGCTGCTCAATGTGTGACATCAACACTGGTATTATATGAAAAAACATAATTTACAGGTGGTTACTGGAAATGTTGTCAACTTGATTTTGTTTTCTATGTTCTGATTTATTTTCACACTCAATTAAAAACAATTTCGTTACTAAAGACAAAAAAAACTAAATAAATGTCTTTTTAATTTGATGACACAGTTAAGGCCTATATAAAAATATAATACATATAAGAACGTTTATTGTATCTCAATTTATTTCTTTGTTTGACTTATTTGGCTTTTTAAATCTTCCATATAATGTAGGCTACATGTAATGGCTATAGTGAATTTATATTACCTGTACAGCAGTTTTTCCATTGTTATAACGCTAGATATGAGTTATTACTTAATTGTCTGGCAAACAAATACACAGTTACTGGTTAAGGTTTTTCACTCCATTTTAGCCCACAAAAGTGGCATCAAATATCCTCCCTACATTTTAGCCTCTAAGGTAAAAAAGGAAAAAAAAAAGAAAAAAAGGTCTGTTGATCTAATATTTATACATGTATTGTTATTATTGTCGTTGTTGCTGTTTTATAGCCACGAGAAAAGGGGCGTCTTTGTGTAAAACTGAAAAAAAAAAGCAAGCGGGTTAGCGAAGTTAAGCACATTCAACAGCATCCAGGGTTGTGCCATCATTAAGCTCCTGTGGTGGGCGTGTACGAACAGCTCGCTGCTAGCTACAATGATAAATAATGTTGGCGACTGCAGAGAGCTAAATGTTGTCGCCGGTAACACAGACTCTTCTGAGGTTTATGCGAGCCTTTACAAAGGAAGCCTTTTGTAGCACTTGGGCTAGCTAGTCTTAATCTTTAAGTCACCACTAGCTAAGGCAGACGAGACTTTAACGGACAACGGTGATTCAGCGGGCTAGCTAGAAAGACAGATATTGAAAGCCTCAACACCCATAACGTAACATTCATTGATGTTAACGTCCAGCGTTTCGTGTGTATCGTTTTCGGACCTCTGCCAGTGTTGTTGATTGCTGGGTTTCTGTCTACCAAGATGTATGGGATGTCGGGATGACAGGAAGATGGCAAACGGGGTTGGAAGTGAGTAACAGTCAACGCTGGTGTAGCAAATGCCACGACATGCTAACTTGTCCGTTAGCGGCGAGTGTGTCGTACTGTTGATGTTACCGCCACTAACTTCCTGCACGGCAGCCTCCGCTCCCTGCAGGGGAGCCTGCGAGGATTAATGGCTGTCATCACGGGCGGACGGCTCTGTTAGGTTTACACTAGTGGTGGTTCCTGTTTACCTCCAACTGTATAAACGACACGCTTTTGTGCGCTGATTACGAGCAGCTACTGTGTGTGTATCACAGTGAAGTGCCGGCATGCTGGGCAGCTTTAGGTGGCATAAAAATGAAGCCACGCTCAAGAGGTTAACCATACTGTCAGTAGCAGGCCCTACAATGGCAGCAGGCATCGGTTGAACATGCATGACACACTATAGGCGTTGTTAAACTATATAAAGTATGTCATCATCATGTTTTGTCCCCCCCCCCCCCCTCCACATCTGCAGAACACAAGCTGCTTGTCATTGGACCAACAGAGCCATGGTCAGTGAGGGAGAAGCTGTGTTTGGCCACATCTGTCATGAAGAGTGGAGACCAGAACTGGTGCTGTCCTACTGTTCTGTTTTTGCCACTAATGATTCTTTGTGTGTGCAAAATTGTATGTGTCACAGTTCTATGATATAGTCATATGCAGTCATTTGTAGTTTGAACATGTATGAATATGCCACATGCTCACTGCAAGGCAGTGTATAAATAGTAAGTTGCTTTTACACATTTATCATTTTACCTTTTAAGATGAGATATTGTCATTAAGGGTGGCTCTGTTGTTAGCATTGTTGCTCCTCTGTGTACTTGAAAAGGTGGTAGCTGTGGTTTACCTTCACAGCCCAAAGACATGCAAATCAGATGAATTAACAGTAGGTAGACATGTAGTTGTCTGTAGATGTCTGTCTTGTGTAAACCCTGTGATGGACTGGCATACTATCCATGATGTTGCCCAGTGAATGCTGGTTTTAATTTTGCATGCATTTAAACTAAAAGACTGCCAAAAATAATAATAACAAACAGGTTCAAAAGAGTTTAGACTGGGGAGAAAAAAATAGTTTTAAGACTATAATAAACCAGGACAGAAATAGTAAGCTGCTTTAAACTTAGTCTCGATCGTCTTACAAAATGTCTTCATCTCAACAGGGTATCTGTCAGTCGAGCCATCAAACCATTTGCAGAACCTGGGCGACCACCTGACTGGTTCTCTCAAAAGGTAAATGATAAAATCTGAGCTCTCTCGACTGCGGAACACAAAGACCAAATTCATGATCTCTGCAGTAGGTTTGCCTCATTAAATTTTGTCCTCTCACAAAGTTGTGCTCGATTCTCCTTTGGCTCCTCACAGCACTGTGCCTCCAAGTACTCTGAGCTCCTGGAAACAACAGAGGCCCCAAAGTGAGCGCATAAGTGACTTTTACCTCGAGCGTGCTTTTGCAGACTTGCAAGCTAAAATAGATTACATAGCTTTATACTTTTTGACACATGCATTGACAGTATGCGCCAGAAAGCAATGTCTTAAACTAATAATGCATTTGTTACCTTCAGGCGGAAGCGTGGTGAGAAAGGTGAAGTGGTGGAGACAGTGGAGGATGTGATAGTACGCAGGCTGACAGCTGACAGGATTGATGAGCTAAAAAAATTGGTCAAAGAAACGCAGGAGAAGCACAGGTACACAAACCACACTTTTAACAGCATGAACACATCCTCATTGTAGTGAAAGCAAATAAAGTAGTTGGGTCGTAAACTGCATCGATGAGATTGGTTGATGTGATGCTGTGTTTATAGGAAGCTGAAGAGAGAGGCTGAACTGATTCAAGCAGGACATCTAGATTCCAAACTAGAAGAGTTATGGGAAGAAATCCTGCAGTAAGAAGCAACAAACTTTCTATTTGACCTGCTTATACAATGATACAGCACATCTCTTTTTCTGTTTGCAAAGCTTAGACATTAGACACTCTAATAAGAAGCAAAATAAATGATCTTATGTGTCTCTGTCAGGAAGAAGAAACTGGAGGAAGAAGCAGAGTTGAAAAGAAAAAACACAGATGCTACTTATCAGGGTATCTCCTTCACTTTTAAGGGGTATTTGGGGGGAAAACATCAAAATAGAATTATGTTTCAGTAATTTTGTTGATGCTCCATAATTAGTATGTTTATCTCTGGAAAAGAACTAAGATTTTCAATTCAAAATGTTTAGTTGAAACATCCTTAGCTGTTCAGTCTACAATCTCTTGGCCTGTTTGCTGTAGAAGTCATCCATTATTCAACCTCAGCTGAAAGTATAACAGATTTTAGAGGTGGCAGATTGATTGATAACATTGTATAGCTAAGCTGCTTTTACTGTATTACTGTAGATTTGCTAAGAAATGCACAGGAAAAGTAACTTGTGAGATGTTTCTTATTCGTTGAAACTGAACACTCACTTTGAGCTTAACCTCTTCTAAATCAGCACCACCTAAATCAAAAGGGCACATTCTCTGTGCAGTGGCCATTTTAGCACATCTCAGACTGAACTCGTCAGGCTCAGCTCATCATTCATGATTCATCCTCTGGGGTCCACGAATATTTGTACCAAATTTCAAAGCAATCCGTCCAATAGTTGTCGAGATATTTTACTCATGTTTTGGACCAACAGACCAACTGCTGTAGCAGTGGCCACTGCTAGCATGGTTAAATGTAGGATAATCATGGCAGCTTTTCTGTGACTGATGAGAAAATCCTATATATGCTGCCCCTCCCTCTTCCAGCCAGACAGGTGGCAAAGAACACACCAAAGCGAGTGCCCGGCATCACCATGCATTCGCCCTCAGGCTGTAGCTCCCCAAGCCAGGAGTTCTCACCAGGTGACCCACTCGAGTGCTTGACACTGGATCTTGTGTCGACAAAGAATGTAAGTCACTGAGGGTTCAAAGGTATTTAAGGTCTGCCCTACTTGTCAATAATCATACCTCTTCTTGGGACATTTTAAAATGTTATGCTTATGTTAAGAATGTGTATTTCTCTCAATAATACTGCAGACCACTCAGTTTTCCTCTTTGAGCTGGGCCTTGTGTGCCACATGTTTAAATTTGCTAAAGCCATTTGCATAAAATATAAAATAGACACATTGGAGTTGATTACAGGTTCATGTTTCCCCCTCCCTGTCTCTAGGCTTCAGGATCAGCCAGATTAATGACAATTCCTGAGTCTTCTGGACCTGGTAATGATGACATCAACCACGGGTCACTTCTGGATGACCCCACCCAAAAGAAGCTCCTGGGCCAGAAAGCCACACCACCACCATCTCCACTTCTGTCAGAGTTACTGAAGAAAGGCAGTATCTTGGCCACAAATTCAAGACTGGTATGTGGAGGGGACTTACTGTATTGTGCCACAGTGCCACACTCTGTAATTGATATGCACAAGTCTGCAGGGCATTGTTTCCTTCTGATACTGTGCTCTTGTGAAATCCCAACATGTCAGAATAAGTTTATCCTTTACTAGATCTTTGGCTCCTCACATTCCTCTGGTAATGTTTCTGCTCTGACATGCAGTGTTGCCTGTAGGGTCCTGTGTATAAACATACACACATGGATTCCAGTCAATTTGTATTTGTACTATTATATAAAATAATCTAAATATAAAATTCACTTTGACATAATGGATTATTATGTGCGAATCAGCAACAACATTTCTGATTTAACAAGTGTTTTTAATACAGACTGGAATATAAATAATAATACTTGATGTGCACTTTATGTGCAAGAAAACACACAAAATACAGGTAAAATGTTTGACATGCGTGTATGCGTTTATATCCCAGATTGGGGAGGGTGATGTGTCCACTGGTAATATGACAGGAGCACATGACCTGCAGCTGGCTCCGCCTAGTCAACTTCTCTCTCAGGCAACAGGTACAGATACAGTGTTCATGACTGATAAAACGTATTCACCCCAAATGAGTATTTCATGTTTTCTTACATCACTGAATCAATGTGTGTACAGTTCATTTTCTTGACACCAATCAACAAAGTGAAAACAAACCTCTCACAAAATAATTCATTGCGTAAGTTTTAATTGCAATCAAGACAATATTTAGTTGAAGTCTAAGAGGGCTGAGTACTGTTTACAGCCATTCTATCTTTATTTGTAGGAACATGTTTTATATTTGTTTTGTATTTATTTACTCCTTGAATCCTAAATGTATGTTGGCTATGCTTTCTATTTAAAAGTGCTACTATTGTTAAAGCTGTTTGCTCATACATTGGCTCGCTGAAAGCCTCCGCTGCTTTGTCTGCACTCTGCACTTTGTGTGTTAATTTGTATGAGTGCTCGCATGGCAGGTGCCCCGATGTTGTCTCGTCTCCTGGAGGCAGGTCCCACCCAGTTTTCTGCCCCGTTCAGTTTCATGGTCAGTGCAGACTCAGCCTCCATTGCTCCTCTCTCTGCTGCCACTGCTGTTCCTGTTGACTCTACTGCCTCTGCAAGTACAGGTCTGTCCACTTTGACCTGTATCCAAAACACTCAGCGCTCAATCCACAGGCTAAACCTCCTCACAACCTTAATGTCACCTGCTTAGTAGCGAGAGAATTTCATTGTTCATTGTTGTACTGTTATAGCTACAACTGTGATAGGTTAAGGTGACAGGTAATTTAAAATTTAAATACAAGCTTGAGCTTGCTGTGAAATAAAAATGTGAAAATTAATGCTTTTACAAACTGCTACTACTAGGTAGTTACTTGTATCTTGAAAAAATACAATGCATGCGATAGTTG
Organism: Macquaria australasica; assembly: GCA_005408345.1. Taxonomy (NCBI): domain Eukaryota; kingdom Metazoa; phylum Chordata; class Actinopteri; order Centrarchiformes; family Percichthyidae; genus Macquaria; species Macquaria australasica. The sequence goes on along the minus strand of SEMN01000001.1, from coordinate 2,238,372 downwards.
AAAATCAGTTGTTGTCTGTTTGCAGAGGTGGATGTGATGGTGCACTCTGTGCCCACTGGATGCCAGCCTGTCTCTGCAGAGGATAAGGTGTCCCAGCTCAGTGAGGAGGATGTGACTGCGTCCTATATGGGAGATGAGCTGGACCTGAAGACGGTGGGGGACATTATCGCTATCATTGAGGACAAGGTGCAAACAGGAAAAGTACTGTATATTTTCACAGACCTTGAGATCAGTTGTGGATAAATTAAAGCATCTATAATTCCTTCTTGAGGTTTTAAAGGAAAATTAAGTTCTTTTCAGATGTGGGTATTTTCATTTGGATCATTCATCTAGTGAGTTAAGATAACAGTTTACTCAACATCACCGCTGAGATTCAGGGACATGGCAAACTGAAAAAAAATCTCAATTATTATAAGATGTAGAGTCATATCTCTTCTTCTACAGGCAGATGAGACAACAGAGGCTTTGGATGCAGCTGCAGTTGAGGCTGCTCTGTCACTGTGTGAGGAGAACGGCCACGCTTTGTCTGGTGCCTGGGAGTCTGGGCCTTTCCAGCACCATGAGTCCCACCCCGCAGTGCCCACAGGGGGCCCACAGTCCTCATCTCTTCACAGTAGCCTGGAGGGGAAGACGGAAGTGTTAGAAGTTCAGGGTGGGACTTCAGCTTCACTCTCCTCTCTGTGCAACAGTCAAGATAACTGTCTTGCAGCATTCCCCTTGGGACTAAGGAGCCTTCCTCCCACTTCCTCATCCTCATGCAACTCAAAGAGTTTGGAGCACTGCCACACTGGAGCACCTCCACAGCCTGAGGCAATGAGAGAGACTGGAGAGAGGGTGCACCAGAAAAGCCAAATTTCATTGGATGTTATCGTAAAATGTGAGAGTGAGAAGTGGGCACAGCACAGACCTGATAAACCCCAGGGAGGTATGCACACCCATGCATAAATACTAGTATTCACTTTCTTCATAACATGCAGTTTGCATGCAACTATGCATTTTGCATAACCATTTCCTTCTTATCATTCATCTTTACTATCTTGGCAGACTCAGTATTAGAAGATAGCCCACTGACAGAAAGGCATCCCAAGGTATAGCACCCAACGAGGAAAGAGCGAACATGATGCTCGTAATTGCTGCACTGTAAGTACTGTTTGAATCTCTGTATCTTTCTCTTTCTTTGCAGGACATGAAGGTGGAGGATGGAATAAGTGTTCGGCGAGGACAGAATACCTCAGGGACTAAAGTGCACAATGAGGTGAATGGGCCAGAACTGTGTGGCGAAGAAGAGGGCGATGGGGTGGAGGGATTTTTGTCAGAGCCAGACGGGGAGATGGAGCTAGAACCTGCGGCCAGCGAGAGTGAGGATGGATACAGCCTCCACACGGCTTCCTCGTCTCTGCAGCTCCACACAACTGCAGACTCCATCCCCAGCAGCCCTGCGTCATCGCAGTTGTGAGTGAAATGCATTCAGGCACACACATCACCCTAGATGGTGCTAATCATGTTGCGTAAGCAGATTGTCTTTCATTTCTGTCAACTAGAGCGGGAATTTTTTCCCTGTGTCATGCTGCGGATCAGGTTCTGCTTGATAATACTTTCCTTATGACGTCTCTGTTCATACGACTTTCCTTCTTACATACCCATTATTGTGCAGTTCCGTGTGCAGTGAGGACCTGGAAGCTTTACAGGCTCACAAGATCTGGAAGAAAGCCATTATGCTGGTGTGGCGTGCAGCAGCCAATCACAGGTCAGAATATGCCTCTGATTTATTTCCATTTTTGAATTCTTTTTGTATCATTACTGAAACATGTATGTGAACCTGTTGTAGGTATGCAAATGTCTTCCTGCAGCCAGTAACAGATGAAATTGCACCTGGGTACCACGGTATTGTGCACAGGTAAGCACATGTTTGCTGTGGTCATATTTTATGGCTATTTTCATTTCACTAATAGTTTTTATAGTGATTACTTGTCATAATGCTCATGCAGAGGGAAAATCTTATATCACAAAAATATCGACTTTTCAGACACTAAGAAAAACAACCTTGTTTTTGCTGAATGACATTGGCTTATTGACATTCACCAATCAGGAGCCCTCAACATCTCATCAGATCACACAGACTCGACTTTTTCATCGTTTTCATCACTCTTACCCCCTCTTTGCTCTTCACTTCTACAGGCCCATGGACCTGGCCACCATAAAAAAGAACATAGAGACTGGTTTGATACGGACCACGGCTGAGTTCCAGAGGGACATCATGCTGATGTTTCAGAATGCGGTCATGTACAACAGCCTGGATCATGACGTCTACCACATGGCTCTGGAGATGCAGCGTGATGTCTTGGAGCAGATCCAGCAGTTTCTCGCCACCCAGCTCATCATGGAGACATCAGAGTCTGGTATCAGCGCCAAGAGCCTGAGGGGCCGTGAGAGCACACGCAAACAGGACTCTACTGACAAGGTGCTTCACTAGAATTTTGACAAAAGCAGAGTACAGAAGAAGAGACAAGGGTGAGACAACAGGCTGACTTAAAGTTAGAAGAAAGTGATGCTAAAGTAGATCCGCCTGCCATTTTTCAAAGCATGACATTAGTTTTTAGAATGATATCCTTTCAAGTAGCCATTGGTTTCCTATGCTATAAAACTTGCAGAGACTTGAAACATTCATGCAATAGGTAATCCACAGTGAAAATCTTTTTGTCACAAGTCAACTTTTTTTTAATACAGGAATCCACCAAATTCACTATGTCCATATTTGTTTATTGTTTATGTCTGTGACTTTTCAGACATCAGTTTATGAATGCAGTACTTCTTTTAGCCAACTCTTATCTTGGATGGTGGATTATGTTTGAGTGTGTTTCTTTACAAAGAAAAAGACAATACATTCACTGTGGTGATTACTGTATGTATCTCAAACAAGTTTGAAACCAATGGTTGGTCAGAAAGCGAGACATTTATTTTAAAACATATGTTATGCTTTGGAAAATGGTAGGCAATAATGTAATAAAGCAATAATGTAAGGCGCATTACTGACAACTATTTACCAAAGCATACAGTAAGTTTTTACATTGATATTCTACCTTCAAGAAAGCTCTTGTTTTCCATTAATTTCACAACATTATGAAAATGAACTGGCCTATAATTGCCCTGATGAATCAAAGGACTGCATGTCAAAGATGTATTATTTTTGCATGATAATATGACTGAGTGAAGAACTGCTAATGTTGATGTTGGAGATTTGTACCAGAACTTGAATACAGAAACAAATAAGCATTTTCAATACAGCTACATTAACATACCACAAAAATGTCACTTTGACAAAACAAAATAAGGCTGACTAAATATTGTCATTTTTTACACATTCTGTAAATCATCCTGATGAGGCCGAAACGCTTTGGTGAAATAAAAATGTTCCAGTTAGTCAGCTAGTGTTGCTGAGTTGTTTTTTCACATTTGTTCCTTTGATACTTAAGCACCTAGTTGTCTGGTGAAGTAGCGGCAGCACACTCCTAAATATTTTGATGACAAATGGCCTATCTGAAGCAAGTTTCAAGTGTTGCATGTTGATATTTCATAGCATACTGATGTTCACTGAAACCAGCAGTTGGCTGGAAGGTAGGAGATGATTGTAAAACTTGATGCTATGCTTTGAAAAATGGTTGACAGGAATATATATCCGTAGTATATGTTGTATGTAGTTAATGAGCTAAATGCATGTTACTTAAAAGTGGATAAGTAGTGCAAGTGCAGCGAGGAAGTAAACGTTTAAAATGGCCACATGGCAATATACCAATTCATGTAGAAATGTGTTCTAACAGTAGTTCTCCTAAAGTTCATTTCAACCTTTCCTTGTGCTGAATATACTTTGTGTTGTATCTTTCTTGGCATTATTTTGCTTCCTCTGCACTTTCGCAGCTCTGATGTACATAATTTTCCTCTTACAGGACACTGTCTCCATGTCCTCTCCTGCCTTCCTCCTTTCTCTTTTTGTAAGTACCCATCCTGCAGCCTTTAAAACCTTCCCTCTCTTTCTTGTCTTTTTTTTTCCTGAAGCAAATAGAAGCAAAACTACAGTTGCTGTATACATCAAAATAAAGAAAAAAAAACTCATTCAAATAGAGCTGTACTCGAACAAATATGATCAAAGTCATACGTGACTTTAATATCTTGAAGCACGACTTGTTTGTTAAGTGAAACACTGGTGTCAGTTCAGTCACATACTTTGAGTGAAGTTGTTTCTTCCTCTCTTTGACTGTAGGATGGAGGCACCAGAGGGCGCCGTTGTGCCATAGAAGCTGACCTCAAGATGAAGAAATGAACATACAGTATTGAACATTTTGTCAGACAGTGTCCCAGAGTTGACGTGAAAGGTGTGATACCACAAGACTGAACTTATTCTCAGTCAGTTGCACAGATTGTCACTCTGTATAATGTGCAGTGTAACCTTCACTTGCACTCTACATTAAATGGGTAGACTGTAATATGGAGAAGCTAATTTCTTCTGAGACAGCCATACAGACATGGATTACATACTGTATAATCCCAGATTACAATGGGGCATTCGGAAAGACTAGGTCAAACCTTTCATAGACGTAGCTGCAGATCACTAAGATTTAGCCTGCTTTGAATTACATCAGGTTGTATAAATGAAGATAAAAGTTACTCCTAACCTACAAATGGGCTGGAATTAAGCCTACAGTTGAACTTTAGTGTGGTTGATTTTGAGAAATATACCATGTTGGTGATAATATGTGAAACCAGAGGCCAAAGAGTCTGATTAATCTAGAATTTCTGAATGATCAGGGGGGCACAAGCTAATTTCAAACAGAAACATTTCCATTGCTGGTATAAAATCAGTTGAGTTTTTTTATTTAGTTTTCTAATTTTAAAAACTTTTTTTTTAATATGGCTTTATCATTTGTGATGAATTGATTTTTATCTATGCTACACGTCCTGTGAAACAGTACCTACATGCATATTCTGAGTCATTTTCAGTATTTTTGAGAAAGCGTCATTGAAATAAACAGTTTTGTGGACTTTAAAAACTTCATGAAGAGCCCTCAACCCAATATGTAAGCTTGAATTTGCACACAATTTTACCACAACACAAAACACACCACAGCAGTAACCATGGCGGTTATTTGCTAACCTTCTCCTCTTTCTCAAATCGAACCTTGCCGTTTAAGAGCTGTTCAATCAGAAATGTTCAGGCAGGGGTTGTGTGCAAAAATCAGTGAGAAAAGGCTTGATCTTCTGCTTTGATCGTCTGCTTTGCCTAATTCTTGGCACTGATGTTTAATGTACTGTATGTCAGTAGGGAAAAGCATTCAGATTTTCTCAGGAATGGGTTTAAGCAGCAGAGGCAACATGGCTCAAACCTGTTAGGAGTTAAGAGCGAGCATTACGAGTGAAATAAGTTACCACTGTTGTGTTTCATGGAACTTCCCTGGTCGGTTGTTACATAGCGATGTCTACACACAGATGGGACACACCATCTTCCACAAAGCTCCCACTCCGGTGTAGGACCAATCATAATGAAGGATTTTGCATTTGGCTTTTGTTCAGTCATGTTCAGTGTTATGTAAATTGGTCTGATCAATAAAACGTATTCGTAGTTTTTATCTGATGATGCCACGATGTTGTTGTTGTTGTCAAATACCTCTTTGTCCTTGCTAATTTCTGTAGAATGTGCAAATACATTGTGTTCATGTTTTCATTAGGACAACCTCCAATGACTTTGCAAAGTGGAAGGATAAACAAAGGTTTTTTCAATTTCTGTTAAATCCAGGCATCTCTAATTGGCAAGTCTAACAGAAGTAAAAGGTATGTTTTGACAGCTCAAAAGTTGATTACGTGCTGTCTAGTCTAAGTACTATTTCAAGTTGTACATCTAGTCTGTGTAATAAGTCAAACATCTTAGACCAACTCTGACATTCAAGGAAGCAATTGGACAGATCGCATGAAGGCCACAGTGGAAATGTACAAAAATGTTAAAGCCTTCCGGCACGCTTTACTGTATGTGTGATGTTTTTCTAAAGGCAGCAGCAAGTGGTTCAGACACAGTAAATATGTTTGCCCAAAGTTAAGCCTTTGTGTGATATTTTACATGATTTAATGAAGGTCTTAAATACAAATAAACAGCCTGATCACCTTGAAATAAAGACACTTTCAGACCTTGATTAACACTTGATAGCCCAGCTTGAGATTATCACTACAGTTAACATGTTGCACATACCTGCATCTTTAATTTGCTGGCTTAATGACGTGACCAAACACATGAAGCATTCAAAGAATCAAACTGCCGTCAAATCACAAATGAACGAATCAGACAGGCCAACAAATATTCTGGTTACATCTTTAATTTTTCTGGTATTTTTGGCAGAAAACTGAATTCTGCAGTGTTTCTCAAGTGTACTGCCACACTGACTGATACCAAAACCTGATTTTTGTGAATCACAGTAAAAGTTTTACATGTTTGTGAGTTACAGCGTGGACCTGAATATTCTAATCATTTAGTGTGTCAGTAGTCATGAAGGTGTGTTCGCACAAAATAAATATGTAACTAATAAAACACTCACTAGGGTGCATGCAACAGTAACAATATAGAACACAGGATTCAATTTGAACTTAAAAGTGCTTGAGGTGAGTTGACCTGAATATTTCACATGTATGAGAACAGCTAAGGCAGTTTGGCAGTCTTAGTGCACAGCAACAAGTATCAATGTCTGTATAGGGTTTGGATGATCTGGGGTTGGTATAAAGAATTAAAGTTAACAACTCCACAAAGTTAAGTGTCCTACTCATGACAAGACCTGACAAGTAAGTCACAATTCTGGTTCCTAGCTGTGGTTCATGTCCACAGATATTTAATAGAATTTCTAAACACGCTTTAAATTGATGATTCGGTTTAAGATGAGATTTTCAAAACAAAATGTCTTTTTTTTAATAAAACATCAGTATAAATTAAAAGGTGTGGGATTTATAAATCATTTTTAAAATATGGGCTGAAATCTTTCTAAGAACAAAATTATTTAAGCTTGTGCATGGTTTAAGAAAAGAAGGTATTGCATGCCATTTAAGCCCCGGCAACCTAACAGATATTGCTTTCAATTGAGCTTCCAATATCTTCCAGGTGCAACAGAACAGTGTGCAGGACTGTGAATGGGCTTTTTGGTTGAAGTGGACTCCCTGCTTGTGGCAAATCAAAATGATTTCTTCAGAACATGGCCTCTTTTTGCAACACACAATCAGTCATTTCTCACACTGAAACCTCAAGCAAATGACTGCAGCTAAAACCACCGGTTCCTGAATGGCAGAAGCTTAATGACAGATGCAATAAACGCCTATGCAAGCAGTAGTGCAGGGAGCGGGAAGCTCTACTGTAGAAGACAGCTCATTTTTTTGGCAAGTACAACCATTTATAATAAGCACACTAAGAAAAATGTGGTCATGTTTTGTAAAATTTTGCTCTGCTGTGCCTCCTGTTGCTACAGGGCCAGAGGTCAAATTGCCTGATTAACCACAGTATAGATGTTAAGTCTTTCTAATGTCCGATTTGTCTATGTTTAAATAATAAATAAAAGGTCCTGTTATTTCACAGTACAGAAGCTCTCCGATTTGTCAAAAGACTACAGTATTATTTAAGTCACTGTACTTATTTACTTCCTACAGAAAAAAGATGAGCCAAGATGCTCAAGTAACATTCACTCTATTAACTATTAAATAAATACACCTACAATTTCAGCGAGGACATAAAAACATTCAAGAAAATAAATACAGGTAAACTACAAAACCTAAACAAATAAAACATGTATGTGTGAACATATATCTGCCTTCATCACCCCAAAGGGAGACCCATGTATGTCATGCCATTTCTATAAGAAAGTTTAAAGGCTCTGAGACATCATACACACTGCCATAGTGAGTTTGCACTTGAGGCTGCCACCACAACAGCCAGGGTTAGAAGGCAGCTAACATGCAACTCTATTTTTTTTTTTTTTTTTAACCATCAAAGAGGAGAGAAGGCACATTGTTTCCAGTGGCATAATCCCCCACTGACTGCTGTACCTAAAAGAGATTTCTTTACAAAGTGGCCAGATTGGATAAATTACATACTTCAATAAAATGCGTTATTGTAAAGTCTGTAAAGAAACGTGTTCTCCTCTCAAACAGTCCTCATTTGCCTCTCTGACGCCCGACCAATCGATGCAGTTTCTCGCAGTTGTCCAGCCTCATTGACTCTGCCTTCTGCTTTAAGCGTTCATCTCGGTACAGTTGTCCCAGGTTTGCCAAGTCTGATTCTGAAAAGGAGAAAGATGCATCACAGCTATTTATAATGGCTTTTTACGCTTATAGGAAGAGTTAAGACATTTTGGGAAATACACTTAGTTAGATGAAAAGATTGATACCACTCATGTCTGTACGGTAAGGGCTAGCCTGGCTCTGTCCAGCGGTTACAAAATCCACCTGCTAGCACCTCTAAACATCACAACATGTTAAATCTAGTTTGTTTAATCGCTAAAAATGATGTGAAAAATGTCTATTCACTGTTTTACGGGGGGTTTAGTGCCAGTTGCTGGGCAACCAGTGGAGACTTCAGAAAGTTACAGCTCCCGGCTGCTGGCTGTAGCCTTATATTCAACGTACAGATATGAGAGTTGTATCAATCGTATCATCTAACTCTCCGCCAGAGAGAGAATAGGCATATATCCTAAAATATTCCTTTGATAGCAACCAACTGAATGCAATGCGATTTTTAGGGTCTGCTTATGTAACAGGAAACAATATAAAAGATTTCATATAAATCAAGATTTGAGCTTTATCGAAGTCAGTGATAATTGCGGCGTAACAAAAACAGACTTCTTGTCTAAGCCAAATGAGCTGCTCACTTACTTTGCTGTTTCTCTTTCCAGCAGCTGCTCTGCAGGTGTTCGATATAGTCGCTCTCTATGGTTTTCTCTAGCTCCTCCAGCGCAGATCCATGGTATTCCTTCTCAAAACTTTTATCCACATAGTATGGCACACCCATGTGCTGCGTTTCCCTGGACACCACCAGCCCCATGGCCCTGAAACCAAAACACATAATTAAAATGTATTCTGTGAAACTATGGTGTCAACCATGGTGGAACCCAGGGATTTGTTAAAATGTGACTGTAGTAAGGTTGACAGTACGACAGACTCACGGCTTATAGAAGAGACTGTAGGGCGGGTTAGTGGCCATCATCTGAGTAAACACTGATATGAGGATTAGCACAAGCACGGGGAGAAGCTGCAGGAACGCAGTGAAGGTGTTCTGTGGGAAGATAAAATCAGCACAGATTACAAAGCATATAATACTGTATGTAGGCTGCAGTGATGCACTGTACTAATGCCAGCAAAGTACTTTTGTGTCTTTGAAGCAAACCACAATCTTCCAACGCAAAAGAGGCACTTCAGTTATATGAGATGAGTAAAGGAATGACACGAAATCCGTCATTATGGGAAACAGTCACTGGAGGACTGCAGCCATGTTACAAATGCATCCCAAAAAGTCTCATTTTGCTATGGTTCTCCAGTGCATGTTAATGTTTAGAATAATGCCTCACAACATAATACTGTGGTTGTTTAACAGGGATTTGTCTTTGTGTTATGCGAGTCACTGACCTGACTCTGGTTGTCCTCCACCACCTCCTCGCGCCTCTCATAAGCACGTCGACGACGAGGCTGATAGAACTGAGAGTAGGAGGCTCCCTGGTTGGTGTACACGTGGATATTTCCTGTACAGAGACACACACTTCTATAGCATCTACACTTCCACAATAAGACAGTAGATAATATTCCTAAACTACAGCCAACAGCAACAATAATAAACAATACCGAGAACAACAACAACAATAATAATAATAATAATAATAATAATAATAAGATTGTACTATTTTAGAGCATTTAAGATTAAATTACAAATCAGTAAAATTTCATCACCCGTGACTGACTGCACTTTCATTTGTCTTTCCATGAAATTATTGACTGAGAAAACATGTCAGCTGTTTTGGAAAATTAAAATTTCTTCCATATGACCCACCAAAGTTGGGTTATGGATTTATTTGATGCTACAATGCCACCTTAAATGGTGACCTTGCAGTGGCTTTGGTCTTCTCGAACAATAACCCTTTACATACTGTCTGTGGAGCTCATGTAACTGCAGTCATTGTTGACACAACCGCTCACCTGTGGGAAACCTTCCTCCAAAGAAGATGTTAAAGAGTTCCTCGGGGGAAATGTCGGCCTCAAAGTCTCTGTGGAAGCTTCGGTTGTATCCATGGCGACCGTGGCTGGAGTGTTGGGGTGCATTCGAAGCTGCAGATTGATCTCCATATTGATCATACTGCTGCCTCTTCTCTGGATTGCTCAGCACTGCATATGCATTGCCTATTGCTGTTGGGAGAGGAGAAAATCATTTGGTTATGGCATATATATATATATATATATATATATATATATATATATATATATATATATATATATATATATATATATATATATATTAATATTAATATTTATATATTTATATATGTATGTGTATATGTATACATAGATTTTCTTTGTCTTACTTCTGTTTGGTAGATAATCATAGCCTAAATTTTGGGGGATGCAAACAGGAAGTATAATGATGCTATGGATTTAGTTAGCTAGCTGTGGGCTACAACTTGAGTTTGTATGCATTTTGGCCAATTGGCACCATTTCAAGTATGCTGAACTAGCTATTACAGGTTCCTATTTGCAATGTACCCATGGATGTACAGACAACCATCACTGGATTACTTTGATACTGAAGAAAACTTAAAAACATGCAGATTCTCAGGCAAATTCTGGAGTTACAAGGAGCGTCTTTTTTCTATGATTTCCAAGCATTATCCGCAAAGGACATGGGAGTTCATCCTTGAAAAGTTCCACTGAATCTAAAAATATGCGTGCTATACTGTATCTGTGTGCTCAAATTTGACTGAGTTATGACACAGAGTACTATTTTTGACGCAAATTGAGGTAATTGGGCGCCATGGGTTTTAACAAACCTAAATTGCCTCCATGAGCTGTGTGTCACAGCCATTACTACTGCCTGTAACTGCTGCCTGTGTTGGTGAATGAGCCAAATCAGCAGGCCAATCTCGAGTAACTAGCTTTCTGTTTTCAGAACACCGGCATGCACATGTCCCTTTCACCTCATGCAGTGTCTTTGCCTCATGTCTCTGACTCCCTCTGCAGCTCGCCTGAAACTCTCCCGCGCACACCCTCCATGGGGAGGGGCGCCTCACAGTTTGAAAACCCCTGCCATAAACGAACACAAACAGCTCAACAAAGAGTTTCGAAACTTAATTAAAACTGGTAAAACTGGATGACCCAGCTTCAAACCTCTGCCGTGCTGTTTGTTTAAACAAGACACTACCAGCGAGAGGGTGCTGTTCTTGAACTGACCTCTGACTTTGGGAAAAAGAATTCCCTTCATGGGATCAGTAGAGGCTTGCCATTATGCGAGAGTAGTGCTCAGCAATATGGTTAAAATCAGTCTCACAAAAAAGGATTTTTGTTTAGATACGATAACAATGGGCAATAAAAAGATATTGTCACCATTGTATCTCACGGGGTCAGCTGGGATTGGCTCCAGCCCCCCGCAACCCTCTAAGAGGATAAGCGGTATAGAAAATGGATGGATGGATGGATGTATCTCACGGGGGAAACTCATACCTTTGAAAGCATCTGTGGCTCCTGGGGCAAAGTTCTTGTCGGGGTGAAACTTGAGGGCCAACTTCCTGTACGCCTTCTTCAAATCTTCATCGTTGGCATTTTTGGGAACACCAAGGATTTCATAAAAGTCCTTGCAATTCTTTATCCTGCAATAACAAAGCATAATGGATGTCTTCAGAGCTAAAAGAGGTACTCTCTCAAGCTCATATAAGGGTCATTCAGTGCATTTACTCTCCACACAATAGTTAGTTACATGTAGCGCCATCCAACATTCAATGTTATATCTACATGCAAAGACACGAGTAAGCATCATAACTCAGGATAACTCTGATCAAGAAAAGCCTGGTTAAGAATACTGGTTCAGTCTGACTTTAAAGAGGCTACGGTGGCATGTAAACATCTCGCTACTTTAGTAGGTCTGTAGTCGTCTTGGGAGTAATGGAAAAGCAAAATTCAGGAATATTGTGAACTGTTCATCTTTTGGCATCTGGGATACTCAGTGACAGGACATCAACGGCACATGTAAACAGACTGATTTTAACCAGTGTATGACCAATAGCCAGGTCACTCAGAGCATGTCACACAGACAAAGATATATATGGTGAGCAACAATGGCAGCGGTCAGTCTGTCGCTGCGTAACAGTGTGAAAAGCAAATGTAAAAGAGTAAAGAGTCACAGTGCACCTGAGAACACCCTGGCGTTGATCCTCAGTGTAGCTCTTCTTTTCATCGCCACTCGCGTGACTTTTCACATTGTTTCCAATGTCCTCGTCTCTCCAGCCTGTTGGCGGGGGCACGTGGGTTGCCTCTGGAGCAGCAGTGCCTCCATTCCTTACTATGGCATCTATCAGCACTACAAACAAGAACACAGCGTCTGCGGTCAACTGATAAAGTGTAAATTGGGAAAGACGATGGAGAAAGCTTTAAGAGAAGTAATGTATCAGTCAAAATCACAATGGAAATGATGGTTACCGGCTAACAGAAATCTATGTGTTAGGTCCTGAACATACAGACAGGTGACAAATTAAAAAGGAAAAACCAACATTAAGTATCTTGGTAAGTTGTTTGGCCACCAAGAGGATGAAGTTGAAGGCCATAGTGTTTAATTCACATCATTTTCATACTCAAACCATCCAGTGATTCCTTGTGCCCTGGGTGAAAGCATTTGCTCATGTTTCTCCACTCATTTATTCCGGTTTTCCCTTTCACGTCACCCATCTATATGTGGGGAGAGTGTTACTGACTGCGCACTTTACATCGAAAGTTTCTCCACTCCTTGCACAACACAAACTGCTTCGCGCACGTTGTGTTCAAAGAGCTCAAAGGAATCTACGACAACTGGATTACCCTGGTTATGATGGCATTACTGCAAAAGCAATTAGGCAAGGTAAAGCGACTGGAGACACGGTCGGATTTTAGCACAGCGCTGCCTCACAGTCTGTGATCTGTAAGGGGGAAGGGAGACCTCAACAGCCCTAAAATATAGCATGCAGCCCGTGAAGGCATAACGCATTAAAGCTAGACAGCGCGTTTTTTGTCCCCATCTTAAAATAGCAATTCTGTGCGCCCATCATCCAATCTGAAAATACATTTTCTACACTTAGCTAACAGACTGGGATAAGTTAGCTAGTCAGACTGCCACTGCAGAATGTGCGTCAGCTAATTTTACCTCTGGCCCGGGTGCTGGGGTAAATATTCTGCGCTTCATACAGTAGCTGCAGCGCCCGATCTTTCCGTCCAGACCGCAAACACAGCTTCGCCTTCTCTATCAGCCGGTCTGCCTCGTCTTTGTCCATTTCAGCGGTACGGGGTTATTTTTATCTGATCCAATCGCTGTCTGTAGAGGTCTGTCCCTGTGTAATGTGCGTCAGTATCATACGGTAAGGCGAGCCGCCACAGCTAGCGTTAGGTCGCCGATTAGCTTTGGTTTCGGACAGCTGCGTAACGTTAGCTAGGTGCAAGCCTGCAGTCACTCAGAGTCCTTCGCGGTAACGTATCCGATTCGCAGACGACGGCGGCTGTTGTTGTTGTCAGGCTGCAAACAGGCCTGCGGGTGGGCCATATTTTTAAGCCGAAAGTCTGGAAAATGGGCTGTTTCTGCTGTCTGTGTTTTAGCTGTGCTTAAAGGGCCACACTGTTAAATTTAACTGGACCCCCTGAGCTGTGGAGGCAAGGCAGGGGCGACGTCATATCCTGTCGAGTCAAAATGTTATTTACTTGGTTGTCTGTTTGTTAGCACAGCAGGTAATTCGTTTTTTATTATATCCCATTCCTGTCTATTGCCTAACAGTACTTAGAAAACCCAGAAGGTTGAGTAACATCAGCAGGTGTACAGTGATGCAGCTGCTGCATTCAGGGTATTTCATTAAGGATGTACCTCCCATAGTTAATTGTGATGCATTCATGTGCCTATGAAGGAGGGTGATATACAAAATGGACCTAAGGTTTATTGGTGGGTGATTTTTAAATTTTTTTTTTAATCTAAGCCATCTAGTGGCACATGGCTGCCTTTGACTGCAGTGGCAGAATGAGAAGACAACAAGGTGCAATGGCTATTTTTAATTTCTAATTAAGTTATTTTAAAATGGAATCTCAAATATCCTAGTGAAAACAAAAACAACCAACACAACTGCATATTTAACTAATATGGATTATGGTAACATTACATAAAATGACAAACTGACTACATCTCTGGAACAATTGGTCACTGACATGATTAAGCGCGTTTTGACAGGACATTAAGGCAGATTTACTTAGATGTAAGATACTGTAGTGTGATGATTCTGATACAGAAATCAACTTTAAGTGTAGTAAATATTCTCAGTTGGTTACGTTGTACACGAGTAAGACACTTGTTTATTTTTTGAGGGGTTGTATCTGGATGTAAGTCAGGGTGAAAGTTAAAAGCAGCATTAATACTTTCATCAGTAAGTTAGAAACTATGCAACACATTTTTGTTCATGCATATTTTATTCAAGAGTAAAAAAATGTGATTTGTCCCATAGGGCATGCTTACAATGTGTGTATCATTTAGGAAGTCAAATGCGAAAACATATTTCCATAGATAATAAAAAATGTTGCAAGATAAAATCCATTATATTTGTTTGTTGAAATATGCATGTAGACCATACAAGAACCAGAAACAGAGGAAGGAAAATAACCATAAGCTAAATTGTAACAATAATAATATCAGCAGTAAATATAACCAGAGTACAATGTTTCCTGTTAAACGTAAGTGCAACACATGATTTTCTTTGTGTCCAAATCATTTACATCTGAAAACCATGCTATCATGCTTTGGCAGCCTGAAAGTTGCTTTTCACTGAGATTATATTCATTCACACTATTGAACATTTTCTGTACATCAGTACAACCGAAAAAATAAATAAATAAATAAATAAACACAAGGCTTCACACCTTAGAAGGGCATCTCTGCATACAATAAATCAATATAAAATTAAAAGCAGTGGTAATAAATAACAATGAAAAAATGGACAAAAACAATCAAAGGAAGCCTATTTATAAAATTTATAAAACAAGACAAATAAACTACAAATATAATTCAAAAATAAAATAATTCAAGTTTACTATTTGAAACACAACTATCACAATTATAATCTCACATAACAATTAGGAACTTAATTGCATGCATTGATGCGTTCCGTACCATAGATGCTGTGTTAAAAATCACTTCCTGTCCATCCTTAATTCACATACCTTCATCATTAAATAGAAAGATGAAATATAAAGTAGAAAAAATATTAATGTATGAAAGGAAATTCTAGAAATTTATGTGAGGTTGTGGCTTCACTGTTATCGGCTTCCCCAAATTATATATGTTGAAAGAAGCAGAATGTTTCCTGTTTTAATTTAGTTTCTTTTCTCTTCTTCTATCAGCCAAAACGACCCTTCAGTCCAACATGGCATTTTAGGATACAAATGGACTTTTCATCAAAGTATTTTGACACAATATTTGGACATGGGAATTGACGTTTTATTTGGATCACAGTGTGGGTGCACTTGTCAGTGAAGTTTTTTCTCGGCCTGTTTCTCCACTGTACTCCACAGTAAAATTTGATTTGATTAGAAAAATTGATAGAAAAACAACAAATGATATATATGATGAACACACTTAGGTGCAATATGGATGGATTCATAAACCAAATGCCTGGTCTACACTGTGCTCAGTTTTAATGAAGTAAGTACTTTAAGGACAACTTTTATTAAACTAAGATCAATTCTTAGTGAAAAAGACACATTTGTTCTCAAAAATAGCAATAATTAATTTAGTTCTGGTCAGGATACATTCTTCAAATCCCTTAAATTAATTTAAGGATGGATCTAAGCCTGCTTATTCCAAATGACACAATGGTGTGTGGTTGTTAAATGCTCTTTAAACAAAAGGTATTTCAATTGTATGAATTCACAAATTTGTAGAATTTCCTTCTCACTTTGATATAGTACTTTCTCTTAGGCTTGAAATCTCATTGAATATGCAGCACAGCAAAAAGTGCAAAAACTCTAAGGGCGCTAATGTGACTGCACGTATTGTTTTACTGTCTCTTTAGCAACAAGCAGGTGAGAAATAATCAGGTAGCGTGTGACAGCAGGGCATGTCCCAAAGTTCAAAATCACTTCTTCTCTTTTCCCCAGTGGTCCAGAAACTGGTGTTGACGCCGCTTTGTTGCCAGTCATAGCAATGCAGGAGAGATGAGAAAACCACAATCCAAAGCCTCCTTCAGCGGAGGATGCTCAAGTGTATACTTTTCAGAAGGTGAGTTGCATGATGTGTGAGGTATAGCTTGATCAAATGCTTCTCTGATGTGAACTACTTAAACATTTAATGGAGAGGACGAAAATAATTGTGAGGAACGGTCTGGATAAAAATATAACCCTTTGAGATTCATCTACGGACGCTGATGAAGTTGCATCTTCATATGGGGTAGTGTGTTCCTTTTGGGGACATCGTCAGATGTTAAATCTTGGTGTTTTATAATGTGAAATTTTCCAAATGCTCCTTTCATCCCCTCCCTTTCTTCCCTCATCCCCTCCAAGTTATTTCTTGCTAGGAGATGGCTGATAATGAGGGAGGTGAGGAAAGGAGCAGTCCTGGAGAGTCCTGAGACATGCTGAAGGTGGTGTTTGATCTCAGAATTCAGCGGCTTTGGTGGTTAGGCCAGAGCAGTGAGCACAGGTGAGCACCCTGCCCTCTTTCCCCCGCAGCACGACGCCATCTCACTACAAGGTCAATCAGTTAATTTAAGTGCACTGGTAAGATTGCACTGCAAGTTTTAAGAGGTACACATTTTGCTTCCTTTCTTTTTGCTTTTTGCAAAGAGGCGTGACTTGTTTATACTAGCAAAACATGTAGGCAAACAGGATTAGTCTCCTCATGAAGTGAATTTGTGAGTGATTCGTAATAAACACTTTATGAAACAGTAAAATGATTTGTGTGGCATGGATACTGCAATTACGTCTTCTGTCAGGCCCTGTAATGAAGGAGCAGACATTTGTCAGCACTCAGAACAACACAACTGCCAACAATTCAGTCTGTAATTGAACTGAGAAAGGGGAACAACAGGCAGAAACAACTTTCAACCACACCACAGTCAAGCTGTAGCCTGCTGGCCTCTCCTCATCCCCGCCCTCTGCTGTGAACCCCAGCTCCCCCCTCCCCCAACTGTGCGATGACAAAAATGACCTTTTCGCCCGTTTTAGATTTGCTGCAGATTTCATGTTCTGTCTGTGGGCCTGGTTTATTTCTATGTTCTGAGGCCTGAATTCCTGATTTGGCAATGTCTTGCTGCACAGCGCAACAGCGGCATGGTTCTGAGGCTCAGACAGCACATCACTGGATGTTGCTGTTGTCATCCGTGCCGTTTGCCTCTGACATATTCATCTTTCCCATGGAGTGACCCACATGGTTCACCCCGTCCTTGCGAGGTGGCATGCGCTCGTTGATGCGGTCTAAGCCCTTAGCCTCCTCAAAGCTGTTGATCTTGTGCTGGGGGGAGAACCCACGGATAGCTTAAAAGACATAAAGGGATCAGGCTCACCTTGTAATGGCACAATCTCAGAATATTCCCAATATTATCTTATATTTCCCTCAAAAATGAAATGCTGTTGGGATTTCACAGGCATTATAACCGAAAAAGACACAAGTTCAGTGGGTCAATCTTAATCAGGAACAAAGGAGCCTAAAGTGTACTAAATGTTAAATGTGCTTTAAAATGTTATATTTCTTGATTTGAATTGCACAGGGTTACATACTACTAGTATATGCTATTCAGTTATCTCTGCAACTGACATTAGTGACACGACAAAGTAGAAGCTGCTGCAGTTTGACACCTTAAAGATTCCTTGTGACACTTACACCAGCTGTAACACTTACCTAACCCTAAAAATGCTAAATGTTGAGTTGTAAGAGTCCTTGCCTGCAGGTGACACAAGTGTTAAAATGAAAGCAGCTTTTTTAGAGCTTTAAGTAGGTAACATGGACATGCCATCTGCATGTATAAACTGCCTACTTTCCTATAGGCGATGCAGTCTTCCATCAAGTAAAACTTCTCGTCCCTCAACTGATATCCTGTTGTTTTACACATTTAGAAGTCCTTCATTTTACATGTCCCACACCAATATCCAGTGTCAACAGAAAAGACTTAATTAACTTACCATCGTGAACTTATCATTGTGAAAAAAAACACACATTTATAAACAATCGTATACCATCCTGCAACTGATTTCAAATAAGATACACATGTAAAATAAAATAAAAAAAGTATATTTGTGCTGGTGCTGTAAATTTCCGTCTCATACTGAAGCTTCTTGCTTAGTGAGCAGTGATTACCTCAGACATATCACGAGGAACTGAGGCTTTAGGATGCATATTTCATGTTGATGCTCCGGTCTGTTTCTTGTTCTTGTGCATGCAACATTTTTGAGAACCAGATGGAGGCCATTTACAAGCCAAACCCAAAACAATGAAGTATTTTAGTCATGCATCTCTTAGCAGCACTTGACTTTGCAGTGTTTTAATTAGTCGTGAAAATGCCTTGATGCCTTAAAAAGCTATTCCTTTTTTATTTAGCATTTGTCCTCTTTTTCTCCCAGTTTGTAATGACCAATTCCAAATGTCTGCTACAGTCATTGCTGGTGCTAAGCCTTCCTATGTTGGTGTAGGCAGTGGGTGGGGGTGAGAGCGAGGAGTAGATTGATTCACATGGAGGAAACTGGGACTTCTTTTCATCTGTCCGCAAGGACCAGGAGTGTATTAAGTGTGCAACAATTCATGTTATCTCCCTCCTTCAGTACATGTGCCTCGACCAAACATTGACAAGGACATGATCCCTCACCAGCTTCCCACCATGCAAATACTGCCAATTGTGAGATGTTTTGCCTTGTCACCACTCAAGCACCCATTAGAAAACAATACCTTAAAAAATCCTCACTGTGCATAAGGTGGCCTACATTACAAATAACCATCTATCTCATTTCAACTCCTGGTCTTTTATAAAATATCTTTATCAGTTCTAAATGGATCCCCTCTCTCTAAAATTTAAAATCCAATCATCTTTTCAGATTTCAGTTTTAATCAATGGTACTGCAAAGTAAAGTGCCAGCCATACCAGCATCAAGCTGTCCTGTGAAATGTTGCTTGATGGAGGTATTATTGTGTGAACTGTTGTGTGCATGAACTGGTTAGTGGCGGGTGGACTCTTCAGGAAACCCTGAAAATATGTTGAGAGGGGTGGAAGAAGGGGCACAGGTTTACCTTCTCCGTCCTCATCTTGTGGCTCGATGGCTTCAATGGCTTCAATGGTGGCTGAGAGGGGAGGAGGGGAGCAGGTTACTCCTGATGAAGCCATGCAAATGTATAATGCAGCCCCAGCAAAAAGGTGGCTCCCGTTAGGCCAGATGACATATACATGTTCACTGGCAATGCAGCCAAACTCAGAGGAGTGCCATGCATTAATACTGAGAGAATTAGTGTCAATACAGAATAGATCCATAGAGAGAGAGAGAGTGACAGAGATATTGAGACGGAAAGAATAATAGGTTGAGTTTAGGCTGTAATAGATTTTAGGTAAGAGGACAGAAATAACTTGTTCTTGCCTTGCACTAGATGTTTTACAAGGATTTTACAAAGTCAGTGTAAAATAATTGCAGTTTTCTGTTAGCTAAAGGGTGTTCTTGCTGTCAGCACACCAGTGACACACAATCATGGATCCCACCCTGATTTTGAGTACAGGCACAATGATTGAGTAAGAGATAGCTGAAACCTTGATTTGAAAATCGTTTTTGGTTTTAACACTGAATCAAATGGCTCTTTGGGGTTGCTTGTACTGCCAATCCCACTGCGAATCAACACTGAACTCTACAGCTCTTTGCAGCTTTCAGCTGAATGCAGTTCATGCCAACTGGTAGAGTGAAGTGGTAAAGGAGGGGCTGGTGGAGAGAATATAACATGTAGCAAGCTATAGAGATATTTTTCTCAGAGTTGGTGGACCAAAATACGACTAAAAAGTGAGTGAATAGACTTGAGGAGGTGAGAAACAGGACTCCAGTTGGATTCCCATGTTGTTCTGTGTCTGCTGGATGTGTAAGGAGGTAGGCTAACACTTTGGCTGTAACATCTTGGTAAGCAGATACGGCTATATTGATGTGAGTTAGTTTCTCTGCCACCTATAGTTACAAAATTGCTTAATGCAGCTTCAAGTTTATGTGTGAATTTATGGTTATAGTGAAGGCATGGATATGGGAGGGACCTCCGTCTTTGTTTGGTACTATGATGGGATCTATGATGCAGCAGTAGCAAGAAGTTCTAGTAAACATTGTGATGCAGGTGTTGCACTGTATTATGGGACTGCTGTAATGTGTTACTGTAGACAGAAATATCGAAAAACAGTTTTGGTCAGGTCTGTAACATTAGGTTCTTCTTCCATAGCTTAAATGTGATCAGAGGCTAAAACATAAAGCTTGCTGGCTGCTCCCCATTAAAGTCAGAGAAGGAGGGAGAGAAAGAGAAGAGGTAAGACCGACGGTAGGACTGAGAATGGTGATGAAGAAATGAAACAAAAAAGATGGAGTAAAGGATAGAGAAAATGCTTATGCTGAGCCTTGTACTCACCACTCTGCAGTGTCTGTCTGCCACCAGAGAGAACCCCGCTTGGCAGCATGCCAGTGGGCGTCAGGCCCTTAAGCGTCAACACATTTTCACTCTCCTCTCTGCAGGAAAAGACAGAGGCAGGCAAACGGGTCAGAAAACTTCACTTGACCCTGATCAAACTGGGGAAAAAAACTTTATGCCCCCACTTTGACGACACACATTCACTCTACACACATGTACACACACAAACGCCTAATACAGTTTCAAAATTTGAAAATATACACTCATACTCACATTCACACAAACACAAACACGTCTACCTGAGAACTGAGAACATTTTGGCCATTTTCCCAATAGCACGGATCTTGTTTCTGATCACCTCCTTGCGTGCTGCAGCTGCGTTGGCTGCAAAGAAATATATATACATACTGTCATTATAGACTTGTCTTATACAATTGATGCTGTCATTGTAAACCTATATAATGCATGAGAAACTGTTTGTAGGGTTCTATGACGCATAAACGTTTCTTGATGCATAGGATACTGTGATAATAGTCCCATATATTGTAATACATACTGTTATTATAGGCCATTGTAGGGCATTAGATACTGTAATTATATGACCTTGCGTCTCTATACTATGTCTGTCATCATAGCCTTTATGTAGTAAATCAGAAGCTGTGTTTATTGGCCTCTCTGATGCAATAAACGTTGTCGTAGCAATAAAGCACATCTTTATTTTACTGATGAACTATAAGCTACTGTTTTAGTTTGACCTAATTAATATATCAAGATTAAAGGACAATTTACTGCATGTATTGTAAAAACACAGAATTTAAGTCAGCAGTTAGGCTTGGGTGATGCCTTCATAAAAGAGAATAATTCAATGCCTGATTTTCTACCACACCTGTTGGTGAGAGGAAGAAGCCAAACTTTCAGACTAATTTGGCCTAAAAGCCCAAAATCCTTAGTGTGAATAGTTCAGATGTGAACAGCTCAAGTGCGCAGATCTCATTCCATCAAATACCTTGTTTAGTGTATGTGGTCTGAATTGAACCCACGTTGCACTAATGATAAATATAAATAATGAATTATTAAATCATTATTTACAAAACTTCTTACCATCAAAGATCTCATCTTCATCATTCATGAGTTCATCATCAGAGCAGATGCTCAGCACATTCACCAGCATTTCTGTGACTGGGGAAGAAAATGGAGTTTAGGAAACAGATAACAGATTAGGACGTGGCGTTGTATTAAACACACCTGACAGATATCAGAAGACTTTGCTCTAGAAACACTTGGTACCTTTCTCCCCAACAAATGGCAGAGACCAAGTGAAGACATCCATGAAGTTGGGCAGCCAGTAGGGATGGGGTGAGCAGTTGAACTGTCGGATGTTCATGACATTATTTTCATATTTCAGTACAGCAGCTGTTGGAGAAGCAGAAGAGAGACATAACATTTTCCTGTTAAATCTGGCAGAATCTATAAAAAGTAGTTATTAAGTATAATAATATAATGTAGAATAAAGTGCTCAGCTTAGCAGGCTAAACAAGTGTACGTCCTCGATCTAAATTTCCTGATCCAGAGTATCGTTGTTGTATCTGATAAACTCGAGGATTAGAGGGAATATTATGCAGAGACACATACAAACGCTCGCTTACATACCCAGTGTTAATAACTGAAGAATGGAGCACTTGAGATGAGAATGATTCAATGACAACATACCTTAACATACTTTAACTACAATTCAAACTCAGCAATGATGCTGTGGCTTATTTGATTTGGAGCATTTTTCTCTTTTTAATCTAATTTGTAGTCTTCAGTGCCATTTAACTTAAATAAGCCTCTGTTGCAGCTACATTCACACTCTGAATGACCAAAGGTTTTAGTTAAAAGCATGCTCCAAGCTATTGTTACTGCCGTAATGTAATATAATCTAGTGTGTAATAGAATCTGATGTTTTTTTAATGAAATTTGCTTAAAAGATAAATTATAATGTGGTATACGAATCTATACTTGCATAACAAAAAACATTCAGAGCAATGGCAGACTTTATAGTGTGCACTGTGCAGGATCCTTTCATTGCATACTGTCACAGCCATATGTACAACAATGTTTTGTATATGCTCTCTTCAAATGTATTCATGCTCAGTGATGTTACCCAGTTGAATTTTTTTTTTTTAAAACAGCCCCCTCTGTACATGCAGTATGTGTGACAAAAGAGACATTCAACCACTAGATGGCCTAGCTGAGGCCGGGGATTGCTGACACTGTTACATCAAGAGGGATAAAGCCACATGGAGATAGTCAGCGATGCCGACAGTCCCTCCCACGCTCCCCATCTCCCATAGCCCATAGCAACCAAGACACAGATCTGAGAACACAAACAAACGGGGGCTCCCTGATGCATTCTTCTGCCTGCTCACAAGCTAAATGCGGTTACATTAACCCATACACTCCAGTTCGTGCTGTTAAAATCATTTTAATAGGTACGTCAGAGGAGCTCATGGTAGTCATTTTCTCAGAAGTGTTAATCATAAAATCTAACCCAGATGTGGTTAAAGGGTGAGGTGCAGGTGTTACAGAGATACTGGAATTGGTTGTTTACTGTTGTAACATTTAATTTTACAGCATTTCTCAAGGGCTGTCTTCCTACTTTACATAGACATAGAAATTATATGATATATGGGAATAATGCTTTTTTTTTTCAAGAGGAATATATCTATTTTACATAGCTTATTATCACTCAGCCTCATTTCTGTGATTCATAAATTACTGTGCAAATTATGATACAGGTGCAAGCAGAAACGGCCAACTGAACCAAAGACGGATACAAAATGAACAAAGAGATTTTCTGACCTTTGTTGTTGTAAACATCCAGGTAGTTTGGTGCTGAGAAGATGGTAATGAGGGATGGGAATCCAGTGGTCTGACTTTTACGGTACATCCGGTAGCTTCAAGGTGGTCAGGTGGAGGTAAAGACAGAAGAAAGGCAGAGCTTGTTCTTATATATGTAAATATGTATCTATTTTTGTTTGTGTGGCTATGTGGGTCTTTTTAAGTGTGTTGTAGGGATAACATACCCGGCATCTTGTGCTTCATGCGCTCGGATAATTGATAATAGGTTATTGCTCTGTAGGAACTCACATACAGCAGGATAACTGGAAAAGAGTGAATAAAAAATTGGGGTTTAAAATAAAATAGCAGAGCTAGCAACAGAGTATGACAGACTACAAATCAATTCAATTAAGCACACAATCTTACCATAACTTGACAGAATTTTAAAAAGAGTTTTTTTCCATCACACAACAGAATGACATTTAAGCTGCAGGTTGCTAGTTTCACATACAGTTTCACTCCAGAAAATGAACAAAGATTAATCACTCATGAATGCATTTATGAACGCCTTGCTGAGGATGATGCAAGGGTGTGAAAAACCAACCCAACAGCTACCTGTTGCAGTAAAAAACAAAGGAACCCAGTAAGCGACAGTCTGCGCTTCCTGCCCCCGAGCTCTAACCTGACAGGAAAATGCCTGAAAGGAAGTAAAGCCTGCGAGCTAGCTCAGGCTCAGCGCGCTGCTACACTCACACATGGCATAAAGTAGCTGCTACCATGTATATCTGTGCAGCCTTTGCAATATGCAATATTGCCCCACCTTTCCCACTGCTGCTGCCCAAATTTCACAGCTTCAAGCCAGAAGTGGAGATTTTTGCCGGTGCTGCTGACAGTTTTGGGAACACAGCGACTCTTGTCAAAGGGTTCACTGCCCACTGAGATGCTGGGGATCACTGATTCACTTTACCAAGCTAAGTATTTGCTGCTGCTGGGCGATGTCTTGGTATCTGCTGGCTGCTAATTTCTCCTTTTAGGCTCCAGCCATTTACCTATGTCCAGTAACTGCATTTATATTACAGTGTGAATTAATTTATTGTTGTTGATTGGTACACACATTATAAGTATTCATGTTGTTTAAGTGTCTAGTGGCGAAATATGAATACTTCTAATGTGAGTATCGAGTGTTTGGGACTGAATTGTTTTGCAAGATATTTCCCCCTAAGTTGCTGCAATTGTTTTGGGTCTTCCTATGATCTTAATCCTATTAATCATCTCATAAAGTTTCCATTAAGTCTTTTATTGTGATATTTTTATTGTAATTGTTGAGACTTCCAACCCTCATATTGGGCTACAGATTCATTCATTCATTTATTTATTCAACTGTGAATAAATTAATGATTTATCCATGAGTTCTTGACATCTAATCCAACATGTCAGTCCTCTCTGCACACAGACGTCACACTGCACACTTATGTGCTCAATTCTGACATTCATTTTCAAAAGTGACCAACAACAATATCAGTTTGAATGGGCCTCCATCGTTAAAAAAACAAACAAAAAACTGTACGTGCAGATGAACAGTCTGATCTAACAGTCTGAGCCACCAATATTACCTACCTGCTTCAAACACTGATTTAATTGTAATACAACCTCTCTAGTGCTGACCATGACTGAATCCTGTCCCAAAGACTAATTAAAACTGTGGTATTGTTATCTCTCCACTGGCTGCATGCCGAAGTCGTCCTCCATGTTTTTCTGGCCAGATGGACAATGAGCTGTCCCATGGAGAAAGCTGATAAAAACCACATGACTTCCTTTGTGACAGTTCAGACTGGAGTTGCATAGCTATGGATCAGATATGGAGCAGATTTAGGACCAAAGGAAAAAAAACAACGAAAACACAAGATTGCACGGTGCACAGGAAACAGCAGACCCGTGTCACACAGGAGGGACAACTAATCGGAATTGGGACACTTCCAGCTGCAGTGTGAATGTAGCCTACCATTTAGCAGCTCTCACCACAGTTGTTATGTAATACCTAGAAGGTTGGGTTATGTCACTCAGAAACTGTATCATCCCTTCACACTGTGTCTCCTGGGTTAGCAAAAAAGATTAGAGATTACAGTTTGATTAGCTCTTTTAAAATGCAACGATTAATGCCCTCAATTCAGCACCACCTTAATCTGTCACTTCCCTGCGAAATTTTTATTATCAATTAATCTGCCAATTAATTTTTGGATTCATCCATTACATTACATTTTAGCTGATAAAATGTCAGACAATAGAGAAAATGTCTATCACAATTTCCCAGAGCCCAAGTTGACGTCTTCAAATTGCTTGTTTTGTCCGACCAGCAGTCTAAAACCCCAGATATTTAATGTACAGTTAAAAACTAGAGAAAGGCAGACATCTGAGAAGCTGAAAGGCATTTGTTTCCTTATAAATGATCAAAATGATTTATCACTTATCAAAATTACTTTTCTGAGCATCGATTGATGATTGACTAATTGCTTCAACACCAGTCACTTTTATTTTTTCCAGACCTACGGTAACATACAGTACATCCTCCCCGGCAACAACCCTCTCTTCCGGCACTTTCTTACAGTCACTGCCATCCATGGAGCCGTCAAACTTTCAGAAGCGTTTAAAATATTTAAGTGCTCAAAGTTTGTGCCGGAAGAAAAACAAGGAGACTGCTGTGCCCTGACCACCTGGCGAAACTGTGCCATCCTCATATATCTAGGTCACATGGCTAACATCCCATCCCTTGGTGGCCACTATATAAATTACAGGAATTGCTGTGTTTACACACTAACATGAATATGCTGTAACTCTTTCCACTATGGCTGACAGTGCACCCTAATACAACGGCAAACTGCTGGTCTCAAAAAAATGTTAAATAACTGATTCTATTAAAAACTCATCCACAATGCATTTCCAACTTAGAAATAAGGGCAATTTTTGCATCACACTTATTAAAGATTACGTTTGCAGTATTTTTTTTCCCACAATCTGGCACAAATGTAATGTAATATAAAAATAAAGATCCCAATGTACACTATGTACTAATTTATTTTTTGTCCACTCCAACGGTATCTATTGATTACTGCGAGGGAACACAGTACACACACATTGCTTGCCTGCGGCTCACACTCCTTCTCTCTCCTTTGTGAAAACACACAATTATGTGTCGGTGAGCCTGTGACTGAGAGAGAGAGAGCGCGAGAAATCTGACAAGTGAGTATGAGCGAAAGAGACAGAGAGAGATGGAAGTGCTGTGTTGTGAGTGTGAAACTGAGCGGTTTTTTCTTTCCCTTAAGAAAATCCATCTGTCGGGATGGTGGTCAGCACATTCACTTCCACCCAACACAAAAAGTCATGTTTTTAACCATATTCCTAATCACTGAACAGAATCACATTTTTACTGTACAAGAAATTAGACTTGGTAAGTAGGTGCTTCGATACTGCAATAAAACTGTCCTGACAAGGTTAAGAGCAAAATGTATCAGAACTTAACATGTAGTGTAAACAGTATTATATAACAATAGACGTAATACAAAATACTATGTGTTAAAGCATTACAACATTACTACATCACATTTTGGAAATGGATGAGTCTACAGTTGCGCTGTGCCTCCACATAAATAAGATATATATAAGAGCTAATGCAGAACCTCTTTAAAATACTGGATTTCTTTTACAGGTAGTAATTTCATCATTTCATCAAAACAAAAATTTCCAAGTCTTCCACAGTGCATCCATTTGGTCGTTGTTGCCAAAAATAACTATGATTTAATATTGTAGGAGAACCAAGAGCAGGCATGCATGGCATTTACTGAACAAAACTGTGTAAGCAAGTAAGTTGCATCTATTTTAAACAAGCAATTGTACGGCTCCTTGTGAAAAATGCTCAGTATTGATTTTATGGAAAACACGTTTAGGGAGTGAAATAACGCGTGTGTGTGTTTGCGTGTAAAGTTCATGTACTGCAACAACTGTCAGTATGTAGCTTAAAGTCAAATAACTGCACTATATTTGATTGCATTTTAATGTAGCCCCCCCCCCCTTTTTTTTCCTCAACCTGCTTATACCTACTTCTATTTCACATAGAGATTTTCTTGCATTTCTCAAAAATCCCCAGGAGTGTGCTTCTCTGTGCTGCATACATACTGTATAGTTGGCAAGAGTCATAATGATGGAGAGGTAAGTTTGAGAGTGAAGGCAGAACAAAGCCATGGGGAGATAGATGACTATTATAGCAGCATCCCCCACACATCTACAGAATAATCCTCACTAAGCTCCTCTCTCACTGTGAATAGATGGTTTCTTATCGGTGACCATTTAACAGCAGTGAAAGGGGAAGTTAAGACCCATCACCTGCTTCTTTTTTTCTCAGATACTCTACATGGGTGCTGCTAAACTCTACCAATACACCATTAATCTCTTCATCAGTGTCAATCATGTGTCACGTGTGGTTTTGCTTGTTTTAACTCAATACTTTAAAGTACTGCTGACAGTTTTCCAAAGAAGAAAATGCTATAAGTTTCAGTCAATCCCTGGTTTCAGTTCATCTCAGGGTGGTAATAAAATCAACTTTCAGATATTTGAAACTTATTTGGTCAAGGTAATCCATCACAATGAGTATTTGCTGCTTGTATTGTAGCAAGGTAGTCTCAAATGTTTAAATGCCTTTGAGATGACCAACAAAAAGAGTTTTCAAATAGTCCTCGCTTGAGGTGGCATTTATTCCACAAAAATAACATAACATTGATCAAACATAAAAACCAAAAATAGCAAGATTTTCACTGTCTTCTCAAGCGAGCTTTGTGTCTTTGCAAGCTGATTTCTGGAACAGAAACCAAACAAAATATATAAAACAAAAACACATTCAAAAATCTAAAAACCTGCCATGCTTTGGGAAAAGACCAGCAGTAATGTAAACTGTGTGCACAGTGGAAGTTAACAGGCTAAAATGTGCAAAACTGTCCGGATGGTTTTAAGTTTGGCCTCAAAGTAACAAGGTGATCTTGCCTATGTGGAAATATAGTGTGAAACGGAAACGTCTGCACTTAGCATTTCAGTGGAACTATTTCATCTGATATCATTTGAAGCAAATGACACCTTTGACACTTCTCCATGTACCCGCAAATACATGGAAAAGAGAATTACAGTTGGGTTATAATGTGATCTGAACTGCAATTATCCTGCACGCACTGTCCAGAATGTCATTTCCTCTTCGGTGGAGGAATAAATCTTTCCTGACTTAACTTTTTTGTGATTTGAGCAGAAGTGCAGCTCCCACGCAGGGGTCTGTACTGTTCTGAACCTTCATTAAGAAAACTCTCACCACAACCGCCACCTAATCTCTTCTCCTCACCGCCACCTACTTCCACAGCTCTCTCCCATCTCACCACAATATTAGGACAGTGCTCACTCCTCCTTCTTTTACATGCTCGGTCGCGGAGGTTGAATAGTTGCATAACAAACCCATTCCCAATTTGCCTTGCTATTATGTTTTAGATTTGATTCCTCTCCCTCTCTGCCTCTGTTTTCATTTGACTCCAGGTTCACCCAGCTAATCCTTTGTCTGTAATAATCTGTTCTGTAAGTCAAAAAGACAGCCTTTTATCAAAAACAGTTGTTAAACACAAGGCAATATGACCCATTTACTCACAGACACAGACACTATCTATAGGCTTTAAGGATGTTTTTACCTATTCATTCATTGAATCATTCAGTTTTAATTGATCACAGTCTCCTTCTCATGTTATTCTCATTATGATGATACCATGTTGCTCAGGTAGCAATATATGTTTGATACCTATTAATAATTTATAATCTTAACATCTGTTTTTGATATTAAATCTTCAGTTGCGAGGCTTCAGTCAAATTTCACCCTGTACTCCAGCAATTCTCGTGAAAGATTATATTAGATCTCATCAACACTGATAATTTAGACCATCGATGCATGTCATTCCCTTTCTCCCATCTTCTTCTGTCTCTTAAATACACCGTCTAATGAAGCAGAAAAGATGTGACCAAGAATCAATTGTTGTTCCTACCTAGTTCATGATCAACCAACATGGGGTTAATTTTTTTTTTTTACCCTGCATATATGAGCCAGGATTTATTGTTGGAAGGATTCACAGTTTGAGCTGCAACCTTTCATTCTTTTAAAACTAAGGTGTAATTAGAGACCTTCAACGAGCCACATGGGTCAAGCTAATGGAATCAGTGCAGTATGTGATATGCACTTGATATAGGTGATTGCTCGCAACACAAGATGGCATAAACACAAAGTTTCAGACTACTGATGCAATGAAAGCAACACTGCACTGCATCCTTTATCGATGGTCAACAACAGTTGTTCAAGTTATAATAATCCAGAAGGTCCAGAGAGCTGAAGCTGCTGCAGGGAAGAACTAGAAGAAGAAACAGCTCACCTGTAGAAGTAGGAGCAGCCTCGCACTGTGTTGTGGCTGAAATATTCCTGGGTTTTCTCGTTGCCAAAATCCTCCAGAGGATCGGCCCACAGCAGGTCACACATGGGCCCAAAAGCCGGCGGCTCCTTGAACCGATCCAACTTGACATAAAGAAGCAGAAATGCGGGTTTTAAAAACTCATTATGCACAAACACAAACAAACCAATGTACAGGGAGACCTGGTAGTGCTGAGGCAGGAGGTTATTACCTTTTTAATGTCTTCTAAGGTGTGTATTTCAGGTGAGAGTCCACCATGGACACACAGAAACTGTTGGTTCATGAGTGCAGCCAGGGGAAGGCAGTCAAATGCATCCATACATGAGTCATACACCTGCTCTGAGTACTTGATTTTACCTGACAGAAGACAGAAATGTAATCAGCTGCATCATTTGCACATGAAATGAATATAACATGTTGGTTTGTTCCTGTGTGCCACCTTTGATATAGAACAACACAAAATTAGAAAACCAGTCCATAGAAATATTACATATATAAAGTATATATAAGTAGACATTAGCTGATGAATCTTTGTTTGAGGACATCTGTAAAGGGATAGAATTTGTTTATAAAGTATGCACATAGTATGTTCCACATACTGTGTATTCATGTGTTTTGCTATCAGCTCTAAATTTTCGATTGTTCTCAGTCAATTTCATCCCCCTTTTTTTGTGCTGTCATACAGAATTAACAGTCAGGTGCATTCATTTTAAACTCTACCAAAAGTGCTCCAGGCTACACATGACATGAGCAAGACACAGAGAGAAAAGAATAAAAACAATGTGATAAACACTGAGAGGTACTCACATTCTTGTTTGAAGGTGAAATATTCTGTCAAATGTCTACATTCATGATTTCCACGCAGTAAAAATAGAGTCTTTGGATAGAGGATTTTCAGCGACCAGAGGTATAAAACACACTGTCAAAACAAACACAAACAAAGTGTTATTCAATAAAAAAAACCCCAGCAAAACTCTGTATGAAAAACTTCATGATATTCTGATGGTTTTACCTCAATACTGAAGTAGCCACGGTCAACGTAGTCCCCGAGGAACAGGTACCGTGTCGTGGCTGGTGATCCTCCCACTTCAAACAGCTTCATAAGATCAAAGAATTGCCCATGGATGTCACCACACACTGGAAAAAGAAGCACAGCAAACGTTACAGAATCAGAGAATCTAATTGAATAACTCTGTCTGCATCTTTGTGTTTCTTTCCATGTGCAACTGACAAAAAAAATACACTCTCCTCCTGTTCAGTCCCAGGTCTGTATTATCATTTGGTCATTTTGGCGAATTCCATTCAGGGAAACAATTACAGTAGCCTCACGACGGGCTGATAAAACTCAAACCTGTTGTAGCTTCTGAAACCCACTCAAAAATAATTAGATACAGTTGTAAATGTTTACGTAGTTTAGGTAGATGTGTAATGCCTGCATGTGTAAGGAGAGCAGGAGATCCACTTCTCTTATTTATTGGCTCTGAAGGTTTGAAGACGGAAAACAAGAGACACAGTAGAGAATATTCTGGCAGGATCTCATGGCAGTACAGAGTAATGCACTTGTATCAGAGGTGTGTATCTTCTTTATCTGCTCACAGGTTAACTTTATAAATAGACAGACAGGTGGGCAAGCAGGCAGTGCAACTGCATGGAGATGCTACAGTTTGTGTTCATATCTGTATCAACAGTCTCAATAATTTATATTTGATAAAGGTGATAAATGATTGTTGTAATGATTGATGTTGCTCCTATTATATCAGAGCAGTGAACTTACAGTGGGCTGTCATTAATAATGAAGTATAATGTGCAATGAAATATGGATGTTATGTAACCATGAACACCGCTATAAATAACAATAGCTACATATGTTATAAACAGAAAAAACAAAGCATGTTGTATATTGTATTTTAAAAATGTGTTACAGCTATTTGCATGTCCACATTTCTTCATTGTCACTCTGGATTAATGTATGCAACAGACCAACCCTCCCCCAACACAGAACAGTCAATTATTCACATTGTCGCTATAAAGAAAATGGTTTCTTATTCTATTAACTGCTAAGTCTTTGGCCCCTGTCAAATGTCTATAAGTTGTGTCAAGTAGAAACAATATGAACTTCACCTTTACCAGTCAGCAGAGCAGCACAAGAGGCTATGAGTTATGAAAATAATATTCCTGCAGCAAGAATATATATTTAATCTACAATTACAGCCATAGTGCCAGTATTAAAACAGTCCTTAGGTCGTCGTTGTCATGTTGAGATATTTCTATGGTCTTTGGCTGAAAGGCCTCTGTCCTCCACAGAGAAATGAGAAGCTCTCACCTCAAAGAGGTTGAAAAAGCTCAAGCCCCCAGGGACATACATACTTTTTCGCAGTGAACACTATGGCTCTGGAGTGCAAACCTACATCTCATTTCCTCACTGCCTTCAATTTTTCATTATCATCTTCCTCTGTCTCCTTCTCTCCTACTCATCCTCCATCTCCTCTCTCTTTTCTGTCTCCCCTATCAGCTCCACAGTGGCCTTCGCCCACTCAAAGCTTAGAGCAATGTGAGTGGGAGACTGCTTGTGTGACTAAAGCAATCAAACACACACATGCGCACAGACATACACGCGCATACACAAACACCAGTAGAACACATCCATGCAAGTAAAGATTCACAAGTGCATAACTGCCTCATAATATATGACTACACACACACACACACATACACACACAGCTGCAGAGACATTCAAATGTGACTCAAGCTCACAAAGATATGAAACAGACCTCCACACTCACAAATGCCCGTACACAATACTCACTTCATCATCCATATTTCATGCTTAATACATAAAGCCTCCATTTTCCTGATGCCGGTCAAGATGAAGAGCCCGAGACTTCTCCTCAAGTCAATGTGCATTTAATCCGTTTGTCACCTTTGTTTTGGCTAAACACTGCACTTAAGACAGCTACGTGTATATTTAATGTCACACAGTTTTGGGTGAAACTGAATGAACTAACTATGAATTAAAAATAAACGGAACAGAAGAGTGTGACCTTAAAATGCACCAAAATCAAATATATGGTGCAAAGTATTTATGGGGACTAATGTTTTAAATATGTATTTGAATTTTTTTTGATACTATTGCCAATATGGTACCTGAGTTTTGGTACCAACAGCAACCCCTTCCTCTGATTTGACGTGATAGTGAGAGTTAGAGATACATACAGGAAACATGAAGAGAGAGAATAAAAGTGGTATTTCAACTCTGATTTAAATCAAATCAATTTGATTAAATCAGGAAATATCTCATCAAAGAATAAGTAAACTTTCAGTACTACACAGTTTTCAATACTCAAATAGATAAGCATTTCTCAAAAAAAGCATACTGCCTTTTAGTTTGTCAATTTTATGAATTCATAAGTTTATTAATACATTATTTGCTTTACAGATGGAAAAAAAAACAACCAACATTTATTTTAGATGCAATAACAACAAAACTTGAACTTGAGGAACACGTCTTGAATACACAGGATAAAAACTGTTTTTTGTCTGGTTCAGGCATGTTTGCATGCAACTACAACTACAACTGGGACACATTGTTGGTTGATCAGAAGGAGAGACTGAAAATCTATGTGCAGATGCTTCAGGCTTTTAGAAATTCAGATTCTTCTTTTTACTTCCCTTTTACCTTGATTTATATTAATGTTGCTGGTTTACTAAAATAAAACTGGTGCTTTAACTCAGATATGTTACATGTGTTGAGCAGGATTATTTAGTTGACATAAAAAGAAAGACCCAATAATGCTCTCTTCAGTCAAAGCACCGCAGTAGTCTACATTACTCAGAAAGCCTCAACCATAACAGACCAGTGATTTAGTCTTTGATGAGACGACTTAATAATGATCAAATACAGTGTTTCTGAAATATTTTCGGGCTATTTCTCTTATATGACAAGATAAATGATGATTCTACCTGAAAGTGAATGTTTCCTGCTGTAAGAATTTGCATTCATAGATTCCTCTTATCTGTGTTTCATCTTCGCTTGTGCTCCAGTCAGGTGCCTTGTTTATTTTTGTCCTACAGGTACAAACAGCAAGTCCACATCCTCTCACTCCCTCTTAAGTCTTATACGTCTTTTTCCACCATCATCCTCTCTTCTAGACTCTCTACGGAAATATTACCATAAAACAGAATAATCATAAAACTCACATGTCCCCCTCAGGATAAACTATAATAACTTTGGTGACCCTCTGACTTTTCATCTAGCGCCACCATCAGGTCAAATTTTTAAGTTGTCCAATACTTTGGTCTATGACCAGATGCCTGCAAACCTAATGACATCAGCCTCAGCTGGACTTTGTTTAGTGCTAATAAGCAATTGTTAGCATGCAAACACGCTAAACTGAGATGGTAAACATTATAAACACTATACCTGCTTAACATCAGCATGTTAGCATTGTCATTGTGAGCTTGCTGATGTTAGCATTTAGCTCAAGTACAGCCTCACAGAGCCGTGAGCACGGACAACATAGACAACTAAACTATTGTTTTAAAGGTGCATTACTTGTTTTTTTGGCCACTTGGGGGCAACAAACCTCCATAACAAGCTGACAAACCCAGTGTCTGGAATATTATCACCTTATAAAGTTGTTATGGCTAACTTACTTTCTTACACATCCAGCTGTCATAGAGCAACATCAGCATTCATTTGCTGCTGTGTTTCTGAACATCTGATGAATGTCTGTCCAATAGTCACTTCTGAAAAAAATATCTTTATATTTTTTAAAATATCCTCCTTAGGGACTACATTGACTGTGGCCCACTGTGGGTGGGTACATATTATATTTTTAAAAGCCAATATATAAGTCAGTTTTGCCTACTGTAAAACATGTGAAAAATAGCCAGGAAAACCCTTTGCAAACTGAAGCAGTGACCATTTCTAATTCAAGCCCTGTGTCATATTATATCTGACCAGGTGAATTACTTTTAACCAGAACGCTGAGGCATTACAATTTCCAGGTGTGGCGTCCTGCAGCTGACTATAAGAGTAGCAGGACAAGCGCCAGGTAAATATCTCTCTAACAGGTTTAATACCTGTGACTGGTGCCTCGATGTCCAGTATGGTTTTCTCCTGACGCAGGATAGCTGCTCCCTCGTTGATGATTCGAAGTGCCACAGCCTCCTCTACGCGGCCCTCCTTGGTGAGGTGGGCCTTCAGGAGATCCACACGGGGTTTCCCTTCGCAGTCAAACACTTCCTTCAGTGTAAGGCGGTGGCTCAGGGGGAAGGGGACAGCTGAGGAGAGAGCACAGTCACATGGTGACATTTAAACAGAAACACAGTAACTATAGCTACTGTTAATGCCATCAAGAAAACAATTCTTGACTCAGTTGTGAGCACTGTTGTGGGAGAATAGTGGCAAACAGCACTCAGGAATGATATAAACAACATAGGAATTCATGTAGAAATCCTGTTTGCGAAAACCCTATCCATGTTTCGCCTGCAGGCATTATTGTGCTGCTGCTGCTGCTCCATCCTTCTTTGATGACCAAAAATGAAGACAGTACATATACTGTACTGTCTTCATCTTTAGCATGAAAACCATCACTATAAACATGGCTTTGCTTAATATGCAGATGAATAATAAAGAAGCCATTTGCAGATTTGCATTAAACAGGAAACAGAATTATCTTAAATTATTCAGAAATATATGTCAACAGTAACATCATTATTCTTCACAGTTTTTCTTTTTCAAATGATGGGTCAGAGGTGCAAATCACTCTGCAGTTATGTTTGTAGCGTGCTTGTAAATATGTTGCATATACTATACTGTATATTCCAATATGTCAGTAATGTCTGTAAAGCAAACAATGAAATACATCGTATGACTTACTTAAAATATAAATTAAAAATTTTCATATACATTATACTGAATATAGTTTTACTTATTGAACAGTGTGAAATGATGATATACAGAAAATGAAATCCTCTTACGTCTCTGCTAATATTGCCAACTCTGCTTTGAATATGTGTAAATGGCAGCAAGATCAGTAACTGGAATAGATTGACACACCAAAAAACTGTTAAAAACAGTTATTCCAGTACAGATGTGTGGTTCCTTGCTAAGTATTTTCTGAGTGCTGGATAAAACTCAGCGAACATCTAAGCACTCTATTCATCCAGCACTCTCCCTGGATTGCTAAAGCCTGTGGCCATTAAAATGCACCAGTCACCTACCCAACAGACTGCCTGTGAAACTGTGAAATCCAACCACAGATCATTACTTCAGTGGCAGCAAAGGTTATTCATTAGATCTGGTGCTGATCTCTGTGTGCTGTGACTACAAGCTTTCATGGCCCCGTGTATTGACGTTAATCTACAGATTGTCTGGTTTAACACAGAAAACTCTTTCTATGTGTTGAAGCTGAAATAATTCAGATGAAAAGAAAAATAAGTCAGATGAGGTCCAGCTGCAAAATTCATTAGAATATCTTTACACAAACACACACTCACATATGCAGGGGTGGAAGTAACGAATTACATTTACTCTCGTTACTGCGAGAAAGTCTAGAATACGTTGAATGTGTACGTTCACTGACCGAGTGTCAGGGGGTGAAAGGGCTGCGGTTGCACCTGGGCCAGGCCGAACAGTTTGTGAACAACACAAAAAAAATGCACAACAATGCAATAAAATTAAGGATGATGTCATTATGGATTATGCTTAAGACAAGCATTATTGTTTCTCGACATAGGTAAAATAACCTTGGATGAATCTACATTAAATGATTTAATGAACCACCCGATGAGCATGCTAAGTGACCCAAATCAAACACATCCACGATGTTGCATGACACACTGGGTCTAGCTAAAATACCAAATGCTAACATGGTCATAGTGGAGCTTCTATATTTGCTTAGGAACTTCTACCTTCAGCGAGGTGTGTGAGGCCGTGCTGCAGTTTTTGACAATAATCCCTGTCATTTTCTGACTGCACAGCTTCATTCAGCTCAAAACTTTTTGAATTTGAGGAGGGGACCATAGAGGCTGAGTGGACTGATTATATTATGCACTGCAGAGAAGTTTAACATGGAGCAGACTGCACAAGACTCACAGAATGACGTTCAGACAGGTGAGTACAACAACAAACTCACTAATGATTGTAACTCACTGTAGAGAGGAGGACGTCAACAACCACTGCATTGCCTAGCAACGTGGCATTGTGTGTGCACTACACTGTGTGTAAAAACTCTGCAGGCTCTCTCTTTGCTTTAATATGTATGTTTGTGGTCTGTAGCTGCGGTTGAGTTTATATTGTTTATACATCTCTGTGTTGTGATGCTTTATTCTGCTGTTAAAGTGGCAGGTTACTTAATTTTATATAGCCTAATATGTGTGGTGTCCATAGCTCTTATTTTCTCTTCGCTCTCTCAGCTCTCTTATTGTTGGTCATTTTAGTATAAATGTCTGAGTGTTGTCCTATTTTCTGGTTAATTCTTGTTAAGCTGCATTGAGGAAGGTGGTTGTATATGTATAATTGACAATCAGTTGTATGCAACGGCTGCAAATGTCCATCTATA
The DNA here is from genome assembly GCA_005408345.1 of Macquaria australasica. NCBI lineage: Eukaryota > Metazoa > Chordata > Actinopteri > Centrarchiformes > Percichthyidae > Macquaria > Macquaria australasica. The sequence continues at coordinate 2,200,657 of SEMN01000001.1, read as the reverse complement.
GAAAAGGAATCTATTGCTGGTTTGGACATAAAGGCTTGGTGGTGCGGTTCACACCCAGGGACGGCACGATGTATACTTTATTTTATAGCCTATAGGTCTTTAATTTAATAATTCTAACATAAACATTATCATCATAATTTACCACCCCCCTCCCCTTTTAAAAATGTAGTACATTTTAACTGACCTACTTTTTACTTTCTGAGTACATTTTTATACAAGTAACAGTGCTTTTACTTGAGTAAAATATTCTAGTACTCTTACCATCCGTGCACATATGTACACATAACACAAGCCGTCAGCAGTAGTATATTCAAGAGTACGGGTATGCTTGCCAGATTTGTGCAGTGCATAGCAAACAGGGCCACTCAGCAGTGCCAAATGAAGAGACGACAAAGGAAGAGTCTCAAAGCTCAGGCTTAAACTGAACATGATCAACATGCTCTTTAATAATGAATGCTTGACTAGAGAAATCTCAAAGTCGCTGCTCCTGGGATAATGAGGCGAGCTCTGGCGAGTGTATTTAAAGGGACTAAAATTTTTCACAGTGCGCAGTGTGTATCTGTGATGGCAATGTGTGCTTTGACACTTTAGCAGCTAGTACAAACTCAGCACAGTCACTACTCAAGTTTTCTCAAGTTTTAGTTTAGTTAATGTCACTGTGCACTGATGAATTTACAATGTTTTTGCTGTGATTCTTGGCATTAACATAAACACTACGGTGGTAGCCTGACAGCATGACGATACAACAAATACGTCTCAAAAGCAGTGATGAATTACCTTCACAGACTGACTTTTTGGGGGAATTGAGAGGAATTGAATGAGCCAATGAGCTATACAACACTGACTGAAAAGTATCTTAAATCAGTCAGAACTGGAAGGAATTTGCCAAAATACATAGATAGGTCATGTAATTTACATTAAATGAATGTAAAAAGGTAAATGTGAAGCAGAAACCCAACTCACCCTGGAACTGGTCTTTTAGCTGATTTTACTCTTTGACACACGATACTCACATTTTTTTCAAACTGCCGGCACCTTTTTAACAGTAAAATGAACTGAAATGGAGCCACATGCGGATGCTTTGAAAAGGACATTACACTTAGCTTTTTTTCAGGCAGGATGGAGCAACAAAGGATTAAGCCCACTAATAACAAAGAAATCCCCAAAAAAGCAACCCAGATACAAATGATCTTCCACAACGCAGTTTGCAGACTCACACATATTACTGTATGTAGAAGCAGACATACGAGCACACTGATACCGATGTATGGTGAGATGAAATGAGATGAAAAGCTGACTTGTGCTCAGCACCCGATCAGAGTTGAACTATGAAATACTGTATGTTGCCGGGCAACAGCAGCAGCAGCAGCAGCAGCTGACTGTTGGAGTACAGCCAGTGCCGCCACGGAAAACTGCAATTTGCATTGGAGGTTCACATAGATGCTGCTGGAAATGTGCATGCAATAGACACATCAAAATTTATTGAGGAGACACAGTATGAGTCTCTAGTGTACACTTTTTTATGCTCAAACACATTGTCTTGAGGACGGTTTCTCGGTGTATGGTAGGTTCGTGTTGCTAATGAGCAACCCTGGGTTCAGTCAGGAAATGCTGAATGGCTTCATCTGATTGGACTAACTAGACAGTGTGCATTCATAAGATGTTCAATTAACATACAGTATACACAGACCCAAGTGTCGAGCTTTTAACATAATGTCATGAGAGTCGTGTCGCTTTCTTTCACCCACAGCCCACAACCCACCAGCTACGATCTGCTTTAGGCCTTTGTGATGTTTGAAGGGTTATGTACCTCCTGACGAATGTTAAACGTGTAGATAAAAGCAGATCTAATCTGCCAAACCCAACCATTGCTCCATCGTGACCATTAATAAATTATAAAGATCAACATAAGTGTTGTTGGATCCAATTTGCATGTTTGCTACTGAAAGCTGGAGTAAATGTTTTAGCCTGTCGCAAGGCCCGTTGAGTTTAAAGCTGACATATTATGTCTCAGTGCAATGCTTCTCATATTGTTGCATAATTATTAATTATTGTTTTTATCACTTCAAACAATGGATGAAACAGTTACAGATGTGCATGCTGCATTTCTTTCAGAATACAGCCACTGTGTGACAGTCTGTGAAATCAGTGCAAATATTCTTAAAGTGAATAATATGAACCCAATTATTTTCTACGGTGCTATAATAAAGTAAGATAGTTCACAGGTGTACTAATGGCCTCATCCCTAAAATAACTGACCTGAATATGCCTCTGATGCCCACAGCACAGGGGTGACAGTGCCGTGGAAAACAAACTGCACAGACCAGCAGTTATTGTATCTCTTAAGATATGTTCTGTCAGGTTAAAACACGCAAGAGAAAAAAGAAGAGGTGAGAAACTTGCTGAGTTTTAAGTTAGAGATGTGTATGCAGGGATAAAAATAACTTGTAGTAGCTTGTAGTATCAGTGCTCAGTAGTTTGCTACATGGACCACACACAATAGCTGTAAGAAATGTCAGTCTCAACTCATCAAAATCACCATTGTCTTGATAGCTTCTTTTGATCAGCTGAAGGATGCATGATTCCGTTTCTTGCATCTTTCTCTTTTTTCCCCCCACTTTTCAGCCTTTTGGGGATTGAGAAAAAACACTAGGCTTTTACTACTTTTTCAAAGTGGAATACAAGAATAGGAGAGCGGATAAAAGTGATAAAAGGAATATTTACATGTTAGTCAATCAATATCTAACATTTCTAGTATAAATGAGAGTTGTGATACAACAATAATAGCATCTGACCAACAAGACAAATGGGGGTTTGTTGTAATGATGGTCCATTTTCGACAGTCAAAAAGACCATATAAATAGGGATTTGAAGTCATAGATGAAGCTATCTAGCAGGGTTTCTAAATTACACAGCTTGAAGCGACGTGAATAGCAAAAATGAAACAAATCCATATGATTTTAGTCAACCAGAAAAAAATGCTTTGAGTGTTTCAAACCCTGTACGAAAATCCTAAATGTTGCGTGACATGTTACAAAAGAAAAAAAGTCAATTCTTGGCTGTGCTTCATTTGTTGATATAAACCTTTTCTTTGATATTATTTTGAATGCCTTTGCCAAAGAAATAACCACAATAGTTGTGATTGGTTGTGAGGCTCAAACCGTCAACTAACAATGTTATTTTAGACGAACTTCTTTCTCCTATTATGGACATCATGTGTCAGGATTTAGGATGCCTTACGTATGTTGTTTGTTACACTTATACACATATCAGTTTGTGATCTATTCAGCGATGATGCCCGTTGTCCGTTATGTCCCACTAATGAAGTGCTCCAAAGTAAAGATTGTTATGGTCCCTCAGGAAGGATCTGGCTGATTTTCTGACAATATAGTTCAATTATTTGAGGGTCCAGACCTCTTAGCATAATTATAAAATAAAGCTTTTTCAGTTGTAACAGCTTTGACATACAGGACATTAGTTGTGCCTGCAGTCATTGTCACATGCATGTATCTCACAGCGCAGATTACTCTGCGTTTCTACAACTCTGTAGCCTAAAGAACAAAGTTGTTAATGCTGACTGAGCTGCTCGGCCACTACAATAATATACCGAATGTGAATATATTCAGGCACAGTGCTGACTGTCAGCTGATCCATGGTCAGCATGAGCAGGGCTAAATGAATTATGGCACTTCATCATCCTCCATTGATCCAAGTTGTATCCTCAGTGACAGAGCAGCCTTCTCCACATCTACTGATGCAGCTTTTTGGGATTCCTCATAGACATTTATTTTCTAATCGAATTAAAACATGACTCGCCCCTGGTAAAATATATACCCCATTAAATGTCAATTTCATGCCCTCGTCCTCTTCCACTGGCCCTGTCAAAGCCTGTGAAATCCTGCTGCATCACTGCCCCAGCTTCTACCACAAGCTCGGCAATTCAGCTGTTTTTCCTTCTCTCCTCTCGTGCCCACCCGAGCCGAAGCCAAGATAGGCTACAGTCAAATCGTGACAGCAAAGATTCAAATAGAAATACATTTGTGCAGTAACAAAAAAATATATCTATATTTTCCGGTGCACCAGCTTTCTTCGTGCGGGCTGTGCAGCAAAGAAACCCGGATTGTTTATCAACATCAAAGCTCCAGCAGCCCACTACCATCACCATGAACACAACTTGATGGCCGCGTATACACCATTAATAATGCACGACATGAAAATAAAGGCCATATTCTGCCAAACCACTAGGAGCTAAACACTTGAGATGTTATGTAATATCTACAGCCATAACCAAATTAACCAAACGCAAAATGTAGGCTAACTTACATTTCACCATCCGATCGGTGGCGTTTAAGACGATGTCAGCGTTAGACATCTTCATGGGCAGTTGCTGTCTTCGTGGCTGAAGCGTTTTCTCTCCCTCCTGTAGGATCTACTCTCAGTATTTGTTGTCGAAATGCGACTGATGCTGTGGCATCACTTGGATGATGCGCCGCCTCCGTGCGTCGGTGCTGCGCCGGGTAGGACTGCTGCTCCCCAGGCAGGCAGGCAGGCAGGGATGGATGTTGGATGCTGGATGCTGTAGGAGCTGCTGCTGCTGCTGTGCTAAGCTGTTAATGTGGGGGAGGATGCAGGGAGAGAGAGAGAGAGAGAGAGAGAGAGAGAGAGAGAGAGGAAGGGAGGGGGAGATGTGCACTATCCCGACATGGCGGTGAAGGGAACTCCCACGCAAATGTTTCACGGGACTGCCTGATGCTGCCATCAGATGGAGGCTGAGACGGGGTTGCCCCCACGCACGCACGGCGCGCCACATTTCGGTATTCTCGAAATTTCGGTAGCCTACGCCTGATGATGAGAGCGTATGGGCCTTGGTTCAAACATGTGTAACATTCATGAGAACTAGACAGGGTCGTTTTGATTGCACGCGCGCGCGCGCACGTGCACGCGCCAACATTACAGGCAGTCGGGTAATTGCGACGATACCGCAGAGATTTCACTTGGTGGCGACAAACCATCAGGGTTTGTGCAAACTGAGCTGCTCAAGCTGGCAGTGTATACACATTCAGGGCATTTTCTTTTTTAATTTTTAGTAATTTAGAGATGTAATGATGTGACGTAATTTTGTTTCTGTGTCACAGGAAAGGTCAATTACACATCGAAACACTTGATACTTGTTCAAACTTGTCTGCTGTAAATCGAAAACTTGAATTTATATGATTTTTACAATCACCTGTTAATAAAATATAAGAACTGAACTGTGGCTCAGTGTCCAGACATGATCTCCACTGGATGAATACAATTAAGAAATATTAATTCACTAATATTTATGACCATCTAAACCCCCAGATACTGTATGGTGGAACTTCAAGTTCCTGGAGTTTTAATCCCTGAGCATGGACTGTAAGGCAAATCTATTGTCAGCCAGTGATCTCAATATAACACATTTCATTTGGGGAACTTTTACACAAACTACGGCCATAACCTTTCATTTATTTTATTTTAACAAATGAATACTGTTTTGGAACAGATTAATGTGAGAAATCAAGTTAAAATTGGTAAAAAATGAATGTGGTCCAAACTGCTAGAGACAAGTCACACTTTAAGGGTTTTGAACACAACTCAAACCCTTATTGCATTTGTAGGGACGATGATTTCACTCAGCAAATCCACAGTTTGTAGTAATGGATGTATCTGTAAATATACCCTGAGAGCAGAGGCCTGTGTCTGCTGCAGTTCCTAATGACCGCCTATAGAGGCAGGTGAAATTCACTCTGCTCTTAACATTTGAACAGAAGTACAGCCTTGCTATTATCTTAATGTTTATTTCAAATAAATTGTTTCATGTCACAGCCATCCTCTTGTCTCTAAATCAATCAATAACATTGATACATACAGGAGTTAATTAAAAAAAACAACTTTTTAAGGCACATACCTAAATCTGTTTATCAGAACTAAGAGTATGTAGCAAAAATTTCCCTTTTAAATCTTGAACACCTTAACTCTAGTTATAAGACTGGATCAGAAAACAAATAGTCTAATATTGCTGTGGTGTATTTTAAAAATTACTACTATTTATTTAGTTTATTTTGCAAAACAGAATGGTATAGTATACACAAAATGGTGTTTATTGCAGTAAAGTTAAAATGTCATACAAATGCTACTAATAGTGACAAAATATTTTAATTTTAAAATAAAATATGAAAATAAACAAAACAAAACAAAAATACTTTCTTTTAATTAATTACTTAGTGTCACCTGGTCCAGCAGGTAAAATCTGTGGGCTCCTTCCATTTAACACTGTTACGTCTACAGCAATATTAACAGTTTGAAGCCAAACAGTCAATGTGTGGAGTCAGAGGTGAAAATGTTAGTAAAATTCAATCACTGCTGTCTTATCTTTTCATGCATTCATCTCAGCTTTCATGACTCATAGTTCTTTCATATTTAAGGAAATGTTTCAGCACCTTATTTCCTAATATAAATAATAACTGAAAGACGGAACTGCGTTGCTTATTGATTGCTCCTTTGATCACTGAGTTGCTGTTGTAATTATGGTCAGCAGCATCTTTATCATCATTAGATTTATCACTACTATCAGCAACAGTTTAGTAGTTTTAGTAAACCTGCAACTGAAGGCAGTTCTGTGTCCTTTTCATATGGTTTAATATGATGCATTGGTGGCTTTTTGGAACAATGTGATGTTAATACACTGTAGGCCTACATCGCTGTCGTGTTCAGATTTCAACATCCAAGCAAACAGATCCCAAAGGTACAATATTGCACGCTGTTGGGAGGAAACATACTGTTAAACCAGAATAAAGATGCAAACCGGCACCCAGTGTTTTCACATTGAACGTACCTGTACCGTATCTGCAGATTTATATCATTTTGGATCGTGAGTGTTGACGTCCATCTCTGGCTGAGGCAAAGTTTTAGTTGATCAAATCACTTAGCATAAGTATGAATCTATAACCAAAACTTTTGGTGACCAGTTCGGCCCTTAGGAACAGTAAAAGCTACTTTCAAAAGAACATGTGAGAGAGTTTGTTTATTACCTAAAAAGCACACTGTTTTGATTGCAAACTTTACTCCTTATCATTTTAATTCTTGATTCACATTTATTCTTTTGGGGCAATTTCTCAGATAGCTTCTGTGAGGACTTGCCACTAGATGGGGCCCTAACCCTGATTTTAACTGCAACAACAGCAACAGCTGGTCGGCTGGTACTGCTGCAGGAGGGGCAGTGTTTGCTACTTTACATTTAGAGACATGATAATTTGAGAAAGCAATGACACTACTTATTTAGTGGTACAAGCTGAACAGTTGTTGATGTAATTTTGTCATGCTTTTTTGTCCTCATACTGTCAGTCAAGACAGTGGAACCACTTGCTTCCTGACAGATGAGGCTGAGCATGTGATTAGTGGCAGGATGAGTAATAAATCTCTAGTAATGGAGCCAGTGTTGCTCATCAGGCAGAGGGCCTCTGCAGCGTGGAGCTGTGAGTCTGAGCCTGACACAAGGCGTGACTGACTTAGGCCTGTTCAGTGGGACGGGAAAACACACCACAAAATCTCTAGCACTGTAGAGACTCAATTGATAGCAGAGTGTCCAATACCCATCCTGGGTGCACGTGGTATGTCCTTGAAGTTGCCAATATTGCTGGGAGAGATAAACCAGAGAGTGGTGATGAAAGTAGAGGGAAACTACGCTGGATTATGCGCTGGTGCTCTCATTCTAAGCTCAGCATTGAGACCAAAATGAACAATATTCTTGAGCCATATTTTATTATGTATAATACACAAAAACGACCAACTGCCAAGTCTGATTTACTGCCCAAAAAACCCTTGCATTGCATTGAAATGACATGCTCTTGGAAGTGACTGTCACGTGTACAGAGGCAAAGTGTGCAAACCAAATTTTAAATGAGATTTACTTTTTTTTTTTTTTTTTTAAATCTGATTCTCAAGTGTATGAGAGTATTTCTCTAGTGGCAATGACCTACTGGCAGCTACATTTGTTGACCCCTCCTTTAAATACTGTTTTTGCTGGCATGCTGTCCTGGCACAAGGGTAGGAGAAAACGGCACTAAGAAATGGCCTATTCCAACAATATATACTGTAGCTTATCCAGCTGTACCTTCCCACATAATTAACTCACAGTCACTTACTTATAGTCTCAACAGCAGCACAAGCCATTAATTAAATCACCAGTACATCACAAGCAAAATGTCTTGGCTTGTAATACGAACAGTCCACAAGTATATAGAGCATTAATACATTAATATTGCTTATATGCTATCTAATGGCAGAAAGTCACTGGCTTCCACGACATAAGAATATCATTAATTTGGTTACAAATAAATACACAAATAATGTAGCAAGATTGCTTTATTATGCAATTGCCTTTGGATTGTGTTAAAGCAATAGTTGTTGTTTTTTTGGGGGGGGAATAAGCTTATTCCCTGTCTTGCAGAGAATTAGATGAGAAGATTGATACCACTCTCATATTTGTGATTAACTGTGTAGCCAGAGCCTGGACGCATTTAGCTTAGCGTAGCTTAGCTTAGCTTAGCTTAGCAAGACCAGAGGCAGGAAGAAATGAGAAGAGGAAACAGCTAGGCTGGCTCACTCCAGGGCTCAATAATACGCCTAACTGCACCTCTAGAACTCATTAAATAACACAGTGTATCTTGTTTGTTTTATCCGTACAGAAACCAAAGTGTAAAAACAACACGTTGTGGTTTTTTACATGCTGGAACAATTTCTCTCCGGGCTGCGACTTCCTGGACGCAGGGAGGTTGTGAAAAGAAACAGCAACTGGAACACTCTGCTCCAACAGCTGGTAAATCTTTGTGACAGATGATCTATGGTATTCTGTAGGAAGTGACATCACCTGGCACCAAAGACGAGCCAATAGGAGAGGACGAGAACTTTGTTTGTTGCCAGGAGACATCATGTTTCGCACATGTTTGGTTTGGGATAACGTGGGTTAATTGTGTAAATGTAATTTCATTATTAACAATATGAATAAATAGTAGTTCCCCTGGACTCAAAATGTTCAGTAACAAGATGACAAAGGGATTAAGTCATAATTCAGCCCAAACACAGCAGGCATCTTTCTAGACTGTAAAACACTAAATTAGAAATCGCTGCTGATTTATATAGATAGATACATAGAGCTAAATGTGGGGAAGGCCTGAGGATGTTTATTGATGCGGATAAGGGTTAAAGGTTACAGAATTAATGTCTCTGTGTTTGTGCTTCTGAACAATGAGAGAAAAAAGAACATTTCTAAGTGTCAGCTGGGAGAGACACTGTGGAAACAAGTAGCAGAGCAAGAAGCCAACCTCTCAGAAATAAGTGGGGGTGGGGGGGGGGGGGGGTTGAAAGTGTGTTACAGTGATCATTTGGAGAGTTTACAGGGCTTGCAACATTCCTCAGTATTGGAGAAAGCTGATGTTCACGTCTCACCCTGATCCCTTCATCCCTTACGTACCTCTTTTTGGGCCATCTTCAGGGGCTTTCCTATGGTACTGGTCATGTGTGCAGCTGGGGATGGAGGCCATGCAACGCTAATCCTCCTCCCCAGCTCAGGAAAGTACCCGGCCTCCCTGTGCAGAACGAAAACAACAAAGAGCTGAGTGTGGCTGCAGCCTCCGGGGTTCAGTGCACCCACCAGAACATGTCCAAGAGTCACAGCTTGCTGCTCCCTCCTACCTATCTATCCATGCATGACTCTCCTTCTCTCTCTCGTGCTTTCTCTCTTTGACCCTCTTTTCAACCTGAGAAAGACACGTATGATTGCAGACTACAATGTAATATTCCTCCATTTCATACTAGAGATAGAGGACTTTAGAAGGTCAAAAGGGAGGACACATAGAACGCTACAAAAGAGCAAAAGAATGTGGTCAGAGTGGGTTTTATGAAGGCAAAATGATTCCTGTTCGTGTTCATCATTCCGTATGACTATATAATTATTACAGAGAAATAGTCTAAAACCCTGAATGGAAGCATACAGAAAATGTAGACACAAAGGTGAAACTCCCCAAAAGTTTTGAGTGAAATGTCTCAACAACTATTGGATGGATTGCCATGAAATTTGGAACACACATTGATGCCCCCCTCAGGATGAATTGTAATAACTTTGGTGATTCTCTGACTTTTAATCTCGCACCATCGTCTGGCCAAATTTCAATTTGTCCGATATTTTGGTTCATGACCAAATACCTGCAAAACTAATGAAATAACCATCAGCCTCAGCTGTACTTAGAACATGGTGAACTTTTTACCTGTTTAATATCAGCATGTTAGATTTGTGAGTATCTTAGCATGCTGACATTAGCATTCAGCTTCGAGGCATCACTGTGCCCAAGTAGCTTCTATGGCTGTAGACTCTTAGTTGTGCCGTCTGCTGGACGACAACAAGGATAGTGTGGCTTTTTTTGTTTTTTAAACAAAAATCAAATTAGTCCAATTCTGGCAATCTACATTTTTACCAGGATTCATTGAGTATTGACATGCCTTAGTGCAGCCTAATGCTTCAAAGAGAGCAGTGAGTAGAAGAGTCCTGGGTAACATCATATGAGCTCTGCCTTATAACACACACACATATATATATCACTGAAGGCAACCTTTTTAACAGCTATTGCAAACACTTTCAGCTTTCAAACTGAAGCCACAATTCCTGCCCTGGTTGTCCCCTATTCATTATTTTCATAAATGCAATGTAATGGCAGTGATAAGTGCCAACACAAGAAGTTTGCAAAAAATTACAACACCGGTCTGAAAAGACAGACAGCAATAACACACAGGGGACATGAATCACTGAAAGTAGCTTTTTGGAAAAGAAATTGATGTTTTGCTTTGCTGGTCTTCTAATGTCCTCGATTGTTGTTGCTGCATGATGTCCACTTCCCTCATCTTTAAGGCCACAGTCCAGCCCACAGCTGACTACAACCACAGGTTACGTTGAAATGTTTTCTAATGAGAATTTACTGACCATCACATCCTATCCAGGTGACGAAAAGACGTGAAATGTGTTTCAAGCTACTGTTTGATCTAGATCTTGTTGATTATAGTGATATTCCTTATTTGTGTATTGTGAAATGTTGAGGATTTGCAGTTCTTTTTAGCCCTTGAGAATCTTTTCTGAGTAAAATTTCATTGATGGATATATTTTTGTATCATCGACAAAGAAAATTCATTGGACTGATGTGTGTTTACGATGAGATTTTGTGAGTAGTAGAGGATTGTTTGCAATGTTTTTGTGCTACTTCCAAGTGAGAAATTAAAGTATCCGTTCAGGATTTTAAATGAACAAAAGTGGAATGTGTTAACGAACTTCTAAAGACATAAATCCACTGACTTTTCCCATTGAAACATTTTTTTAATTATTTGACCAGACTGGAATACTTGTTTTTGTAACTGACTTGTGGCAATCACTTTTTGGTTGTGATGATGTCAGCACAGTGTGGTGATTACAGGGAACACAATAAACGTTTAACAGCCTGCAATGCAGCAGGTGTAATTCAAAAGTAAAGTCTAATATAGTAAGATGAAGCCCATAACAAAAATTACATTTTCACATTTTCCTTTGCTGTAGTGGAGCAGCTCCGTGGAGGTGTCAAAGTAACCCACAGCCATGTAGAGTTACCAAACATATCTTGAGGATGATTTTAAACAATAACTGTGTAACTAAGGAGTTACACTCCAAAATGAGATACCCATCATTTTAATAAATGACACCCACTCTTTTATGCTGACTGATGGAATGAAAGCTAGAGATCACTAGTGCATGTTATTGAAAATAAATGTCATCTGAACACATTTTCTTGCGTATTTTCGATATCTCATAATAAATTTAAAGTACCTGTATTTGCCCAAATAAATATAAATCACAGTGCATAATAATGTAATGCTAAATCATTAATATGGATGATGTGTCTTGTACGACTACTACATTTTGGCTTTAATGATGCTCTACCTAATCATTCAGGAAGAGTACAGTCATTATGATAATTTAAAGCATCATATGAAATATTACATCCAGGTTTTTCCTTGAAAAGCAAAAAAACACGTTTGCTTGAAGAAAAGTGATTGGTGAAATAATTTTCACAAGTTTCCAGTTTAGTGTCATCTTATCTTGAGACAAGTATTCCTTAAACGAGTGCCTAAACTTAGAAGTGAAACAGCCTTGTATCATATTGGTAGATTTATTTTTAGATGTTTTATTTTAAGTCATTATTTTAAATGATTTTACACTCAATACAACATGAAATCACTTGTTTGGGTGGATATCTGTATTGTTTATGCGTTTGGAACACACCTCCCGTGCGTAATTACGCATTTGGTGTCTTTTTAACTTTAGTATTTACTAAGTGAGTGTCATGTTTATGAGAGCCAGAGCATATTTGTTTGCAGGGAGGTTGGTTGGCTACTGACAGAGTTGGTAGAACACCCCCTCCCCTCTCTCTCTCTCTCTCCCTCTCTCTTTCTCCTCTCTCTCTTCAGCTGCCGCGATATTTTCCAGCTCTGGAGCCTCAACCGCACAGCTCGATCGATTCGCATTGATTGTCCCTGACGAGCTGCTCCACTTTCTAGCCAATGTCAGCCAGTCTGCGATCGGGAAGGAGAGAAATGAAGGAAAATCTCTGCCGCCCTGGCGGTGTCATTTCCACACACTTGGGTTGGCCGCCTGCCAGCAGACAGGCCAGTCGAAAGAGGTGGAGTGGACTCTGGGGCTGAGCGAGAGGAGGAGCGACCAGGGATGAGGCTGATTTCTGTCAGCCTTGCATAGTGGATAACCTCTGTTCTCCAAAATAAACTGGATGGGTGGATTGAGTTGAGTTTACCCTCCACCACCCTGTATCCCTCTTGACAAGGAGGTCACTCCTTAAAACAACTAAACACAACATTTAAAATGACACCTGTCACAACAATGTGATAATGCAGATATTAGCATTTTTTTATATAGGCCTATTATATGTATCTTTTTTTTTTTACCTCTAATTATAAAACACAAACATCACCGCTCATCCAAGCAGTTTTGTGACGCTTATACAATCTGTATAAGAAATTAAAAATAAAGGACATTTAGTTATTTTGAATAAATTATATGACCACCTTTTTGGCAACAGCGTCATTAAAGAAATATGCAGCCAGTAATCACTCAGGCAGAGTACAGTCATCTTCTGTCAGCCCACAGTTTTATTCTGAAACAACACACCTCTCTCCTCAGTTGTCCTGAAATCACACTGAACCTCACTCGCGGCCTCTCCCGCTTTATTATTGCCTCAGCTGAAGCGCGCGCACCGCGGAAAAGTCCAGTTCGGTTTTTCCGCGAAGCTCCAAAAATCTATGAAATGTGTTTGCATGTTCCTCTCTGCAAGCGGGGATGTAGAGGTGGGATTGCAAGGACCGAGAAAGCTGGGGGAACCCACGCGTTCAGCCTCAGAGAAAGTACGCTTTTCCAAAATAACTGACGGTGAATATTTTTTTTCTTTTCACATTTGTCATTAACAGGCAGGGACTCTGTAGGATTGTGTTCTCGGAGAATAAGCTTTTTTTCCCCCAGCCCTTTTCTTTTTTTTTGTCACCATTCTGCACGGCAGGCTGAGAGACGGACCGCTCGGACTGTGGGAGCCCTCCCCTCTGCTCGGATCTGCTTTGGTAGGTGCGAATAAAATGGGCCCGTGTTTGCAAATATGCAGATACATGGAAGAGGAGGGAGGAGGGGTGGGATGGGGGGATCATACTTTGTTGAAGTCTGCTGAAAGTTGGGATGTCATCATCTTATAGGATCAAGTTATAGCAGGGTGAACCGGGGGCTCTTCTGCATATCCTCAAATGTGCGACTGCAGACCATATGCTGGTAACGCAGATAGGCTACCGTGCTCATAGATCACTGAGTCCAGACAAAAGCCAGCTATTTTGATCTGCTTATAGGCTACCCTTGAAAGAAAAGAAAAAAAATCAAGGTTTTATTGCCTATCCGGTGATTGGGTAGATAACGATGCTGAAATGGATATTTTGCAAGCTGCTCTCAGTTCTTTCAGAACAAATCTTCATTTCTCTTTATTTAATAAGTCGCCGCCAGCGCTGATACGGATCGGCACAACACTGAAGCAAAAGCCCGATGCTTTATTGTGAATCAGCTGTTAATGATGCGCACTAAACTTGACGCTTCCAGCTAATGAAGGAAATGATCAACGCGCATTAGAGTCGGGTCGTGCTTACATTTGACAACAGACTCGTTCTGATCGTCGCCCTGTGTAATTGAAACTTTTATTTAATCCGCTGTCATACTAAAAACATAAACTAATAAATAGATATAGACGCTTTACACTCGCGTAAAGAGAGGTGAAGAATACAATGGCTTTTTTTTATTCCAAATGTCCTATTCTTTTTTCCCCTTTCATCTGATTTGTCTCCGGGCATCATTAGAAAGTTCCCAGGTACACTATCTCTCACCGCGCCACCCGAAGATTACCAGTCACCCCCCTCTGCAACCCGCCACCAGCATCGCAGCTCCAAGTGCTCCATATGTTTGCGAATAATTTGAAGTCACAGTATGCGCGGCGTGGTTGTTTTTCTCCTCTAACTTTTTGTGTGTGCATAGCCCTAATTAGGGGGAAGAAGACGCAGCAGGTTATGGACAATGGATGAAGCCTTGAGTCTAATTATTGTCACCAGGCTTTTTAACTTCCTCAACGTGTGTAAGCACGAGTGTGTGTGCGTGTCCGTGTGCGCGCGTCAGTCGACAGGAGGTGGGAGGAATAGGGAATGTGAAGCTCAGCGTAGACAAGTACAGAGTCCGCAGACAGCGCGTCTGGACTGGGGAGGGACGACGACGCTGCATTTGCATCGTGCATCGCCTTGAACTAATGCATAAAGTATTCTCGCGTCTGTAGAGATGCATTCAGCTGCTCCAGAGTTCGTGGCGGACCAAGTGCCTCATAACCCTGCAGGAAATTAGACAATATTTTTCCCCACCTCCGTTGAGAAAGCTGACTGCGATTACCTGGCACCTGCGCATGTAGTGACGTCAGTGAAGGAAACTTATTCAAGAGTTACTTTAATGCGCTCAAAAGGAGGTTAATTGTCCAGCCATACTTGATCTGTGATTTCAATTAGGAGGACACTTTATTAATTTAATACAAAATGTAAATAATTCAGGATTTATCGCTTACTGAAAGAGTCATACCTTGAGTTTATGCTTTCAGTGTGTACATCACAAACCCAAACTAAATTAATGAACGTGTTTCATTCAACTCATAAGTGATCCTAGCTGGTAATATCATGCTACTGTGGGGACCAAGTCAGTGTGTGATGAATATTTAAACGGCCGTGATAGAAAAAAATCCCAGATTTCTGGTAGTTTTTGGTTATTCTCAACGATATTTTTGCTCTGAATAAGAATCATAGGCCTACAATTCCGAAACAATGGGAAGTTTAAACACACACTGGCCCTAAATGCTTTCCCCCATCGCCTACTGATCAAACTGGTCAACGACTGAATCAGCCAACCATTCATCCATCAGTCAGTTGTCACTATATTGTGGATTGACATTCATTTTTATACACACGGTTTTTTTTTTATTTTTTTATTTATTTTTTTTTTTACATCTTAGCACAACAGTTAATATAAAATCAGGCGTCTGAGAGTACAAATCTTTAAAGGAAAAAGTCTATTTGATGTAGCTGTTAAAGTTTGGAGCTAGTAGGCTACAAGCTGAGAGCCGCACATGAAATGTTAAATGAGCTGTTCATGCTCATACAAGTATCATAGTGATGACAGCATTCACCCTGCAGCACTGTGGCTGTTAGGAAGCACTCATAATTTTTATTGCTGTGAATGTACAGTATGACCTATTAAAGTACTACTCAATTCACCAATGGTTTCAGCTTGAAAGATTTTGGAAATATCCCACACAAAATGAAGACCTCTGGTTGATTTGCATACACCGAATTTGTACAATGATTTATATACTGAACCTCTGACATATTTACTTGGGCTTTTGAATGGTTTTATAATGTTTTGACACACTGTTTTGATGCTATGACCAGCTGTGCTTCAGCTATAAAATATACTCACCATATTTGTGCCATATGGCTTGAAAGAAAAGTTTTTGGAAATACGCTTATACGCTTTCTTACCAAGAGTTAGATTGATCCCACTCAAGTGCGTACACAAAGTATGAAGCTACCGCTAGCAGCCGGCTAAAAGGATGTTTTACAGAGGGTTACTATTTCTTGGCCAGGACCAGTAACTTTGTGGAGTCTCCTGGTTGCCTGGCAACTGGCCAAGAAATAGTTAACACATAACCCCCTGTTAAACAGCGAATTGTTGTTTTTTACCCTTTGGTTTTTGTACGGATTAAACAAATGTGGATATAACATGTATATTAGTGAGCTTTAGAGGTGCTGGCAGGCAGATTTTGTTAGCTTTTTACAGAGCCAGGCTAGCAGTTTCCCCTTGTTTCCAGTCTTTGTGCTAAGCTAAGCTAACGGTCTCCTGGCTGCAGTTTCATATTTAGTGCGCCAATATTCTTATCTAATTCTCGACAAGAAAGTGAATAAACCTATTTCCCAAAATATTGAACTTTTCCTTTAATTTGAGTGTCTGTCTCAGGTCGCTGATACTGAACTGCAAGCTTCATGCAAATAATAAGGTATAAACAAACCTATACACGGGCCGGGGGAGACAGCAAAAAACTGAATTTCAAAAAAACACATTTCACACTCATATGATACACTGTGTGGAAGAACGGGGCTCCTTTCAATTCTGCATTTCATGAGGCACAAAATGTGGTATACATGCTCACTGACACAGCAGCTGCAGTATATGTGAGCCCAGACTCAATTAAAAGCTATTAGTCGATTAAACACAGTAATTAATACCCGTATATCATGTACCAACTTATGTGGCATTTTGTTTACCACATTCAAACATGAAAAATCTCAATGAAACTCTGAGACAAAGTGTCTACAGAGTGACTGAGCTGATATCACTCCGCTGATTCAACAAAACAGGCTCAAATTAATGTCAAGATTTGCGTTTAAGTGCCTTTACTGAATGAACAACAACATTTATAATCGCATTAAGAACGCTGAGTTATACCTCCTCAGACTAGTCAATATTGTGTTGGCTACACTAAATGATTTATTGACCATTAAAACTAGAGTAATTGTCAAGCACTCAGATGTACTTTCTTTAAAGTGTAAAAAACTAACAAAACCGATCCAGTTTTGCTTGTAATGAAGGCATCAAAGCAACAGCTCATAAAGTCATACTAATATGCAGTGACTGTTTCTGCTGCAGTTTTGAATTTACCTAAACATGAGGCCACCAATTATTTTTCCGGATGCTTCGATTGCAGGTTCGCAGCTGAGCTCATTGGTCGATCGGAGAAAGGCTTCACACACGTAGCTGTTGGACCGTATTGATCATGTGGACCATTTATATCCAGATCTTTATCTCCGTCCGCTAATCCTGAGCAGCACGTTGTGTGCAGATAGATTAACAAAGAACAAGACAGACTCCGGGAAATATCAGGGATATTTACACCTATTTTTATGCTGAGACAGCTTGAGGTGCAAGAAATGTGGCTCTCGTAGGCTTTAATATGTGACTACTAATTACAGCGCTCTTGTCAGGCCAATTCACAGAAACCTGAGGTGTAAGGCTTTAATATGAACAACAGAATTAAGTCTATAACATCACAGGAAATTGAGTAAACATGCTTAAAGGACAACAAATATCTGGTTTCAGCAGTATGGCGTTGACACTCTCAGTAGCAGAGGCAGCTGTGGTTTAGGAGACAGTTCACACAAGGACATAAACCTCTTCTGTAAATTATGTGGTGAAGGGATCTGAAGAGCCATGGCACTGGAAGTCGAGGAGGGTGATTAGCCAAAAACTATAAGCCATGCTCAGGGCTGATGATGATGGAAAGAGTGTGACTGATAGGTCAGTAGGATGGAAGTCATGTACACACACAGCAGAGGAGGGTGAGTGTGAGGCTGAAACAGGTGCTGCTGCTTTCATTTGTTACACGCATGTGGTAGACCAAAGCAACAACTGTGGCGTAGGGCACCATCTTTGGCTACAGTCTGAACACAACCTGTAAACATGGAACATACAAATCTTCACGCATGTGTTTGTCATTCCAGACTGGTTTGGCACGCATTTTAATATTTCCCTTGTGGAAAAATATACTGTACTTTGCTATTTTTGTCAGGTAATAAAATGTTGTTGATGTGTCTTAATGGCTGAAACATCCTAACTCAAACTCATGCTTGCCACACTGATGCGCTCAGCTGCAATACAAATGAAACTTGTGCTTACCCAAAAATCCCAGTCATTTGTCAGATTATTCGTATTTTACTGAAGAAACAAAAAGAGCGTGTGTGTCACTGCATTTCCGTCATACAGTAGGTGTTGCTGGGATTGACGCAAAGCAAGTCAGTATGAAAAGTATTGTGTCACATAACTATCAAGATCATCAACACTTTGGAGGAACAGCAGTTGAAATACATGTTATTTGCATTTGAAAGACTTTTTTAAAAAGCAGTGGTGTCATCAGGGGGTCAGCTGTTATGAGGCTGGTGAGTTTCCTAGTTGGAAAAATTACGTTCAGTGATATTTTTGATATTGTTTTCATGAGGAGAGATTGCCAACTTTGTCACTTTGTAGCCGGCTTGAGAACTAATTTATTCTAGCTATTGATAATGCGCCAGTTCATTAATTATGTGGAATACAAGTCTTTTAGCACATTTACTGTATTTAGAGCATTGATGAAGCAGTTGGATCTGAGCTGGATATTCTCCCAGGCCATGATTAATCAAGAAATAGTGTTGTTGTAAAAGTAGATTTACTTTTGTAGATGCACAGCTTCCATAGAGCTCATCTGAGACAATGTGACATTAAAATCTTGCCAAAACAAACAAACATTTAACAAAATCAAAGTACCCATAACTGACCACTAAATACATAATTTTTCAGGTCCAATATTCCATAACACCAGAAAAACTCCCGTGCATCACTGATGATTTGCAGAGCTGTTATGCATTTAACCACAACTGAGCAGAGATGCAGTTAGTTTGAGATGCTTTTGGGAAACCGGACCCTGGTCAGTGCTGTAGTAGGGGAAACTGAAACTATAGGGCCGAGGGGCTGCGGAGCTGGCTCTGGTTCACTGGCGCCACATCCCCCTGAGCTGGTGAGAATGTGGGGGCTGTGCTCTTGCCTTTGAAGCTTTACCTCCCACTAATTCTGGCCTTCCAATTTCCACACACTGCACAGACACCCCCCCTCCATCCTCTCCCCCTCCCTTTCCCTTTGTTTCCCTTATAAGGACTGGCCCAGCCATTTCCTCAGCTTTTCTGTGGGAGGTGGTAGGCTTGTTTGTGAACATGGACAGGTCAGGAGGATCGCAGCATAGTTTTTCTTTTCATAGATGAGCAGTCACAGGAATCTTACGCTAAAAGCTGGTAGATGCATGCATCCCTGTCCAGTGGGGAGTCTCCTATTGCTAGCCTAGTGAACCCTCTTCATAAGCCCCACCACTCCATTTGATCTAATATTTTGCCAAATTATATTGCTCCACAGGTTTGGTCTTTAAAACTAAAAGAATAGAAAATAATTTCTAATAGTTGATTGACATGGTCAAATTATAGCAATCAAAAGAAATCCAAAGTTAATGAAAAGAAAATTAACTTCCTTTGTTCTGTCTCTGGGCTTTTGGCTACATTTTCAGCAGCTTTGCAGATTGTTGTGTGAGAAAGTCTAATAAGGGACAGATATTTATTGTCTCTCATATTGCTTCACAGGGCTATACACTCAGATCAATGAGCATGTAATTGTTAGTCAATAAATGCAACATTTCTTAAATGACTAAACTGCAGTCGGGGCAATACAATTTATTTATAAAGCATTCACTCCAAGTCAGGTTGGTCTCAAAAAGAGCTTCATGTGTTTAAAGGGGACATTATTACAGATAAATACTGATGAAATACTTTTTAGAATGACAAACTTCAAAAGAAAAGAATGTGATAGAAATCACAGTTGTGTTAGTACTTCACACAGACCAACAGATACAACAGATTGATAGTCAAAGAGGTCTTACAAGAGTTCACCTGGGCACCATTTCCAAGCAGGTAATAAAGTAAGAGATAGAGTCAGAGCTTACACCTCTGTAATTACAGCAAAAAGTGTGTGTTTATGAAAATGCTGCTCACAAAATCACATGTTGCTATGTTTGAATATTTTAGTGTAAAGTGTGAAACGTGCATATACCTCTAGCTGGAGTTGGACCAAACAGAGTATTTTAGTTGAGAATATAAAACAAATACCCTTTAGTTATAAAAAAAAAAAACCTTTTGTTAACCAAAGCAGTTTTTGCCCTCAATAAATTTAATTTTATTAGATTTAAATAGCAAGATTATGCTCCCAACCTTGTAATTTCTTTTCTTTGCCAACCAATCAGAGAATCTCCAGGGAAGCAGGTGTTGCCTCACTGGTCAGGAGTTTGATTTGTAGATTGATGTGCAAAGAATTAGAAGGAGAGTTTTTGATTTTCTGTGCTTGAATGTGAATTGAATATCAGTATCTCTTGGTCAAGGTTGTCAGGGCCACGAATTAAAACCTCCCAGTCTGTGTTCAGTTTTGTAAAACTAATTTCTATGTAGTCTTTGAGCGTCACTAACTTCTATTGCATCAAAGCACTACAGCTGCTAACTAAAGGTATTGAAGACCAGGTAAACTGACAAACGACATTCATTTTCATTTCTGTATTTAATTCACTTGTTTGCCTAATTTTACATTATGCAACATTATTATTGATTTTAGCCAAATTGATTTTTTTTTACAATGACAGCATGAAAACAATGTCACAATGTGAAAGGGGTCACTCATTGTGATGAACCTGCAGAAAATTATCACCCGAATCTGCAGCTCCCTTCGGCTTTATGGAGCTTTATAGTGAGTTTGAGTTCATTGCTCATAGCTGTCTGGCCCACAACTAACCATTGTTATGGTTCACTCTCACCGCTCTCATAGCATCATTTTCAGCCGCAGCAGGCAGCTGTTTTCAGCAAACAGAAAGCTCTAAAAACCCACTGTACACAGCACCAAACAGCGGACAGACACAGTTAGCAACTAGATGGTGAACATAGTGGAGCAGATATTTCCCTCAGGAGGTGGTAGAGACCAAAAACAGAGCTAAAGGACAGTGAATACTGGACTTACGTTTGCCAGGTGGCCAGAAACACGACTCCAAATGAATGCTAATGTTGCTCCGTATGTAAACAAGTCTGCCAAATAAACTTAAAAGGTGAAGATATGCCAGTGCTGTGTTCAAAACCTGTTTCTGTTGACCCCAAATCAGTCACTGCAGGTTTTAAGACACTATGTTTTAGTTCTTCTTGCATTTGCCCAACTTGACAAAAATAGAAACTATTTCTCTTGAGTGTTTAAGTGTTTCGGTGAAGTGATCACTGATGAGTCATTTACCTCTCTTCTCTCTCTGTGTAAAGTTTCCAGATGGCCCATGGAAGAACGTGGATGAGGGCTGAGCTGTAGTGCGGGCAGTAGGCTGCGGGGCCTGCCTGTTATCGGCTGGCTGATTGGTCCATTGAGGTGAGGCACCACTCTCACCGAGGCACAGAACGGACTGAGAAAAAGGTCTTTGCTCCCCCTCCTCGCTCACCCCTACCCCCTTTCCACCCTCACCCCCAACCCAGGCACGTACGCACTGGACCATGTCTAGCGGGCTGTCGGAGGGGAGCCGGACAGAGGACCAGGAGCGGAGTAGCTGCAAACAGGACTCTCCTGTTATAGAGCGCAGGAACCGCAGCGGCATCATCAGTGAGCCCCTCAGTAAAAGCCTTAAGAATTCCCGCACCCTCTCCCAGTATACAGCAGTCTCCTCTGCCACCACCAATGGACACACGGGGAATAGTGAGACTAAGAGCCACTCGGCCAAGCCTCAGCCACCCCCGCAGCCCCAGCCCACTGTCTCAACACTGACAGCAGCCAAGTTGGACCGGACCCTAGAACAGGTTCTGGAGGGACAGAATGGCCTGCTGCACTTTGCCCAGGCAGCAGCACTGTTAAAGCGGGCCGGTATGGAGCACATGCTCCTGCCTGGGGGCATGGGAGTGGGAGTTGGCGGTGGAGACGCAGGCTCGGGGGCTAGCGACTTGGAGGGTACGTCTGTCACGGACGCCGTAGGTGGTCCTGTTGACTTCCCATATGGAGTAGGGGGTGGTTTCCCCTTCAACCCGGGGCTTTTCATCATGACGCCGGCTGGAGTGTTTCTGGCGGACAGCGCGCTACACATGGCCGGCCTGGCCGAGTACCCGGCGCAGAGCGAGCTGGCCTCTGCTATCAACTCCGGTAAAAAGAAGCGAAAACGTTGCGGCATGTGCCCACCTTGCAGACGGCGGATTAACTGCGAGCAATGCAGTAGCTGCCGGAATCGCAAAACAGGCCATCAGATCTGCAAGTTTCGCAAATGTGAGGAACTGAAGAAGAAGCCCTCAGCTGCTCTGGAGGTAAGAGGATGGTGGTTATGATGTGTGATTGCTTTATGGGTCATTCTTTAGCGTTCCCCAAAAAAGAAAGGGTTTTGATCCAAAGAGTTACCACAAAGCTTCAATGTAATGACAGGCACTAATGATATTTGGGTGCATTAAGCATTACACCTAATCCACAGCGAAGAACTGGAAAATTGTTTAAAAAAACAAAAACTACAGAGATCTGCAAACATCACAAACAAATTTCAGTGTCTCACCTGAAAGCACAAAGAAGATATTTCGGTTCATACTTGAATGTCATTCCTCTTTAAGGGAAATAGTACAGTGGGGCTTTTTGGTGGGTTGATGGCTCCACAAGCAGGAAAATGACAGGTGGTGAGGAGTGTGATGGGTATGTGCAGGGTAAGCATGCACCATGGGGTCTCTTTAATCTGTCCACCATAATCATGCAATCACCCAATCTTTCAACTGGGAGGATAATTCACTAGCTAAAACAGAAGATTGTTTAAGGTTTTTTTTGCATTGAGCTACACACTGTATTCCCTTCAGTGGGGCATTTGCTGTTTGATCACATGTACATCCTCCTTGTGCTTGCTTGTGCATATGTTGTAATAGTAAAGTAATGGAGAAAAAAAAGTGTGGAGGCTGAGTGGCAGTAATTGTGAATATGTATACAGTATGTTTGTGTGTAAGTGTACATGCGTGGGTATGTTTGTGTATGTGTGTGCATGTAACAAGGTCCATCTGGCCAAAGAGCTGTCATCTGGAGCACCAGGTGTCAGCATGGCACATGCGCCCCACTTTTGCTGCCGCTGTCCTTCTCTCCGGTGACACTCCTGCTCATCTAAATGGCCCTCCAAACTTCCTGTCTGTTACCTCCATCGCACTCAGTGACCTTACCAACCCCGGCTGTGATGACAGAATGACCAATCATGAAATCAATTTTAGCAGATGTTCCATCTCAAAGGAAATAAACTTTTGTGATCAATGGATAATAGCGTCACTTTGGCATTACATAATAAATTGATAGATATATAACACAGTGTGAACATGAACCGGTGGAGAGGCCACTGGTCTAATTGACACAAACTGGATGTGTGCTTCAAACTGCTAATGGCTTTACTTCTTTCTCTTTCTGATGTTGATTGAGGGTGACAGCTTGGCCTCTTGTTTGTAGGCTGAAATGTTGGTTGTTCAATCCCCATGTGCTGACTTTGTCCATCCACAGTAAAATGCTCCTTAAAGGGATAGTTTGGTTATTGGAGAGTTTTGAGTGATGCAAACTGAAAGCACAGCACAGTATGACAGCATTTTGACTGTAACATTAGCCTAGCTTAGCTCAGTTAATGGATGTTCATGGCGCTTTAAGACTGACTGGACGATTCCATGTTTTTGCCCCAAATTCCAACCAAAATATCCATGATAACATGATAAAACATGATAAAACACATATTCACGTGTTTGTGCATAAACAAGCTTAGGTATTTTAAAAGGCCACGTTTTAGCCAATTTACTACAAATCATGTGGGAAGTACATTTGTTTTTCTGACCCTTTTTGAAAAACACACCATAGTGTTTCTTTTTTAATATATTTTTTCAACTTCCAAGCAATCACCTTGCAAAGAGTTTAAATTTGCTTGCAGAGACTGTCCTCCCAAGGAAAACAACGTAATAAGCCGTTTCAGCAAATGCACAAAAACAACGTGTTCCTTCAAGCGACAAAGCCCTCTAGCGGGTCGTAAGAATTGTGACTCTTGTCCATCAAGAGCAAAGGAGGTGACGTTATTCTAGAGCAACAAAGTCCGTGTTGGGGGGCGGCTGGGGTGAATGCGTTGAACAGTGAGTGTGTTCTTTTAACCATGACCGCGATCTTTCCCCAACCTTAACCACATGTTTATTATTGTAACCATGACAACACAACTGTAATGAAGTAGTAACTTTACCTTAAACCATGTTTCCCTAAACCTAGATCTTTTAGTGCCTAAACCTAACCAAACCTTAATCACAATCATTGTCACTTCAAAAAACTTTTTTATTCTTTTTAACAGTGATTTGTAACAGTTTTGGAAGGTTCAGACAAATAATGTCGTCCTGCCGATAGGGGCGTCACATTAGAAAACGCTTCTATGTGTCGCTCTAAAGGGCAGTTACAAACAACATATTTTTTTGTTTAATTTGGAGAACTTGTTGGCTTGTGTTAGGTAATCATCACAGTGACGATCATGTCTTGTTTAATCGTTGTCAGAGTTACGTTGTTGTTGAGTTGTAAGGCAGGTGTAAGCACGGATAGGTGTGAAAAGTGTGCATATCATAACACAACAATAATTTGTACTTTGACAATGTTCTTGGCAACAACTTTCATACCCTAGATAAACCAATGGAAACCAAAGGCTGCCTGGACCACAAAGAAAACCATTTTGAACACCCACATTTGGAAAATAGTTGGCAATAATCAAAATCGTACAGGATTTGTATGACAGTAAATAAGTTAAAACATTCAAGAACTGTGACATGGTCCTTTGATAGTGTGAAATTGAAGGATTTATGTGCTGGTCATCACGGTCCATTGCGACTGAAATAAGCTGACAATCTCACAAGTTGAGAATCGGACTAATGCGTCTGAATAGCATGTTGTTTTTCAGTGGTGTATTGTTCAGTTGCAAATTAATGAGATGCTTCATTTGTCTCTGTTGATGATTCACCAAAATGGTGAAATGTGTCAGCTTGCTATGTAGGTGGTGCGACTCAATGTCTGTAACAGACAGGAATGTAATTTTAATTTATGATCTGCAATTGATGTTGTCATGGCAGTTAGCCTAATACCAGTCGTTCTCACCAGAGATGCCAAACCCAAGGGGGCTTGAATATTCATGAATGTTGATGTTGATACACAGTAGGTCATCACGCTGCTCTTAACGTCACAGTCTGCTGATGTTGCCAGTGGCCACCTCATATGAAAGAAACTCCAGGGCACCATAAACCTGCCAAGCCTCCAAGTACTAAGCATAATAGCAGTCTGATTATTGACTTTAGTAATTGTATGTACTGTAATTACCTTGCACACATGTTTTACTCCTGACATCTGAAAACATGTACTACTCGGTAATTTATTTAATTGTCTGCTAAGCAATTTCCCTTTTTCAGAGCAGAAATGAGAATAGTATGACAATATTAGTCTAATTAATATAATTAAAAGATAATATCAGTGTTTTTAAAAGTTTGTGCTTGTTCCCTATTATCTCATTCCTGAAGGTGTCTGCACAATATCAGTGTAGCTGTCAAAAGCATACAGTGTGGAAAAACAGCTTTCTGACTTAAACATTGCCTCATCCAGTCCATCAGACATCAGAGTCTTAATATTTTTCACTTGGCCGAAATGTGGATAATGCTACACTAAAGTTGGTCAATTTGTCAAATAGAAATGGATGTGAATACATTAATGGTCAGGGTCTCATTAGTTTCCAAAACAACAGGGGTCCTGTAGTTGCGCAACAGATGAAATGTGACATTATATGAACAAAGATGCAGTGCCTTTTTTAGAGAGCTGAAAGCTTCTGCTGTGTCACACACGTGCTGAAGGCAAGAAACATTCATGCCAAAGTGTGCAGCTTCTGCACATCTACCCACACAGAAAGCATGAATCAAACCATAACCTCAATCACCTGACAGCCCACAGCATGGAATAAAATCTTTGTGGCAAGGTAATCCCTGTAATATTCCTCTGATGTCGCCTTATTAACCTAATGGTCTTATTCGTGTTCCTTACAGTGTATTTTGGTTAATTTTGACACTGTAAAGTTTGTATTTTAAGAATGACTTTAAGTAACATGCATTGCAACACAAGTGGCAAAATGTAAAATACACCTGGATAGTAAACAGGCTTTAACTCAAACTGAGACCAGCATTTTCTTTCAGTAAGGAATCCATCAAAGAGGTCTGCAACCTGTTACCTCTTTGCCCCAAACGTGATTTGTTACAGCACCACAGTATCAACCGTTTTCCCCCTGTACAGAGCTGTCACAATAGTGCAACATTTTCAATTTTGCGTGCTTTTTATTTGTCCTCATGCACTCATACATTTCCCATTAGCAGTCTAGTAGTTGTCTCAAATGGCTTTGTTATTAAGTCAACAGCTCTTGTTCAGCAGGTGATTAGATCAGAGGATGCAGCCTGGGCCGCGCTGTCAGTGAGCGTGATGTCATCGGTGTGAGCTAAATGTCAGAGGATGAGACTCATGGAGGATGTGCTGCGTCAGGAGAGAAAGTGGAGAGCAGTCAACAGTGAATCCCAAATGTCAGTAATGAGTAGATGATGTGATATTGTCAATTACTGTATATATATTTTTTGTCTTTAAACAAGGCTTCTGTAAGAGAAATTCCTGCTTCCCCATAATGCATATTCAGCGCGACTTGGGCAGCACCTGTGCCAGAAGAGAAGCTCGTCCACAGTGAACTGCAGTGAGCCTCAGCTGTAGCTCAAACAGACCCCGAGTGTCACGTTCCCCTCCAATCCAAGATAGAGCGGCACATCCCCGTCTGCTGTGGCTGTTAGACTCAGCATGCAGTCTCTAAAGGGGCATGACGTCTTATTTAACATGTGTCTTGCGGTCAGTTTGTCAGACGGTTTTGACTGTTTTTCGGCACGTCCAAGTGTGCACACACGTGAGTAAAAAGACGGGATGAAATGCCTTCGCTTTGTTTCACTGCATACGCATCGGAAATTATGTTTGTACGAGCCTGCGAGTGTATCCGCGTTGGTACACAAGTGCAGTCCAGCAGCAGTGTGCTTATTTTAAGGGTGTTGACGGTTTCCATTGAAAGCTCATGGCAGCTCAAAGAGGAGCGTAAAATTGGCAAGTGAGGGGGAGTTAGCATGCTGAGGCCTTTGCCACCTCATAGCTCACTGGCTGAAGATGTCTGGATTTATTCTGGGAATGCTACATTTGAGAGAAATAAGTGGGAAGGCAGTTCCTTTCTGCTCTATGTCTGAATACCCTCCAGTGGTGTCAGTCTCAGCGATGCTGTTCAACACCGAGAGAAAGAAGGAGAGTCGGGGTTAGGAAGTTGTAATGTATCTTGTTTTTACTTGTATGTCACTGTACGTTCAGGATGTACTGTACCGGTGGGGAATGTTTTAAAAATAGACAGGAGCTGAGTTTTTGTCTTTGTCTACTTATAGAATAATATATTTTGTAATGACATTCATTGTGTCAAAGACTTCTTTACCATCAGACACAACTAACACCTGAACCTGTTGTCCTTTGGGGGCCACTTTGCCAGTATCAGACGTTGATATAGGAGTGGCGTATTCCCTTGCGGTCTTCCCTGCCTCCCAGACACTGTACACCAGACTGTCAGGACAGAAGAGGCTCATGCAAACTGACAGGCATGCAGACTGACACCGAGACACATGGATGTGTGGGCAAGTTGCTGGGCAGACACAGGGACAAGTTGGAGTGGACAGAGGAAGCAGAAGGAAGACAGAAAGAGAGAGAAGGGAGTGAGGCAGCCAAGGTGCCGTACTGTAGACTGACATCTGGATTAAGCAAACAGCCCTCTACTCAAACACAGACAGAGATCAGGTTCTAGTCCACACAGTAAGAACTGATTTCAGGTCATAAGACGTCTAGATTTGTATAAAACTTGTTTTTTAGACATTTTAGTGGCTGTCTTTCAGCATGTAAATTCAGCATGTAATTCAGTTTAAATGCTGGTCAAACAAATTTTATATCTACCGTTAAAATCCAAAAATCTTTTTTCAACAAAACTTTGCCCAGTTTGAACCTAGATGCCCGAATGTCTTTTGACCTGTGATTACTGGGCATGAGTGTTGAGGGTTAGCGTGAAAGATTTGTTGATATTTATCACTATGCAAACAGCTCCAGCATCATCTCTGACATATTTACAACTAGAGCTGCAACGATTAGTTGATGGGCAAAAATGAATCAGCAACTATTTTGATGGTCAGTTAATTATTTCAATCATTTTTCGCTTTCTGGTTCCAGCTTCTCAAAAATGTTACTCTTTGTCGTATATGACAGTAAACTGAATATCTTAAGGTTTTGGACAAAATGAGCAAAGAAATTGTGAATTTCACTTTTTCTCACTATTTCTTTACATTTCATAGACAAAATTATTAATCGATTAATGAAGAAAATAGTCAGCAGATCCATCAATCTTGGTTGCACCCATATGTACCAGTGACAAGCATGTATAATTAACAGCACTTATGGGTTGAACTAATATCATATTGTGTGTGTTAATGCTCCTGTCCTGGCTACAAGATATATGTATTGGTTCAGTAAGAGAAATCGTATCAATATATTTACATATCAATGAAAATTGATATGTAAATATCTGGAAGGGAGAGCAGGCTTAGAGCAATGTTCTTCACCCCGTCAGCCAGACAAACAGAGAATGTTTATGCCAGCTGGAGGTCATTTGGTGTTTTGATACAGTTTACTTTTCTGCTCCTTGTGAACAGCAGACAGTGTTACATCCTACATTCACTCCTGCATGTGGAGATGCTTTGCGTTCATTGTGTCGGTTTGTGTGTTGTTGTGTTTTTTTTTTCTTTTTTTCTTGTGGGTGTCCATAAGGGAATCCTCACAACTGTTGATAATGAAGATGAAGCCATGAAAACAATAACCTGAGCGCTCAGCGGTGCCCTGGGGCAAAAATTGAATTCATGATGGTTCCAACTGGCTTACTGGAATTTGCATCAGTAACACCTAACAACGTGTACTGTACTCTGCAGGGCCATTATAAGTTATGTTGGATTTAGCTCATTAAAGAAGCAGTTAGTATGAAAAATAAAGGATACTTCCTTCCTCTACTTTTGTGGTATGTTACACACAAATTGTTTGTGCTATGCTAAGACAAACGTGCTCGCCTTGTGTGAAAAAAAACCAAAAACACATCCATTGATTTTAGTGATTGGCCACTTCACACCCACAGATCCCATCTGTTTGAACCTGTGCAATCAGTGTTGGTGAAGGAAGGGTTTTTCTATTCCTGAACTGCTGCCATTTTTCCATTGATTGCTCATGTTTGATAATGGCGAAAAACAGTATTTACAGTTCAATTGAGGGATGTGTTGTTTTTCTTCCCACACATTACGTCATGGTCAGTCCAGCCCTTACCAGGTTTTTGACATCTGTGGCAGCGCCAGATGTTGCTGTCCTCTGACTGTCTTCTTAACAGCTGAGTGCTGCTGTAGAAAGGTCATCACAGAGATGGATGACGGGCTGACGGTGCTTAACACACAGAGCATGAAATAATGTTGGCAATATGTTGGCTGTTAACCTCCTGGTTTGTGGCTCCTATTAATATTAATTTGAGCCAAAAAGAATCTGAATATGTATGATGTACTGTGCACACCATTGAAAGCTACAGTCTGTGTATATTTATTCTAAGTTAAGGTGAGGTAAGAAATTTAGCAGCACCTGATACATATATTAAAGCCAAACCTGCGTCCATCAAACAACATTTGCTACATATTTGAGAAATTGATACGAAGTTGACAATGCATATGTGGGCAATGAACAGCACTGTGGTATTCAGTGTCTCTGCTGCCA
This sequence comes from Macquaria australasica, assembly GCA_005408345.1. Lineage (NCBI taxonomy): Eukaryota > Metazoa > Chordata > Actinopteri > Centrarchiformes > Percichthyidae > Macquaria > Macquaria australasica. The sequence goes on along the minus strand of SEMN01000001.1, from coordinate 2,170,548 downwards.
GATTATTCCTGATTGAGTCAATTAAACAAATAGAGCACAGTGTGGGCTATATTTGGCTGAGATCACCAGAGTAATTACCTTGTTTGAAGTCTTTTTACCTGAGCAAAAACGTTTCATTTTTGTCAGCAGGAGTTAACTTTCAAAATGAAAGTAAATTAAACCTGTGGAGCACGAACCCCGCAGTTGCTCAGTTTCATGTCCAGAATGTGAACAATGGCATTCAAAAGAACACTGTACGGCTGATTCAAGGGTAGAGGAATGGTTTAAGTGGGTCTTTAAAGTAATTAGTGCTGGTATTGTTTTTGGATTCAAACAAACTTCTCTGAACTAATGGGCCATTTGCCTCTGACTTGCCTGAGTTGAAAAACTCATAATTTCACTGCATCTGTGCGAGAGAGCTGCGCAACAAGACGCACAAAATTTTATATTAGATTATGTTCAGGTCACATTATTTTTTCATTAGAATTTGGACAGAATTTAAAACTTTTTAATGTCTTCAGAGGGCAATACAAATATGTGAATGTGAATGGTGTATGACACCTACATGCAGTTCATCTTCTATTTCCTTTTCCAATTAGATAGGTGTGACTGTACGCATGTGTATTTGTGTTTGCACTCACAGTATGTATGATTCCTTATTAAACCTTCTGCTGTCGAGTACTGACGGAAAAGTGAATCTGAATCCGTCGTTTATGAGAATTTTAGTTTAACAGTCTCACTGTTTGGTGTGATTTCGGGGGTGTATTGTGAGTGTCGGTTAACGTGCCACTGTGTGTGGAGGTGTGTGACTGTGCTTGAATACATATTGGTTCGGTGTGAGAGTGTGTGTGGGTGCATAAATGTTTGCCGAGCTCCTCCTGCCTCGCTCCAGGCAGAGCTGGCTAACGGAAGAATCCGTGCTGCAGAATCGAGTTGCACTTCACAGGACGTCAGCCGTGCCTGCAGCTCCAGGGACCCCGAGCGGCTCTCTGTCTCCTGACTGGCAGGCCGCTGCTGAGCCCTGCAGCTGCATGCATGTGTGCCACTCCTGCTCAGTGCAATCAGACACACCGATAACCACAGTGAGAGAGGGGTGAGGGAGGGAAAGCGGCATAATCATTGATGATGGTGTGGGAGAGCAACGCGTGTGGTGGCTAAATAATAAATGTGGCGTATCGGGTTTTGTGTGAAGCCAGGACTGAAGCCCGTTCCTGTGGTGGTGCTGAAGGGGAGAGGGGAGGATGTAGAGATTTCACGCATACTACTCCATCCAGGGATAAAGAGCGGAATAGAAGTTTAGCGGTGTAATTGATTAGTTGTTTGACATTAATCATTTAAGTAATTTGTCAACTAAAAATACAAAACATTCACTGGTTCCGCCTTCTTAAATTTGAAGATTTTGTGCTTTTGTCTGGTGTATAACTGTGCAAATTGAATATCTTTTGGTTTTGGACCGTTTATGACTCCACCTTGGGCTCTGATAACAATTAACTGAAAAAAAGGCAGAAACTGTAGGAACAGGAGGGCAACATTATGTATGCCTCTCTGTCAAGGTGTGAAGAAGTAGAAGAGTAGCTTCTCAGTGAAGTGGTAGTTTTAGATTTTATATTTGCAAACATTTAAAAAATGTGCTGCTTTTCATTAACAACTCCAACCTCCTCTTCTCTCTCCTCTCCTCCCCCATCTTCCCCTCCCCTCCTCTCCCCTCCTTGCCTTCTGTTTCTCCAAGAAGGTGATGCTTCCTACAGGAGCGGCGTTCCGGTGGTTCCAGTAGGACTCCTCCTCCACTCCCTACCCAAAGCTCTGCCATCAAGTGCAATGCCAACTCCTGGATTGTCTCCGGAACAGACACTGGCTAATAAACAAACAAGCAACAAAATAAAATTATAGGAAAAAAAAAAACAACAACAAAAAAAACAATGACTTAAAAAAAAAAAATTCAATCGGGTAATGGATGCACCTACTTATTCCTTGAACCAAAAATGAAGTGTAAAGAAAAGCATCTATGGCAATTTTCATTCCCTTTTCTATGTTTCCATTTTGGTACCTTTTGTCCTTTTTCCAGCAGGTTTTTTTCTGTCGCTTAAACATGGAACTGTTCATTGCCAGAAGCAGAAATGACGGACTGAGTGTGGACAATCAACTAATTTCTGTGTTTGGTGTTAATGTTGTTCATGTGTGGAAAGATACAGTACTTGTGTAGAGAATGTAAATTTACAGCTATATTTCAAAACTAGTGGCTAATGGCAAACATTATTGTAATTCCTCACCATTATGTTACCTAAACCCTTGTCTATTTTATGGTTCATTTCGTTGAAGACTATAGTTTCCAGACAGATCAGTGGTTGTCTTCGAAAGACAAAGAAAATGTTTCAAATTGTGACGCCGTGGATTTCGATTTTTAAACGAAACTGAAAAAGTCATGTTACTGGGCAGATCTCCAGAGACGGTTGAAGATGCTGTTCGCCAGAGCCGTCACTACTGTAATCTCCTCAATCAGCCCTCCTCTGCATTTCCAAACTTTTGTTTTAGTGAAACTGGCAGCCTTATGTTACTGTGGCCCTACCGAGCATGTGCCAATATTGCTCAGGGCAATAGCGTTAAGAAACAGCACTTGCTCTGAGTCTACCCTACTGAACGCACTGAGACAAGACTACATTTTTGTTTTTTTATTTGTTTGTTTATTTGTTATATTTTCATGATTTTGTTATGTTGCTGGGTAGCTACAGCTTTTCAAAATAACCAATCTTTGTATTCGTTTAGAAAATTGGACTGGTTTTGTGAATAAAAAGGAATGCATGTATTCGTGTCAAAATTTACAGTTCTGATGTTTGTCTACTTGTCTATTTGCATGTTTTTTTTAAAAGAAAAAACAGCTGGTTTGACAAAAAGAAACATTAAGTATACATTTTCCAAGAATTGAAAAAATGTTCCCTTTTCTTTTATAATTGGATGGTGTAGGAAAATTCCTACAGTAAAGTTTCTGGCGCGAGCAGAACTCAAGAAAAGTAAATCAGGCGGTGGTATGGATCACCATTATGTCCTTGGTTTGACTGAGATATTTCTCTCACTGCCTATGTAATATCTTCCTACAGTGGAATGACTGATGGAGCCTTGCTATGCTAAAATGTAACCAAAATGATTTAAAAGATGTTTGAATAAGAACAATTTTGGTTGCAGTGTTTCTTCAAAATGCATGAAACCTCCTGAAAATCCTCCCAAATGTCATTTTTCCCTCAATGATTTTCACTCTACTCAAAGATCTTTGTGACATTCACCCTACTCCATGACATGTATAGTCAGAAAACACAAGCAGAAAATCATTGATAGTCATGGATTACTGATGGGAAGTTTTGTCTTGAGAGCTATCAAGGGTGTCCTGAAGAAGCCTGGATAAAGTGTCTGTGTTTAGGGCTGGATGTGCTACGCGTGCATGGAGTAGAAGGGAGAGAAGTTTGGACAAAGACATGGATAAGTGAAAGCAGCCCTGATTTAAAAACCTTTTTTAAAAATGTGGTCAATCTCACGTGGGACTTTGTGTAATTACTGATTCTAATGCCTCAGGTCTGTGACACTAGCGTGAATTTCCATTTCCTGCTAAGTGATGGTTCTTTTTTTTCACAGCTCCATAGTCACTCTTTCATATCCAGGTGGGGAAGTAGATGCAGATTTCTGCCGCAGCCGTAGTGCTGAGTGTTTTTAATTAGTGAATATCCACGGTGGAAGGCCCAGTATGGTGGGCTTGTGTACGAGCTCGTGATCAGCTTGGCGAGCGGAGGGCTGGAGAGTGTAGCTATATTCCCAGCTTCCCCCCCGGTGACAGTGCTGGGCTAGTGCCATCGCCATGGCGATGGGGGGAGTGTGTGCGTGTGAGTGTGTGTGTGTCTGGGGGGGGTGGCTGAGGCCTTTCATTATTAATGTGCACCGCGGCGTCCTTACCTCCTCTGAGCCCGCACAGCTCACTGCCTGACCTGCCATCCAAGGGAGAGGGAGTGGGGAGGGGGGACTGAGGAGGCAGAGATAAAGAAAGAGAAGTGAGCCAGAGAGAAAGAAAGAGACAGCACGACTATAGCGTAGAAGCACACGACTGTAAAGTAGAAATTCACGCATGTACTTTTATTTTGCATTCACACCCGAGACAGAAACATTCCTCAGATTAAGATATTCACTTTGATTGAGGAGGTTTTGGGTGTGACTGCAGGTGACTGTGGCTCCTGCCTGCCTGCTGAGGTGCAGCAGCCCAGGGGTTGAGGGGGGTCAGGTGGTGGTGGTTGTGGTTTTCTTCATGCAGAAGGGTGTACGGCTTGGTGAGCAGGCCTGTCACACTGGGAAAATCCTGGAATCTTATCACCGCCTCACAGACACTGAGCAGCACTGATCTACTCACCCTCATTGCCAGCAGACATGCCCTTCCCCCATCCAAATGCCCCTGCACAGGCTGGCCCCTTCTCCTCAGCTCGCTCGCCACCTTCTTCGAATGGGGAGATAGCAGGAACTGATGCAGTCCAATTGTCGAGGAGGGAGGAATGTTGCTTGTTAAATGTGACTAACGGGAAGAAAAACACAAGCTTTGCAAGTGAGTACACAGGCCGGAGTGCTGAAGAGTCAGCAGTGACCCTCGTTCTACTGTGTGACCATTACATGTAAGTTAAGTCACAGTGAGGAACATAATGTGGTACATGTGAATATCAAAGAGAGAGAAGTTGTTTTCAAGCATAATCTTACCAAACAACATTGTTATAGGAGGTTTAGATCTACTGTATGAAAATACACTAACCTCTCTGTAATTGCATGGGAAAAGACTAGACTGTATGCTGCCCATATTAATATGAATATAATATGATACAATTGGATTTTGTGGGATTTTAAAATGTTAAATGAATTGTAGCTGTCTAGGTATATCGCATTTATTTCTGTGCAATGAGGGAAAGTGGGTGAAAAAGTTTGTCTCGTTAGGGTTCACATCATTTCTCAATCTGTCTTACCACATGTTCTACAAAGAAGTTTCAGCAACAAAAACAAAGGTCATATATGATGTAACTGTGTTAAAATATGTATTTCCCATCGTGCATTACAGTCTGACACTTTTTTTTATTTTGGACTGAATTGGTTTATTGGTTAAAAGTCTTTACAACATTACTCAGATTTATCCAAAATGTACTTTTAAGTAATGTAATTGCTTAAAAGATTAACTTCATTCTCATAAAGAAAACTTAGTGGTACTGGTTGCTTTGCCAACTGTTGTAGCTACAAAGGTAGCCAGATTGCAATCTTTCCTATTTGGTCCTTTTCTTACTTGTGAATAAAGTAACAATAAATATTATATAATTTAGCATCAACAACCTTTGTAATAAAAGCCTAAATTCCCTTAGAATACAATATGTGATTATCTATATCCAGATATATAGATTACAACAGCATTTGATAGTAAATAGATACTATGTGGATAGTATTGATAACATATATTATACTAATAAATGTTTAAGTAATATATATCAAAAATGTTCATGTGTTAACACATGTTGCAACATGACAATACTATTAGACACTTTGTAAATCTGTGAAATCCACATCCACTTTCCACAGAATTGACAGATCTTAAGTTAAAATATCTACACTTTTAGTTTGTAGTGTAGTTTTCACCTCATTATGAAATACTGAATTTAAAGTGATATTGCACTTTCCCAGAATGCTCCACTTGTGTGAATGATGCCACAAGCTGAGTCACTGAACCACAGAAATCAATGTGGCCAATACTCCTGTTGAGTATTGATCTTTTGAAATTGGTGCATTCTCTATTCATTCATTATTGATCTGATAACTGAGTATAAATTCCTCTCTGATGACACAGATACTTTCAAGTTAGAATTTTGCACAATGATGCTTCATGGACAAGCCTGCTAATAACAACAACAGCTGATAATGATAATATAATATTTGCCTGTTTATGACGATTTTCACTTATGGAGAGCAGAGCTAACCGATAATAATAATAACCGATACTAGCTGTCACCCAGCTATGGCGTCAGTGCTACTTGGCAAACTTAGTTGTCTGTTTTCCAATGTTCTGTCTCACCAGTCCTGTTTTGTTGTTGCAGGACTATTTCCACTGCACTTACCAAACCTTTATTAAAGCTCAGACTCACAAGAAGTACAGACATAATAGATGCTGGGCCACTCAAAGTATTAATGGCATGTTATGAGAGAGCTACCAGATAAAGAAACTACAGCAGGTATTTTTTGCTTTGCGACAATTAAGCCAGATGTTGGTCACATATACAACTTGTCATATGCATAACAACAGGTTTAATTTGTGCCATAAGGCCCATCAACCACTTGTATTTCATTTAATAATGTATATATTGCAACAAACTGTACAAATGTGATTTGTATTGATGTCATCATATACTGTATGTGTCAAAGTAGGATAGAAGATACAAGTTAACAAAGGAAGGAAAAGCACAGTTTATGCTCAAAACATTGTTTGTGGTTCATCGTGTAAATGTAATTTGGTAAAAAAATAACTTTTTCATAAATGTTTTTTAATTCGCCATTTTTTCATTACTCTAGACGTATTACACATTTGAATTTTTCATCTAATTACTTCAGTAAAACTAACTTTAGGGTACATTTTTGAGCAAGGTTTCACTTACTTCATCCAGAGTGAGGTAACGTATTACACATATGTTTTTGTACAGATTTAACAAAGAAACATATGACATTTGATTTTATAATAATAAAACATTCGAATTAAGACCAGGCTTCATATTGAGGTAAAAGTGCTAAATAGCAACAGATAAATCTCACTTTGGGTATGAATGAATGAAATGTTTACTTTCCTAACCACCACCACCACGGCCCACCCACACACCTCTCCACACACACATGTATATTTGGTTGAGACAAAATAACTCTCAGCCATTAGAATATAACTACAAATGTGTTGATTTCACTCATTTGTGATAAACCCACTGTGTTCATCATTCTTTCAAACAGTAGCATATAGCTGACACATAGCTAACACAGGCTTCACTATCATTGGCTGTGCTGTTGTTTTAAGAAACCATCTGTGTCATAGTTTCATTTAATTATTTTAGTTGTGAGAGCCTCTCATTATTGCCCCAATAGTAACACCAGTGTGTATTTGTACTTGTGAAAATACGTAATTACATCCAAAATAGTGCAAAGACTTACAGTACTTCCTGCTGCAGTAATAATGAATAATATAAAAGCCAGACATTATGTCTAAATACTGCTTTAACGAATACACAATATATCTAAAACCATATTTTAGTTAGTTTAGTTTTAAGTGTCTCAATTGTTACTGAGCTCTCATTTGAAGATCTGTCGTACCTTTTTAACCTGAAGCACTAAACAGATGGAATCAGGATGGGCTTCTTCTGGGTATTTTTGCTAAAATGCCGTTAAAAATATGAGCCAGTGACAATCTGTCTTTAGTGGAGAGCTGTTCAATTTCAGGATTTTAACTTCTAGTGGTGACTATTAACTATAAAAAAGAATTAAAAAACATGCCAGTTCCATTGAAATTATTATTTATTATTATTACAATGAAGGCTGGTGGCTGAGGAGCCGTAAGACTACTTCTTGTTCAAACCTTTGCTGGATATGCCACATAGTACATTTAATCGACCTTCATTTGTCTGCCTTTAGATGTACAAATAACCACATTTATACTACATTATGACTCTAACAATTAAATAAATGTTCAGAAACTAGAAAAGTTAAATGATCTGAAATTGGGCTTTGGGATCTTCTGGAAAAGGTATTTTTATGATCAGATTTGTGCTTTCATTCGAATGTGATACTACAGATAATTGCACAGTGACCTTTAATACTTTTGTTAATGCTATTCCTTTGTAACACAACATAGCGGTGTAATATTCATCGTAAGCAAAATAGTTAAGCACTGGCTGTGTTAGATCATCTCACATGATAAAAATTCATAAGTGAAATAAAAGTTACATCTGGCAGACTTCCTTCACCATCAGTTTTTAGTATTTGAATATATTATTGATAACCCGCAGCGCTTTAGGGATGTCTAAGGGCATGTTCATCAGAAAGAAAATTACAGAGGATCAGCACAATTTATGAGTGACCTTGCTCAGGGGGACCTTTAAGCCATTTTTGTGCTTAGTAAAACACAATTTAGACTACATCTGATGCAATCAAAATGACTCACAGGTTAATAACCAACATTGTTAAAATTATAGTTAACAGTGAAACTTACTAAAGAAATCACCAGCTTGTGCAATTAAGAAGGTTAATAGAGAGTGTCATGTGATCATGGACCCCTTAAAATGGTCTTGCAATGCCTGTCCAGTGAGGAAATGTTTTAGTCAAGTTGGACAATAACAGACTAGAATTTTTACATGTAAAGCGCTGTGAATAACAACCACAGTGATACGACTTAATAATTGTAGTTAATATACAGTACGACCCGTTACAATTCGTATCTCATGAGAATTTATTAAAATTACTCAGTTAGGATAGTCATGATATACTAGACCGGTATACCGGGGCCCAAGCACCTGACGCAACTCTGAACCAAAGGCACACCACCTCGGGGCAAGACAGGCCCTCACTGAATAGGGCTTAAATAGCTGGTTTAATATGCAATTGTTTGTATGCTCGGGCAGACTTAGATGTACTCCTGCAGTGCACACTGCCAAGATCTGCTCCAGCCTTGGACTACAAGAGCTATTGAGTCAGAGTCTTCGCTAAAACTAAATAAATCTCAATAAATCATTTTCAACCTCAAGAGTGTGCACGTCTATTCTAGTTTAGAAAATGTTCTCTGCAAATAAACTTAAAGCCTAAAAGGCAAAAATGAAATATAAGTTTTAAGGTCTTTTTCCCATTTGCTGGTTTGTTATTCACAGTGGATAGAAACACACACGCGCGCGCACACACACACACACACACACACACTATGAATAGAACAAGAAAGAAGGTTTGAGATTCACTCATGCACTAAATCATATACAAACATAAACACATACACTTCCGAAACAAATACATGCATACTCTCCCTGTCTTTCTTTCTTTCTTACTCTCTCTCTCTCTCGCTCACACACATACACACACACACACACACACACACACACACCCACACACACAGGCACAAACACACCCACGAGGACACGTGGGAACAGATTAAGTCCAAATCAATGGCTGTGGCTGGACTGGGAGAGAGATTTCACCCAGGGTTCTCGTTAAGGTCTGACACATGCGGCAAAGGCTGGAGGGAGTGTTATTACCAGGGTGATGGTTGATAAGACACTCGTTTCTCCACGGTGCGTCCCACGGGAAAATGCATCGTGCAGCCATGGAAACCATAAGGCTAGGTGTTATGCTATAATTGGGCCAGCGTTTTTAACGGTGCAGCTGCACTGCCAGGTATGCCACTGTCTTCAAATGAGAAATTATAGTGGAGCCACAGCAGAGAAGACACGACCGATTTTCAAGAACGGTTTTCTTCCTTTTTGATTTGTTTGATCGAACAGACTTATACAGAGAGGATGCGACACAAGAGAATTCTCTCAGATAAGTTTTATTCAACAAAATTAGGTAACAAAGCTAAAAAAAAACTAAAAAAAACTTAAGAATTGTTTGTGTGACTGGATGAGCAAAGCATACACACCTGTCACTACATGTGTTGAGGTATTTACATCCCACAAAGTATTTTTTTAATTGCTCACTAACATTTTTCTTCAGTCTAGATGAAAACTGCATCAGGAAACACAGTATAAGATGGAGGAAGAAGACGAGGGGAAAGGAAGAGGAGGAGGAGGGAGTAGGAGGAGAAGAGGGGAAAGATAGTCGTCGGCCAATCCCTGCTCAGTCTCTGTAACTTGGTTGATTACGATCAATTTCCCTGGTATCGATGGCCTCCCTGGCCCTGAGCTACACTCCCTCCTGCACTTTGCATGGTACGTGCTTTGTGTACCATGACATGACTCACACTCCACCACACCATCCCCAACCCCTGGCACTCCCACCTGCAGTTCCCTGATCCTGGCCTTGAGAAATATCAACAGCTTGGTAACTGCGTGTTGGTGGAGGCATATAAACAAGCAATCGAAAAACACAAATGTTTCCACTTCCATGACCTCAGAGTCAGTTTAAAATCTGGGTTAATGCAGTATTTTTTACTGATTGCCTTGTGAGTGCGGTAGGTGTAAAAAGTTTGGGTGGTGTTACTGCAGCAGTGCAGGAGGAAGGAAGATTTTCTTCCTGTCAGGGCTGCTGAAGGATTGAGCTCTCGCTGAAAAACTCTGAGAGACAAGGTGGAAATGATGAGCTGAAGTTTGGTCACGACGTGCTGGACCGAAAGCCCCAAATCTGTATTTGTTCTGGGGAATGCGAAACTGTCCTCCCTCCGGCATGTGCGAGGGCGCATCCCGCTATCTCTGCACACTTGGCACGCTCTATCCGAATTAATTGCATCTCTGCGAGGGAGAGAGCGAGATGGATCGAGAGAGAGGGAGAGAGATTTAGTTCTTTTGTTGGGCTGGTCTTGCTACAAGGGGAGTCATTTAAAATTCTGCCTCCCATGTGGCTCCTGGTTTTCACTTTAATGACCCCCCTCCTCTCCCTCTGCTTTTTACCCCATGACTTTCCTGGGTTTGGAGCTGCAAGCTTGGTTTCCTATGCCAGCACGGTGCTGATACACATCTTCTTTATGCTTGTATACAAATAAATAATGCTTATTTATTGACCGGCATTAAGGCCATTAGTGACAAAATACCGTATGCACCTTCTGTCTCTCTCTCTCTATGCCTTTTCCTTGCTTCCTCTTTGTCAACAGACAACACCCCCACCCCCCACCCCCTCTGCAATCAACCATGCTGCCATCAACAATCCAACTGCTACCTATGCTTGCTTGCCAATTACTGTATGAGCTCCACCTTTTCTCTGGGAAAATGGCCGCTACACCTGTTGTCAAGCTGAGGGATCTTTGAATTAGTCTTTGCGCTGCACTATGCTGTAAAAAAAACAGTAATGCTTTGTTTTGGAAAAGATGAAAATCTTTTGTTTACAGTGTGGAAACATGTGTCTACTCTGTAATAATTCATAAAGTCAGGATCATAACAAATATATTGACCTATCCTGATGATTTTAGAGGTCCAGCTCTACATATGGACGTGTCTGGGACTTTGTTGCATCTGTGTGTGTGTGTGTGTGTGTGTGTGTGTGTAGTAGTAGTAGAGGCAGCAGAAGGCCCCGTGGACAGTTAACTGCTGCAGTGTTTACCAGCACTACAGTGAAGCTTCGTAAGAGGCACGATAGGAAATGGCCTCAAAAAGATAAAGATGAGCTTTCTGTATAGTTCTCTGCAGGGGTCTCTGTCTCTCCCTTTCACACACACACACACACACACACACATACATATATCTCTGTGTGTGAGGTGGGGGTAGAGTGGTGTGGGCTGTAGGACAGTGATGGCCCACAAGGTCAGAGTAGGCAGTGTATATGGTTGTTTTTCTCTGTTTTTTCTCTCTCTCAGCGGTGGAGCTGTGTGCTGCCTCCCCGGGTCTCTCCTCTATCTGGTCAATACCACCACGCAGCTTCTGACGATCAATGGAGGGTCAATACCTCTCAGACGCCTGCCTCTTTGTGCTCTCACTGATTTAGCTACCACCTACCCAGGCCATCTTTTTTTTTTTTTTTTTTTTTTAACTTTTTCTTTCTCCCTCCCTGTTTTTTTTTTTATGACCCTGGCTCTCACTTAAATACATGAACCTGCTGAAATTAGAGACACAGCAGTAAATCTGAGGGGCAGAGTGCACGTTGTCTGCCAAACAGCATAAACCTTAGCCCCTCATCAGGTATTGACACGACTGTGGTGGCCTATTGTCTGCAGAAATGTCTTTTCACCTTTTTTCATTAGCTGAAAGAAAAACAAAACAAGTCCATTTATCTCGGAGAAAAACTATGAATCTATGAAGTATATATGAACTAAACACAGTTATGTAGCCTGCCTCTATGATATAATGATTTTAATTAATGGTTTGCCAGCTTCAGGCTGACTACATAATGATAATTCACCTGTAGATGGGGCTAGATTAAGTGTAAAAAGTCCAAACTCTGACGTAATGGAGCGTGCAGCAGTTCATAAAGGACACTCAGTCATGCAAGCTATCAGCTGACCCATGAGCACGCAAGTTGCAATCAGACTGACAAAAAGTCGGTCTGTTAATGCCGAAGTGGCTCACACTCATTCCTGCAGCACATTCACACTGCTGCTGCTGCTGCTGCTGCTAATGAGGATGATGGTTGGTGTTTGTGAAGCTTTCCTGCACCACTCCTCCCTCCTTCTGTGGTGGTGGATTTGTCCAGTGACTATTTGACCACTTATGTTGATATTATATCACCAGGTAAGTCTCCATACTTATTCTGTGTAATTTGTGAATGCCTTGAACCCCTTTCCATTTCTTCAGGGACTGTGCGAAAAGTATTGGGGTGGGGAGGGGTGCTGAAACTTAAACATTATTTTATTTTAAAAAAAGCAAGGCCCTTCACATCATTATTAATATATTCTTTGGACCATTCCCTTGACTTGAAAAAATTGCACTATACTCCCTCAGTATCTCAAAATAATATATTTATGGCAAATATAACAAACTAGTGAAAACACAACCACTCTCCATGTTTGAATAAAGAGCAGCTGCTGCCTTCTCGGATGAGAAAAAGTTCCCTGCTCTCCCAACAAATATAGACTACCCTCCCTTGAGCAAAAATTAAAAAGACACAATCCTCCCTCCACTAATATTTTTCATACAGTCCCTTAGCACACTTGAACTTGGCTTCAGTGAAACCTGAGAAGCGGAGCCTTTAATGCCAAATATAACTCTATTAGTACTTGTTACATTAATTGGGTTAGTCTTCATTTATAAGGGGCTCCTCCTTACAAAAAGAAGTTTATTAATCTTTAACCGCCCACTGTTCTACCCGTGGGATGCTTTCACAGACTGCTAGACATGAATATGAACATGTACTATTATATGTACTGAAAGATTAGACAAACATCTTTTTGGTCATTGTGGTTATTTTCAAAAAGATCATCCTGTCGCAAAAATAACCCTAGTACAATGCACAACAAAATATACTGAAAGCTTAAAAATACCTTCTAACCTTCAAAGCAGTCTGGCAGCCCAACATTAACAAATCCTTGAACCTGAAATGTTTATGCCATTGCAACGCTCTAACAATCAAAAATTGTTCCGCTGGTTTCATTTAGACCACCCTGACAAAGAGCTGATAAAACTGCCTTAAGTCAGTGTTACTTTTGTGTCTTCAAATGTGAGTAATTGCTTCAGTACAACTATAATTATCACAACTATAACTATTAAATAATACTGTATATCAGCATGTGAAGGAGGATTCATGTCACCATACAAGGACCAGAGAATACAAGGTGTTTACTTGACTGGCCTACTAATATCCTTGCCATGATACTTTGGTCATGTTATTTAAAGAAATTTGTCAGAGAATTTCTTGAAAGAGATCATTAGCACTAGCGGCGCAGCTGTTATTAGACTAAAATTGCTGCGGAATAATGGCAGTGTGACATCTGTTGTTATTCCATTATTACGGCACCAGTTTCCCCCTACTGATCAACAAAACAACTCACGCTCTTTGTACCAAAAGAAACAGGAGAGGAGGATGAAGACCGACAGGCCGATTGCTGTACCACAGCAACTGTAAGTCAATCATAAAGACCTATGAAGACTTAACACTAGAGTAACTTTAATAACAGCATCAAATTTTAACTGTTTTATTCAAAACCCAAATGTTTTTTTTTTAAATTTCTCATTAAAACAAACTGAATGACCATGATGCATGGAAAGACACATTAGAAAAAGAAGAAACATTGATTTTTCAACAGTAACTGAATAGCAAACACGAGCCAAACAGAGTAGGCCATTAAAAACACCCACAGAGCCATTTGGCATTGTTCTATGGGAAACCCAATATTCTTTACTAAAGAAATCAAGTGGGAATAAACAAACAAACAAATATTAAAAACTGTATTTTGACCAAATGCTGGCCTCTCAATCATAATCTTAACTGAAGGTATCTATCTTTAGCTCCAAAATTCATTCATCGGCTTCAGAGGAACATCATGAGTAATGAAACAAAACAACAGCACGTGACAAGACACGACTGTACATGAACAACAGACCAGGCGGTCTGAAATAATGTGTGAGGTTTATCAGGTGATTATAAAAATGTGACGTGTGTGTGACAATCACACTCCATAACCGCCGATCTATTTTGCAGCTTCTTGGGCCAATCCCCTCCCAGTCTGACACATAGTGAGTCACAGATACAAACTGCTGGTGTAAATACGTTGAAATGACAGATATTACTTTCTGATCCATACTGTCGGTTGTACAACACCCTCAATTCTGGCAAGACCATGGAAACAACTACTTCTCAAATCCCTGCGTAATCATCAACAGTACATAATGATGACAATTACTGCACATAATATTTTGCACTAGATTATTTATAGAACTCAATCAGTGGTCTACATATTTCCTTTTTAAGCCTGTATCATGAAAATGTATTTATTTTTAATTATCTTTCTTGACTATTGAGATACAACTTTAATAAAATAATCATACATTAATTCAGTATATAGTGACATTCATTTGTTACATTAAAGCCAACAAGACATCTGAATTAGAAGACCAATGGGTTGTTTCAAAGAGAAAACATTCAAATGATAATATTTATTTGATCCTACAAACAGGAACTAAACTAACATGACCAGCAACTTTTAATTCCTGTTAATTCATGACACATGATGTTGATTCCGCAGCCATTTACAGAATAACAAAAAATGACCTCTTAATTTTGACTTGCATTACATTGGAGGCCTTGTATAGAACTTGTATAGTAGCATGAAGTATAAAAGACTTTTCCTATAGTGCAGAGGACAATGGCTATTACATTGTTGTGATGTTACATTGTCAGATGTGATGTCAGATTTTGTCATACTTACTGATTTAAACCAGAAGCAGAAATGTGTTGAAAGTATCAAATGCAATTACAGATGTGTCAGTTGTTTTTGGTGACCCAACATGCACTTAAAGTGTTGCAAGTGGTGAATTAAAGCACCTTCAAAAATCAGCTTCAGACTTATGAACCATCTGCTCCTTGATGGTATTTAAGCAGTTGTGTAAGTCCCTGCAACCCTATTACCAGACCAGAATGTCGGTTCTGGACAATTCTGCTATACTCTGGATTAAAAAGAAAAAAAAGAGAAAGCTTTTTACATCCAATGCCAATGTTTTTAAAATCCTCACTTTCTGCAATATCTGTACATGGCAACTATGGTCTGGTTAAGGTTAACAACAAAAGTACCCAACCTGCACACCCTGACTTTCTGCCTTGCTACATACCGTATAGGGCACACTACTTCCTGTGTTGGTGCTGAATGTTGGCATTGGATGTAAATTATGAGGTGCAGAATTATCCCGTACGAATGTAATTCCTGGGGAAACTGGGCTATACCCTTAATTTGTTGGACAGAACCAAATTGCTCCAATGTGACATTTTTAGATGGCTGCCAAAAGGCTTTGCAATCTTAAACTATCCAGAGGACAATGAAGCCAGCACAGATGTGGTAAAAAAGGATTTAGTGAATTTGATTGTTTTTGTTACTTTAATTTTTTGCATTAAAAATGTTGTAATTCAGCAGCCAACTCTCAGATATGTCAGATATCTGATTGTTGTCCTGAATGCACCTTCCTGCTTGCAACTGCATTACCAGACAAAAAGAAATCAAAGGTGACAAAATGCAGTTTATAACATGCTTTGGAAAATGGTCAGCAGACATATGAAACTCAAATTATTTGTAGTGAAAGGGCTAAAACTTTCAGTACTACTGTTATTGTACTTTAAGGCAGAAACATAGCTCACACAGTCTATAGCGTCTTTCTCCCTGGTATCTCTTTCTTTTCTTAACAGCTGACAGACACTGACCCATTAAAGAAAACCACTCATTATCACATCAGACCGCCCTTACTTATCTCCACCTCCTGATCCACTCTTGACCTCACCTTTTCCACAGATGCAGCAACTTTACTCACCATGGTGGTAAAATGCAGATGTGTGAATCAGTCAGTAGAACTAACAAAGCCTCTTGGATGAGTGATGGAGTATAACAGTAAATCCAGTTGTCCTCTGGCATAATATCGCTAAACCCTGACGGCTGAGCTTGTTTACAGACATTATTGGAGGGGGTTCTACATTGATAGTCAGCATTGTTATTAAATTAGGGTTGTTGTGGGAAAAAAATGGAAGAGATGTGCTTTACTAATGACATACTAACATTGAGTCAGGACAACTGTAAACAAGTGAGCGGACTACCTACTGGGTAGATCATGTACCTGAATGAAATAAAAGAAACAATAATAGAAAATAAAGTTGATATGGTGTCAAATACGGTGCTGCACCATTTGAATCTCTAGCAGCAGTTGACTAACATCCCCTCTCCCAAAGTGACGGATGATTGGAAGGCCCCTGTGGAGCCCAGTGACATTATGGTAATTGTCATTACTGGGGTTGGAGTGCGTGCGTGACTGACGCCATTAGAGAAAGTGCAATTACAGTAGGCTTTGGTGACCTTGCTGACTAGTGGAGGTCAGGGCTTCTCATTAGAGTGTGGTGGAAGCCAGCCCAGTGTCTCCACCGTGCCAATCAATAAGAGCGTAGCTTGGTCGGCGCTAATCATAGCTTTGACGCAGCCTCACGCCCCGCCACCCCCCATCACCACACATCCCCACCACCCTTCCTCTGTTCCACCTTTTAGCTCCCTTATTACCAGAGCACGAGCACCTTTTTCACTCCAGCACTGAATGGCAAAATTGGTTTAAACACATACAGTATATAGTATAATGTGGCAAAGCATGCACATACAGGGAAAATATAGAGAATAGTAGGGCTTGGAATAATATTGCTATAATAAACCCTTAACACTGATGGTACAGTAAGTTAGGCATATTATTTGCAAATAACCTTTATACACGTAATTAATTACGTACATATGTGATTTAAAACTGCTGACACACTGCAATACATTACATGAAGTTGAGTAAATGTACAATTTGAGCTTTCCAAGGTGTGGTTGAATACTAAAAAAAAAAAGGCTGAATATAGTGAAGCTCAGGTTTTGTAACTTCAGTGGGTCAGTTTAGGTGCGGCCTATCATTTCCTCCTATATCTCAGGATTTTATTTATTGGCCTGGGCTCTATAACCTGTGGGTGGTTTCAAAACTTCCGTTCAGATAAGACTCAGTGTGAAGTTGTGAATGATGTATGATCAAAAGTTTTGAACATAAGCTGCACTGATACCAAAAAGCTGACAGCAAAGCATACGATTTGGAGAATGTCTTTCTCTGTTTTAGATGGTGAGGTGATGCAATTTATAGACATCCATTCATAACCTCCTCGATGCTCTCTAGACTTATTACCAGAGATACCTGGTACACAGCACTCTTTTTTTTTTTAGATAAAATTGGGCCTTGTCTTAATGTGAGAAGACATGTGTATCGATTTGTGTTTATTTATAAATCTCTTCTCCAACAGTTACCAGAATATCTGTCCCTTTTAGATCGGAGTGTTGGACTCATGTACATGCTGATCCTTGTGCACCATATTCCTTGAAATGCTCCATACCTACTTTTTTGCTGCTTGTTGAATGTTTTAATTTCTATGAATGTTAATGCATGTATCAAACTTAATTAATTAGCTCAAGATATCAAACTATATCACCCTTTGATAGCACCACCACAACTCTAGACCAATGTATTGTACATCACCCGGTGGTATCGTGCTTCAGTTATAAAACCCACAATAACTGTGTTTACAGATTCTTTCATTCACTGTACGATACAAGCATCTATGGGAGGTCCATTTGTTTTGTTAGTGAACATGAGACTATTCCATTCTGTCGCCATATTTGCGCTCTTTCATTCACTGATAGAGAGCTGCGACTGTGGTGAGCAGAAGGTCTGCAGATGAGATGGCTTTGTTATATGTGCGCTACTGAGAAGAAGACGATTGCTGAGCCTTTTTTCAACTTCCTCAGTGTTGTTTTCACTGTCAACAATCTCCACCAGCATCAGAAGGAGAAAACACAAGCAGCCCAAAGCTGACCAATCACAGCTCTCCCCCACTAGGCATCTCCATAGCTGCTGTAACCAAGACCTGTAGCTAAATTCTTGAAGAGGCACACATCAGCTACAGTGTAGCCTACAGCAGCAACATGTGTAGACTACCCCGTTACCCTTAACGCACAAATTTAAATCCAGCTTTATCAGGTGGATTGCTTGATTGTATATCCCTTGCAAAGGTTGGAGGTGCTTTGATGGGGAATGGCCGTACGGCTGCTGGTGCCCCGCCCACACACAGTAGATAATAGCAGGTATCGTGCTCTGTATCTGATGAGGTTTTAGGGGGAATTTATTATCGCCACTCCATCATCTCTGCTGTATGCTTTCTGAGATATCCCAGGACATGTTTGTCACTAAAAATGCCAGGAGAACTTTTATTCAGCAGTTTTCCCACCTGTCATCAGACCAGATGAACTCTTAATATGCTGAGGAATCGGATAGTGCCTCAACGTTGTGAGCGTGTGTAGCAGTGTGCTCTGTCCACGGTGGTGTGAGGTATGCAGTGTGGCTTGGGGGCAAGCAGTCAGGCAAACAGGCTGAGAGCCAGTTGTCTGCAGAGACAGAGGGGGAGGGGTGGCCGGCCAGAAGACTCCAGATCAGCCACAGCTCTTTCCTCACTGTTTGCACTCCAGTGGTTTAGTCACCAGACCCGCCTATTAAATCAAAGGCCCCCTTTCGACAAAGACTGCCAATTATGTCCAGTTGAGATGCCCCCCACCCTGTCCCTTTCGTGTCCTCTCCCGGGTTTTGTCATTCCTCATTCTGTTTTATCTTGCTTCCACTCTTTTCTCTCTTGCTCCGTCTGACTTATTTTTCCAGGTCTTGGTCAAATGGGAAAACACTGTGTTGCATCTCTGACCTTCTCCTAGTGTCTGTGCAACTCTCATTCTGCCCCTCTGAAGAATGAAGAAAGACCTATAAAGGTTTTTTTTTGTTTTTTGTTTAGCGATGGATGGCAACTGTAATTGTAGCTGTGGTGTAAAACTAGCATCCCATGGCTATTGTGGTTTTTTGTGCCTTGTTTGCTAAGAACCAGGTTGTGTAATTTTGATAACAAGAACAAGATCAGGAGGGACAGGAGGATCATCATTTTTAGCTATGCTGGTGGCGTGGCTTTAGGGATGGCAATGTCAGTCTATCAGTCCAGACTGAAATATCTCAACAACTATTGGATGGATTGCCATGAAAGTTTGCATTCATGGTCCCCAGAGGATGAATCCTACTGACTTTGGTGATTGCTTTAACCTTTTATCAAGCACCATCATCATGTCAAATTTTCAAATTGTCCAATACTTTGGTTTATGACCAAAAGGAATGACATTCCCATCAGCATCAGCTTTACTTTGTGTTTAGTGCTAACTAGAAAACATCAGCATGCTAACATGCTAAACTAAGGAGGTGAACATGATAAACTTTATACCTGATAAACATCAGCATGTTAGCATTGTCATTGTGAGCATGCTGATAAAATTAAATATTCGATTTTAAAAGCTAGCAAACAGCCGTCACCGTTATTCAAAATGCTTCCACACGTTACGTCTAAGATGTTTTGGTGTCATGATTATCTGTTCAGCATGGCCACTTCCATTTTCTCCATTTTGCATTGACAAATAGAACAACACTAGTTTAATGATACTGACAAGGCATGCATGGTGACACTGTATTTTACCAACACCCCACATTGGAGTACAAGGCACTGCCTATTGCACTTATACACTGAGAATGATGTAAAATCATTACAAATGAAACATTAATTTTTTCCCCACGTTGGAATGGTATTTTAAATTTTGAATAAAAAGAGACAGAACCCTACTGTATGTGGGATTATGTTGGTGTGTGTGGTGGTGGTTCAAGAGTTGGCAGAGTTGTTTTCCAAACAAGTTTTTGTTTTTTGTTTTTTGAAGAAAGCACCCCGAGATTGCCCCAAGCTTTTCTAACCTAACTCTTTCTGCTATCACACACACACACACACACAGAGTTGTGTTTCCATCACTTCAGAGGACATTACATTGACTTACATTCATTTCTTGGAGACTTACCCTAACCCAAAGTATAACCACTACTTGCCTAAACCTAACCTTACCCTAACCTTAAACAAAGTCTTCACCCTAAAGTTTAATGATTTACATTATGGGGACTTGTGCTTTTGTCCCCAAAAGGAAGGAGAGTCCCCACAATGTGACTGTGTAAACAGATTTATGTCCCCACAACATGAATAATACATGTCTACACACGCACACACACACACACACACACACACACACACACACACACACACACACACACACACACTTCTGACCGCTGATTTGTTTTCTTTTACTTGCTTATTTTTTTTACTTACTTTGACTTACTTTACTATTATCCTTGACCACAGATGAGCCTCTGATGCATGATTATCAAAAGTGGTTTTCACTCACTACTTATGTAACCTGCTGTTTGTACTTCCAGGCCTACTAAGGTTCAGTGATAGTCTTAAAGGATAAGGCTCTCAGCACAAAGCCCATTGATTCCTAATGAAATGCAAATCAGGTGCAAATATATAGTTTCATTTTTAAAAACACCCCAGTAATTTCCCAAAACAACTGGACACTGTAGTTTTTAGCAGACGTTACTTAAACTGGAGTAAATAGTGTGTTTGTTGGGGTCTATTTTCAGCCACAGCTTTGGTCCTCAAGTGAGTATTTATGGCAGCAGGATGGTGTATGTGGGATTGACTAAAAATAATCTACAGTGTCCATGTTCATGTTAATGAAGAAAACAACGGTGCTGTATGGCACGGAGGAAAAAGCTATATCAGGCGTTGGCTACACAAACAACACTTGTAGGATACATTCATTTTTAGTTCTGGTCTTTTGATGGGATTTGTTGACAATAAGAAAAATATAGAATATCACCTAGTGTCACCCAATACATGATGGTGCAAAACAGTTCATGTTGGTTGTGTATTACTTCAAAATTGTGCAATTCATTTGTATTACTGCTGTTTTACATCCCATCACATTATTTTTGTGTATCAGCTGAGGAGATCGATAATTTGCACACAAAAAAAATCACACACAACAGATGCTCTCAGAGAAGAAAAACTGTAAGCATGCACAGTTTTTATGCTTCTTAGTTTCTGATATCTACTGCCATGCACCTCTCGCTCAAAAGTGACATGTGCATGAGTGTTTGAACGCAGTGTCAGACTCAGGCTGGCAATTTTTTCAGTGATATATCTTCCATAATTAATTATATCAACATAATTAACCTACCTCAAGATATAAATGGTGGGATTTCTGGTTGAGAAACCGTTCTTTAGTTTACTGTCTGTCTCATGTTGAATCTTCTCTTCTGTTTTCTGCTGTACTGTCAAACACAGTGAAGAGGTGTCATTGTACTAAATAATATGAAGTACGGGAGGAATTAGTGTGTACCAATGGAAAGAGTACACTGAGAAAAACTTTGTTAACGTATGACAGAATGCTCAGAGAAAAACAACCTTGACAAATTCAGTGTTATATAGTAGTAGAATGTATAGAAATATTCAATTGATTTACCCATCTTTTCATCTGTAATAAATGTAGTCTTCAACTACATTTATATGATGTGGTTTAACAAAATACAGTCCTGATAAGGGTTTTGGTCCCCGAATGGAGATTGTATTTGATCAGACTATTTATCCATCCCTGTGTGAATGCAGAAGTAGTCATGGAATTTCAGACATTTTCAAATTGATTAAAATTTTGTTCAAAACAGCTTGGGACTGCACGAGTCCGGCACTCCAGCGAATGAATGAAGAGTTCCTCGTGAAATCACATACCTCTTGCTGTCATATTTATTAGGAAGTGGAGTACTGCTGGAAAAAAATAAAGACAGCGAGAAGTGTGTGATTTTGTGAGGAGTTCTTCATTCATTTGCTGGAGTGTGGGCCTCATGCGGTTTAAAGCTTATTTATAATATGCACCCAACAGAAGCACAAAACAAAGGCTCTGTGATTAGTTTCACATTTATTCATAAAGGTGACATTTTATGAAAAGGTAAAAAAATAAAAGTCAGTGTGATATTTGCTACCAATACCAAATAATGCTGCATGTTAAGAGGCCATCACATTTCTGACCTACACCCAATAATGATCTAACCAGCAAAGGCATGGCCACATTTTTGTTAAAACGTAGGCCGACAGATCTTGTGGCTTGCTGTGTTGTCAATATCTGTGCATCGCTTCATCCACTGGATGCCTGTGGTTGTTCATAATGGATTGTAAACCCTGGTGCAGGCATAAAGCTCTGCCGAGGGAGCCGCACCCCCACATACCTCCAGGCTGATGCTCCAGCCCTGCACGCCGCTCGTACTCTACGCTCTGCTTCCCTCTCTTGCTTGGCCCTTCTTCTCTGGTTAGCACTCCACCCAGCCCCAACTCTTCTACCCTATACCTAACACATGCTGGAATGACCTCCCCTCTACAGCCACAGCAGCAGTCACTACATATCTTTGGATGTAAGCAGAAGCTTTATCACCAAACACCAAAATTCTCCCTGCAAAACCTTTGTTCTTCTAACTGTAGATTTTCTACTTTACACTTGTATAAAGCTTTGTTTTTCACAAGTCCTTCATATCTCCTAAGCTCTTATTTCACCCGCTTCTCATCATAGCTCTTCCTTGTCTTACAATTTCATTTTAAAGTCACATTAATATGCCATTATACCCACAGCACTCCTTACCTACTCTTAACTGATAAAACTCATTCTAAAATATAAGTGCATATGTATCCAATTTAGGCAAAATTTGCATGTATCTTGTCTTTCTCAAGATAAAAGTATCGACTAAATACCTTAAATATAAAATGTTCCATAGTGGCTATCCGTGTCAAAAACAACTGAACTTCCTCTAAAGACATTCAGTTCTTAACTAAGGAGCACTTTGGTTGAGTGATGAAACAATTTCAAAACACACAAACAGTCAATCATGCGAGACACTTTTATTTGAAATGCATAGTATTTGATTGCAATTGATATATTCCAAAGATGACTTTCACCACTGCTGCATCAAGGATTAGTAGGGAGCTCAGAAACCTCATGAATATCATGGAGCAGGCGCTCAGGAGAGGATATAGAGAGAACGCCACCAAGCCAAAAGCCAGCTAAACAAGGCAATCAGACTGGGGAGTCAGGTTGCCAACAATGACTCATACTACAGGAAAATACTCAATAGTTCTCCTTCCCCTCACTCACCAACAACCTCAATCCTCTTTATTGTCTTATGGAGCAATAAATCTCCCCCATTCAGCCTCCCCCCTATAAAGCAGAACTCCTTTACTTTACCTCAGAAGATGTAATTTGTGTCATTAGTGGCAACATTTGTTGTTATATGTGTATCTTATGATGCAGTGTCTCCTTTCAGGATCATATGTCCAAGTTTTAAAAATATCTGCTCCCCTTCCCACCCACATACACCCACCCACACTGATTCACTTCAGTTGAGAAGGTGTCTGTCACTGTGATGCAAAGGCACCCAGGTGCAGCGAAAATGACAAACAAAAAAAGACAAAAAACAAACAGATGTGCAGTTTGTAACTGTGGGATGCTTCGTATGGCGAGAATGCAACACACTGTTATATATGTATATTCTTTTGTCTTTATGGTTTCTTTTTTTTTAAATTGTTAAACATATGAGGCGAATGTAAACTGTGATGTAGCAAAGCAATGCTATGGTCACAGTGTTGTTGAAATACGAATTTAAGAGACAAGTGTGATGATGTTTGGCGAGCGTTTTTTCGACTCTTAATGAGGTTCAAAAATAGTCATGATAAAAATATAAACCCGAGAGTGTGTTCACTAATACAATAAACACATACTATTATCATAATGAGAAGTTGCCATTAAAAAAAACTATCCAGCTGGCTCACTGAATAAATAC
Organism: Macquaria australasica; assembly: GCA_005408345.1. Classification (NCBI taxonomy): domain Eukaryota; kingdom Metazoa; phylum Chordata; class Actinopteri; order Centrarchiformes; family Percichthyidae; genus Macquaria; species Macquaria australasica. Next base: position 2,146,465 of record SEMN01000001.1, on the reverse strand, counting down.
GCATTTAAACAAATATACAAACTCATAATAAACGGAAATGGTTTGGAAAGACTCTATAGTTGGTTGGTCACTTTGTGTGCAGGTTGTTACTTTGCTTTGTGATCATCAAACCCAGCTTTGTCACATATTATTCATCCATAATGCACTGTTTTCCACTCATGGGTGTCCAATATGATTTCAGTTTTGGCACGTCTATAACTTGAGACTATAAGAACATAATCTACTGTGATCTCAGTGTCTCTGTCTGCCCGGGAGGATGAGAGCTGTTAAATATTTGTGTTTATTTTATAGATAGTCTTTAGACTTACAAACCTCTAAGAATTAGCAGAAAGTTTCTGTTTAACAAACATGTTGTGACCACCCAGACTACATGGTAGATCCCAGGTGGAAATAAACTAAACATAATTGTGTGCATATGGAGTAGATATGTACTGAAAAAGAACATTTGTGTGCTTCACAAACCTCTTCCTTGTATAAGTGGTTATTAAACATATCTCAAACATCCACATTAACCATAAGGAGAGGGGTGCAAATGCTGTTACAATATGTCCATAATCTTATAGGAGTTTCTTTATTTTTATGGTCACCAGTTTGACCATTTGCAGCATCCCGGCTTACGCGGACAATGAGGGAGAAGGGAAGAGAAATGATCTGGTCTGAGTGGATCCGCTTTTCAGTGGGGGAGACAGATGCTTGTTTACTGGCCTCATTATGTCAGCAGCTGTCCTGAGCAGGTCACACTGTGGTCCTCTGTCCACCTACTGAGACCCATAAGTCCAGCACCTGGCAATGAACACACTGTAAAGGGTTTCTAGAAAAGCTCGAGAGGCTCTCCGTTTAAATTGCTGTCACTTGACCCGTATGTGTCCAAGCATAATTGCAGTCATTTAAAGGTGTAATGTGTATTTTTGACAATATATATTACAGGGAAATCCACATATAATTGACTAGTTTGATTTCTGCTGTATGAAAATACAAATTTTTTGCGTTTCTCAACTGATTGAGAACTATAATTGAAAATGATTAAACACCCCTAAAATACAGCCCTGTTTAACTCCTCTGTACAGAAAAAAAAAACTGTTTTAAACTAACCTTTTTGTTATTCGTTTTGATCACGCACCATCTGCCTTTTTATTGATTCTTCCAATGCTAGCACTTAAATTGTCCACAGAAGAATTGGTTCAGCTGAGAAAATATTAGTATTTTTAAAATATCAGGTGATTAGAGGAATTATCTTCCAGCTTGTGTAAAGACTTTTAAACCAGATTGTTGTTGTTTTTTTCAGTTAAGAGTCTGTAGTTGCTGAGAAATGTACAGATTCTGCATTAGTTTTCTGTTCCTGACATCTACAATTTAAATCAGTTTTCTGCACAATAAAATAAAATGTATGTAATCTAACACCACAGTATTAATTTTATGTGCCTGCTGCATATTCACAGGCGTGCTTTTGCCCCAAATGCTTACACGAATGTGTTGTTTTTCCTCTCTGCAGTCCCCACATCTATAATCCTTTTTATTGAAATCCGTGTCACCTGCCGCCTGCGCAGTCCAGCACCCTGAAGCATTAGACGGCTGGCACAGTGACGGGCACTGCAGTGAGAGGAGGGAGAGGAAGAGACATGACCATAATGTCTTTCATTTAGTTGTGTTAGTAGGCTTTTAGAATTTAGACAAATTAGTGGTTTATTTCGTTCTAAAATTTACCTGGAAGCGTACAAGCAGCTCATCAGCAGGGTGTGCAGCACGGATATTTGAGCCAGTGGAAGCATCTAAATTTTCATGGACAGTGGTTCCAAATTTCGCTGTGAGCTTGACATCTCCCTGTTGTTATGGCAGCACACTGTCACCAGGGCTGCCCACACTGTTGGTCAGGAAGACGGCGTCATGGTGGGCATCTTGGCTGGACGCTTGTTGCCTGTTTCTCCACAAGTATACTAGCATTTCTTCTTCCCTTGAAGCACACAACAAAACCAGACTGAGCATTGGGTTTGTGGGAAAGATTGAGAGGGAGAGGGTGAGGTAGCCCACGCCACAAGGGAGGTGGAGAGAAGACAGAGCGAACGAGAGAAAGGAAAGCCAGAGGGGGAGAGGAAGAAGGGAGGATTGAGCAGAGGGAGCACGAGGCAATTTTGCAAACCTGTGACACATTAATTATTAACAAACTCGGGCTAAATGCGTAAACTCTCCCTCCTTGTTCATTCTCTCTTCTCCTTTCTTCACCTCCTGCGCAAAACGACCGTCACATGCACTCTAGGTGTGTACACACATATAAACACACACACACACACACATGCACACAACTCAGCGAGGTGGCATGTGATGCTCGTAACATGAAGTGGAGCATGTCAAAGGGCCGGGGAAGGTGTCAGGCACAAGGCCCGCAAAGAGTGGGAGACCGCAGGGAAGAAGCCAGTGAGGATGACGTGAGGCAGAGAAGGGAGGAGGTATAGAGCTATAACATAAAAAAGAAGACAGAGGCAGAGGAAAGAGAAAAAAGAACTACAAAGTGAGAGTAAGACAAAGATATAAACAGCAGGGCAATGAGAGAGATTGTGCATGTGTTCTTACAGTAAGTGTGGATTTTTGTTTTTAAGAGCAAATGAGGCTGCCAGCTCTGTTCACGAAAGAAATATGGACAGCAGGAACATGTGGTCTGACTTTGAATTGGACAAGTGATGGATGAATGAGGGTATTAAAATCCCTATCTTAAAATGTAAAAAAATTAAGTGTGATCATGTACAGCAGTTGAGCTGAATTCCCCCTTTGTTTGGAGAGCAGCGTATCTTTCATGCAGCTCAGTTAGCTGCTAATCATTAATAGGTGGTCAGTCCATTTGGCATTCAGTATTCTCTAATCAATTGGCTAGAATGTTGCAACGGCATAACATGAATGTGCCTCAGTGTGTGTGTGTGTGTCGAGGCAGGCACTGCTTGAGCGGTCACTCTGCCCCTCAGGCGGTGGTGTGTGTTTGGAAGGCAATGGATCCTCCCCCAGGAGTGCAGGGAGGAGATGTGTGTGAATGTCCCTACAATACTTTTGCTGCAGTCTGTCCTCTCACACAACAGTCGGGTGAGCGCAAGAATACAGACACAGCATCCCAAAACAGACCAAGATACGGAGAGACAATTTTGCAAACGTTGTCATCATCAGCAGTCGGACTGCAGGAGGATGTGATTATCTGTACATGCTTAAAATGAACTTGTCAGTGTCAGTGATATACATTTCTTCATGATGTAATTTGACATAATCCATAAATATGGTATTAAAAGAGTACTCCACTGATTTAGCATTGCACTCCTATAACATTGTCAGACTCAACATGGACAGTTAAAAATTATTTTAGCAAAATCGATGCAGCAGAACCAGAAATATTTTTATTCCCCACTTTCTTCTTTGTAGTCAACCTACAGTACATTACCCACAATGCAACTCGGCTGGTGACAGTTCAGTCGGAGATTCGGGTGTGTTATGCTAGTAGCGGCTAATGGAGGTCTTCCTAACTCCACACCCCCAGATTTTTTTCATTTTCAAACTTGTAGTTTCAACCATAACCGACACTGACTCAAGCTACATCACTTGAGGAAATCTATCAGATTTTGTGCAAACACACTTTGATGTTCCCCTTTAAATTTGGATGCATCATCCAGTAATGGAAATATTAATCCAAGTCACTAAAGCTCACTTTGTGTGAGTCAATCAATTTGGATTCATTTTCTTTGGATAAACCTAAATGGCTTCCATCCAAATGCAGTGGAGTAGAAGAGTACTTAGTTACTTTCCACCACATGTTCTAGGTAAACTTCTATCGTGCTTCCATCCAAATGGCAAACTGAATTAAATGGAGACATCTGAGAAAATGAAATGTTCAGTCAGTGACTTCAACCCACCACTGAGTTGAAGTGAAAAAAAAGCCTTCCTGACCATCACAAAAAACAAAACAACAAATCATTGTGGAAGTAAGTATTTTTCCAGAATTGATTAATATTTGTTTTGTTTGTATTGTTCTTTTGTGCAGGCTCCTGATTGCTATATTTCCTTCTGTCCAAAGACAAAAACAAAGAAATGTACTTATAAAATATAAAATATCCAATATGCTAATTCACAAACAAATGGCCATACATCGTAGTATGCACCTTTATATCACAATGGGCAACTTTACATCACAATTGGCAGCGTTAAGTTACAATGGCTACCTTGATGCTTGCAGCAGGGTGCATGACATTTCTGTGATTTCAAGGGGGACAAACGTCTTCTTTGTTTCCAATTCAGATTAGCATAAAAACTCTTCTGTGATGCTGAATTACTGCTGGGCCTCATGGTGTGCAAGGCATATTTTGAATCTTAGCTACACACTGACATTGGTAGAGTCTGCTTCCTGTTTCACTCATATCATCATTTCTGATAAATCAAGCATCTCTGCTCATCCTACACAATGATATATGATATCAGCAGTTCTGGTAGAATTGCATTGTTGGTATCATGTGTTTAGGAAGTGCGTAACACATCTTCTACCTTAAAAGCCACTACAAACATGAAAAATAACAAGGTCTAAATGGTGGCACAAGACTAGTAGGATGTAGATTTTTATGTGGCTGATCTCATCAGACAGAAAATATCTCTACTTTGCTTCTGAAAGCTGCGTTGTATGAAAGGTTGATCCACATGTGCAGACACAGCTCTAGCTGCCATCAAATCTCAGTGAGTCAGTGCAATCAGTTTGACCACTTGACATGGGAGTTCCTCAAGAAAGTATTAATATCAGAAAATGTCTCATTTGGCATGTCATAAGCCTACATTTTTGTAAAGTAAAAAAACTGTCTCATCCTTATATTGCCTTTTTTTTTCTGTTATGCGACTATCTGAGGTGTTCCCTCAGTGAAGAAGCCTTCAGCCATTACCTTCTCCAGTCCAACTGCCCCGTACTGTGCGATTTTGCAAATGGTAGCAGTAATGCCATGTTGACTTTTACGCATGAGAAATCTTCAGGCTTGGGTGCTAGCCAGTTGCTCAGGCTCTTCCATCACCTCAGAGCTTCGCATCCTTTCTTGTGTCATAGCTCTAGATACAGAGATACAGCATCCCGAGTGGACAGTGGTCACCAAAAATATCACCGTGGGGAGTTGTATGTCATTTCAGAGCAACCTGCTGAAATAATTACCAAGAATTTCACACAGTTCTGTTCACAGAGACAGTCATAATGGGTTACCCTGATTTTATGTGGACAGAAACGCATGTGTGGGGCCATATAAATAAACAAGGTTCCTGCTCTCCTCTTTTCCTGTCTCTGACATGCACCCTGCTGTCACTCAGGACCACATGTAGGTCCTCTCTGCATCTAGGCCATTACCTCTGGTTTATATATATATCTTACGAATTCAGCACATTTTTTGTCATATCCTAGGAAGAGTGACTCAACTACAAAATTTAAAATTTTGACAAATAACATTCAAATTGACAACATGTGCAACATAAGGTTAAGGATAGTCAATCTTAAAATATTCCAGTCCTCACAGAACCAGAGTTACCCTGGTAACAAATGTTTTTCACTTACTTCAATGTGAAAAATCACCATGGCTGAGTTCACACATTCTGTAATTATTTGTAGTGATAAAAACATGCCATTTACTGTCATACGTGTTAATTTTCCTCTGAAATCAGACCTCCTGTGTACAAATCACCTCTTTAGTGGGACTGGCAGTCTATGACCCATAAGACTCACAGTCACTATTTATATATAATCTAAAAGATTGGCTTGGTGGAGCTAGATTTGGATTGATTAAAAGACTAATTCAATCTGTATGTCAGTAATGAATATATTATCCTTAGCATGTACAGTAGCTGCTTACATTTAATACAGTGACTTTGGGAAGAGATTAGGCAACTCCAATTTGTGACAAACGTGCCAAAGTACATAATGAAAAAATAAAATAAACTTACACTGATGACAATGTTGCCATGTCTGAGTAGATTTCTACAGCGCATGGGCCTAAAACCTCTGCAGACAATGACTGAATAAAGAGGCAAGAGAATGAGTCAGCATGAGTCATGCCTTGAAATCTTGCCAGGGTGGCCAAGTCTCACCTGAAATTGTTATAATGTCATGTACTGAGTGCTCAGCATCTTTGTCATACCATGTCTGAGACTGACACACAGGCTATCATGGATGTTCACCAGCACACAGGGTCTGATTTAACAAACCCTCATGCTGTTGAACATTGTGCATTGCGAGGAATCCAGGCTGAACGTTAGAAAAAGGCTGGGTGAAGGTGCAGTCACTACGCTGTCACACGTTGACACTGCAGCTACATTTTCTCTTACACTCAGACTGTAACATCTCCAGTAATTTCTACTCTCAACATCAATTTTAATAACACCCAAGGACAAAAGGTCATCTGCCACTGCTGACAAGAAACAATCCACGATGCAGTTCAGAAACATGACGTGATGACAACTGAGCCAACTCCATCTGCTGATAAAGGCCATTTGTTGTGGTTGAAAACATTGGAAAAAGCGAGTAAGTGTACCTTGAGTTAAGATTATTTTGTCAAAGTTCAGAAATATTTTAAGTCCCATTTTTTGCCCATGTTTTTTAGTCAAAGCTACAGTATATGCTGCTTACTTCTTTCTTTATGGAAGATTTAAAATGCCTAAATAGAAACAAATCAAACAAAGAAATACAGTGAAAAAGAAAACAGAATGTGTATGAATGAATGCATTAACTGTGTCAAAATGAAATGAAAAAAGGACAACTGTTTAACTTTAGCTTAACTGTTTTTCATTGTAACATGAATTTTCCATGCCACATTACAATCAAATCACAATAATTTAAAAAAAATGTCCCTTAAAGATGAGTTTTTGTTTCATTAGGAAACAGTAAATACATATTACAATATTTCACTTTATTTCTTTGTATGATTTTTTTAATTAGGCATTTTAAACCTTCCTTACTTCTTGGCCTTATTGAACGGCTTATCTCAAATCCATAACTCACTGAGGAAACCAGAAGAAGAAATGTTTACAAAATCTTCGTCACCAAACTTCCACAGAGACAATCTGGCTGCTGAGAGCCAGACTTGTTTACTTTAACATACTGTATTTCTGCTTCTGCATCTACGGCTGCAACGTTTCAAGTAATCAGCGTGCAGAGAAACACTTGAAGTGTTTTGCACCTTCTAAGTGTGGTTAAGGTTGTAAGCCCGTAGGATTTTCAAAATGTCCCTTGTTCATTGTCCTGTGAGCTGCTACATTCATCATCTAGGTTTTTTTTTATGACCACAAACGGCCAGATGGGGAGCTTAGAGTTGAGAAAGGTAATGAATTTGTAATTTAGTTATTAAGTAAAAGTGCCACTTAAAAGTAATTGAAATGCATTTTGTGATCAGAAAGCAATGTTGTAAAATAACACCACCCATATTAAATATTTTATCCTCTACAGTTTTATCAATAGACTACAGATACATACTGTCTCTTTACTTGACATTTTAGAATTACTAAGAAACTTCTTCCCTTTTCACCTAACAAATCTGAAAACATTTTCTACAACAAAAAGCTGTTGTGAAGGTAGGTGGATGTTGTTACCTTTGGACAGAGCCAGGCTAGCTGTTTTTTTCCCTGTTTCCACTTTTTTTTTGCTAAGCTAATAGGCTGCTGTCTCCAGGTACATGGTTACCGTACAAACAAGAGAGTGGTATTGATCTCCTCATCTAGCAAGAAAGCGAATAATAGTATAATAATAATAATAATAATAATAATAATAATAATAATAATAATTCCAAAAATGTCCAACTATTCCTTTAAGTATTTGCCCGGCACCCTGACTTCTTTGACGCCCCTCTGAGGAACAAAAACCTCATAAGATCCCCCTTCCTTAGCTCGTCACACATGGATGAGTATAACAGACACATTGTACTTGGACAGTGTCACTGTGGCTCTCTGTGGGCTCTGCCTCTGTGCAACTGGTCTCAGTGGACATGATCTCTGAGGACTTCTTACTCTGTCAGCTGCTGTGTCTGAGGAAAGGGGGAAGGAGGAAGCACAGTTTGAGTTGGCCTTACCGCTGAAGCTGTTACTCTGTTGCAAGGACTTAAACCACACTTGTGTTATTTTTAATGTTGTATAGTTACTATTTTATACTTGTGTTCTGCACTAACACACCAACACTTGAACGCACATAGCAAAGACAGCTGCAATGACCAATGACTGTGAGGATGATCTCTTTGGCCCCGACAGCCCGGCTCACCATGGCAACACTTCCCACTGTGCAGGCCCTGCAGCTGCATTAGTCTTCTGCACACTACATGCAAACCAGGCCTCCAGCATCCTGAACACATACACACCCCCTAAAGAGTACACACACACCCACAAACACATCCCTTCATAGACGTCTACGCACATACACGATCACACCAAAACAGCTGTTTCCTGTAACTTTTAGTTCTCGCTAAGAAGAAAACTCCATGCTTATCACTACTCAGGAGTTATTATGAGCAGGAGGTGGTTATTTCTGTGAAATTCTTTCATAGAGTTAACAAGGTAAAAAAACACAAAAACAAAAAAACAATCAGCAACAAGGAACAGCAATTCTTTTAAAGGTGTTTAGTTTTTTAGGAGTTTCGATCTTCTTTTGAATCACGTGAATTTATTTTTTATCAAAGATGAAGGATAAAGAGTTGAATCAATGCTTTGTAGTTTGTTCAAAGTACTTGGGGTCGGTGACACTGAGCAAGCAGCTGCCTGCAAGCCGTTCTGCTGCCTCCGCAGTTCAGACCAGAGGAGCCGCCTGCTGCTATCTGGATAGTCTACTCTTTTAACAACTTTTTTAACAACTTGATGAGCAGCATGGCAACCCCTCAGGTACTTGACCATGGTTACACTTATCATTGTGACATGCTATGCTATGTCACTATGCTAAAGATCATATTTTAACAGACAAATATGTATCTTCTGTGGCTATACATGTGTGTCCGCAGTAGCGTTTCACACTCTCCCTTTTTTTTTCTCATTCACTGTAATTACTGTACTGTATTGTTGTTGGATTGTGTCTAGATTACATATAATTCATTCACATTGCAAACTGCACCACTTCCACTTCCTTGGATAAGAACATTTAAAAGCTACATCTGCAAAAGAGACACCTTTTCTCGATCAAGATAAGAAATTTGACACAGAGAGAAATACTTGAAAGTGACCTTTTTGTTTTCACCTGCAGTACCTACAGGAGGGATTAAAATGCATTTCTAAAACTGCTTTCAAATATATTACTTAGACATGACACGTCTCTGTAAAAACTGTGAAGTTCTTGAAAAGATCATGCAGTATATTCTTGATGCTAAACTACTGAACCTCTTGGTAGTTCAGGCAGGTCTTGTGACTCAAACAAAACATCTTTAAACACACCAGACAGGTGGGCTATTTATGTTGTCATCTCCTCATTCATGCCTGCTGTCCTACTGTCTACAGTATGCATTTGCAAAATATATAAAAGATATGTCGTAGTCATTATGAAGCATACAGTATAGTGTACAGCAAAATGCAAACAAAAAACAATTCAGCCCATTTGAATGCGCCACAAAACATGGAAAAAGTCAAAAGAGTAATATTATATATAGTACATGCTGCATACATAAGGTAATGCAAGGATTTCCAACAAGAACCACTGCTGTATGGACCAAATATGAACACTATGCTGGTGCAGTAGCTGGTAAGCAGACTACAGATCAGGCCATGGTGCATTTTTTATGTAATTTCAAAGGTGTGATCTAACGTCACCCATCACAGTGGTGAGATGTAAATTCCAGGACTGCTGCTTCAAATCTCAGGCTTGCAGTGTCAGAGTGTCACTTTGAGTCCATTCAGCCATTTATGGACAAGAACTATGAGGATGCTTTTATTTATTGCTCAAAGATTTCTTGAGATGATTTAATTATGTTGGTAATACTTATAAAGGTTGAACACCAGCTTTAATGGCACCTTGGGTAGCTCATGTCTAACATGAAAGTATCATACCAAGTTTTATTCACATTTTAACCCATTTACTCTGCACACATAATGGCCCTGAGATACTGACCATTCCCAAAAGCCTAACCACAACTTAAACCAATAAGGGAAATTCGTCTTATAATACAATTGTGATACAATCATGATCACTAAACAACAAAGCTCATCGGGCCTCAACTTCCAATTTTGAACAAACCCAACACTCTGCTCCTCTAATCAATTGAACTGCCCTTTTTCTTTCTAACTGATATCCTATGTGTTTACACTTGAATAATCATTTCCTGTATCTTGCCTAAAATCCCCGATTCAACAAGACATGCAGTACATCATATTAAGGAAGAAAGATGCTCAAAATAACAGCTGTGTCCCAATACCACAGTATATATTAATACAATACAATATAAACTAGGTACTTTTATGGATAGTGTACTATTTCAGGAGTCAAAAGCGTAGAAAAACTCTAAGTATTTTTCCATTTTGTAGATGAAAGATATCAAATTAAACTGTAGAGTTCAAGCAAGAAAACATCATCAAAATGCAAGCAAAAATATTTTTTCAAGGATTCATTACTTTATATTGGTGTATTCCACTGTCAAGCATGGCTGTGGATCAACCCATGAATCTGCTGTTCCTGCACGTTATCAGAGTACTAATATGGGCACAGCGTGGAGTGCGTGGCTTGCCTGATTGGTTGGATGTATGTACTGTATATACTGCTCTGTGTGTGGGCATCAGACGTAAATACATACATACATGACCAACTGCTTAGGTCCTCTTAAAGTAGATCACACACACACACACACACAGTGAGCCCCTGGTTTGTCCCCCTGCCCACTTCCTCTGCAGCCTATGGTGTTTCCGCTGGGGTGAGACAGTGCCAGCTCCCTCCCTCTGCTTCCCAGTGGGGTCCTGCCTCCCGGCATCTGTCAGGGCAGCTGTCTCTCCTCTCCACTCTGCACTGCACCACACTATGCCAGGCCTCCACACAGGATTGTGAGCTACGCACACACACTTGCATTAATACGCACCAAGACGCAATAGGACATGTCCTCATAGTTTTATTGTGTGAAGTCAAATGATTTTGTCAGATTGAAAAGCCAGATTTAATCAATTGATTTAGAGCACTGAATTACCCAAACTGCAGACACTGTCTTACAAAAGACTGCAGTCAAATGAAATACACTTATTAACAGCTTATTAAATCTTGCTTATGTATGTTTGGAGTTTATTAAAAATATAAATAGTCCCCAATGACATCAAGATGTGCTCATACCTCCATCCTGTCAAGCTGACACAGTCATGCCTTTTTCAAAGAAATTTGACTAAATAAATCTTACACTATTCAGAAGGTGAGAGATGTTAGGACAAAGAGGGTTGACAAGTTTTACAGATAGTTAAAATAATGATGTAATATGAAAACATGTTTGTGCATCCAAACAGACTCCAGCAGAAGCTGCTGTTTTCCCTGTGGAAACTTACACACTGAGTGTCCTCATATTATTCAATTTCATTTGTTATTCATATGAATAGACCTGGAAAGGGACTGGAGACATAACAGCCAAACAGAGGAGAAGAAAAAAAGCTGGAGAGCGGAGATGAAAGAAGGAGGGGTAGCTCAGGTCCAGGTGTGCCAGAAGCTTCAGGAAGTAAACATACAGGCACTGAGCTGCACAGGTGGTGAAAAATGATCCTTTTCCTTGCGAGGCCCAGCAAAGCAAAGAGGGATGTGTGTGTTTGTGTGCATGTGTTGGGGTGGGGGAGTTAGCTGACACTAAAACCAGGAGAATAATATGGACAAGGAGGAGGACAGTGGCCCAGAGAAGGTTGTCAATGACTGTAGTTTTGACTGCAACGCTGGAATAAGCCCAGCATCAACAACCTCCTCCTGTCTTTGCCGGCTAATACTCACAAAACATATAATACCCCCTTCACTACCACCCAACATGCACTCTCACAGGTAGCATGCACACATACACTGCATGCTCACATGCACGGAAACACAAAACGTGTGTGCGAATACAGACAAAAACACAAACGTCTCTGCTCCACCCCCTCCCCTTGGGGTAGAGGTCCATCCAACACAGATGTAGCCCTGATTAATTGGGCGCAACACAGGGAAGTGGGTCTGGAAACTACCTGGCAATTTCCTGCAGCCTATCCTCCCCCACTACCTTCTCTCCACCTACCCCCCCCTCCCCACATTTGGATCACGTAAGTCAGCAGGTGGGCTGCTGGGAGGAGTGTCTGCCGTGTGGCGTTGATATTCTGCCTGCGTCCAGCTTGCTGGGCGCCCTACATTGCAGGCACTCCCTCTGGCAATGCTTGCCTTGGCTCTGGGCTGAGTGCTGGAAACACTGAGAGTCTGACAGACTCTATGGGCGCACATACAGGTACACACACACACACACACATACACAGGCAGAGAATGGACTGCTCTCCACTGCCCAGCAGAGCACCTCATAGAAAGAGAGAAAGAGGGAGCAACGAAGGGAAAGAGATGGAAAAACAAAGATGGTAGAAGCAGAGAAATGGATAGACATACTGTATTTACCTCACACTTTTTCAGTAAAGCATGTGGATTACCCAGCGGAGCACGGGGAGGCTTTTTAATGAAAGCACAGGAAGGGGGCAGCAGCTGGTGGCATGTGTTTGAGCTGGGAGGATAAGACCCCTTGCGCTTGGCTCGCCAGCCCCCCTCCCTCTCTCACTTTCCTCATCTCCTAACGCCCCCTTCATCCTAACCCCCCCCCCCATACAGAATGAAGTCCTTTGTCCGTTCCACTACTGCCCGTCCTGGAGTTGGGCCTGAGCCGCGGGGGCCTTCTGGTCAGCCAGCACCAGAACCAGAGCAGAACCAAGTTGAGCCCCTCACAGCTCTGGCTACAGCCAGCCTCTGCAGACCAGCACAAGTCCCCAATCCCCCTTTGATGGGAAAGGAAAAAGAAAAATGAGCAAAACAGAGAGAGACATCAACAGAATGGTTGGACAATACCAATGAGAGAGATGGACAGAAGGAAAAACACAGAGGTGGCCAAAACTGAAAAAGGGGACATTTCACTCTTGTGTCGTGCAGCCACAAGATGTCTTATTTTGAATGGAAAAACATTTGCTCAAGTGAACAGAGGAGTAAATTATTGTACTAAAGACATACCAACACATTTTCCTATATTATTAAATCAATAGATTAATTTGTCAAGCAGCAGCACGGCCAGTGTAGGCAGCTGTATTGAATAAAAACAACGCATATTTGTTTCCTTCTGTCTTAAATCAACAACTGGATAACATACAAAACTGGATTAAAAATTCTAACGCAAAGTAAGGAAGTTAATATAAATATATTATAAAAATTTAAATATTATTTTAAATGCGTAAACTTATTGCAGCAATGAAATCCAATGAATTATGAACACCATTAAAACAATACAAAACAATACTAATAAGCCAGGTAGAAGTATATTGCAACATTACTAGTCCCATGTACCCTCTTTTATCCATCTCCATAAATGTATGTATGAAATTAATTAGGAAAAATTATGACAATAAACAAACAAAAATCTTAACCTAGAGGTCACAAATATTCAAATAGTTGAGTAGAATGTGTAGCTGAGTGAAGTTGGTCTGAGTTGAAGAATAAATAAGCAAGTATTAGACGAGTTAAGAAAACTCTTGGGTTGGGTGTTGCATAGAATAAAATGAGGTGAATGTTGGAGAGTCAGTCCAGCGCTGTAGCTGTATCTGTATCAGGTTGCTTCCACAGAGTTATGTGCGTTCAGTAAGAGTAGATATGAGGGGCTCCACTTATCAGACAGTCTTGGTGCACAAAAGACCTTGTGTGTATTTCAGTAATTGGATCTGCATCACCTTGTTGCCCCTCAGACCCTAAACCACTGCTTCATCCCCCTATAGTTCTGAGAATTCACACATAAAAGTGCCGTCAGTCTGTCCTGCCTCTTTAACAATACTTCTGAGCTCTTACGGATCAGCAGAGTAGAAACACTCAATACATGTTTGGACAAATAGGACACATCTTTGCCCTTGTTCCTTGTTCTTTGTCCTCACAAAGCTTTCAAAGTTTCTTGCTGCTGATTGGCTTTTGAAGGAATATCTATCTGAGAACTCTTTTTTGATGAAATTGAAGTTTCTGCAGGTAACCAGTCTTTTCATTTTTTTCAGCCAAGGTGGCTGTAAGTGCTCATGCTAACTGCTGAGGTCTTCTTGTATTGATCTCAGACAAACTGCTGCTGTTCCTTCTGGTAACGTATCAGTTCCTCTGCACCAGCGAGGATTATTCCCAGGAATAAACATCTACTGTATAACCACTACCAGCTGTTCACAACAGCAAAAGCAACTAGTTTGCTTCCTTGAGCTGGCTGTCATTGTGTTAAAGTAATGAGTCTTTGAAAACTGCATAACAGAAATGCATATCAGAGTATTCCTTTTACTTGTACAGGCAATTATAATGATATCATTTCATATGGCAATTTCCTTTCTACATCACCATCTTAAATAAATAAATGAATGTAGAGGATTTTAGAGTAAAATTCTCCTCCACAGGGAGGTCAGACTACAGGGTCGGGTGCATAACAGCAGCCCGGAGCAGGTGGGCAGTGAGTCAATGGAGGGGCTTGAACCTGGTTGCTCGGGTTAGAGGACTTGTCTCACTACTTGCTCTTACACACAGACTCCCCTGAAAACCAATTTGCAGTAATGTGCAATATAATTCAGTTCCTGTGAACCTGGGTGAGTGTAAATATCATTACAAGCTAGAGTATATAATCATCTTGTTGCTCACAGAGACACTATATTGTATCTGCATTGCTACAGTATGGTGCAGAGACAGATTAGTATACTGCCAGGCCACCTCATGCTGCAGAAATAAGATGAACATAACTTCACACCTTATAGAAGCCTTACTGTGTCAGTATACTGGGTACTGTAGTAATTATGATGCTACTTCAATGTCCTTTTATATAGAGCATGACATCACAGGTAATTCCCAAACACAAATAGGGGGTAATAGTGATTTCTTTCAGTCCCAAAAGTATTTAAATATTCATCATCCACTCTTCTCCTGTGTTAGTTCTCCTTTTTCAGATTTCTCATTTCAGTAATGCCCACCCAGACTCCATTAAAGCTAACATTAAGGTTATTATACTGTAAAATGTCTGTTGTTTTCATGTGTTTTGAATGCATCGAAGTGCAGGCAAAAGCAGAGCCAAATCAAAGGAAATGAAGAAAATGGCATTGTAAACGTGCACACTCTGAGATGGTTGAGGAAAAAAAAAAAAAGATTCACCACTCATTTTCATTTGAGTTACAGAAATATGATGGACCATAAAATATAATTGAATGGTGTTACAGGAGCGCATTTTACTTGATCTATGGGTTTAACAACTCAAAGCTCAGAATTCATAAATTAAAAATGAGTTTAATACACGTAATTTAAAAGTACTGTCAGTTCATCTTCAAATGGTAGGCAAATTTGTGCAAATTTAAAGTGTTTCAGATTCACATGTCAAGGTCTTCGCTCACCTGGTGGTTATTTTATTGAATGAACAACCCCCTTATCTGTCACTCTGTGTTATCTCTGACTCTGTGTGTACATTTTATGCAAAGGTATGCGTGGGAAAATTTTTCTGTAACCTGGTGCGATCATTGTCCCTTAAGTGTTGATATTCCTGCTTTGTCTCTCTGTTGAGTCGCTGAAACGATGTGCTCGGTATTGAGTTGCATTTCTGTTCGAATAAGCTTCAACACTTTCATAACTTATTTTACTTTGGTATGTCAGCCAGCTCCTGATGACTGGTGCTGAACAAAGTTGGCTAGCTTTTCCTTTGCCGTGCCTCAACCTCCAACTCTCTAGCAACCAAGCCCATAGCCATTAGCCAATTTCCAAGCGACTTGAATGCCTTGCTTCCTTTGCACCTCAACACCTTGTCCTCCATCCCCCTCATAAACCATACTCAGCTCCAAAGAGGACGGACTGACCACCTACAATGCAGCTACAATGATCATGTGCCTGTGACATCTATTCCTGGCAACCATAAATGTTGGATTGGTCACAGTTCCAGTGAGGAAAAGCTGGCTCTGTTGGTCCTGTGACTCAGGTGCTGAGAGTGCCCCCTTGAGACAGGGGAAGTCATTACTAGTCCCTGATGATGAAGATGATGGACCACAGTTTGTTATTTCCATGGCTCTTAAGGTCTTTTCACACATGCTCCCTGAAAGAGTATTGAATCATTGTCCTTCTGCACATCAGAGCATGGCAGGCAACAGCATCCACGCATGGCAACACCAGCCCAACAACCATCTCCTAGCAACGCACGTCCTCTGCCCCAGGAGGAATCTGGAGGTCTCTGCTGTAGTCACACCATGCATTTCCTGGAGGGCAATCAGCTTTTTCCTCGTCTCTTCTCTAACTCCCTTGCTCTTGCCCTACCTCTCCCTGCTCCTCTCATCCCAATACTTCCTTCCAACTGGCTTAGCTGTTTTGGACAGAGTCTTTCTTGGGATGAAAATAACAAGCCCACAACATTTTTTAAAAAGAGAGGGGAAAGTAAATTAGCCTCAATTCTTAGAAACAGCTTGGCAAAGTAAAAGTATTAGTGAGAACAGGGCAAAGAATATAACTTAAGCGATGATCCAACATTTTTTCACATTCTTCTGTGAATTTCAGTTGTCGATTTTTTTTTTCGTCATTCTCTCACTTTTATTCACTTGTACACATTACCACAAACATTGATCTAATGTATTTAACAGTGTAATGTATCTTGCCAAAAGAGAAAGTTTCCCATGACCTCGCATGACCTTTTTTTTAACCCTACTATAAGAAAAAAAGAGAAAAAGAAAAAAAAAAGAAAAAAGAAGAAACTCCAATGAGCCTTCCTGTGACAGAAGGTACCTAATCAAAACAGCCTCTGCGTGCAACTGCTAACGTGCGTGTGTGTTTCCCCTCCGTGCTAGTCCCCTTCCTCCCAGCCCCATCACCACAAACCACCGTTCCCACAGTATTCCCATGACTCTCTGCTGCTCCCCCTCTCTTCCCTCCAAGGGCCCAGACTTCACCAAAAGGCAGGAGGGCTGCGTTGGCGAGCAGTGAGCTGCTCTAGCCCACCTTCCTCACATCTGAGAACCTCTGTGAAATCCTAATCCCCAGAGCAGGGTGAAGCGCAGGCCCAGCTTGCCTGACCTCTCTGGTTGCCATGGATACAGCGCACTATAAATAAAACAGAGGGGGCTTTTTTTCAAGCAGTTTGGCAGGGCTGTGTGGCCTGCTCACTGGTGGGGCTTATTTTCTCTCTCCCTCCCTCGTTCTGTCTCTCCTCACTCTCATTCTGCTCTCCTTTTCACTTATTCTCTCAATCATTGAGTGTCCGTCCTCTTTCTCTGTCTTGTGCTTCCTCCCTCTCCTTGTCTCTGTTGCTCATTCAATACTTTCATTCAACCCCTTCAAACAAGAACACCTGTATTAGTACCATACCTGCATTTAGATATATTCATTTACACTTTAACAAGTCATTGTTCAAATTAAGAAAGTAAACACACAGAAAGGCAACTTGTTTGGCGGGTAACAATTTACATCTGTCAAGTAAACACACAAAGAGCCATCTCAACAGAGGCCAAGTTGGTAGAAAAGAAGACCTATTTTCTTGGTGGTGGCAGAAAGGCATCGAGAGATGAGAGAGGCTGAGTGTGCTCGCGCACTGAATCAGGACTGCGCTGCAGATTTTTGTCTGGCAAGGCAAATCTCAGGAGGCTGGAAAATAATTTGGTCATGGCTGTGGGAGGTTGTTGGGAGTGGGAGGCGTGTGGGTGATGTGGGGGAGAAGGTTTGAGGGGTGACTGGTTGGTGGGAGGAGGAGGGGGTAAGGTTTTGACCATCTCGCTGTGGTGAAAACATGCTTGACACTTCATTCCTTTCCAGTTAATGTGGAGCGGACTGCAGGATGTTAACCCTCTGCCTGCCTTTTGATGCTCGGTCTCCACTGTTGCACAACACCCAGTCCTCACAACACTTCCTGCTTTACAGCCGTTCAAGGCTAAGACATTCCAGGACAGTCTATGGAAGAAATCAGCCCTGCGAGCCGTGGGAGGGTTCGGTTACAGTATACATTATTTTTTCCGGTATCACATCTACATTAGCTGAGTGTAATACTGTGAGACAATATGACAGGCCTGCTGTGCAATCCTCAGAAGCTGTCATGGTGATTTGAAAATTTGACCATCACATGCCAAATACTCTTTGTCTGGGAGAATTTTGAAGAGTAAGCCACATTTCCTGGACCATCTGCCTCATATGAATTACACAAAAGACAAGACCGGCACCAGCAAACATCCACAATGTTGCCTGGGAGACAGAGGTCACATGAGAGGATGACTCACAGAAACCCAGAACTACCTAGAAACCAACACTATTGAACGGCCTCACATCATGGTGCTCTTTACAGTTTGGCGACATGCGGAAGGATTAGTGTCGTGTCAGTGCATAAACGACAGTGAGACGGTGCCCTTGGCAAAAGACAAGTATACAGTTAAACTTAATGGGGCCAGAATCTGATACCTCAATAGGAATCCACTTCAGTGCCAGTCACTATTCTCTACTAGTTAAACACACTCACACAGCACTATGTGTATATCAACCTGTGTCTGACCATGGTCTGCTGCTGGTGTGTGAGTTAGTGTGCGTGTTCATGCGGACCTGGAGAGTAGGGAGTTAATGCAGGCAGGGCTGTGGCAGTCCTCCTGCCCCTCAGCCAGATTAATCATGCAGGAGAGACACAGCAGGCCCCCGTTCATTCTGCCTGGGGGTGAAGCTGTGCCCGCATGCTCTGCGTATCACATGGCCCCGGCCCCCCTCTCTTCTCTCCTCTCTCGCTCTTTCTCTCTCTACTGGGGGTGCTGTGGATGGGGCTGGTGGTGGAGGGGGCGGGGGGGTATTGGTGGTGTGGTGGAACGCCACAGCACGCAGTATAGCTTTCTTTCTTTCCTCCACACTGTAGTTTTTTTTTTTTTCCTCTCTTCCCCCTTCACTTCCCCTTCTGTGGGTGTGAAGCGAGTGAGGCAGGGAAAAAAAAGAGAGAGAGAAACAGGCGTCCATCTCTCCTGCAAGGAGACAACAACAGCCTCTTTTTTATCTCCCGTCGGAGGGCCCTGACGACAGCAGTGGCCAGCTCGGTGGATGAAGAGGAGAAGTGTGTGTGTGTGTGGGGGGGGGGCATACCAAGGGACTCGCCACAGATATCTCCTGGAAACTGCTCGACGATGTCTCTGCGCATCAGAGAACAGCCACAGCCATTGTTGGGCTCATTGGGAAACAGAGGCGGCATCGCACAGTTGCGTGCTTCAGCATTTTGCAGTGTGTTGCACAAGCACCTACAGTGTGTGTACAGTACAGCCGTAAATGTTTCATGATTTGTTATCTTGTAAGTCTTCGAGATGAGCAGCCTACTGTAAATATGAGTGTAAACAGTAGGTGTATATGTGTGCTTTGCTTCCCTGAGGACTGTTTGTCAAACCACTAAGCACTTCAACATAAAGAACTTAATAGTGACACTGGTGCCTACCTCTCTGTGGGCCTACACAGATACAACAAGATCCATGTGTATTTGTTGGACAGCAGTGCATTGTTTGCAATGCATGCTTTGCCGAGTCTTATCCCTTTAATGACACAGAGTAGCTTTCCTGGGCTTTTTCAACTGAATCAAAAGAGCCTTTGACGTACTTTTTGAAAGAATTAAGTATTGTGTTAGCTTAAGGAAAAATAAGCCTTTTACTGAGCGAAGTAATGATTATACATACTGAATGTTGTGACATTTAAAAAAAATGTTCAGCAAGTATAAGTGAGGTTTTAACTGAACTCTACCAGGAGACTATATCGAGTGGCAGCAGGGTAATGATTATACAGGAGTCAACAGCCTGACTTTGAAATATGTTTCCCCAACTGGGAAATGAGGACTGGAGAGGTGAACAAGACACCCTTTCACAACTAGCATCAACATGTTTTATATAAATAATTTAAAGAATATTCAATATCATTTAGTTTCACTTTAATGTCAATTAAAACACACGAGAGAGTTTGGCTGGGACTATTTCCACTTCTTTCTCTTCTGTGCCATTTTTCCGGCAACAATGAATATTCAAAACGAAACTTAAAGCATAGTGGGACTGGTTTTCATACATCTTCAGTTATTGTGCTGTTCTAAATATATGTTTTCAAAAAAGCTATTTAAATAGTTACATTCATCAAGGCAGCAGTTTGTCTGTGCGAGGTGTTTTTAATGTCTTCTTGGAAACAGCAAGAGCCGAAGAGGAATCTCTTTTAGGATCTGACCTGAGGGTTGAGCGGAGGCACATCTGGTTCCAGGTGCAGAACACTCACCCATTCAGCTCGACCAAAACAATAACTGGTAATGATACCAGATACCAGAAATACAGCGACGGTGATGATGGTACAGTGTGTGTTTGTGTTTGTGAATGCAGCCTGTTGAGAAAAGAAAGAGTCTTGATGAATCACTGTCCTCTGAACTTCCTCTGAAACGACTACACAATTGACTATTGCAACAGGAGTTCCATACACACACACACACACACACACACACACACTTACTTAGTGTACCCTGTAGAGAACACAGTGACTACTGTGCCCTACTGTACTCTATTAGTGTATTTCTTTACAGGTCTACGGTTGCCATTGTAGTGCAATGAATCACCGCCATACAACTCTGTCTTTCTGTACGTCTATGTGTATACGTGTGCATGTATGTGTGTTTGTGTGTGTATATGGATCTCTTTCCATTTTATCTCCTCTGAAACGCCAGCCACAGGTAGGAAATGTATTATTTTGCAATTACATAAACTCTCTCATCTTAAATTACCAGGCTCTGTCTTACTTTCATCGGCTCCATACGTCACAGGTGCTACTCCTGCTTCAATGCCCATAACCAGATTCATGAAATGGACTTTATTCTGCCAGATAAATCACAGGCAAACACTGCTTGCTGTCTAAATTTTATTAATGAAGATACTGTACAGCAGCAGAGGGCATTTCTCACTTCATCATTAATCACTGAGTGGTGCGTCAACTTATATAATGTTGGAGTGTTGCTTTTATCCACCCCAGCGAGCTGATTTGTTACAGTGGAGATTTTCTTTGAACAGATTAGCCAGCTGCCAAACATTAGCTGAGGTAAACGCGACCTGCAATGGAAATCTAAGAGACAAATGTGAAAATATGCCTCACAATTTTAGCATCGGCAAACATTTCAATTTCATTTTTTTTGTAATCTTGGGGAACATTACTGGAAATTAAGTAAGAAATGTGTGAACACAGTAAACGTGGGGGTGGATGTGTGTAGCCCTGCTGAAATTCAAATTCAAATTTTACACTGGTCCTGGTGAAGCATGAAGGTCTATTTGCTGAGGTTGGACATTTAAAAATTGCATATATTCTCAGTGAACCAGCTGTAAACTGTACGGCATGTCAGTGTTGTGAGTTGCATTCTGCTAATCAAAGTTTCTCATTTCATATATATATATATACATATAAAGAAAATGATGTTTTAGTTTAGTATATTTCAGTATTGAACTATGAGGATGGAAGTTAGCTAAATAAACACAGAAATAGTGTGAGGGTGAAATAAAAAAAAAACTTCACAACAAAAGGAGACTTTTAAGATACAAGGTGTACAAGTTACACAATTTTATTGTTTCTTTGATTGCACCATACAAGCTTGACATTAAAGATAAAAATGTCTCTCATTTTACAAGTGAGCATTGTAGTAATGTTAAATATCCCATTACAAAACGTCTTTCTCCCTATAGAAAATATAAAAAATCAAAATCAAAAACAAAAAGTACAACCACAAATCTCTAAAATATTACTGAAAAAAACTGAAGAAGAGTAACACAGAGCTGGATTATTTGGCAGCGACTGTCTAACTTGATCCACTGGGAGTGACAGACGAGGCATTTGGCACTGTCATTGGTCCACAACAGGTCGCAGAGAGGCTCCTGCCAGGTGGCAGAAGGAGACATACATTGCATTGTGACAAATAAACAACCCTATTCCCAGGGAGGAGACAGGAAGATGAAGGAGGGCCCTACTGCGCCTTATTTCACCCCGTTATGCCTCCCCATACCCATTCTTTAGCCCTGAACCACAAATACTGAACCACGTGTGTCTGCATATGAGCTAATGCAAACTGTCTCGTAAATGATCAAAATAATATCATTGGTAAGTAAACAATATTGTGTGTAGAGGATTTGTGAACTGGACTAAAAACGGTGGGTTAGAATGAGGGTGTGTTTTTCCACATGTTACACAATGTGGAAAAAAAACATCAAAAACAAGTGAATACGTGTGATAGTCATCAATTCCCTGGCAAATACATATACATTGCAATCAACTGCTTTGGAATTTCTTTCCCACAAAGAGTGTTTACAGTACTGCAGCATCCAAAAAAATAAAAGAAAACCATTACATTCAAGCATTTCCATTGCTGTGCTCTGGGAGTGATAGCAACATTGTGAACATTACCATCACTGAGATCCACCTCTGGAGTTCTCCAACCTATTAGCCCACTGGCTGAGGCTCCACATTAGGTGTCCGACATTGTCCAGTGTGGCTTCATTTGAATCACGGGGATGCGTGAAGCTGGGTGGGCGTCAGTGTGCAAGGATTACCTGACAGTGGGTGTGGTCGTTAGACGCAAGGTGCTAGGCTTGGTGGGGAGAGGAGGCTTGATGCCGCGAGAGGTGGTCTGTGTGGGGGTTGTAGTGCTCTCAGCGTTGAAGGTTTTCATCAGCTGAGCCACCCGGCCACGCCCTGCGCAGGTTGGCGCGCTCCCTGATGACCCGGCCACCTCCGAGGCAGCCCTCCGAGACGCTTCTGATGCAGCAAGATCTGAGAAAAGAGAGGGTCAGATTTCCTTAAGAGCTTTATCATACGGGTGACAACCTGACTGTCATATAGAAAGGGGTGATTATTGATTCTTTATTTTTAGGTTTGTATTTCAAAACATGGGGCGGCACGGTGGTGCAGTGGTTAGCACTGTCGCCTCACAGCAAGAGGGTTCTGGGTTCGCACCCACTGGCTGGGGCCCTTCTGTGTGGAGTTTGCATGTTCTCCCCGTGTACGCGTGGGTTATCTCTGGGCACTCCAGCTTCCTCCCACCATCCAAAGACATGCAAGTTAGGTTAATTGGTGATTCTAAATTGTCCGTAGGTGTGACTGTGAGTGTGAATGTTTGTCTGTCTCTATGTGTCAGCCCTGCGATTGACTGGCGACCAGTCCTGGCTGTATCCCGCCTCTCGCCCAATGTCAGCTGGGATTGGCTCCAGCCCCCCGCAACCCTCTGAGGATAAAGTGGTATAGAAAATGGATGGATGGATTTCAAAACATGTAAACATTCAATTTGGAGTATATATTCAAAATTGCCTGAAAGTTGGATTCAAAAGCAATAATACAAAACTCCAAATTTAAAAAATCTGCAGTATATTTAATACCTAATATAAATAAACAGATTTTAACTTTTATTTGTAACTTTGTTGTTATTAAGGTTTATTATATGGCATTTTGAGTTTCCTTGTTTCAAGTGCAACACTCTGTATCTGCCATAAACTGTATGAAGATCTTGAAATAAACTTTTTTAAAACTTCTTTAGAGGGATTTTAGTACATAATCTCACTCATTTTTTTCTCTTCACTGTGCCTGTCACAAGTGGACCTTGTTTACTGTAAACTACAGCAGTTAGTGTCCTGTTGCAGCAGGAAACACAACACCTTTTCGGAAGCATGAGAACATAAAATCCACTGATGTACTTGATGAAAATCTGTAAAAACACATGTATTCTATTGCTGTAAAAGCAGGAATCCAGTCTTCCCACACCACTCGATCATTTCCCCTCTCCAAATAGTGTGCCTACATTTTTCTTCACTCGTTTCTACCTTTTTTTCTCCTCTTCATTCGCCTCCCTTTATCCTACTCTAGCTGAGCAGAGGTCATCCTCAGTGGAAGTGTAGTAGGGACACAGCTGGGTGTAGTTGGTGTGTGTGTGCGCTTGCTGAGGTACTGTGTTTGGAAGAGGATGTAATTGAGGGAGGAATGGAGGGAACAGGAGTAACGGAGGGGAGGGAGGGCCACAGGGACGGCAATGGAGAGCAGACAGACGCTGCTCAGACACCAGAAGGCTTGAGGAGCCACATATTTTTAGCGTCATCCCCGGGGGACAGAGATATGTGAGAGCGCCCGCGTGCACGGCTACAGACGCACACAAGCTTACAGACACACACACACACACACACAAAATAAAGTGAAAACATGCACAAGCGTACACACAGTTCCTAACAGTTGAATTTCAAAAGACACACGCACGTTCTCATGTTACATTCAGGTCCGTGCATGCTCACACACACACACACACACAAACACAGACATGCACCTTCGCACAGCCCTCCTGCTCATGGATTCAGTCACGCATGCAGCCATCTCTCACTAACACCACGGCATAGCACAGAGTCACACACACACACACAAAGGTGGGGTACAGCCAAAACCACACAGGCACTCCTGGGGCCAGGAAACCTTTAAAGCTCTTGATGTCTTGCAGGCATGAAAGGGAGAGACCTAAAGTAGCCTTTAAGGTTGTGTTATTGTTTATTGTTGTTTACTCTCCTTTCGCTCCTCTCCCCGTGGCTCTAACACCTCCCTCCACCCTCCTCTTCATCTTCCTCTCCCCCTGTCTTGCCCTGCCTTCCTCTGCCCCCTGACCCGCGGTTCCTGTGTTAATGTCCTCTTGCCGCGCTGCGTGGGCTTGCCTCTGATTGTCTCGTTGTGTTGTGTGGTCACCACGGAAACCTTGGATAGGCTCCAGCAATTGAGGCTGACACACATTCAGGCACGCACCAAGCACACACGCAGACACACACACACACACACACACACACACAGATACGCACAAACACAGACACAGGCACAGGCACATACACACACTCATGGTCAGAGAGTTTTTTGAGCTCAGAGCCTCAGTGCAGGTCTGAGTGGAATGCTTAATAGAGGAAGAGAGAGATAGAAAGAGAAGGAGGGGGAGAATATATATATATATATATATATATAAAGAGAAATAAAGAGAGAGAGCGAGAGAGAGAGAGAGTATTTCTTGAAAAACCCTAATACATTCCCACAGGTAAACTGACTAACCTGTCTTAACACACCCAAAAAATGCTCAAACCCCATGCCTTTCTGCCTGAAACTCTCTTCAGCAGCTGCACTCTTAGCTCTGTCAGCAGAAACAGTCATTAAAGCTACCTGTGAAAACACCTATTAAAATGAAAGAGAATCTCTGCATTAAATCACTCGTCAAGATTGATTAATCTCCCATTTGAGCTTTCGTACGCCACTCCTCACATCTCAGTCCAGCTCGTAAATGTACAGGGAGGACAAAGAGGAGGGGGCGGGAAGCATTGTCACTGACCAGGCTAGCACAAAAATTAAAGACCAATCTATCTCTTTAAAGACCTCCACGTCTCTGGCAGAAAGGGAGGAAGGGGGGGGGGGGGGTGCTCGGGTGGGGAGGTGGGGGGCAGAAGTGGGGCAGAGGGCAGAATTCCCGAGCAGCATGTCTGTGGACTGAAGGGCAGGGAGGAGAGGAGGTGTGTGTGTGTGTGTGTGTGTGTGTAAGCAAGTGGGGGGGGGGGACCTCCTGTGTGGGGGCTGGGGCCCCTGTCACTTATCAGCTCTGGCTGAGCGTCGCCCAGGGCTAGAGTCGGGAAGCAGCGCTGGAATGTGTGTCCTTCCCTCTGAAGGTGAAGAGAGAGGAGAGGAAAGCCGACCAACAGACAGAGAAGGGTTTATAAAAAAACGAACACACGCATATGAACACACACCGCCAGCTGCTGGAGATTGATACACTTTAATGCCCACATGTGCTCAAATCATATAACGCATAGACACACAAACACACAACACATATTTCTGAAGCTCTAGGTTAAATTCTAGACCCATTCTTACACTGACTCTACACACTCTCCCTATTAACTGAAATATTACCCATAATGTGTACCTTGCTTTCGTTTTTACGCAGATGACACACAACTTAACAATAGCATCGAGTGATCCGTTAGCCTCATTGTTTTCAGTTTTTAAAGGATTTTAACGGAAAAATACCAAGTTTGTTGAAAGAAGTAGATTGGTTTAAACTAATTTTCACACAGATTTGTTCCAAACATAACTGTTTGGGAACGAGGTTGTATCAAATCTGGGTGAAAACTAGTTTAAACCAATCTACTCCTTTGCTGTCCTCTGCTGAAAGAGGACACTGATCATTGCAGTTTGAGGACACTGATCATTGAGGACACTGATCACTGCAGTTTGCAGTAAATTAGGTCCTTTTGCGACATTGACAGCACAGAAAATGCTTCAGGTAATAAACACTGAAGAGAAAAATGGCGAGAAAGACGGATTAGTAATTAGCAAATCATTTGCACTAAGTAAGTAAATAAACACTGTTTCTGCTTAAAATAGTATTATTTAAATTATTTTTTCACACTGATTTAACAGTTTATTTTTTAAATCAGTTTTTTTTTTGCCCGACTTATAATGTTTTAAATATATTTTTATTAAATTTATTATTAAATTTAAAAGTAAAAGAATAATTTCTAAAGCTGAGATATTTTTAATTCTGTATTTTAGACAACAATAAAGTCGATTACTTCAGATGAAATTAAAACCTTATTCTATCTCAAAAACTCACATCTATTTCCTGACATTTAACAACTGCATCTTGACAATGTCCAGATACTTTCACTTTGGTTATATTCTGGACGTCAGACCAAGTTCAGTCCGGCTCCAATGGGTGCTTGTAAATACACATGAATGTCACTAAAGCAGATTATTAAGTTCATCCTCTACAAATGTTGTGTGGGCCACAGTCTCTACTCACAGGATGCAGGAATCCTTGTCATTACCCACATTCAAAAGAAAACAGCTGAGGCATGAGCCTTATCCTAGTCTGCCTCCTCCTTCTCTTGGAACAAGCTTCCTGCCATTGTCAAGGACAGACACTCTGTCAGTATTTTTTGTCCAGAGTCAAGACACATTTATCTGGCACTGTGTTCAGCCCACCTCAACTCCCACCACACCAGCTGTTCCTTTCCCTTTCTTTTCAGTTTCCCTACATTTGTCTGTTATTCGCTGCCCTGGCATTGCCCACTGATCTCATATCCAGCCACTAATGTGGGTGCAGGCACACACACACACACACACACATACGCCCATGCAACCACGATTTATTGGAATTGTGTCTTTTGGTTTGTTCTTTCTATCCAGATTTTAGTCATTTGTGTTCTGTGAAACTGTTCCTGATCCAACCGATAAATCACGTTTAAAAGCTCTGAGCTCATGGCACATGCCTCCACAAACAGATTTCTTACTTGGCGGTATCAGAGCAGAAATTCCCTTAAAACGCTATTTGATTATGATATTCTATGGTCTGTCCAGTCTAGTTCAGTCAATATCTGCAAACATGATTTCACAAATATTTCCAGGATTTTGCCTCTTGATGACATTATTAAGAGCTTGTTAGCTCTCTTGTGTCTGGTTTTTGGAGAGATTTGCCCGTCCTCCAAAATCTACAATGAACTGCCAGGAATGTTCAGAATGAACCAGACACTAAAGAGAGGAGGGGGGCAGAAATAGTTTTAGGATTGATTTTTTTCCCCATTCAGCTGTCTTTAAGGAATGCTAGAAAACATGGAGGCAAAGGAATACACAGACACTCAACCTTGAGATACTGTCTGCCGTTGTGTCATTACATTGAGAGATTTGCTGTTGTGGTGTGCTTTTGTTGAGGGAAATTATCTACTCTGACTGAATCTGACTCAGATAATGTTAAGCTGACATCTTATCTAATTGCACATTAATTTCAAACTACACTAGTTAAGCATAGTATTGACCCAGGCAAAATCTCACAATCAGTGTTTAAAGGAATACGAAAAAAATGTGTGGACCAGTGATGCCTTGTTCTATCATTTTGTGTTCAAGCTATCTATCTTGTGTCTGTCTTAATCTGAGTGGTGCCATTCAACTCTCCCACATGATGTTCAAATACTGAGGAAGAAACTGTACTTTGTATTTAAGCTTCTCTGTTGATTGCTGTCTGAAAAAAACTTCCAGGATGTGTTACAGTGTGTTTGCAGTGTGAATATGCTGTAGGATGAACATTTTTCCAGCAGAGGGACCTTATGGAGATGAGGTTTTTCTATCCAACTGGACTTTTTTTTCCTACAGTATCCTTGTTTTCCACTGGATGGTGCTAACTTCACCCTTGTACTTCCCATTTTTCTGCATAACTGGGTCACTGTATGGTGAATGAGTGTTTGGTCAATTCATGAAATTGGGTGCTGTGTTCACATGGGAAGTCTAGGAATCACAATGATAATTCAAACAAGATGCAATCTGCACAACATACTGTAAGACCTAGTGACAATAATATTCATGTCAAGGCCCAAGATATCTGTTATGAAGAAAATGGCTTAAAGGAATCCCTACTTTCTACACAATGAACATCTGCATGGACAAAGGCAGAGGTATGTAGTAGCACCGAGCACATAACAGACACAAGGAGAGAAACGAAAAGACAGATCAACTTGAGCATCCCACTGGTTTGTGAAAAACTGCATCAGATGTGAAGACCTGTTTAAATGTAATGCTTTTAAGGGGTGCAGTTAATGGGCTAGTTTTGCTACCACTCTCCCCTCATGTCCTTGTGCATTACAAAGGTACCTGTTCTTACTGGTTTAATGATGGCAAAGGATGCCAAAGAACACAGACAAGATCTCCACGTGTGCCGTAAACAATGTGTGCAATCCATTAAGACATATAACCTTATTTTCACACACTGCTGAATCTCAGATTTATGTACATTCTTCTGTTGCTAAAATAAATTAGGGGTAAAATAAAAAGTAGTGTTGTTAAGATATTTAATTTCTGTACAATGATCTGATGACCAACCATTTAATATAAAGTGAGTGCAGGTTCCATTATACTATGTTTTTGGAATAGGGTGCATATTGATTATACCAAATAGATGAATAGCAGAGAAAAATAAAAGATTTTAATTGAGTTAAATATTAAAATTTACTAACAAATATGACTGTTAGAGGTCATGAAGTTTTGGAGGCTTCATATTGCTAATTTCAGTCCACATTAAATCAAAAATCATGTAATGTTGCTCCGAAGGACCAGTGTTCCATCCTATATCTGCCTGTCCTCTAGCATCAGACTTGATCTGGTTAAATGACCGTGCACCTCAATCAGTCTAGAGTGGCAATATCACTTCCGACATGCAGCCATGAAAATAGAGACGCTACCAAACGAGCAGGTGTGTGGGGGCGATGTGGTACCACGACACAAATCCCAGTCCCAAGCTTTTTTCCCCTCTAGGCTGGCCTCTTTTTGCCAGTCCATAAAGATTCCAGCGGGCTGAGGAACTATTTGGCGAGCACATTAGGTTTGGGGAAATAAATCCTCCTTCCTTGCTGCAGCGCTGAGAAACCTATCTGGTATGAACTTTGTTCAGACTGGTTCTGGTCAGATCTCCACAGCTAATAATGGCGGGCCTTCAGAGAAGAAGCAGTGGAAAGGGGTTCTCTTGTTGGCTCAGTGGCTTGTGGTGATTGTCATGTAAGCTAGTTGCAATATTGTGGACTCGATTTTCAGCCCACATCTGTGTCCAGTCTGTCTCCAATATGTAACATCTAGCTAAAAAAAATCAAACATAACAGAAGTTATAGAGATTCATGGCTATCCAAATTTCAGGGATCTATTAGCTGTGTTTATCCATGATGACACCAACCATCATTAATATGTATTTCTCTTGATTAGCCAGCAAGTGAAAGACTGCGGGGACTGGAAACAATATGAGCTCATTTTATAGATATAGAGGAAACATTTTTTAAACGTACCTAAAATAATTCATTTTTATTTATTCACTTATTTTGACATCAGACCCATCATGTACCCTTACCCATGATGCTATGCTCACTCACCTTTCCCACCCTGTGATTCCTGGGGCTTCTGAGGTTCCTGTGAGCGCAGGCCAACTCTGGTGGGTGACGTTGTTCCAGAGTCTATTTTGACAGTGCTGCTGGGAGAAGCTGATGGCGCTGCGGCGGCCAGCCTCAGATTTGCGAGGCCGGGTCTCGTGTTGACAGAGCCTGGTGCTGCATTTGCGGAAGCCGGTCTCACGTTGACAGGGCTAGCTCTCATGGGAGGCCTGGAGCAGATGGAGGGCTGGGGAACTGACTTCTCCTCAGTCGCACTGGCTGACTTCAACTCGGGCTGCAGAGGGAAGAGTGACAAAAGAGGACAGAGGAGTGCGATCAGTGTTGACAGCTAATTCATATACAGTGGAATTACTGTCATGTTTGATTAAATCATTGGATAAATGATTCACCAAATTACGGTTCTCCAATGACTACACTGCGCCATAATGAACCACACAGAACTATGACCGCTGATTAAGAGTTTAAGGATGTGTGGAGAGAAAATTATAAGGTGACTTGGAAATCAAGCTGCCTCACTAATTTTCCTTCCTGATCTTACGCCTTCTTAATCAACAATCTCACTCTCTCGTCCTCTCTCAAGCTGACTCCTTCCCTCTCTAAATCAACTGGAGAAAACCTGCAGCAGCGCTAGCAACAGCCACTGCCACATCTGCAGCACCAAAACCAGACCCTTCCTGTTTCCAGAAACAAATCACTCAATCTACAAACAAGACATTGAACAAAATAATGAATCTTGTAAGATGGGAGGCTGGCTTAGGCTGTGATTTCTTGGCTGTCAGACCGGCCAAACCTCCTAAGGTGTGGATGTGCATTGCCACATTAGCATGGGTTGGTCAGGGATGTGTTGGGGCCTGTAATATAGAGAGTCTGGTAGAGATATAAGAAGTGGGGGAGAGACATTTCCTTCTGTGGCAAAGAGGAAAAACAGAGAACAGAGGAGAGCTCACGCGCCCAAACCTCAGGAGACTATCCCACAATCCCATCCATCTGCGACTGACGCGTTCTCTATCTCTGGCGTTTTAATTCCCTGATCAAGTTCATCAACCATCTGTTCTAGGGCAGTCCAGAAATCCCGCCTTGCCTCTGTGATTCAGCTGTTCTCGCAGCGCGTGTCACCTGCAAACACACACACACACGCACACATTTGCGTGCACATAAGCAACACACGAAGAGAAAGAAAGCGAGGGGAGATAGAGAGCATACACTCCCCAGACAACCCAAGGCTGGAGCGATGATGGAGCCAGTGGGAGGACAGTTCAGTTCAGCTGTTCCCCGGAGAGAGCTACGAGGGGTGCGGCAGCTCAGACGAGCGGGAGCACAGAGAGGGAGAATGCTAGGAGAAAGATGATCTGCAGAGGCTGGGAGTGAGGGGACAGCTGGCCTAACCACTATTTCCTGTTACTCACAGAGGATGGGACTGCCATGAAAAGACACGCAGGCACTCTAAAGCCACATTTCAAAGAGCTGAAGAGTGGATTTCTATACTGTTAATCACACCTTGCAGGGATGTGTGTTTTAAAATGTGCTGTTCAGTGCAGATGACACTAGAAAACTAACTTCTCTTTGCTTTATAAACCATCTAAAATGTTTACTAAGAGCAGAAAAAATATTTGAAAAGCTAAAACTGGAGTGTAGGCAACTATAAATAAAAGCCTGCAAGTACTTTTTTGCATTCACAAATACCTTTTCTGCTGCTGGAGGTGATGAATGCTCACTCACTGACACCTGTGGGTTTAACAAAGACATTACACGAGTGTTACAGGCCATGATGCAACCCGAGAGCACAGAGCTCAATTATTATAGCGGGCAGTAGCTCCAACTCACCGACAGAGGGGGTAAAGTGCTCGTCTCCTCACATTTCCCCTGTTGGGAGAGACAGTGCCATGTTAGATGCTACAAGAGGCGACACGTCATCCTCCGTAACTGTGAGTCAGTTCAGTACTTGGAATGGGCAGGGATAAACAGAGCACGAGTTTAAGAGTTGATCTTATGAAAAGAAGAAATTTCAAATGATGACTTAAAAACATATCTGCGCAGTGGGTGTGGTATTGTGACTGCAGGAAAACCAGCGGCTGACTGGGGATGCTGTGTTGTTTCCACTGAGTGAGCGGCGTGCAGCTTTAGCTCAGAGAACCGTGGTGGTCAGACCAGATGAGACCGTCTACCCCGGCTCGCTCTGGCTCAGTGTGTGCAAGGTTGCCATGACAACGCAGCAAATCTTTTTTTAAAGATAGTGTGAAAAAAGGAGACACCCCACACACACACACACACACACACACCTCCCCACTCCAAAATCAACAGCTCAGACACACACGCCGGAAATTATCCACAGTGAGTGCTTATTTTGACACAAAATACAGGCTCAAATTAATAGCGTAATATTTTTAATGGGGAGGATTGATTTTCAGCAGCTATGCTCAAAAGCCTGATTGATAGTTTTCACAAACTGCACTGCAGGTAAGAGAAGTGAAAATGAAGTGACGGAAGTGTTATGTTTGAGATAGAAGTGTTGAATCAGTTTAAAAAACAGGACATATTACATATTACAGGACTTCAGTGATTCTCAATCTCAACCTATTTTAATTTATCAATCTATTGATATGTTTATGTCAATAAACAGACTGGTAAATAGTTCTACCAAATAATGATTTTTCTTTATCAGTTTGTTTGATTTGATCAAATAATAAAGAGGCCAGGAGCCAGAAATTTCACATAAATAAAACAGAAATGAGTATGAACCTGTTTTTTGTTTTTTTTCCCATCCTCTAAATCTGCTTTGTTCCCCAGCTTGAGAATCATTATGACAGACAACATGTTTTGATTTCTTAGGACCATGGACAAACAGCTACACACCTTCAAATTCAGTGAGATTCCAGGTTGTGTTTTAGGAGGGAGGTTCTCTCTCTCGGTTCTGACAGGTTCTGTGGTTTTTATGCTCTTCAAGATAGTTTGGCTGCAAAACATAAAAAGACCATGTCATATCTCTTAACATATACCGTATACATATTCTCTTGCATAATAAGACTAATATAATAATAATTAAGTTTATAACAGGAACTCCTGAAATTGCAGTCTGTTAACAACACTAATTCACTGAAACACTAACAGATTTTTCATGTTGTTCACTGCCTGTAATCTAATCTTTTACAAAGGTGTATTACTTTGCATTGTTCTGAAGACTCTGCGCCTTCTTTTCCCCAAATCCTGAGCAGATGAATTTGGAGCTCAGCTCATCCACCTCCCCGATCACAATGACCGCCACATCTCCATCCCGGCCAAGCAGCCAGCTCACATTCTTACTGTTGGCTGGAGGAAACACACACACACACACACACACACACACACACACACACACACACACACACACACACACAATATTAGTTAATTGGCCATTAAAACACTGGGTTCAAGTTGAAATATAATTATAAATGTAAATTATGCAAAAATCCTTTCCTCAAAGAAGAGTGAAACAAATGAAATGTGAAACCGGAATATGATATTTTTACAGGAAATCAGAATCACACTTAATAATAGAAAGACCTGTGATGTGATATGTGTCCTTTCCAGTCATTAGTTTTTTTTGGGGTTTTTTGCTTTTTTAAAAATTGAACATATACTACTTTTTCTGACCTCTTCAGGCATTTGAAACCCCAGTCATAATTTGTAAACAATTACTTTGAAATACTGTATTGATAAGTATTCCAGATCTCCCCGATAATCAGCTGTGAAATAAAACTGTCAACTTATCACCAGTGTATCTGACAAACTGAGGCTGCTATTTTTGGTTTATAGACAGACCAGAGCAACAGCTGGTGGGCCCCAAGCAGCAGACCACAAATGTATGAGACAGGACCTTCACATAGATGATTTAAACAGAGTTGACAGGGGAAAACCGTGTCTTCGTTTTGTATAAATGCACTTCCATTTACTGTTTTCATTCCCTAATCTGAACTAATTCGGACATGAAACTATCTTTTAATTCCCACCTTAAACCCCAGTCCTAGTTCCTATCATTAAATGAGATCTGGTCTTATACTCTCACTTGGCTCCTCCTTATCTGTCTATCTTCGTGAGAACAGGGCACACATGCTTTCACCACATAACGTCACTGCCTTGTGACTATATTTGGAAGCATACAGAAGTTACTTTATAGAGATAAACCAGCTCACGTGGGCTAAGAAGGTGAGAGCTTGTAACATATTTTCATAGTGAACTGGTTTTGCCAGCCTGCCCAGTGGATCACATTCTAGCAGAGCATACCAGGATGACTATGAAAACACAGCAGTCAGAACAAACCTTGGTAAACAAGCTATTAGTCCAAACTGACAGCTACAAACCACAACACCATTGTCAGGAGCAGGTGAGATGAATCCTGTCAGCTGAGTATAGGGGCATTTAGAAGACACCACATTTAATGTGTTGGCATATGTCCTAGGTACTGCTGTAATAGGCAGTGTTAAAACACAATTTCAAGCTTTTACATAATGTGGTGCACTGCCTTGTCAAAGTGAACAACTGTTTCTAAAGTGAGAGAAGATAGTTTTTCATATCTGAAGAACAAGACCAAGACTACTAATCTGAAAAAACGTTTAGTCACAGAAACTCTACACTGAGCCGTGCAGTTTGTCTCCGCCTCATGTGAATGTCACCAGTCTGCCTACAACATGCAAACACATGCACACAAACACACCAGCATGTAGAGTGCTTAAACACTAATTACCACAAGGTCAGCCTAACCACAGCAAAAGTCCCATGATCAGTAAAGGCTAAAGGCTGAAATGGTGCTGTGCTGTTCATTCTATGTATAAAAACAAACATAGCATGTTAGCTCTCCAACAAGGCCATACAGATAAAATCAAACTCTTTGTTTTTTAAACACATACATTTCCTGCATACATCCTGTTTCACCCCCTGCTAATTGTTTGAAGGATCGAGTCTTGACTCACTTCCTATTTTTACACAGAACCACAAACTATCCACCATTTCCTCTGCACTATAGGCGAGGAGCCTGTGTAGAGCAGAGTTGTGACCATGTGATCTCAGCCTGCAGTCTCCATCCAGCCTCCTAAGAACAGCTGCATTGGTCATTAAGAGATAGAAAGAGTACTGTTCTCTCACTCTGCACCCCAGTTGATAGAAAATGCTTTGTTATTAGCCAAGACAAGACAGATCACATTACTATGTCAGTCAGAGTTAATGCACCAACTGCAGTGTGCTGTTAATTGGCTTTACGTCATATTCGAGTGAGTTTTCAGTAACTGCTGTATCCTTCCAAACCTATGTAGTTTCATTTGCCATCTTGGAGTCCTTCTTTGGATTATAAAAGTAGAGCAATTTGTCATGTCAGAATCATTACACCACACATTTCTCATACTAGAACTAGCTACCACCAAAGAGAGAATGCAGACAGGCAAGATTCTGTAGCATGCGTCAAACCAGTTTCAGGACAGACTTGCAGCCTCCAGACTTTCTGGTTGTTTTGTTTGATTACTGGATGTACACTGTTGACGCCAACTGTTGCTTTTGAGCAGAGCATTTTTTTCTCATCATCTCATCTCTATCATGCCGGTGTTTTCATCTGCCGTCTATTTTCCATCAAGCACGTGTTCCAGACACGAGTGACTTCTCTGACCCAGTGAATATTCTTCTCTGTCACTCGTAGGCTCACGTTGCGTGGTGCGACTGGGAACAAAATGATCTAAGTGAGAGCTTGACAGCTAAATATGTGCATGCGAACACATATACACACACTGCCACAGACTTCACATTCACCATTATGGAAATATCTATCATAATAGCACTTCTTAATAAATGCCTCTTATAATACACTCCTTTCAGGGTGACTATTATTTTACCAAGACATCTACTTTACTTTGCTTGTGTAAATGTTAACATCATCTGTGAGTGTGATGTTAACATTATTTCACCAACATCATCAATCTGCTGTAACTGTTTCTGACTTCGCATATAAATAGAACTCCATGTTAGTGAAGTATAAATGGTCTTTGGTTTCTGTCTGTGTATCCTCTCAAGTCTCAATTTCTACAACATTACAGACACATAATGGGGAGCAGCTGGTGTTTGTTAGCCCAAGTTTGTCTTTTAGGAAACGTTAAACTTGCCAAATGGACTTCAGGTAAACGCTTGGCAAACAGCTGTTGATATAACGGGGAACATGAGCTGCAGCAGCGACAGTGTATGCAGCAGCACAGGATGTTTGTCACAACCAGTGCACACATGCTTCTGCAGTGCACTTCTCAAGCTTTGTAACTCTCTATCAGGTAATTCACAGCACACTATGCAAACATCTTGACAAAAAGGATTCAGAATGTAATCCTTAAAAGAGGGAACAGATGGTTTTCTGTCAAAAGCTTTATTTAAAAGTGCTACAGTCAGTATGCTTGAAAAACTTGAAGCTGCACCCTGTTGCACTAGATAAACAGGAAGAAGAAAAGTTAACAAAGGTGAGGTGGTGGTGATGGGTTGGCGTGGTTACCTTTTTTTGGCTTTGTTCGCTTGCAGTCAGCATCCCCCCCTTCTCTCTCTAGTTTCTCCTCTCGCTCTTTCCAGCGCCGCACCTGCTCCTGGCGCATTTTCAGGAACAGAGTCTTTTTCTGGTCCTCATTAAGAGCATCCAGCACATCAGGGTCGATGTACATGTCCTTTAAAATCTGCTGCAGCATGTTGGCGGCTGAATGGTGGGTTAACTTGGTACCACCTGGCCAAGCCGTCAGAGGGAGGAGGCGCTGTCAGCTGTCTTTGGCCAGCAGCTTCTCGAGGTGGACTGTGTTGGTTTATAGTGCCATGTCGTTAGAAGAAGACTTTCACGGCTCCTTTATCCCACAATCACTCTTATTTACCCACATGAACTCTTCATGAATCAAGGCGCATTCTCAATAACATACACACACACACGCGCACACACACGCACACACACACACAGAATCCTGTTTCCTTTCTGTGTTGTACTGACAGTTTCCCTACCCTTCTCAGATGTCAGTTTCCTTTTACTTTGGAGGTCATCATTGGGACAATCTACAAGAAGAAAAAACAGAGAACACTTCAACATTTGTAAGATTATGTTGTGCCTTATAGATTCTACATTTTTCTCAAAGTTGCAATGTTGTATATATTTCTTGATCCCACCTTTGTCACATTCAGAAACTATTCTAGTCCGTTTCAGTCGGTTATCTTGTCCCTCCCTTCATGAATACGGAAGAGCCCAAACCCTGTTTCTAAACTGACAGAAAGACTGCAGCCCAGAATGGGAGGAGATTCCAAAGGAATGGGACTGTTTCTGTCATCAGTGGCCCACCTCCTCCCTCCTCCTCCTCCTCCTCCTCCTCCTCCTCACCACACATCCCTTCCTAAACCTATGTTCCTTTCTCCCCCAACTCCCACGGGATAGCGGCTCCATTTTAACATGGCTAGTTTCTGGTTGTAAGAGAAAAAAAAAAAAAGAAAGAAAACAGGGTCATAGCCCAGGACAGCATGAGCCGGTTTCTCTAACAAGGGGATTGAAATGGACTCCTCCAATCACAGTGGGTAGTTAAACAATGGCTACCACATAAGCAGCACTTGGAGGGAAAGAAAGCTTGTCTCAGACTGAGAACTATCACACTGGTGGAATACAGATTGGTGTCTACTAAACACATTGTAGGGTGCAAAGACGGAAACCCAGGAAAAGGGGGAGAGTGAACAGAGAAAGTAAGTGATACAAAACCAGAGGGAGTTGTAAGAGAAGGGTAGAATTTGCTGAAGTACTCACAGTGGGATGTAGACAGCCGCTCCACAGCAGAGTATGCTAACTAAGCTGAGAGAGTCTGAGCGCCTGTGGGTCCTCCTCGTCTTTGTGTGTATGACTGGGCTGATGACATCACAGCATTCCATAATCTCTCTCTCTCTCTCTCCCTCTCTCTCCCTCTCTCTCTCTCTCTCTCTCTCTCTCTCTCTCTCTCACTCACACACACTTTATTTGAAAAAGGGGGAAGAGAGAGCAATTCAGGAAGTTGACCTCACGCATTAAAGAAGTCATAAAAAAAATAAATAAAAAAAAAACAGCGGAAAAGCCTAAACCTAGAGTTTCAAGCTCCTTTTTCATCACTGCTCTCCCACCAAGTAAATTGTTGTTGTTTTTTTTGTTTTTTTTACATCGACGGTGAATGTAAAAATAAAGTTGGTACAAAAATGGGACAGCACATAACCTACAGTTGTTTTAAAAATTTTCTTTTAAAAAAACACTTTACTTTAAACATACAGGTATATGTACATAAGTTAATTATTGCTTGAATATCAAATTATGAAAAAGTAGTGAGAAATGTCTCTCTCATTATCTTGTCATTAGTTGTCACCAGTTGGTACATATCAAGCGGAAGTTAAAACAATAAAGCATAAATAGTGGCCTTAATTGTATGCAGTCATTCTAAATTGTATGTACATATTCTACGTAGGAAGCTCTGTTTAATTGCCTATGTGCCTTGTGGCATTTATTCATTGTAGCTGTTTACCTTGTCTGTTGTTAATTCTACTACACAAAGGCAGATTTCTCCTCTGGGACTCTTCTCCTTTCCCTTTTCATTTATAGGTAAAGAGCATCCTCTAGTGGCCAATGCCAGAGAAGCCTGCTATGGATTACGTCACCCCCAAAACCAATGCTTAACTGCTTCAGAATACAGCACTAAATTACAAGTTGAATAAAAATGGAAGCTAGGTTAAAGTGAAGGCAGCATTTCCAAACATATGCTGCGAAGCTCCACCACAAATACACCACACCACAAATAAACATGCGTGCAGGCGCTTGTATGCAAAAGGTAAAAAGTGGCAGGATGTTGTACCTTGTAGCAGGCCATTCATAATTCTCAGCAAGTGGTGTTAGGGAGTGCTCATGTGATGATGACCATGTTGCAGCAGCAATAAAATGTGAATTTGATCAAGTAGTTCTCCCTCAGCTAGCAGTGTGGCAGCTGGACCAGACTAAATCTGCTATTAATCTTTCCTAGCAGCATTCCTGTGAGCAATTATTGCCATTGTGCTTCTAAGTAGCATGACTGACAAACTATCATGATCAAAAGTAGGATTTCTATAGCCTTTCATCAATAGAATACATTGTGCTTTCACAAAGATAGTCTTGGTTTGACTAAATACAATGTTTCACCAGTTCTGATGTGTTGCACTTGTGCTTCCAAAGCCGTAATGACCTTAACCAATCCGCTATGTGGGTTCTTATTGGATGAAGAGCAAATTCAGAGTCTGAGTTGGCATCTGGGCAGGAGTCCATCTCGATTTAGCACATCCCCTTCAGTTTTTTCACCCTTCCTCCTGGCTAGCCAGGGGGCCAAGAGGCTGAGAGACCATCGACTTCACAACAAAGCCCAAGCATACATATATCCCACAGAAATGCCTTTGAGCATGTCCAGACCCTGCACTCTGACCTCCCCGGAGAGTGTTTCTGGTGGGTGGAGAACTTAACTCATCCTTACATTGACAGTTTTCCAATGTTTCTAATGACAGTTTCTACTGGTAGGTGGTCAAGGAGAAGGTACAGGACTGTTTAAAGTAATAAAAGTCCGCTCAACGTTGATGGCCCTGGCATCATCTCTCTATATCATAGCAACTTGCCATGTTTTTAGAAGCAGAAGCAACACTGAGCCTGGCCTATCTTCAATAGTTAAAATAATTAACATCTTCTACATACCTTTTTTATTAACATGCATTAAATCAGAGGTCTAACTTGTGACTAGTAATCCATCTAACTCGGAAATGCTAAAAACAAAATAAAAGTATTAATAAGTACCTAAAAACTTTGCGACCTGCTTTTCTTTGGCTTGTTTGTTTTAATCACTGTAGCAATATGGCAAACCCCAAAACTCATATCAGAAAAAATATGGTTATTTGCAAACAGTTACAAAACGTATAAGACATGCAAGTTCTGTTGGGTCATGATCAACAAGCCGTCATTTCTTTAGTGTTACATGAGCAGTAAAGCTCACAGAAGAGCAATCCTTGCATACAGATGATCACAAATTCAATAGTCACAATGATTAGAGAACAAAGTAATGCTTTATTTTACAGCCTGGTAATACACATACAGTACTAATGTAGAAATCGCTAAGAAGACATGAGTCATCAGATACTTGTCATTGCAAAGTTTGCATTTTAAAGGCTGTAAAATTAAGCTTTAGTAATTAGTATCATTGCAAATGTAGAGTCAGACATTGTGGACAACACTACATCAAAATTAAACATACTTTTCATCAGTGAATTA
This sequence comes from Macquaria australasica, assembly GCA_005408345.1. Taxonomy (NCBI): domain Eukaryota; kingdom Metazoa; phylum Chordata; class Actinopteri; order Centrarchiformes; family Percichthyidae; genus Macquaria; species Macquaria australasica. The sequence goes on along the minus strand of SEMN01000001.1, from coordinate 2,106,144 downwards.
TTTTGGGAAGTTTGTTTTTTTCCAACAAGAAATGAAACATAAAAAACACATACATTTTGAATGTATTTTTTCCCTCATGGGTAAATTATATTTATTTTTAAAATTTGTCAAATGTACATAAATTATATTTAATGCATCAAAACCAAATGAGCAAATCAAATACCCTCTTTAAAAAAAAAAAGAAAAAAAAAAAAGAACCAACATAAGAGAACGACATTCTTTGTTGAGATTATTTTAAACAAGTATTGGTCAGGCATTTCATTAACCTGGGAAAGCAAAGTGCTACACACAACAACCACTGAAGACAGTTCACCATACACCTTAATGAGGATTGGACTGAAGCACCTTTTCTTAGCTTAAAGCTAAAATGGAGATTTCACTGTTTTTTGTTTTTTTTCAGTTTTCCTTTTCACAAAAACTCCATTGTGTGTTTATAGTCTACCTTCAACAACCCATAAGCCAAGTTTACCCTTTCCTAAAGAGAGGCATACTTGCAGTGACATTGTTCTATTTCAAGTTAAAGTACTTATGTGAACTGCTTGACCCAACAGGCTTCTAAGACCTTGGTTTACTATATTTTCCTCTAGGATGGAGCTTTGAGTGCAAATAAAGGCATACTCCTTCATCAGAAATAAACATGGAATTCAGTCACATGCTTTCAAATAGTAATCATATATTTAATTGATATACATATATTGCCACCATTGGCACATACGATATTGCACACAGTGATGAAATGTTGCACAGAAAAAATAGATATATTTTTTGTGGGCGAAAACATTCCAAAATTACAAATAATGTGGAATAACGCTGAAAAGGTAAAACTACGTAAAACAAAACAAGACATGCTTGCTGCTCCCCATTAATTGAGCGACTTACAACTTACACATAACTACCCAAGCCAAAGAACGAGCATTTGAAAGGGGCTTGCCAATAATTTATATCATTTCAGCCTACTACCGATGTTCCCAATCAGCCCCTGCTCTCCCTGCTAATGCACTTGGCTAGTGAAGAGCCAACTCTTCCGCATCATCTTGCATCTAGGTGACCACCCCCTTCCATGTTTACATGTAGGCCGATACCTGGATGGCTGGGGAATGGGGATGGCAATGAAGTTAGGGAAGAAGGAAGGTAGCAGAAAAAAGGTACGAATTCTGCTCCAAATTTTTCTTAAGAGTTTGTAACAAACCCTTTTAGCACCACGAGTCGTGCGCTAGCACACAAGGGGGCTGAGACACAAAAATGGAGGAAAGAGGAAACAATAACAAAGAGAAGCCAAACTGCGATCCAAAGCACCAGGCCAGCGTGTAAGCATGCGGAGTGTGTAAGGCACCAGGTTGTTTATATGCTGAAGAGGATGCTCCCAATCAGGTATCGTTTAGGCTATACCAGAGGCTCCAAAAATAGGTGGTCAAGGACAGTCTAGTTTGCTGGTTTCCAGTCAATCTAAACATGGGAGCAATCATTTAATTCAATGCTGAGGTAAATCTGACATTATCTGATTGTTGCCAGTTTCTCTGGAGTTTACTGACAGAGTTTATAAAACTGCTATCACACATCTATGAGATGCGACTGAACTGGATTAGAACCAGTTGTCTTCCGTGTGGCAGCCCAAATATTTACAATTAGACCAAAACAGAATCTCATCACCCCCGGGTAGATATTTGGGCTTACAAATCTAAAGTGGAGCTCTGAGTGTGTATCCAAAGTAGCCCCACTGAACTTCACACCTTCAGATCTTAAACTTGTAGGAATGGGCACATCCATTGACACACTACTGGAGGTTCACCAACAGAACCCTCTTCACCTTGGCTTATCCAGGCGTGCTCCTCAGTGGCCCTCCTCATAGTGTGATGGTGATATTTTGATTACAGTTCGCAGGGTCGCTCCTTTTACAATCATGCTTTGAAACAACTTCCACTACAACTACACCAAGCCTTTGGATGGAAATCACTTGGTACTCAAACTTGAGATTCGTACACTATAGGCAGATAAAGATACATATGGAAGGGTCCTTGAGCCAATATTTTGGGAGACCAACGAAATCTATTTTAGTGCAGATTAACATGCAGCAACAGCACTCCTTGGCACCATTTGACTGAACAAGATCACAAAATGTTTGTTTCAAATGTACTAACCAATAATGCTCTGCTGAGTTTTGCCTCTTTTTTCAGACCACCGAGCCAATCAGCACAGTATGTGTAGGGTGTTTGTCTTAAGTAATCTGCAATTCAGGCCATTTGCTACATGTTGTCACTGCATTTCCTCTATCGAATACACATTTAGTACCTTTAAAATGAACACATTGCATTAACAACGAGACACAAAGGTAGTCTATAATATATCCATCTGCATGGCAACAATTTCAACTGAAACAAAATTACAATATTAATATTTCTTTGAATGCCTCTGGCAAATGTCATCATATCAAGATCCAATGACCAGTTCAATATATTTGATTTTTATGCAATGCATATTGCACAACAAATAGAGCACTTATTTCATTTCATGAAAATGCCTATATGTTCCTTTTATACTGCATGACATCTAACCAGTTTTCGAAGCAGGCCTAACCCTCATATGATTTATGTGTAAACACATCTCTACTCACAGGTAAAGGTAAATAGGATGGCAAGTACATGTGACAACCTTTTACAAAGTTTTTGAATTTTGGTTTAAAAATTAAAATATCTGATTTGTGCTGAAGTCATTAGCTCACATGAAAGGAAACGCTTTTTCCTCGGAACTCGGCAATAATTCCATTTGAACATTGCAAACACTTTTTTTTTTACAATAGCTTCAACTGGTACAAAAGTTTTCTTTTAATAAGGGAAATAAACACTCAGTTCAATATTGTTTGTCAAGTAGGAAACAATGTTCAAATATAATGTTATTACTTTGTTTAGCAGCCTGTTACTGTATTAATGGTGGATAAGTGGGGTAACATCCAGCAATGAGTGACAACATGTCATAACTGTCAGGTTGTGGAGGTTTCTTATATTGTGGGTGATGCTCCCTTGGAGTTAAACCATTACAGTTAAATCTTTAGATTTCTTTCTTTATACAGTAGAGTTTTTAATTATATTTCTCTTGTTATTTTCATTACTCTTGCATCTTTTTTGCTCTCTATATCAATCCTCGTCTCCATCGTCCGCCTGCATCTCCTCTTGTTGCTGCAGCTCGCATGCCCTTTTCTCCCGCTGTTTCTCCTGGATCTTCTTCATCTCCTCGGCATATTTACTGAAAGTATTCCCAAATTTGGACCACACTTTGTAGGGCACCGTAATTGAATTGCGGTACGTTGGCTTCACCTCGCTTACCCTCATGAACACACCATACTTATTGGATCCGACGTCGAAGAAAAACCGTTTGTTGTCCACAGTCAATGATGACCCTTCGGGCAACTCTGCAGGTTCGTCCTCTACACCGTAATCGTCAATAAGTTTAGCCAAAGCGTCACGAAACTCAATAAGTCCCTGGGCAGGCAGAGCAATTGTCTGGCCTTGCGTGGATCCCAAACCGGGCCCCCGGTTAACGGTCTGTCGAATCCTCAGAAACCGTCCTCTCTGGTTCTCTTTCAGATCCATATAGTATTTCCGATTTTCTCGGACCAAGAACTCGCTTTTGAGTGCCCGCCTGGGCTCGTCTTGTACCAGTCCCGGGTTGCTCGGACCCAGCTGGGCATAATGTTCGATGAAGTCCCCCAGGTAGTCACGGAACTCGACCGCCACGGACATGGAGAGAGTGAGGCGGCTCTTGTTTCCACCGGCCCCGACTTCTGCTATCTTTAAGAAGCGGCCTTTCGCGTTCTGCTTAACGTCCAAATAGAAGCGTTTGTTTTGGATGTCAACCCGCTTCGACGCCAGCTCTTGTGTCTCGTGCTGGAGCCCGGAAGCCGAGCCCGCCCCTCCTGTCGCTAGGTGCATGGGACCGAAGCCTGGGCCCGTCGCTGCTCCTCCCTGCTCACTTCCACTGTCTCTGTCCGCCATGATGCTGCCTGCCTGCCTTCTCCCTCTGTCTGCTGCAAAGCCACGGCCAGCCACAGCAAACGCCGGAGCTCTCGCGAGATCTACACAAAGAGGTATAAGGAAAGCAAGTGGAGAGACGTTAATGCAGAGCAAGGACGCTGTGTTTTCTCCCGCAAGGTGTAATGTCATGAGCTGTCATTTACATTGGAAACGAAACCAACGCTTGTTCGGAAGAAACGCATCTCCCCCAGTCTGGTTAAGTTTCGTTTTTCGATACAGCCTCTGATAATGACGGCGTTTTTGCTGCGTGGAAAGACCCTGGCTTGCCCTCTGTATTAAAGTACGAGGAGAAAATACTTATCCTTCCAAAGTAGCACTGGTTACATCACAAGTGCCCCTGTGTGCGTTTAATGTGCTAACGATTTTACAAACGACGAAACGTGACATAAAAAAAGGGCTGCTTATTTTAAGTGTAAGAGTTGTGTGTACGGATCCACAATTGGGCCAAAGTCATTGATTTCTAATGACCCAAGTTAGAAGAAAGTCATAGAGATCAAGTCCCTCAAGTCTAATTCTTAACAAGTCATTAGGCCCCATCGCCAAATTACATATACTTTTTTAATATTTAACGGCATTGTACTAGTAGGCCTAGGCCTAAAATAACATTAACAAAAAGACTAATAGTCTAACCATGAGTGAATCATTTATTTGCCCAGCCCTGTACACCCAATGACACCAAATCCGTAATATATCCTGGTTTAACTAGTCCACCTTAACCTTTAGCAACTTTAAGGTAGGCCTAGTAAGTAACGAACACGGAAATGAAACAGCATTATCATTTATTTCAAAACTTGGTAGCCTACTTCTCGTGTGAATTAGGCAACATCACCCTATGTGTTTTTTAACATTAGGCCTACATTAGAATTTTTTCTTTCACTACTCAAATTCAAATTTGCTTTCCTGGCATGGCAAGTGCACTATTGCCAAAGCATGTCGGGAAAGGGGCAGAGAGGCCTATGTTAAGGTTTATGAACAACATTTAGGGGCGCAAAGATTACCTCACCACACTGTAAGAACTAGGCTGATGCCATGATAGCAAAGTTTGCCTATATTTACCTCTAGTTAGGCTAGATTAAAAGCGATACAAATATCCATCTTTTTTTTTAAATTATTACTCACCATAGAAGGTTTGAAAGAAGATGGGTAAAACCTGGTAGTGTCTTCCTTCAGTGAACTGTGGCTGTGGTCAGCTTTAAGTCATTTGAGATGCAGAATTTTCAGGGAGGAAAAAATGTATCAAAACGTTCATAAGAAACTTCTAAAACATCTCCATCTGCTTGCTCATTAGGCCTCCAGTGGGTCCGTCTGGGCCCATAAAATTGTAGCACGCTGTGCCTGTAGTCGCCACGAGGCACACATGGAATAATAGCACTATTTTTTAATCTTTGGCCTTGGGGCGACAATCAAGCCATGTTATTTTTGTCAAGTCATCTCTAAAGTAATCTGATTTATGACTTGAGTCCACAACTTAATCAGGATAGTCACCGTGCTGTGTTCAGTGTGTCATTATAACCAGTCCTCAGCCAGGTGTCCAAGCTTTCATCCGTGTTGTTGCAGAGTGGCTACAGTACCTCTTCATTATCTAGCTGCACACGTTACTTGTGTCAGAGCTGCTTTTTTTTCTATAGCAGCACATAAAGTAGTACCCTAATTTGTATAGGCCGCATCTATGTTGGATAGGCCTTAAAATAATACCCATAATTTACTGTGCTCTTATTTAGCATATTTAGACATTAGTATGCTACAGTGCAGACTGTCGTTGTATGAAAAGACCAAAGCATGCCCATGTTTAAATTAAAAGGCTATTAATATTATAGACGGTGATGTGGTGTAATTGTTCACTTCCAATGCGATTACCAAGTTTACAAGCCTAGCTCATAAACATTTCTCGTCTGAAATTTTGAGAAATTCAAAATTGAATTATAGTATTGTAGTTTTGCGTTTATTTCTGCTTTAAAAAAGTACTCAATCAACACATGTTAATAGGCACGCAACATTTACCTGTTGTTGGTCACTTGGGCACATGCTGGCGATACTTTCTCCACAGTAATTAATCTTCCTTCTTGTCCACCTGGAAACAAATGTGACTGCGCAGACCTTTCACCTGAAACATCTACATATAGGCGTAGACTTCTTTTTTTTAAAATTTAGCCTATAATTCGTTTTTGCCAATTTGCTATGAATCTCCGCACATAATTTCTGAGCGTTTTAATATTTCTCTCAAACAACTTTTGCATTCCTGGCAAATCACATGCTAAAAGAAAAGGACAAAGAAGGCTATTGTTCTATATTGAAAATTGCTGAAAGAATGAAGCCAGAGTTTTAGGCTATATGAGGTATTAAACCAGCAATTTGTTTGCATGTGAAATAACTAAAATAAAATATCTACATTAATATATAAGAATATCACGTATAGGCCTATATTTTCAGCCTAGCATTGTAAAACAGCTATGTTTCGGGCCACACCTATATGGCTATCCAATAAATGCCGAATCCCATTTTAAACCCCGCATCTCCCTTTTTAGGTCGATATATCTTGAGGACTATTTGTGTGCGTAGTAAGCCTTCATTACTGATGTGCGCTGGACTCCTCAAAGTCTAAATAAAAAGGATGGCCAGCAGCTTAACTCTGTTTAAATTGGACGCTCTTTCACAACTCGCTCAGTCAATATTCGTTATTCACCTCACAAATAGTCATCTTAAAAGGGTGAGCATAGAGCCTCAAAAATGTATTCAGCTTAAAACAAGTCGATTATTCTACTAATGATAGAGGGACCACTTATGTAGGCCTAATTTGATCTGTGGTTAGTTTATTTCAGGGTTTGTGATCCTTATTGCTTCAACGCGCATATTATTTTACTTTACTTCATAAAAAAAGAAAGAAAATGTATCACATTGACAGAATTGTTAAGAATAAGCAAGAGACTAAGTTACTTTTCAGCGTGGACATTTCTCCAGTGTAGGCGTCCTAACGGCTGTCTGAAGGCCTGAGTGGAGTTCAGTAATCCAAATAAAGACTTCAAATAGCTATGTTTACATTTATAGATGCCGTTTTATTTATAGATACAACTCTTGATTTTGTCACACAGTGAAATATTAAGACATACATATTATTTAAAATGTTTTATATGTCAAATATTACTTTGCACTTGTATATAAATAAATATAAAATACTAAATAACCTTTTGTAAATAATAAAGCTTTCCACAATTCAATGAGTACAACACTGAAATAATCCTAAAGTGAATGAGAACATAAAATAATATCAAATGGACCATTGTGATATTGAGTCAGAACGCCGAAGAAAGGCAAAGGTGAGCTAATTTTGTCCGTTTTATGCTCGTAATTATTAGGCCAAGGCAACAAAAAATAAAGTAAAAAAAAATTCGTATTATAAAAGTAAAATATTTTAATTAATTGTTGATATTATAACAACCATTGGTCTTAAAACGCTGTAATAAAAATGCTAAGAAATACAAGTTCATTTACTGAAAATCAGTTGTACAAAATAACGTTTGGGCCAAAACATAAAAGCTACTCTGCAAACTTATTTAGTTGAATTTGAGCTGCTGTCTTACCTCCATGTGAGGCGAGGTGAGCATGTCGGCCTAAAGAGGTTACCATTTAGCTGATTTTCTCTTTTTTAAACTTTCTTATTTAACCTTGAACTACATTTAGATTTGTATGATAAACTCATTTAAATAGGCCCCGCTCTCATTGCCTCATAGGTCGCCCGGCCTCCTGATCAGCTCCACATCATCACTTCTTGTCACACAAAATCCAGTAGGCTAATGTTTGGGGAAGTAAAAAGGTGAGTACATTATTAGTGATCTTAATAAGACAAACCAACAGTCACGTGAGCAAAAATAAATTAAAATAAATAATAAAAAGATGGATATTTGTATAACTCTATGATGTAGGCCTATAGACTATTTATGCAGAAATATATGAATGCGAGCGGTTTGGTTGGTTTATCCTCAACTTTCCTTGCTGTTCCATTATTTCATTGTCAGTCTCGTTGAATTTATTTGAGTCCAAGCATTTTAATTCTTTACGTTAATTTCTTTCTATTACTATTGTTAAAGCAAAGTTGCAGCTGACCTTATTGTGTCAGTCTTTTGTGAAGGGCCCTTTCATTTATTTTTTTTGGTTTTCTTCAACCAGTTAAATGTGTGTGATAAACGCAAGTAATTCCTATAGAACTTATCATGCTGAAACTCAGACGAGGTCTTGTTTTCGTTTCAGATGCTTACTGCGTAAAATGTAGCATCTCCTTTCCTCTTGGGGTCTCAGTTGCCCATAACAAAATCTCATTTAGGCCTAGACTTTCATCCGACTCTCTAATCCAAAATCTGCATGGTATATGTTACATTTCTGTCTAATTTACTTACCTTATTACTTCACTTTACATACTCTCTCTCTGTATGTAGGTTATATAGACCCTGTCTCTGCAGTGCCGTGGTTTATCAGCTGCTCCGACAGACCACAAAACAACCTGTCAATTTAATGAATCATCAATCAGTACTTTGGCCTATTTTTCAGAGCAATTTTTAATCGTGAATATAAATCAGTAAAAGCAGTTCTGTTCGGATGTCGAGGCCACGTCCAACGCAGATTTCACCCTCAAAAAGGTGTCGCCGCAGTTTGCAAAAAGGCAGCCGCCGTGATCACCTCACAAAGTTTTGCCCTACATCCAGACACAGGAATGCTGTGGCGCTGCTCCAAACGCAGCTCCATTATTATTTCAGATCAGACGCACGGCCGTATGCTGTATGTTATGCTTCTGTAAACCTGCCATATGCCTGGCTGCACGTTCGGACACTTAAATTCTGCAGGATAATAACCATCCGAATGACATGTAAATAAAGCGGCCGTTCCACCAAGCGAGATACCATAACCTACCTTACACCGCTCAGTCTGCAGCAGGAGCGCCTTAAAGCCTCGACAGCGTGCAGCAGGAGACGAGACAAGGCAAAGGACACATGTGAATACGCTCGGAGGCCTTTAATGACAGCACAGCGGACTGCTTCTGCTCTCTTCACAAGATGGACAAGAAACGGCGAGTCGTGGCACGGAGAGCGACACACGCACAAGTTCAACGCCGCACGCTTCAGCTCTGATGTCAACACGCACTGTGGGAACATTGTGGACGTGCGCCTCCCCTTGATCTTATTGAGGAACTGCAGCTTTGCCTTCTGATGGTAACAGGTAGGGCAACATTTTTTGCAACTGTAATGGACGGCAGTGTCTAAAAAACTAAGGGAGCATTGCTACTATCAACACCCTGATACACGCACAATTGGGGTCGATGTTATGAGCTTTGTCTCCCTTTACAGCATGGTTAAATCTTTCAGGGAGTGAGTGTTACATCCATGCACTTGCCCTGTGCGTCTATTCTGTGTTGGCGTTAAGAGTGTTGTTTGAAAAGTATATTGGCAGTTCTTGTTACAAGAAAGTGGACTTCAGTTCGGTAATACATGATTTTATGGGTGTGTCTTACACTGGCACTCTATAGGCCTAATTTATCGGCCTTGGACAGTTTCAGCACCACGGAGAGCAGCCAGGGCTGTGTCAGATCTGCAGGACTGAAAACATAAGGAAATGTGGACGTGCATGTGTGTTTTATAAATTTACAATACAAATGTGTTTGTTCTGAGACTCGTGGGCTCCCTGTTGTAGCCTAATTCAATATGTATTGCCCTACACTGTATAAGCCACTGATTATATCAGTCCACAACGGACGTATTTTATTGGACAAAATTCAAATTTGGTAACATGCTTTTCCTAAGTTAGTACCTATGCTGTTTGATTTACAGCAGCATTTACAGCAAGAATGTGTCAAATTGCTCATAAACACACTGCGGTCAGCAGATGTCGCTCTTTGTGAATACTGTCAGTACAACATCCTGTATCCGCATTCTGTTTGGTATTATAGGCTCAACCAAACCAAATAATTACAATCATAACTTGAGTTAATCATTGCCACTGATGATGATCAAACGTGTTAATATTCCTGTGTTATATATTATGCTTCTTAGTAAGGTGTAATCCTTTGTCAAAGTGCTCTATACGTTATCGTGTGAGCAAATTAAATTCTACTTGTAAAAACACAGAGAAGCCCCTTCTAAGGTGATTAAAATAGTTTTTTCTCTGCTTTGGACCCCAATATTGCAGCTGTTTTGGCTGTATGGATTTAATGCGGTGCTTCAACATCAGTTTTTTTAGAGGCAGAGCAGCGAATGTGACCTGAATGCAGGGCATGACTTAATGGGATGAGACGCAAAACTCATTCAAAACAGTCTCTTGAAGAATCTGAAATGCTTTCGCAGCCTTAGTCATCGCAGCCATATGATTTTTCTAGGCCCACCGGACTATATGCGGCTGCATTTTTTAATGTGAATCTGTTTTTTTTTTTTGGAGTAATGCCTTGGTTACAGTAAGATGCGATTTTGAGGAGGGACAGTCATGGATTTAGGATTTCGTTTGTTTCCTTATAACGTGAGATCGCCGCTGATAAAACACCATGGAGTGATTGACATACAGTAACTGGGTTTTGGGAGTGAGGAGATCGACCCTTTGGTCCATCGGTTGCCTGTATCTCAGTGCTCCAATCCTGCGTTTTTGTTGACGGAGCCCCTTGGCAATCGGCATTATTTTCTCTCCGTCTGTGGCTAGTGGGGGAGGCGGAGAGAGAGCCGCGGTGGAAGGCGCCGTATTAGCGTTATAGCTGCCGACCAGAAATATTGCTTTATTTTTTAGAATGAAACGCGGCTTATGTTTTGCGACCGGACTACCAAACTTGTGGTTCACTGCAGCATTTTGCGTCTTTTCCCTCCGCTGCAGATGATACAGGAAACCATCATAGCGGTACCCCATCACTGCAATTTTTGGGCAAAGATAAGAGTGGCGTCGTCTTGCAGTTAAGGCTACTATGGCAGCATAGGGGGCATCTTCTGGAGGGGAGAATCCGCCAATTCCTTGCTTAGCCTATCTACAATGCCTTATTATTAGCAGAACGCAGTGACTGGATTTGAAACCCAGCATCATCCCGCGGTTTCCCCGTTTCAAAGCTGCTGTTTACCCATTGAAAATCACTCGAAAAAGCAGCGGATCCCGATGGCATGGACACTTATGCAAGGTCTGCCGCGCTGCCGTGCTACTGGAGCCTACTTGCTGTCTCTTCATTCAACCCAGCTCCATCGCCATCGCCCCGCAGCCGAGAGAGCCCTGCCGCAACGCGACCAGCGACCACCGAGCCAAAGCAGGCGGCATGAGGCTTGATTCAGTACATTTATCCATGCTGGTCATCGGGGTCTCATTCGCCTGCTACTCCCCGAGTTTGAATTCCCTGCAGGACCAGGCTTACAAATCCGCCGTGGTGATCGAGGGCAAGGTGCAGTCTACGCCTGTGAACATCTCCGCGGAGCCATACCGTGTGAATGTCAAAGTGCTGGATGTTTGGCCCCTAAACAGCGGGGGTCTGGAGCGAGAACAGCTCGTCACCGTGGGGGAATTTGGATCTGAGGCTCCGTGCACCAAAGTGAAGAAGAACCACAAGTACATTTTTTTCATGGACCCCACTGACGAGCCCTTGGTTTTCAAGGCATCGTTTGCGCCTCTGGACACGAGTGCAAAGAACCTAAAAAAGGATGTTGGGAAGATCTTGTGTGAGGACTGCGGTAAGTTAATGTATTGTGGATTACCGGTGAAGTCCAACCCGGAAGAATGCACGGTCTGTTAACAGCCCCTGGCTTAGGGCTTTTGGTAACAGGCACTCTGGTGAATTGTGGTTATTATGGCCACAGCATGGTTTGGAGTCAGTGGGTACCAGATAGGTGCCTAAGGGGCGTCTATGCAGCAATTTTCGACAACTCTCGCAGGCTCCCATAGCCCACATGATCAATCAAACTCTCTTTCTCTCTCCCATTCTCTTTCCCCTGAACTGCATCAGACATGCGCCTCGCACTGTTGCTTGTGAGGAATTGCAGTTTGTGTGTATCGAACTACCTGCATCCTGCAAACCCGCATTATACTTTAAACGTTTTAGGCACCTTCTAATGCATCTTTTACTTCCTAGGCTTCGTATACAGATTTCTGTTTTCCCAAATTATCGCTGCTTCTTATATGAACATCGAGCACATGCATTTCATGGACCCGGTACAATTTCAGGACCAGGGACAGCGGCCTGTATCACCGGTATCACGTGTGGAAAATCACGCTGCCCTAAGCAAATTGGCTCCTAGGCTATATTTAGGCTGACGCCCTGCTTTAATGCTTTAATACCCCACACTTTAGCATAATCTATCGTAGTCCAAGTCCTGTATGCTCACATGCATCTTCAGTGCAGGCAGAGGGCTAGCAGTGTGTGCTGTAGTCCTAACCTGGAATCACGTGGATTGTTTTTGAAAATATGAAATTATCAACTTCACCACCCAACACTTTAGGGGTTTCTGTTTTTTAGATTGTTGCACAATTAGTTCATAAATGGACTTTGGTCAGTAGATGTCGCCCTTAGGGAGTAATTTTAAAATCACATCAGGCACATTTTATTTGTAATAAGGCATTATTTATTTATTTTTTAGTATATTTATTGTCACTGATGATATTCAAGTGTATTTATATTGTTTCAGTGGACAACCCCCCCCATGGCTTAATGTAAGATGAAAATCAAGGCTGGTCGTTTTGTTTAGGCTATGGTAGTTATTGATTAAGAACAATGCAGCATACTGTTGCACTGGTGTTGATGCACACAAGTACATCCATTAATGTGCATGTGTACGTGGATACACAGACACACATATTTGTTTAAAAATCGTGCGTTGTTTAGTGACCGACTTCATGGGACGTTCTGTTTTCACTAGGTTTGCTAGAGCCACTTGTCAACAGCTCAAATGCCACAGAGAGTGTCTTTCTTGCAGGGTAAAATGAGTCTCTACTACTTTAATTATAAAGTAGTGTCAGTGTCTTGTAACTGGATCTTAAACACCTCTCAGTGCTTGTCACCGAGCCACTCCTTTCCTTGTGTCTACAACTAATGTCCCATGCTGGTCAGCCTGCAACACAGCTTCAAAATGAGAGGCAGCTCGTCTTCCATACTTTGATTGTTTTGAGCCTGTTAGAGCATATGTCACACATATGATAAAAAATGTCTGGTTCATACATTTGTACTTACACTCAAGTGTTGTGGCCTAGAACATGATGTGTGCCCTGTACCGCCGCCTTCTTAAATCCTCTTAGTCTGTACTCATGGGACACAAACGCTCCCCTCTCTTCTTGATTTTGCCACGCTCACTCTGGCTTTTAAACTCATCATCCCATTAGAGAGGTAACACAAAATGGGCCTTATTACCTCTTGAGTTCCTTGAACAGCCCAAACATCCCCCGTCAATTCTTCTGCCACTTAACAAAGCTCATCAGTGACGTGATCAAACTGGCACGGCCACCTCACTGTATTACCTGAGAGAGTTGCCACGCCCGCTTCCTGGCCCTATGTAGATCTCTTTTATTCAGTTCAAAGTACCCAACAACATAGCCAATGTTGCTCGGGTGGGCCATTGTAAATGAGGGGCTCCTTTCTCAGTGTAATTAATCTCATCGCTGTTTCTTTTCTGACCCTGCCTCCTCCCCAATCATGCCATTTTCATACAGACAGATAAACAATCAGTCCCTTGACATTATCTTGTCCCTTTGAGCCCCCTCCTTCAATCAGCAGGGACTCAAAATCAGCTATGTTCTGTTGACTGCCTTTTCCCCTCATATTACGTTCCCTAACACCATATCAGTGCATCTATATTATGGGCCACTATGTCTTGACCTTAAACCCTGAACTGCTGCATAAGCAGCTTTGTCTGGGCCCAAACATTGATTCCAGGCCCAATTAGCACACATCCCAAACTTGCCTTGAATCCCCCTCGTGCAGAGGTACACAAGCTCCCATGTGTGTGAACCAGGGGACTGAATGTACATTCTGTACAGCTCTCACAGTGACAATAACAGGCTACCTACAGCGCTTACCACCTGCACCCCTTCCTCAGGACTCAGTCAGCTGGGAGCGCTGGGTTCCTGCCAAAGAAAAAAAGAAAACACCAAGAAATACTGTTCTTCTGATATAGAGTACAACAGACATATGCAAACACAGGCTCATGTTAAGCTATCAAATCTTTCCCTCAAGCAGATCACGTTGTATCTGGGTGGAACTGCAGCACTGTCTCTGACATTACTGTACTGTAAAGAAAAGACAACTGTTAGCAGTTAGCATATCATGATTATCTTCTGTCTCCAAACTTTGTTGACCCTGTGCTTATATACAATGTAGTGCTTTTTTATCAACTGAGGGTATGTCATGAGATGACAGAAAAGAAAATGACATCTTTCTTAATGAGAGTGGATACGTTATGAGTCTGACAATTCTGTACTTAGAACTGTAATTTTAAGTATGTCACATCTGCTGTTGAGCTTTTACTATTTAGCATATCAATAGTGTTTTTGTCCTTCATGGCTCAGTCTAAATCAAAAGTAAGTGAGGCCCCTAGCTTTTTGTCTATCCATAGACCCCATGGAGGAGACCTACATAATTGCAATTTGTGTGTGCGTGTGTGTGGGTATATGCAGACTGGTGGGAGCATTGTATCAGTAAAAGACAGTACAAATCCGTGCAACACTTACACAGCAAAAAAAAAAGATAAAAGGTCGTCTGAGTCGAGGAGTAACACATCTCCCTAAAACCGCCTTCATACTTGTAATTAACAAACATTATCAAATCATTCTCACTATTGTGAGTATTTATTCATTGCTCATTAAGCCGTTTATTTCTCTGAAGTAAATTAATGTAACAGTGTTGTTGTGAATGCACACTCTGTCACTAATCCGTCACTGTGAAGTCCCACTGTATGCAGGTCGCAGCTGCTGCATTGAGGTGGTAGACAGGCAGAATTTTGCCCCGAGCTATGCATCTTTCTGTGAAGTGAGAGAGGTCCTTAGAAGAGCTAGACATAGAACATGAATGACAGCTGCTGATGGCTACTGGGTTCTGCTCTTATACCCACAAGTTTGTCTGGCGGCAGTATTAATCAACAAGCATCTACAGGTTGGTCATTATACCCTAGTAGCACATTCAAGGGCAATTTAGCAAAGAGTTGTTTATTGCGACAAAGGTGCTCATTTACTGTATTTCACCACTGAGATTATTGTCGTGCACAGAATGCGTGGTTGTTTAGATAAGAATGATTGAAGCGTTTTCAACTGTCAATGCTGTAGTGTCTCTAGCTCAGGGCATAGGTACAGGCTAATGAGATTGACCAGCAGGAAGCATGGATTTGTTTCGACTAAGGTTATGCTGTATGTTTGTGTTTCTATGTTCACTGGGTCATTTAGACTTTCTGCTCTGCCGAATCTCCGCTCGGCTACTCTACTCCGACAAGAAAGCTTGATGTATATTTATAAGATGTATGAAAAAAGGGCACGGCCATTTTCAATAATTGGCCCCTCATTTTCCTCTCCTATTAGACACTTTCTCACAATCACTCAGATTCGTAGTCCACATTTCTAAAGACATAATTTTACAAGCTATCATTATGGCAGAGTGAACATATTGGGTCTCTATCTTTTGTGTCTACAAAAGTCACAATTCTGCAGTGACAGACCAGTTTTCATGGTAGAGTTGAGGTTCACTGATTCAGGTCATGGTTGATACCTGTTTGCAGAGCACAGCTGTTACAAAGCAGATGTGTGATGAAAGTTTGTGAAGTGTTGTGCCTGGAGCCTTTCAGTCACTGGGCTTTAATACATCTTAAAAATATCGAATCGGGGGGATTTCATCAGGTGGTGTTTATGATTGTTGCTGCCTAGTGTTATGCTACAACGTGTGTGGGGGAAAAAACAGCCTCTGTCTTTTCATAGTCTTGAATTGAGTGTGTTGAACTTGCAACAGCGATTCAAATAATCAACTCTATTTTTACTTTTACAACAGAAATATCAGTTATGAGATGAAAGAAGATTCGTAGCTAAATTAATTCCTTCTTTGCAGAGACACGATTGCCACAGATTTGTTTGGTAGTAGTGTTGTGTAGGCCAATATTTTGTCTAGTTCACTACAGTGTCAGTTGATTCATTTAATCTGTAAAGCACTGTGAAGCTCTTAAGAATGATGCATGTTTGTTGAGGTTAGATGACTAATACAGGAGTGATGAATTTAAATTCCTGTTCTGCTCCAACTTCTCAGCATTTACTTTGAAGCGCTTTAAATTCAGCAGTCCTTTCAAATTGCATCAGTCCAGGCTTTATCCACATTATCCATCTAAAAAGTCAGACATTTTCTGCATCATATTTTCTTAACTGGACTTAAAACTCATACAGTATAATTATTTGCCTTAATGTTTCATCCTCAAACTAATTTGATAGTATAGTATAATTGCTCTAGTGTGTTTATTGTGTGTGATTTTCTGCACTATTTTGTATGTAAATAAATACATAGACAAGTGTAGATGCTATACAGTCCTATTGTGCTTAGCTAAGTGTGCAGCACCTACTGCTGCTGTATAATTAATACAGCCCTGCAATAATCAGGGTAAAGACATGGTGTGTGTTAAGAGGATCTAGTCTACTGTAGAGCTATGCAGTTAGTTAAGCTGTATTTCACTGTCATATCACACTAACAAAGATGTTAGCCAAAATGTTTTGCTGGCATTGCCCAACATTCATACATTTCTAGGCTTTCATGCAAACATACCATTGATAGCTCAGTGGAGCTCTTACTGAAATATTTGCTTAAAAAAAATCCATGCCATTTTGTCAGCAAAGCACAGCCACTTCAGTTACAACTACATATTATACCAAGAGAAACATTTCTGATTTGCTAGTTTGTTATTGAAATCTATGTTCCTCCATTCTTTTTTTTTTTCCACACGCAATTTAGGAATTGTACTTAAAGCTACACCTTACAGCGAACGAGTAGCTCATAACAATATGCTGATGAATATAGTGTGCTGTCGGAACAACTCACCTCCTTCGTTTGGTGTCATTGGATTTTTGAATGTGGTTAAACACAAGCTTTGGCATATAAAAGTCTTCACAAATGAGGAAAATTAACACTTAAATAGTTTTAAAACACGATACAGTCATCATTAGTAAAGAGCTTTGGCCTAGGCTAACCTGTGTTTCTTCAGTTACCGGCTTAACATTGTGCTAGATAATATAAAAGGCAGCATACCAAAGCAAATTCCCACAACTGTAAACTGAGTAAGTGTGAGATTTACAAATACAATTATTATCAATAAGCAAAATAGAACTTAATGCTAGAGGGTTTAAATTTACTTTCATTGATTTTTTAGGGGCCATTTTGGTACAGAGGAACATCACAACAAGCTGACAAACACATAAACCTGACATTATCTGCTTGCATGTTTTGCAAACAGCATACTGTGAAGATTCACAGCCGTCGTGTTAGTCAGATCTGGAGAAGCGTTTTTGGATGACAAAGCAAGTCTGGTTGCCTTTGAATTAGCACTTTTAGTTATGTGTTAGCAAACAGTTGCCTTATACATCCAGCGAACACAGAGCAACATTAGCATTAATTTGGAGTTGGGTTTCTGCCTATCTTATAAATGAACTAACTAGACTTGCCATTTCTGGTTGCAGGTATTTTCAAACTCATTGCCAGTCGAATGCCTGTATTTGATGTCTACCAGTAGCATTACTATGTGTTGTGATGAAGACTCACTGGCATCCCACATTAGCTGATGTAATATCCATCTTGATTTTGGGTGACAGAGTAGATCTTTCTCAACGTGTACAGTTTGACTCGTCATACCAAGACAAGGATGTGTAACAGGCAGCAGTGGTTGCTCTGATGTTCCAGTAAGCTATAAACCAGCACGCACAATATCAGGGGACATGCTCACCTAAATGGAATGCAGCCATTATTAAGGTTATTAGTTACACAAAATGTCTGCCTCGAGAGAGGTCTAAGCAGCTTGTCTGGCATTTCACACTAGCAGACCTCTGACGAATATATCCAGAATGTGATAACGTCACAGATGAGAGCACGGCAGGGTGACAAGGTATTAAAATAATCCTGCCAATGTCCATATTTGAGAAAATTATGCGAAAAGTTAGAGAAAAAAAAATCAGATTCATCAGTGTCTTTTTTGGGTGTGAGAAAACACTGAAATCCAATTAAATTTGGTATTTTCCTCTCTCAGTCTCATTTTAACGTTAGTTATATTGCTCCAAAGTTCATATTGAGCTAGAGGAATTCCAACAACAGGAACTGTGTGCATGGAGATTTTCAGGATTACACTCAAAAGGCTTACAAAAATAAGAGAGTGAAAAAACGTGTTTTGATAGACCACAGCAAGCCAAAAACCTTGGATTATACTGTACAAACTCTTATCACAACAAAAAGACCCACTTCTGATAAAAAATGACTCCCTTTGATGAGCTGCAGCGCTGTTTGTATGTGAAAGCTCTGGACATGACACAAAACTAAGTTGTTATCACTTTCTAATTCTACTCTAATGTGCTGCACCACAGAACTAAAGTACTATCAGCCATTATGAGTGGTTTAACATGAGTTTAGTTCTACATGAGTGGTTTAACCACTCTACTGTGACAGATATTTTCCACAGTTTTGAGTGTCTGTTTAACATGCCCTTTGATTTCACACACACCAAAGCAATGCTTTGGATGATTATAAATTTCCATGCTGTAATACAGAATTATGTCTGGGCTCATGGAGAATAATGGGCTTACTCAAAGTTCAGCTGGATAAGAACTATGAAAACAAGTCTGCAATGCCATGCAGTTTAGGGCTTGTAATTTTATATCAAATTAATCAGATGCTCCTCATAACGGCAAACTGCTTCAGTGAGATTTTCAAAGAATTTAAAGTATTTGTTAGGTGTTGACACTGGGGAGGTTGGGGAAGTAACAGCCAGCAAAATGGTCCAAAAAAGCGGCAGATCATTCGTTTTCTTAGTTAAAACCTGATTAGGGAAAATCTGCACATCTGACATCAATGGCAAAATATGCATTGTGCATTTAAAACATGTTTTATCTCCTTAAAGTATTGATATTTTGTATTAATAATCAATAATAATATGTTCGTATATTTCAGGTTAGTAATAAATCATTTTTTCCTTCTATTTTTAAGGTAATTTTGTATGTACAATAATTTCAGCAAAGAGGGAAAGATACGATTATGAATAGCATGTAGCATCATTAAGTGGTGGATTTGTTGGTTCATCTGCAAGTTCCGCTGCAGGCTCCTTCTACCAACTTTTATCAACCAAGGCTATGTGCATTTGCATTACTAGAAACTCACCATGATTACAGGTGTTTCATGTATAACACATACCTCTTTTTTTAAAAATCATTGTGTATCACCTACAGTACTGCTGCAACACTGCAGCTTGCAAACAGCTGGCTGAACTCAGACATCAGACAGAGGAGCAGGATTGGGTCGGCTGCTGGTGGTGTGGATGCAGATTAGTCTTACAGTTAGTACATAATGTCACAACCAATAATCTCCATTAATCTCTGGCTTGAATTCATAAAATGGGATGAAAGCTGCTTTCGGAACAGCAAAACTATTTAGAACAGAATTTTACTATTTTCAGAGAGGACACAGATTTATGTCTTACAGGTTTGGTGGTAGAATTGCATTTGCATTTGTCTTATACTATCAGTATTAAACCACGAGATTAACATGTGGTATCTGTGTGTGATTCCACGGCTACATCCACTAGGTCTGAATGAAGAACATGCCTTATATCAAAGTAATGATGAATAGTAGGCCTATAATTGGAGAGTAGTCAGTGGCTATTTATATGCAGACTTTAAGAGGTTATCTTGAAATGATTATAAGAGCACTTAGATGAAGACAGGGGTCATGTAAACATCTTAAATTAATTATATTACCATATTACTATGATCTCGTGTTTGTGAAATTATTATTGTTGTGTTTAGCTTCATTATTGGATGGTTGTTTGGACATTTGATTACTGCTTTGAGTAAGCATTCTCATCACAGATGTCACAAGTTGCAACATTTGCCAAATAACTTATGGTTATCTATGGTATTTCTAGAACATCTAGAGCATCAGACTTTATTTACATCAAGCATTCATTCCATAAATCTCAACATCAGATAAACTGCAGTAAGCTGAACAGGAAACACAGAGTCACAGTTCCACTTGCATTAAAGTTGCAATCGTAATGAAGTAACACTATAATGGAAGATATTTTGCCAGTTGCAGAACTGAAATAACTCTTAAACGTTGATTTTTAATCCTTTATAAAGTTTAGTTATTTTGACTGTGTCCCTTTGTATCACTATAGGCTACTGTTACTGCCCAGCACCAAGCAGCTGTTCAGTAACAACCAGACTTATATATACTGCTATAACTGTAATCTGAGATGAAAAAGAAGAATTTACAGTAAATGCCATACTAAACAAAACAGCTGTCTAACAAAAAACATTGCAGTATTTTGGCTTTAGCCTCTGTGGTCGCAGTTTACATCCTGCCTCTCTGCTTTTCCAATAATTAGGACTCTGAATCTTTCAACCCAGTGAAGAATGTTGCCTTCACCACAATGAGGCAGTATATGATCAGGATCAGGACCAGGAAGCAGGAGAAACAGCGAAAAGTTGAAAGGGATGAGTCCGTTGGGAATGTCACAGCAGTTGTTAGACTCCCTGCCCCTGCGGCTGGAGCTGTGTCAAAAACACTCAAAAGCCCACAGTCACTGCACAGTCCGGGAGATATGTACAAGATAACAACTGTGAAAGTCACTGCCATTTGGATTTTACTTTGTTCACAAAAGGAAGCCATCTTTATAGTGTTCGACCTATGCTGTTAATACTGCAGTCTGCTATAAGCGGATGTGTTCTTTTGACTAAACTAACCGTAATGGTGTCCCTCAGGGAGAAGCAATCATGTACAGTGTTGGACCGAGGTCAAAAAGATGCCTGGTAATAACTCTGAGCAGTTGTGTAGATAAAAACATCCATGGCTGCCCCCAGTGCTGGATATTTCCCAAAAAAAATAAAGAAACAGTAACTTTTAAATACAACAGTATTAGATAAGATTGATACCTTACAAACATGGTGTGCTGAATACAGTTTTCTTTCTTATTTGAAGCACAATTCACCAGTCATTGAACAATATAAGGCACATGCCAAAATATCCCTACAGACAAAATCACAAAAAACACAAAATCTACAATGAAATGAAAAACTCAAAAACTCAGGACATGAACCTGCTTTATAATATGACCTATTCATTTTACCACTGTGTTTATATTGGCCTGCTCTTTATGACTTGTATCCTTCTGCTTTGTGAAGGCAATTTAAGTTTACCCTGCCTTTTGAATCATTCAGTAATTTGCAGCTATCTTGGGCTGCAATACTCTTCCTTCACAGGCTGCAGCCAGTGCATGTAATTAAATATTTAAAACGTTTTTTTCTGTGCACAGCATGAAAGGTTGTCGACAAAGTTAACCCTTTAAAGTCACAAATAGCATCAGTAATAAACAAGAAATCAGGGGCCTGAGTAAAAAAAGACTGCAGGAAGTCTAAACATACACTATGTACTGTACTGAACACATGTAGGTGTACAGAAAATAAGGTCTCTTTGTCTTGCACTGTATTTTAGCATGAAGACCACAGCATGGATTTGTCATTTTGCAACCAGAAAACAAAAACAGAACAGAAAACAAATCAATCATTCACCATCATTAATAAAACATTATTGTCCGTCTGTTTTGGCATGGAGTCTGGAATGTCTTATACTCAGAAAATAATGTTGTTTTCTGGCCTTAATTTGTACTACATATATGTGGCCAACAGACTGACAAATACTTTGGAGAAAAAAAGCTGCCAATAATTGGTTTCAGGGCCATTAGCCTCGTTTCATATGCATTTGGCTTTGTTTACACCTATCTACGGCTCCATTTTTAACCCTGTTTAGTCCAGTAATCCAGCTCTGGATCAATGCATGTAAATGGCATAACCCAGGTAAGCTCATTTTTCAATTATCTGAAATCTGATTAAGCTGCTTGGCTCCCTCCAATATTAAACTGGTTACTGTGGCATGTAAAATATTTTTTTCTACCTACTTCTGGTACTTGTCTCTGCAAACTCATACTGGCACAGGGTTAGATTCACAGTTGATGGATACTTCTTATGAACAGTATAATTGCCTGTAACACCAGGCTTGTTGTCAGGACTGTCAAGATCACACAAATTACTGTTGAGATCAACATTGTTTTGGCATGTTGTTGAAGTAACCTACTATTGCTCAGTCCCAAGAAGGAGGGTGAAGCTGGCGGGCACACATTTCCATGTTCTTTCACTTGTAGATTTTTCTAGCTGTGGGCGTAGCACCACAGCAAACACATTCCATAATATTCCATAAACTGGTTTATGGGTGACAACAGGAATCCTCAATTGCAGGATATTAAAGGTTTGTGTAAACAGCTTAATGTCTTCAACCCCATCTTCATTTTTTTTATAATGCAGTGTCAAACAAAAATTTTGAAAAATAGGTGCATTGTCTTGTTGCCAATGTCAATGGAGTTCAAACTTGAGCAATGTCGCAATTTTCATTAATTCAGGTGTAATGTCTGGAAAAACAGCACAAAAGCAACACATATCACGTTACTTGGGAAATTATGAATTTACGACATGGCAATGTGTTTTAGCTGGAAGGTGCAAGGAAAATGTCTACTCAATTGTAAAGTTGGCAGAATTAGCACAGTCCTACTATCACTCAATTACTATTGGGTTTCCAAATAGTAAGGTAGTATCAAAGCGTATTGTAGTGTATGCTACATGTCTACATTTGTGATGGTGTGTGTGTGTGCGTGTGCTTTTTGTGTTTGGTCAGTGGTGCTTTGGTGAGTCTGTTTAAAGGTGCATGGAAGTCAGTGCTGTTTAGAATGTGCTGCTTGGAGAACTGATTTATTACAGCAGTTTGTGCATGAAATCTGCTCGTCAGTTATTCATTTGTAGCTCTGGGTGCTTCTTCATTGCAGCGTCTCCTCACCAAGGTGTCAGGTAGATTCACAGGAAGCAGCATGACACTGAAGGACAGTACAGGAGATAAACTTTCACTGCAGACTCACTCTCTGGCATTCATTTACTATAGGCCCCAGGCCATTGCTTCAATCTCATCATGCGCCAGTTTCTAGTCCTAGCCTGGTTGTATCTGCAGATTTGAGCATGTTATGTTATGTCATGATTTGATAGCAGTAACAACAGTCTTTTGGCTGTTTTTTTAGGTCATGTTATGGTGATAGAGTTTGTTGTTCCAGCACAGGAAACTGGGACTGACATGCTACTTACAAAACTATGTTTACCCACTTATTCTCAAAGTAGTACCTCTACAGCCTTTTTTAAAACATACATAAACTAAAACTAACCTCTTCCAACTCTATTTGTCTTCACTGAGGTGACTGAGTTTACATTCAGAGAGTTTCATAAGGAATGCAAGCAATTTAACTCGATTTTTTCCCATGTCTAGATGCTTGCCAGTGCTTGGGTGTGTTATTCTTTGGGTAATTGTCTGTATTTCTGTAAAGTGCATTTGCTATAATTCTGTGTCGGCAAGCATATGCATGTTTTCCTGCGTCAGTTGTAAGATGGCTAGTTTCAGAAGCTTGTGTGTGCAGTGATTCAAGCTCGAGTAGTGCCATGTAGTCCTGAAAAAATATCATACGTCGAAGTGCGTGTTTGTCCAAAAGTGTAATATAACTGTCAGTTATAAATGTCCAGAGTGGGCTGACAGTGTCCATGACAGGAACTTCAACAAAACGATAGGGAACAAAAGGACCATGGGAAGGGCAACTGTGTTTGTGTGCAGCGTGCAGAAGTGTTGAAAAGAGGGGCTGCCGGCACTCCCGCTGGGCGCCTCCCGGTGTGTTTAAGGGACGTGTCCGGCCATGTTCACCCCACACACACAGTACATATCCTGAGAGAAGGTTTGTTTCCTCAGGTATGTTGTAGGTGTGGATTGATGTGCGTCTTAACATGAAAAGACTTTAAACAGAATGGAATGGCTTGTTAGCAGTGTTTGGAAGTGGACCAGGAGAAAATCATGTCTCCCTCAATAGTGAAGGGGTCTCCTACTTTGAGGCAGAGGTTCGTTTCAGCAGGGTTAGAGAAAACATGCGTTCATAGCAGTGTGGAGATGAATTGCCTAATTCTGTGGTCCGTGATTGAGTACCATCCTGAACAGAGGAGGAGCTGATAAAAGATTATGACACTGCTGACTCACAGAAGAATAACTTGTAAACAACTTGACACACGCATTCCTGAATATTTACATTACGTGGATATTTAGACACATTTTAATTCACCGTCATCCCACTATGAGATGACCAGATACTTGACACAGACATACTCACACACACACACACAGTGACTCTTGTGCTGTTTGTGTTTCTAAAAACTGTGACGCCACCAAGTTGTAAATCCTGGAACTTTTCCAGAGAGAATGATTTGGGAAAGATAGCAAAAGATAGTAAATCCCCACAGGGGATTCATTCATATTCATAAGGGGCATACTTAAACTTGACAAATAACACACCTGAATGGTTAAATTCACATGCAAAATACAGTGCAAGGGACAAAATAGTGTTTCTAATTTAGATAATTATTAAATATTAAGTTCTGATAATTAAAGATAAAAGCATGTATGTCTGTCTTTGATCACTCCTGCATGTATGTGTGCGGGTGTGTGTGTTTTGGTAGTAAGCTGTTACTCTATCCGTTACCCTTGCTTTCTTCTGACCTTCCACCAGTGCTGCTCATTATTGTGTTGCTCTAATCTGGAGGGGACAGGACTGGGTGCAGAAGTGTATTTATCTTCCTGCACAAATAGGACCTCTTTCCGTCTGGTCCCTGCTCAGCTTGTTGTTGAAAGATAGTGAGCAGCGTAGAGCAAGCTTCAGTGTGTGAGTGTGTTTGTGTGTGTGTGTGTGCGCACGGGTGAACTGAGATGTGTCCCAGCTGGCCCACGGACCAGCACACTCACCATCACCTCATTGCAGCAAATGCAGACAAAAGAGGAATATATCTCCCCTGTGATATTGATACCCCTTAACTCCGGGGGTGTTTTACCCTAAATGAGAAAGCAACATTCCTCACAGAGGTCTGCTGTACTTGTAAAAGCCAGTAAGATCAGTGTTACAGAAAGTCCCTGTAGTGTGAGCCCTGTAGCCCCATTTCCGCTTTTTCTCCATCACATCTGTTGGGATGTGTACTTTTGCTACTCATTGTCTAGGCATGTTTCTTTTCATTCCCTCGTTGTCTCCATGACATTAGGCTTGCAAGCAGGCAGTTATCATAGTGCAAATGGCCATGGGCCAGGAAACCACTGTAGGCAAGCCAGCACTACAAAACAACACAAAATGTACCATGAAAAATAATACAAAGGATGGCTTCTCTTTTTATCCTGTCAAAACTCTGTAATGCCATTCTGATAAAACTACTGGTCAACTGTTTGAGCTCGATTTTGTACTGTGGCCAACACGTTGACACTAACCTGCGCTCCCCTCAGCACTTCATCTTTATCCACACTAACATGGTTTACTATTATATCATTACTACATGGCTTTTGAGCAACAATTAATACTCTGTTGGCTAAAACTCAACTATTAGATTTTAGGCTAAAGCTTTGGTACTGCTCCTCCATCACTAAGCAGCTCATACTGCCAGTGGCTTGCCTGTTTAGAACTGTTACAGCTTCAGCTAGCTTTGACCTTCTTCTTAGTACTGGGGTTGTCAGTCACTGGTGTGCTTGGCGATGGACTGAACTGCTTCTAGAGGAGTGGAGAGGGATTCGTGGGCCTGGGCAGTCATCTTGTCCCTCTGAGATGACCCAACCACAGCCCTGGCTTCCTGTCAGCCATGTCTGGCTTGCCAGAGCACAGTGTGTGGCCACCCTGGCAGCATCAACTGGGGCCACTCTCTTGCCCACTTATCAAGCATCACTCAATTTGAGACCGCCTTGATCTGGGCTTACGCCGCCAAAGCATGATCTAAGCTTACACATGCGTAGTGGCCTGTTTTCCAGGAAAAGCCTACATTGGTGAAAAACAAACAAAGAGATAAGACAGACTCTTGATAAGCCCAAGCTCAGCCATGAGAGGCAAAAGCAGAAATGCAAATGATTTGACCAAAAAGCTGGTTTCACTCTGTGTGAAACTCCTCACAGTGTCCTCATTGTGACATGTTTGTGCTGCTCTAAAAGCACATTCTGGAGATAAAGGACAAGTGCAGAGCGCAAAAGGAATTTGATTTGATGCGAAGAATGCAAAAGCAGAGAGCGGATGCACGCATGTTTTTGAAGGGGGACGGTTGCTGATAAGAGCACAACCTTCCCGTGTTTTCCCTTGTGTAAATTTACATTTCTGCAGTTTAAAGTCGATTTTAACCATGTATGCAAAGGTAATTGATAGATTAATTTACAAACATTAATTTTCATGTATCGTTAATTTATTTAAATACACGATTCAAATGTTTATTTACAATTGCAGTCATGGGTCTGGAAACATTGTGACAGCTGGGGAATCATCTTTCCTGAGATAAAGATTGTGAATTGCAAGTGTGCACGTACAGACAATAAAAACGATAACATTTATGTCCATACTGTAGATTGAAAATTCTCATTAATTGAATGGATTTTTATTATTTTTATTATTTTTTTCACACATTCAAAATGATATGCAGTGATGGCATGCAAGATGTTTAGTCAGCTGGTTTTAGAGTGAAAAATGTGTGCGCAATGGAAAAAAACCCCAAGCCCGGTGTTATGCTGTGATTCAGATGTGGTGTCTTAAGAGTCCATTTCGTAAATGAAGTATGCTTTTATACAGGGAAATGGTTTGTATTAGGTACACTTTGAGTGGAAAACAGGACCATCAATGACCCATGTGCTTCTTCTATTTACATGTGGATGCACCTGTGTGTTTGTATGCGTATATGTATGTGCGTGTTTGAGGGGGTATGTTTGTATTTGAGTGTGACAGTGTATACTTTGTCGGCCCGAGGACACTTAGATTGAGTGTGTGTTGTTCTCTCTGGTGAGAGCACACATATGTGTTTGCATGAAGACCTGGTTCTATGTGGGTGTGTGTTTGATAAACTGTGAGAGCATGTGGGAGACTGTTTGTCTATTCATCTGGGTGAGAGCAAGAGAGAAAGAGCAGAATGAGGAGGTGGAAGAGATCTGCTTCCAGCCTCTATCTTCAAGTCAATCTGCTCACAGCCACACAAACCTCTTTATCTCTCCGTTAGACAGAAGGGAGGGAGACAGGCAGAGAGAGACAGACAGAGACTCAGAAAAATAAATACGTTTAAAAAGAGGAAAAGTACAGACAGAAAAAGAGATAGAGAGATTCAATCAGGCAGCCTTAAGAAGATAGAGCGGATTTTTGTTTAAGAGGATCATGAAAGTCATGCTCAGACAGCATCTGTCATTAAACATATTTGTGCTATTCAACTATCACCACAATAGCCTATTATGGTCCAGTTAAGAGCCTCTTTGATATCTAAGACAGATATGTAGAGAGTGAGGATGTAGTACGTCAACTTTTTTTGAAAGTTTTATCACCAAGGTTATCAGCAAGCAGAAAATTATTTTACAGTGTTCGGTACTTTAGCCACAGTGGAAGTTGAGTGGCAATTGACATCCTCTGCAGCTTCTTTTCAACTGCACTGTGTCCTCACACACGTGCATACAATACATACAGCACACACACAAACTCTGTCTCTCTCTCACACACACATTACCGCATCACATAACCGTGACTGATGGCAAAAGAGGAGTCAATTTTCAGTCATGAAACACACACAATTGTACCTCAGCGTGGGTGTGTCTGTCTGTCTGCCTGCCTGCAGAACAAGCATAAAGAGCAAAAAATAAATAAATCAACCTAGGCTTAATTGCAGGTCTGACACAAATGTATGGCTGTCATTTGCAGTGCAGCTCTGGCAGCCGTCCAGATAAGGAAGACGATCAGTAAGAGTTTGGAGGCACAGGGATCACATCTGGGGTGTGTGTGTGTGTGTGTGTGTGTACGAGGCTGCCGTGGTGCTGGCCTGTTATTGCAGTATCATGCCCCATTGGCTGATGAGTTGCTATGCTCATCTCTTGTTCCTCTCAGCCCCAATCAAACCTGTCACAATATGAGTCAGCGTGGCCATAAGTGGGAAAGATGCCTCCTACCATTAGATCAATCAGTTATCACACACATCTGTCAGATTGTATCCGGTGTGGAGCCACATCTGAAGCAGAGAGAGGCACTGTGGTGGTGTGATGTGCCCATGAAAGCTGGGTAGTGACAGATGGAGACTGGAATAGAGCTGGAGAACTGAACAAACTGAGAGGCTAAAGAGCTGAAATCTCATTTTCTCAGTGGCCTTGAGAGTGGAGCATGCTCAGTGCTGATGTTTGTCATCTCTCGCTCTCTGAGATGCTACTGCAGTGCTTCCCAGCAGGCTTGGCACAGGCTTACTCATGGACATCTCTCTTATGGAGCGATACAGTGGCCAGGCTGCAGCTGCTCAGTGGATACCTCTCTCTGTGTTTCTTTGTTTCGCTCTCTGTTTCTCGGTTTTGCTCTGTGTCTCTTCATCGCTCTCCTGTCTTACCTTTCTTTTATTCCTGCCTCTCTCACTCTACCTCCCATTGTATTTCGTACACATTATCTCCTACTTTCTCGCTTGCATCCTTTCTTGTTTCTCTCTCCCTGTCTCTCATCCCCACTCCGCCCTTCCACATCTCTCTCACATACTCTAGTTGCTAAGACTGTGGTTACCATGGTGACAGCTATGTGCTGCGGAAACGTCAAAGAACTGAATCCACCCAGGATCACTTCCTTGTTTAACACTTAAATTCTTTCTCGCTGTTTCTCTTTGATTTCTAGCAGCTCTCTGTAAATACCAAACAGCCATGCATGATATTAATTCATCCGTTCATTTGCTATGTTGTAAATGAGGCAGTGAATGTGATTTCTGGTCTCTTTCTGTGATCCTGATCTCAGCTGTTGCTGAGCAGAGTTATTAGTAACACTCATATTTGGAATTTCAGTTGACCTTGGCACAGCTGACCTTGAGAAAATAGCCCCTTCCTCAGGCCTCCAGATGTCACTGACATTGATTTGTGTCGTGTCTCCCTTTAAGGGGGCTTCGCCAGCCCGCCCAGTAACATAAGTCTTCATTGTCTTGTCACATGCTTCTCATCTTCTCTGTCATTCATACAGAGAAGCACCTGCACAGACACCTACAGTACGTACAGTACATATGAACACACATGGACGAAGCAGCAAGACTGGCAGCATCAACCAGATTATATTTATACTCAGAAATGTGTTTTACGCAGTCTCCTTACAACAAATACTACTGCTGGATGAGCAGGTTTTTATGTCAGTAAGCAGGCAGCCTGCCTGTGTTGGTCAGCTGAGGAAGCAGATGCCTTGTTAGAAGGTGAATATCAGCAGGTGGGGCTGTTTTCTGTCATCTGATGAAGAGGACATAATTTTCACTCCCAAATCTCTCTTTGGCACTTTTCTACCTTCTGTCCTCCCCTTTCCTCCCTCCTCCCCTCCTCTCTTTTTTCCGTCCCTTCCATTTATGCTCTTTTGTTCCTGTTTCTCTTAGAGGTTGTGTCCTCTATCTCCCCCTTGCCCTTGCTTCACCTCTGAGAGTCAAGACTACAGACGTGTGTTAAAAGCAGGCACTATACCCTACTTTAAGCCCCCCACACCCATATACACTTTGTTGGCAAAAAAGCAGACAGATGTAAACAACATAACCTAATGGCTGTTTAAAGCCATTACGTCTAAAAAGATAAAATCTCGTGCCTGTGAAAGGGCAGGAGTGCTGTTGAGTGGTATCAATATGATGATGTGCAGGTATGCTGTTGTTAGGATGGAGCTGCTCAGCTCCATCATACAGGAAAGCTGTCTCCCCTTTTCTGGGGGCAGCGAGGAGGGATTAGGTGGCAGGCAGAGATGGGGCCTGTGAAGCATTTATGAGCAGGGCATACAAAGGATCCATGTCAGAACTTATAGGGGTTGGCTCCATTGTTTTTTTTTTTTTGGATGTGCTCTTCAAGTCATGCTCCTCCCACACTGGCCCACTGTGCCCCTCCACCTCCAGACCCTGATCCAAGGACAGCCCACGGCTGTTGAAAAACAGCAGATGCTTTAGAGTAGACTAGAAAAAAGAGAACGAGATTTAGATGCACATGTCCATGACCATATTTGTGTCTGGGTGTGAAAAATGGAGTTCATTTCAGGCTCTTGTTGTACTCCACAACCTCATATACAAAATCTCATCACACAAAAAAGAAATCTTACCTAATATTATTACAGTGTGTAGTCTACTATGACTCCCTTTCTTGTGTATGTACATACACTTTTTGCACGTACATGTTTCATGTAACTTTGCCAAGTAGGACACAGTTGTGGCAAGTAGTGATCGTAAAACTCTTAAATCTTTACATCCATACTGCTATATACTGCAAATTGTAGAATTTGCTCACAGTTCAGCTGCAGTTCAGCAAGTTTACAAAAACTTTGAGACTTTGAGAAGAGCTACACATTGATATCCACACTATCCCCAAGATTGCTCCCAGTGCTCCTACAGTTATGTGCAGTGCACCCTCATAACTTATGACAACTAATGTTACATTGCACTAATTTGCACAATTGGGTGGCTTTGCTGGGAGACAATCATGGGATCTTGAAGGAGCAGTTTGAGAAATCTTTCTCTAAATTTGCATCCCATCATCCCGAAACTTGCATTTCTTTTGTCTTGACGTCACAAATACTCACATTTCTGACACATACATAAACTGCATGCCCACCCACAGACACACAGGCCTAGGAACGAGTCTCATCTTGTTGAATTGTAGAGGAGGAAGTGAGTGTTGAGGTTGGGGGGGGGGGGATAGGGAGGTGGGGCGGCAGGGGCAGCTCTCTGACACAACGTAACCTCTGCCAGTCCTCAGTTACCTCTGCTGACAGATTAGATCATCAGGAACAACCACTGGGAGGAGAGGAGAGAGGAAAGAGCAATTCATTTTTGAAGTAGGAAAAGCACTACACTGGATACCTGATTGGCGTGTCAGACCTTGGCCTCGACTTGACCTCTTCTTGCCCACAGATGAGGCTTATGCTATTGAGTGTGCTGACCTGTTAAGACATGACCCTTCTGCTGCCCCCTTCCAATCCCTGCTGCTGTCGCCTCCTCCCAAGACACGTCAAGAATCCTCTGAGGGCTGGACTGAGACAAACCCCGGGAGGGCCCTGCAGATGACTCATCTACAGGTTTTGTGTTTTTTTTTTTGTGGTTTTTTTTACACACGAGTTTCATTGAGAGTCACTCTTTTGTTGTTTCAACGAATTTTATTTTCTTGCCACTTAGGAGGACAGTGGAGTTCAGGCAGCATGAAATTAGAAAACCTTACTTTGAAATAGCAGCTTAAGATAATACTGCGATCATGATGTAGTCACAGTTTGGGCTATGTCAAATGAAGATAAACAGATTAGCCGGAGCGTTGTTGCTGTTGAAGATATGTTTTCATTAGATATTGTTTCACACAGTAAAATATCCTCTTGTTGTATTAAAGTCAGGAATCAGTTTCCACTTTTAGAAAGTTCAGTACTTGGATTTTTCTTTCCTGCCACCTCTGGAGCCAGACGTGTGCCCCTACTGGCCTTCAACTCAGTCCTGTCCTACCGTCATCTCATGTGTCTCCCCTTGCCCTATTTTCCTCTGTACTTTCAAACTGTCCACTGAACACATAGAAAATACAGAAGGTAAGCAAAGGTGAGATGCCCACACACCTTTCAGAAAAAAAAAAAAAATGGGTTTGACTTATTTTCAGAAGGCCAGTGTCTGGTATCATATGCATAAAGTTGAGCGTTTTAAAGATAAAAGCTTGGTTTTAATGGATCTAAATCCTTATTTCCCCGTGGACATTGATGACACCTGGCTAAGAGAGATACAACCACAGACATGCTGGGACTCGCCTGTAGTACTGAGAGGGGGACTAACAGACATAGGTGAGGAAGGGGAGCAGCTAGGGAAGCCATAGATGATTTTGTGTAATTTTTCAAGAAGCAGGCTGTCACAGATTGTGATCTGACTTTCGGCACCTCTCTTACACGTATCCACAGAATCTGCGCTCAGCAAATCTGAACCAGATGTAAAGTGTTTTGGGACCCCGACATCAACCTGGCTAGGGCAGGTCTCTGAATTATCTGGGTGGGGTCAGCGGTGCAGAGGGGACAACTTAAGTGGTCTCGCTACACTTTTGCATGGGTCATTACTAAGGAGAAGATGCTCCCGAGGTAGGGGAAACAGAGTTGGCCATAAAGCGTGGCCATGGAGCTTGAATGGGCCAACTTCAGACTTTTGTGTGGACTCTTTAGGACCAGTCTCTCTCCACCGTGGCTGCAGGGCCTGGAAGAGCCACTGCTTATCTTATCAATCCAGTAAGGGAACAGTTGATTGCCTTAAAGCAAAGGGAAATGCCTCCCTCACTCCCTCCTTCTTTCTTCCCTCCCTCCTTCTGTATTCTCTCACTTTTCCCCTCTTAGTTTTTTGAGCAGTGCCTCCCTCCCTCTCTCTCCCTCCCTCTCTGCCCTGCTGTGAGTAGGTGGTTCCTTGCTGTACTTGATTGGTGTGAGTCTATATAGGAGGAGAGACGCTCTAACAGGCTCAGAGTCTGGTGGTGCCCACTTACCACACGTTCCCAATAGGACTACCTGTTTTTTTTTCTGTGTCTACTCCTGAGAGGATTTACTTTCTTCTGACAGCATGACGGAGAGCAAGAGGAAAGATAAGAAAGTGAGAAAGAAGGGGGGTAAGAAGGGACAAAAGGAGAAAGAGAGCGATCCCACTCAAGGTAAAAGGAATTTAAAGGTGGTTTCTATGTAACATTTTATGTATATATATTTATGTGTGAGTGTGTATGTGTGTGTGTGTGTGTGAGAGAGAGAGAGAGACAGAGACTTGGAGAGAAAGAGAGTAAGATTGTGTTTGTGTTACTGCATCACGGAAGTGTGGGACTAAGTAAGTATCCCCTTGGCTTGTCAAAGCTTGCCGCTAGGTTGTCACATGGATTGATCTCCCAAATGTGGACAGCGTGTAGAGGCACATCTGGTTTTGGCAGCACTTTGGAATTGTTGGGAAGTCAATATGACTTGTGTACAAAATCACCTAAAACTGTGCTTTAAAGATTTGCGCTCACATCTTCACAAATTATCTGCCACAAATCACAGATTTGAAAACAAATGTCTACCTTTTTAACAGTTTGATCATAAAAGTGATGTTTGTATATCGCGGCATACAATGTTTCATTACGCACTTTTTGACAGGGTTAATAATACAACAGTTGCTAGAGTCCTTTCATCTTAATTTTGTCTGTCTGAGTCTGTGGTGAGTCATCCAACATAAAAGTCTGCCTATATTTTAGATGGAAGCTACTTTGACATTGGAATAGCATGAGAGCTGCTTGTCTTTCAGAGTCACAAACGTAGCAATGTGCTTGCTCAGTGGTGGATCCTACAAGCTGCAGCATGTCACTGTAGTTTGACCTCAGGTCATGGGGAAGCCCAACCCCCGTTTCAGTGACACATTAAGGACAATACCACGATTATCACCGTAGCTACTACAACATGTGTCATTCTTGGTTTGATTAGATACTGTATCTTTGACAGCATCTGTTGATGTTGGTAGCCATTTTGTACCTGCTGATGTCACTCCTGCCAGCTTCCAACAGATAACCCTCAAGACCGGGTTTAGCGTTTTCAAGATTTTCTTTGTAGAACATTTTTTGTGGGCCTTCTAGGTATTCAAATTTCGCCTTTTTCAGCTTAAATGTGCTACTGTAGTTGTTTCTGGCGTCTGTGGTTAATTTTCTCGTTTTATTACCCATGAAAAGTTGAATATATAAATAATTACTGGTCCTCATTCCAAGTTTGATTGTGATCTATAAACATGTAAGATAAACAGCTCCCCAAACTACACTGGACAGAGAGTGCTTGCCGAATATTTTTTGGCATCTTTATTAATCAAAGCACACAGCTGCCGTACACATAGAGAAGAGCAAAAAAGAAATTTTGGTTTATTTTCCTCTACTTTTCACAAAATGACACAAATGAAAATAAACTATTGTTGAATTCGATCAATTTGCATTTAACATTGTAACTGTAAGTGCATTTGCTGCTGTTGTTCACTGATACGTACAGCTGACATGTGTTATGTCAGTTTTAAATGTATCCAGATCATGATAATCTCATCATGAATTATCATTTTCCTAATGAAAAATGAGATCTGTTATTGATTTATCACAAAACTGGGTAAATGGGTAAGCTGTGTGAAACTATATCCCATTGTAAAATGGAGCTTCAAAGTAGGTCAAAATGAAAACACGCTCATGGGTGATGCTTGTTGTGTCTGCACGAATGGTTCTTCACACACCGCATCAGGTGTGTTCTGGGCCTAAGGCTCCAAAATGGGTCATCCTAGATAAAAAGAAAGGAACCAAACAACACTTTTAGAGATGGATCCTCTACCCACGACTTCAGTCTGATCTGGCTCTTTAATAAATGTTGCCAGCTTGTAATTATCCATGACTGACTTTACTTTGTTGAGGATGTGGTTTATCAAATCACATTCAAAAGAAGTAATCATTTGCAAATCTTGGAACAGGTCTGCACAACCAGAAGTGAACCTATGCGCGATCTATGTACTAATTAAAAATTAATTAAATGAGCAGAAGATAAAGCAACAGAACCATAGAGTAGCTTCCTGTATACTAGCTTTGTTGTCATTGCTTAGTTCAAAAGCAACAAGTCCTCCAACCCATATGACCACATAGGTCGTTTGTTCCTAACCACTAATATAACCCACAGGAGCATTTCCTAAATTAGCGGCCCCACCAGTGGCAGAAGATATGACTCCAAAACGACAGAATAGGTTGTTTGCCAGTGACTCCCTAAACAACTTAAATAGGCGTACCGGACCTTCGTCCTCATGATAACAATAATAAACACGTGGTTAACGTTGTGAAGCAGTCACAGGTTGGTTTGGTTTAGGCACCAAAACTACTTGGTTAGGTTTAGGAAAAGATCATGGTTTGGGTTGAAATAAGTACGTTAGTAAGTTAAGTTTAGTAAGTTAAGTTATGTGATGTGACTTACGTTGCGTTAAAGTAAGTCCATCCACCCCGACCTCCTCCCTATGCAGACTTTGTTGCTCTTTATACTACGTCACCGGCCTTCCACCTTTGCTCCCGTCATAATTATTACGGCCACTAGAGGTCGTCGTACATGCAAACGTAAATATGGGTAGTAATAAGCTGCTGCCCAGATGACCTATACGGACGTATTTTGGGGAAGGACAGTCTCTTTAAAAGATAATCAAAGATCTTTTCACTATCTCACTTGCTCTGCTGGTGTGCTAACTAAGCAGCACAGTCGCCCAAAATGCAGAGAATTGTGCTCAAACAGACAAATGTCTTTCTGTTTGTTAGCCTGTGAGGAGATTGTGTACATCCACCAAAATATGGATGTGTGATTTAATTTAATTTTAATTTGGACAGACAATTTTCCTGTTTGTCACAAAAATATGCTACCTGACACTTACATTTAGGCATGTGAAGGACTAGGTGAAGGAAAGGCAAATTAGAAATAATTTAAGATTAGATTTGTGTTTAGGCAACTAAAAAGTCTTGTTATGGATGTAACCATTTCCTGGTGATTCACATTGCTCTCACAGCTTCCATAGACATGACATAGCTTTTCATTGCAGCTGGTCAAGTTGTGCAGGACTCATTCATCATTTTTTGTCTTTGCTTTCTTGTAGTTGTGGCTGCTAGCATGGCTGTCAAAGAACTGTATTGAGCAATGCTTTAAAATGTGTTTAAATGCTAGACTTTTTTTCGACTGTTTTTCGACTTCTTCAAGATGTTATTTCAACTCAACTTTTTGCATCGCTGCATTGGTACTCTCCATTGTGGATAATACGTTATACAATGTCCTGTGTGTGCGTGCATGTGTACACATGCTTGCATGGATGAGGTGTGTCAAAATATAATTGTATGTAATCTAGCCCATGAGCGCTCTGTTGAAGTTGTTAGACTGTCAGTCAACCATCACCGACATCACAGGAACAAGACAGTACTGTACCTTACGCTCCCTGAGAACTTAGTTTTCCACATTTATTGAAGGAGATTACCTCACAGCAGGTATTTCTCAGGTATAATTGCCCTTTTTACTGACTACGATGTCTCCAGCATTTGGACCAGAAAGCGTTGATTTAGGACATTCTGCTGCTGCAATGTTACATGATGATTTCCTTTCAGGTCTCTTTTTTGAAAGTCATGTGGCTGAAAGTTGACACTCTTTAAAGAATGTTGCATGATTTTTCTAATGAAACAGGCCCGGGGTTAGGAAGGGAAAACTTCTGCACACCCTAACAAAGACACTCGTGCCAAAATGTTGGTCCTCATTGGAAAGAAAAGACACCCGGGGGAGGGAAAAACTGTGCAACTTAGTTGTCTTGTGAATAAGACAAGGAGAGCAAAATGCTACAGGCATTTCATCAAATCTGTCAATAAAATGCAACATGAATGTATGTCTCTCTTTTTTTCAAGTAGTAGTTAGAAATCCCTGTATGCTCTGCCTGACCTACATAAATATGCTTTTGCTGGTGATGATATTATAATTCATAAACTTCTACCATCTAACTTGTCTAATGTATCTATCATCTAACTTTGTTATGATATGGCGCTATATAAATAAAACTGAATTGAATTAATGTCAAGGCAACACACAACAGGTTCCTTTCTGTGTGGCTGGGTTTGCGTGCGTAGTGAGGGTGGTAATAATTTGTTACGGAAGTGAAGAGTTGGCTCCTTCATTTTGTGACAGATGCTTTTTATCATGTACTAACACCTACCACACCTTTGCAATTAAAAATAAGAACTACTTAAATTATTCAGCAACAAAATAGAGACCTGTAGTCAGAGTAGGTGGTGGTGAAGCCTCAGACAACCTCAGCTTCCAATTCAGGTGTGATCTTGCTTCATGTAATTGCTCTTACAAAATGTAATTTTGGTGTGCTGGTACAAACAACAACTGGAAACTGGAAAACGAATCAGAAAGCCAGCTAATACAACTTCATTCTTCATTCAACTATACCTCCTCATACAGCATTTAGTGCCCATAAAACACTTCAAAATTTGTGCATAGAGAAACCCTATTTTTGTGTTAAGTTCACTGTCAGTGAACTCAAACCACGTCTCAAAACACGGCTAATCAAAACTGCAAATTGGTAAGCAAACAGAAGTCTTTTGAAGGGTGGTTCTCAAAGAAAATGCCTAGAGACAACTTATGACAAAATTTTAATCTGAAAGCAATCTGCAGATGAAATTGCTGGTTTACCAAAGAGCTTCCATGTAACGCTGGAAGTGCACGTTATGTACTTTAGTTTGCCGTGCTGTTACAGTGTTAACAATTTTCAGCAACTGCTTTACAATTTCCTTTCTTGCTTTCATATTATGTTACTTTACTATACGAACAGAACATATATGGACATATTTGCAAGAAATAACTTCAAACGTAACATTTGTAGTTTTTGGTGTGCCCACTTGTGCATGATTTCCCTTTCCGTCCGTCTTTCTCCCATCTCTCTCTTTATGTTGTTTTCTTTGTAAATTAGTCAGCTAGTGCCTGAATAACAGCAGTATTAAGCAGAAGTCCCATCCCTTATATAAATATAAAGGGCAGATGTAGGTTCAATCTAAATACTGTGTCCGTATGAAAGTGTATTACACACCTAGCAGAAAAAGGGTAACATTGGCATCCCATTGGAGCCCTCGTAATACAGTATTCGATCTGGTCTACCCTGGTTTGATCTTCCAGCTCCCGAGAAACATATGTCTTTGGTTTGCTTGATGTTCAAATTTCTTCACCAGCCTGTATTTAACGTTGTCTCCTTGCCATTTCAGGCATGGGCAGGCAGTGAACATCCAGTGTGTGTGAGTTTGTTGGTTGGCAGCGTCTGCTCACAGTGTTATATGGGGGAGTCGATGAGAACCAGAAGGACCCAACCATGTAGAGCTATATACTGGGGTGGTGATTGTCAGTGGGATCAGTAGTATTAACAACGCTTTCACATTTCAGGTAGTCATTTCATTGATGGTTAATTTAAAAGTATTGCTTAGTGGAACACACTTTTAGTTGTTAATATTGTGTTTTATTGGAATTGGCCATATAACAAAATTGAGCAACAAAATAATTGTGGCTGCCACTGAGAGGCAAATGTAGGAGAAATTATCATTCTTATACAGTATCTGCATGCAGCTTTTTGTAGCACAGTTGGAACATTCAACACAACAATGACTACAGTGTACCTAAGAAAATTTTCTGAACACAAAGGTCATTTACTAAGCAGTAAAACCAGAACAGAGCAGGCAATGGGTTTAATATAAGGTTCATAAGAAGTTTCCATTGAAAACGCTGACACATTTTATTTTATGTGTTGGGATGGAATAATATTACTGTGAAATTATAGATTTTGTGTGGGTGATTGAAGCAGACCTCAGTTCAACACCTGGTAACTTGTGATGAGGTGACTCTGGACTTCATGTTGGTGGTTTTAGCACTACAAGACATGGTGGTCATAGAGCTGACTGTGAGCAAAGATGTTCACACTTTGTTAATTACAGGAACTTGTTGTCATCCAGTTGCACCAGCTATTCCACATACAAAGTAAGCTATTGAGTGACATTTGTACACAATGTACGCTATTGTTTCAACTGTTGCCAGTAATCTTGTTTGAAATTTGGTTATCTCAAACTACATGGCCAAAAATATAAAATTGAGATACTATCACAAAATCAAGTCTGGGCAGTATTCTGTATGCTGTATATACAGTACTGCAGGCATGTAGACAGCTAGTCTAGTTACCATGCATGAACTGAGGTGTATGTACAAGCACCAAAAGTACAACATTTTGAATATTTCAGTGTCTTGAATATTCCAGAGCCATATAAGCCACGTTTACAGTTAAAACTGCATAAAACAAACATAGATACAGTTTCGCAATCACTCACTGTGAAGGAAAAGCTATTCTCTGGCAGGAGCGGAGAGAAACACAGTGACTGTGTCCGAAGTTTTGGCTCCAATATGTTCAGGGCACCAAACTGTAAATGGTGGCCAGTTCTGCAAATATGAATGGTTTGGCCTCTTTTGGTCCTAATTCACCCAAAGCATTTATGATGGCCTTTTTGTCTCTTTCCACTGAGTTCTTTGGTTCCTGAGGGGTTGACAGCTCTTTTTGGAGACAACTGTTTACATTCCACCTTCACCTCACTGTCCTTTCAACTTTTAAAGCATCAGTTGACATCAGTTTTGATCAAATGTTCTTCCTAGCCTACATCATTTAAACTATTGAAACAATGGCAAAAGATGCTTTGGTGATTTTTTTTTTTTCTTACTGTGCAACCAAACAAAATCCAAAAAAACACATGGAGTTAGCTAAATGTTTTCAATTCACATCTGGAGTAAATGAGGAGCCCATGCATTGCGTTTACAATGTTTACTCTGATTTTCTGCCTGCTTTGAAGACTTGATGTGTGCAGAAACCCTGACTACTAGATTAACATCAAGAGTCAGTGATGGATTGTTAGTAAAATTATTAGAAATGAAAAGTAATTTAAAAAAAAATGAATTTACTAAAATTGAAGTAGTCTTTGCCATTCTACTCTATAAAATCACTTGTCATCAGAGTCAATAAAAGAATCGTTTTATAGATCAAAAGTCTTTGGTTGTATGTAGCACAGTATAAATGATTAAGGTTTAACATGCAGTGTTGGACTCCTTCCTTTGTTTTACTGTTGCAGAGAATAATACATAGGTATTTAATTTGAAAAGTAACACAATTAGTAGCATGTCTATGGAGTTTAGTGACAGAGAAGTAGAGTGTTTGGAGTCATATATAAGCAATGTACCAGATAATTATTTGGTGAAAGTGTATTGGCTGTGGTGGGAGACTGTTGAAATGATGTCTTTGAACAGATGTTGTATTACAGTGACTAGTGTGCAGTGTCTGAAGACCATTCCCACATGCAAAACCCATTTCTCTAGCTGTCTCACCATGTAATTTGTCTTTTGACAACGTGCACTGAAGTGACATAACGCCAGAGTAATCAGGGATACTTTGTCTAGAAGGGGAAATACAAAGGCATGCCTCAGATTCCTTTTCTAAGCTCCTGGAAGTAAAACAGAAATGTTAACTCAATAATACGAGCAATGCATTGTTAATTCAGAGTGACTTTGTTTTTGAACCTCTTTCTGGGCTGAGGTTTCCAACTGTTACCCAAGGCATGAGCTGTTGACATGCCGGTCAGGCTTCTATTCTCAAATTTGGTTTTTATAGTCCATGTCTGCAGCTGCCCCTCCGCTTCAAAAAGAGAGAACCAGGCTGTTGTTGAGGCAAGGGTTTATCACTGCTTCCGGACACTTTTTCCACTGGTGTAATGGAAAATGAGATAACCATTTGTCTCCAAGAAATTATTTTATTTCCAATGATAATGACTTTTTATTTTCTTGTTGGAAAACATTGATTGCAATGGGTAAAATTAACATGCTTTATGTCAAGTACGGTTGACTTGATTGTACTTTACTTAAGTTGGGTCCATCAAACTATCTACTCTATGATGCTCTGTTTTTTTCACATCTGTCGTTCCAAACATAAGCAACTGCTGTATATCACTGACCAAGCTGTCAGAGTATTTTCTTTTAGGATTTCTAGAAGTTTATGGTTTATAGAGGCATTTGTTTTGTCAATTAATTTTGTGTTACGCAGATAAAAGAGCTGGAGAGGCACACATTACTTAACATGGACGTGAAGGCTAATCTCTATGCAGTATAATGTTAAACATCTGTATCTCAAAGCTAGAGTGTCTGATGGACTGTGTCTTCATTAGAGCTGTATCCTGTAGATGGAGCAGACCCTCTTACACATCTGGCTCACTGGGTTGATGAGAAGTGCAGTCCTGTGTTTCAGTAACTTTTCCAGGCAAGGACAGAGCTTGTTTAATTTGCTTGGCAAGGACAAACTTGTGTCCAGGCGAAGTACTAAACATTTTTCTTTATGGTGCAGCCTCATTCCTGCTGTTCTCTGACTATGACTGACAAGGCTTTCCTCAGGCAGTATGCTGGGCTATGTCTGGCAGAGTTGAGTGTGTATGGAAATCATGCACATATGCAGACTTTTGTAAGTTATTTTCTGTAGGTTTTGTAAGTCATTAGATACAGCAGTATACAAACATTTTTTTCTAATTAGATTAACATATAAGTTTCCTTGCCAAATTACATTTTTAACTTAAGAACAGTTAATGGAAATGTGTGATGAAGCTGATTATCAAACATTACACATGTGCATATGTTATAGTATTCATTACCATGCCATGTAAACTCTGTCATTACGTACAGTACAACTGATACAGTGTTGGTAATTTTCCATTAGCATGCGTAATGTGAAAATTAGGGGGATCAGTAGACCATAGGGCATTGTGCAGTCTGATCTTTACTTAACATCAAGTCCCATATAGCATATTACATTTGTTAAATAACAGAAAATGTTTAACGAAGAACATCTGGAGAATCAGGAGTCTCATGTTCAGTATATGGCCTTGCTGGAGGCTATTGATAAACCCACACCACTTGCAGAGGTGATTTGAAATGGCGATATATACAGTATATGTTCAGCCTATATAATGTTATGACTTTCAGCAAAACCACATTTATGCCTTGTTGCATAAATGTGGGTTTTACTGTCCCAAACTCTTTTGGGACAGTAAAAATCTTGAACTAACTGCCCGAGCAATAGCAGCACAAAGATCCATCCTGAGAATAAGCTCATTAAGGTTACTAAGTACCTCGGTACAAAGGCACATCTGCCTCGTGTTAGAATCTTTGTCTTTATTTTCCAAATGCATTTTCCAACAGGAAGCTGTTCACAGATAAAAGTCCACTGTCTTACCAACTACAGAGTAATTTTAGTAACAAATAGCTGATATTGGACTAAGAATAGTTGCTTTTCCATTGATCTGTGCTGTTTGTGAGCTATTTTGAATTTGACATTTCACTATCTGTGACTCCAGTGGAAATCAGCACAAAGTGTACGTCAGACAGACAACTCTCTTAGTTTATGTGGTATTCAGCATCGTGGAGTAATCATGCCTGCTTGTAATGTGAATTGCCTTTGTATTTCAAAGCTGCTCATTGGTGCCCCTTAAATCGGGCAAACGTCAAAGGTCTTCAGCACTGTCAATGATCCCTCTAAGATTACGCTAATTACATTAATAGCATATATTTCTAGACAAATATTGGGCATCGGACCTTAAGTGAGACACAAAATGGAATTACAAGGATTAGATAGACTTTATCTATGGTGTGTAACTGTCATCAGCATCAGCTGAGAAATCGCTCAGTGCCTGGTACCAAAGAGATCCATGGCTGGAACTGAGAGCTGTGACCTCTGGCTCCTATCAGGAGTATTAGTGCCAGGTGACCAGAGGTGGCAGAGCACACAGGACGTACTCACAAGGTGCTTGGTTTGCCGTGGACAGAGCTCTTTAATATCCACATCTGCCGGGCTTATGAAGCTTCAGAAAGGGCTGCTGTGTGTATGTGGCTGATACGGTGAGCTGAGTTAGGATCAGTAATAAACAACAGTGACCTCTGCATAATTGAC
Organism: Macquaria australasica; assembly: GCA_005408345.1. Taxonomy (NCBI): domain Eukaryota; kingdom Metazoa; phylum Chordata; class Actinopteri; order Centrarchiformes; family Percichthyidae; genus Macquaria; species Macquaria australasica. The sequence goes on along the minus strand of SEMN01000001.1, from coordinate 2,063,338 downwards.
ATGGGAGGATTCCTTCAAAACACTGCAGAAAATTATGATGGTGACTTAACTGTATTTAAAGATTCTTTAAAATTGTAGGTACACATCACATTGTCATAGGCAGTGGCGTATTTGAAGTGTAACAAAATGCTGTTTTAGCTGCAAACCTAACTGTACCCCAAATCCATCACACTTACTTGTCCACTTAAATCCACAAAGAAGATGAAAAAGGCAGCATCATTCTTTCTGTGCAGACACGCCGCCTTTACCAGGTCAGTGAAGTAGGACAGTCTCTCAAAAAGGAGGACGACAGGGGATAATTTTGGTGCACCTCTATTTCTATGTTTAATTGAAGTCATTAACTATGTATACTTCACTTTGCTTGTCATGCTTTGTTTGTCTTCATTCTGCTGTCATCCTTTAGAGGTGATGCACAGCAAACAGCTGTAATTTGTAGGACTTTGCAGTTTAGCATATTATGCATGAAATTGTAAATGTTACACATGGAGGGAGTCGGTGTGTAAGAGAGCGAGATGGGAGGGGAGGGGGGTATCCTGGCCAGCCCCTGGTTGACCCTTGTTCACCCCTTTTCTCTTGCTCCGCCCTGCATGAGTCTTCTCTTAAACATGTGTGCAGCTGTCAGCTGGCAAGTGTTTGTGTGAGTGTGTGTTGTGCGTGTATGTGTGCATTTGGACAAAGATCATTTTTCATATTTCAATTTTTTTTTTCTTTGGAGGAAAAAAGTAGCAAGAAATTACGGAATATACCAAGGCAATGAGTTTTTTTCTAAAACATCACATATAATTAACACTACAGTATAACATATGAGCATGGCTCAACAGAATATGGAAGTTTTGCAGTTTTGCAAAGTACTGTAGCAAATGAAAGAGTTATGATAAAGTTTTCTTTTTGATATTGTCATCACAACAAACGAGTTATTATAGTGTCAAAATATTACTGGCTTTTCTTGTTTACCAATCACCTCTAATTGCGCATGAGTTGCAGACTTTTTTCATCAGCTGGTGGATGTTTGCTAAATTTTGCTTCAGGTGTTATTATAGCAGCAAAGCCAGAGTGAAATTCAGCCTGTTTATTAGTCTGAGGCAAAGTTGATAATGTCTCCAGTGACAACATCTGGTGGTCACATGAGAGAGTTGTTGGCTCAGTCCATAGAGATGATGATTGGCTCTATTGCTGCCTCTCTGTCCTTCTTTGTCTCGCTGTTTCTCCTAAAACACCGACACACAATCATAAACCAACTGTGCAAGCCATGCTATACTCAACTTTGTGTCTATAGTGGTTAATAACATTGAGTTTTTCTCTTTCTCTCTTTTTCAGCTGCGGCTCCAAAGTTAAAACCGATGAGGAATCCAATAATAGTGGACGAGGGAAGCAAGCTCACAGTTAAGTGTGAGGCCACAGGGAACCCTCTCCCTACCTACAGATGGTTCAAAGATGGCAACGAGCTGAAGAAAAGCAAAAAAGTCCGAATAAGGAACAGCCAGTGAGTACAAGTCACCCATGTCCTGTAAACCCAACACAAACAGTGTAAGATGAAAAGAGACGGAGGTACTCCAAAGTCAAAGCAAGGTTGCTGTTATCAGCAGACTGTGCTAATGCAGTTTTTCAGGAAACGGCAGTTTAAAACTAATTCAAAAATCAATATCAATATAACAATTGAATAAAAACATTTATTTAATGTTTGGGATTATGAAGGCTTATTCCTTCATTGAAATGTAGTTTAATGATTTATACTAAATCAAGTCAATTTATAATCCCTCTTTATGCCTATGTAACTTTCATTCAACTCATACAAATAAAAAGTTAAAGTTTAGAGGCAATAAAACAGATCCACCCTCAATTCAGCACATTTGCAAGTTACCACGTGTCAAGTTTTGTTTGATGGAGTACAGCCAGTGACTACTGTTTGCTAACTTTAGCTACACACTGCTGTGAATATAACTGACAATTACAGGGTCATTTTGCTGACTTCTTCTCAACTTATGTTGCTGTTACACTACATTTTAGCATGTTTAACATTTCAGTGATTTAATCACGAGAGTAAAACCAGATGAACCTTGCGCAGCTGTTGTTTCCTGTTTTGTTCCATGGATGTATTAGAACAACTGGATACAAGATTCCAAGATGGTGTCCATTTGTGTGACTAAAAATTGCTCAACCAAACAAGTTTTCTCCCACCCTGATTTTTTTCTATGTTGTGCGGTCGACTGCACATGCCCCGGCCCCGCCTGCTCAGTTACTCTCAGCCCATAGACTTTACATTGGGGTGACATGCACACGCACATAAATGAGCTGTTTTACACTTTGAAAATTCACAGCACAAAGAGTTATAATTGAGCTTGTTTGCAGTTTGAGATGTTCTGTCAAAAGTTTTACAGATGTCTCTTTAATGATGAGCGGTCTATTGGGAACAATGCTTTTTGGGCTGCAGGGAATTTGTTTGTTGCAGTTCCACACTCGACCACTGGAGAAAATTAACAGCAAGGCTGACTGCCGCCACCATATCCAGATCTCTTAATACATCCATGGTCCTGTTCCACTCTCTCTCAGTCAGGTCAGCTAATGATGACATAATTAAGGCAACGAACTCAAGAGAATATCTGCAAAATGTTATATATTTTTGAGGAGAAAATACCCAACTGTAAAAACGTTCTTAAGTAGACAGCATAGTAGTAAAACCTCCTATTGATGTAAGGATATTAAAAGAACCACTTTTATAATGCAGTATGCTTGGTAGCTGTAACACTTGTTCCTATGCTTTCTTATTGTAAGCAGTTTCTCCCCCTCACTTTTGGCCCAGAGTAAGTGATTATGTATCCCTATCAAAGCAGAGACTTGTTGCCATGCTGCTGCTTGCCCTGTTGTCTGCCTCTCTGTCCCCCATGTTTCCACTTGTTGCGTTTCCATGCTATTTCCTCCCTGCCCCGATTCCCCTGACTCAGCTATGCAAGTGTTGTCTCCCACAGGAAAAACTCCAGAGTCCAGATCAGCAGAGCAAAACTGGAGGATTCTGGGAATTACACATGTGTGGTGGAGAACCAGCTGGGAAAAGACAACTCCACTGGCACTGTTAACGTCCAAAGCAGTGAGTACTGACTCCTAAGCAACAAGTGAAGTGGCACAGATGTACATTGTTGTTGTTGTTATGACTGTTCTCTTGCCAAATGAGAGATCAAAAGGAGCCATCGCAAACAGGCATGTAACTATGGTAACATGCATGAAGAACAACTGTCCACACATGTGGCTGCTGGCCATTAATCAGTGGAACAGTACATCATACTTGGAGGTGAATGGAATTTAAATGCAGCGCATGGTGTGATCTCTCAGTTTTTCTCTTCAATGCAGTCTGCCAGCGATGTGAAATCCCACAAAACTACACTGCACAGTGCCTTTGACCGTCACTAGCACACAACAAAAGCAGCAGACTATAGAGTGTAAAATCTAAAACATAGCTCGACAGAATATGAAAGTTGTAAAAAGTGTCTAAATCTTCAGAGTGTGTGATAGAATCTAACAGGCTTGTTCAGTAGTGGTGTGTGTGCATTGTTGAGTTTTGCAAAGTACTGTAGCAGATGAAAGAGTTTTGATAACAGCTGCTTCCATTTGGTGGGGTGGTGAGTTTGTGTTTGTTCCAAGCAGTGCGGGTAGTGAGTGTGTGGCTGCGGTGGGTAGCTTGTTGTCTGAGAGGATGGAGCCATTATAAAAAAAATATATCAGGACCTCACACAGCAGATACAATTCATGTAGCTGTGCTTCTGCCTCGATCAAGGAAGGACTTGATGTTATCTGGTTCTGGACTGTTGAGGAACTATACGGCAGGTTGTCTGGCACGCATGAGTCAGAAACTGCTGACACATTGCGTTCACCTGGCTGTTCTATCTATCTATACTGTGCAGACAAGGGGCTGAGATGTTGAACAGGGTCAGTGCAGAGAGTGTTTGTTTAACTTTACATGCATGACGACATATTCGTGTTCATGCTATTGCAGATGAACCGTGTCTGAGTTGACTAGATTCATATCTTCGCTGTACTTTCACTGCTTTTGGAGAATCAGTGAGTTAAAAATAATGTGGTGCCAAGGAAGGTTCCTCACACCTCACCACAGAGGAGATACTCTCATTCTCATGGCTGACCTTGACAGCAGGATGATTTCTGCAGACATCCCACACTGGCATGAGGGCATGAGAGGTATAGCTGGTAAGGAAAAAGGTCCTTGTATTCACTTTCAGGCATAATAATCACTCCCCCTTCTCTCTTTATATTTGTCAAGGCCACCTTTTAGTGCTATTGTTTACGCTTAGCAGACTTAAGCTGAGCTGCATTATTAGAGTAGCAGCTCTTTTCAGATAAAGAAAGGGCCCATTGTGTTTGAAAACACAGAGATTCTCAGTGGTTCCAACATGCAAGTTTCATTTCCAGCAAACAATTGTGCAGAAAAGAAGTCATCCATCTTGTACTTAAATGGGGCTGCACATTGCCTCTTTTTATTTTCTGACATCTAAAAAGCTTCAGTTGAGTTTTATAGCAAGATCGTGTGACTTATACTGTACGCCTGTTATGACACTTGGCTTTATTCCAGTGCAATGATATATTTCTTTTAACTCACAAGCATGCAATATTAAAAGGGTCAGTGACGCAAGATTACAAGCCCCAGACATACGGTGCTAACATTTATGAAAAATTGATTTGATAAACGGTAATCACTGAGTAACAATCGTGCTTAATGGCAATTAAATGAAATAGGTTAAATCGTGCTCTACGCCCTGCAAAGGTAGGGGGAATCCCTGGTGGTAGCACCTGTTTGCCTGAGTGTTATGAACATGTGACTGGTGGCCCATGAAACTCTATATGATGATCTTAGCAGGCAAAAGTGCTTGTAATGCAACAATATCAAAGAAAATATAATATTACAAAGCAATGAACAAGTGGGCTGAGACGTACAGTAGCTACTATGTACAAAACATGGCTGAGCAATGATACGGTACACTAGACAGTCTTATCACTTACAGGACACACTGTTTGAAAACAAGTATAACATGATATCCTTACATCTGGTGCAAAATATCAGGTGTCTTTGATATACAGGGTGCTAATAGTTAAAGCTGATGTTAAAACACATTTGTGCATATTTGTGCCTAATGCCTTGAATCTCATGCACATTTGCACATTTTTGTGCATGTGTCTGTGTTAAATGCATCCCTGTGTATGTGCCGTGCGAGGATGTCTGTCAGCACTGACATTTTCTTAAATCACTCCTGGATGTTCAAACAATGGCATCACTGTATGACCTATCATGTGACTATGATCATCAGATGTCTGTCTCCGTGTGTTTTTGTTTGTGTATGTGCGAATGTGCTTGTTCACCATTCAATAAAAAAGTCCCATTGTGTTACAACAGCACGCCTAGTTCCGTCATGCTTCAGGGGAGAAGGCAAGACGGGGCGAATCAGGGGTGGTATGTCCATAGGTAGGGGGAGGGCTTCACTGAAACTACATACGTCAATAAAAGGAATTGGCAGCAAACAGTGCATTTTGCTGTGATTATCATATGCGGATGAGAGGCTGAAATCAGCAGATGTTGAGAAAAAACAGACACATTATGTTTGCAGAGAGTGTTTGTGACAATAGTGGTCTTTCTCTGCCTATGAAACAGGTTGGATTTTAAAACATCTGTTTGAGCCAAATGTGCTATTTGCTTGATTTTGATGCAGAGGAGATTCATTCATCAGAGCTGCTTTTCATTCTAAGGTCATAAGAGAAATGGCTATTGTGTTAAAGGGCTGCAGTGGAGTATGCTTGCCTGCTGCAGTATGTTGCCGAAGCAGCATGTAGCCGCAGTATTATCTGTGTATGTGTGCCTTCTAGGCAGGGAGAGCAAGGGGAGGGGTGCAGATGTAGATGGACAGAGAGAGAGAGCAAAAGAAGAAGAGAGCGTGAATAAAGGGGGGGGGGGGGAATTACAAAATGAGGGAATGCATGACAGGAAGCAGACAAAGACATTAGGGGAGAAAGCGGGAAGGGGATACAGCTAGAGGAACGAGAGACAGACAGTGAGGGAGAGAGAGAGAGAGAAAAGTATGAAGAGGAGGAAGACAAGAGCCCGCTGTGTTGCAGAGACTTTCACACCCATTTTAGAATGCAGTTAGTGCTTGCTAGCTTTGTCCGAAACACCATCCCACTATATCTGATGTCTACAGTCAGGTGCCAGAGTGTGGCTTTTTCTACCTCTGCTGTACCACTGACAGTATCTGGCATGCAAGCAAGTCTCTGAGAAAAATGCAATCATTAGAAATATCGGCCATCATATCGACTTGCGCAGACAGAAAGGGAAAGCTAACGATCACAGATGATAAACTCAAACAGCAGCTCGCCACTGGAGCGTCATTCTAACAATCACAGTGAGAGAGGATGTAGCACATGGCTGTGCCTGCCTGATGTCTGCTCTGGTGAAGGCAGACTCTGGGAAACCATCATTCAGCTCCACCACATGGTGAATACTGGCCACCACAAGCTCAGCACAGAAGCTCACACAGACTCCTGCACTGAGCCAGTCATTGATTTGACTCGTTGTGTTTGTATGAGGTGGATGGTAGAAGTAGCTCTTGATTCATATTATTTTTTTGCATTATTTATTTATTTAGTTTATTTTTTCCTTAATTTTCGGGGGAGGGGGATCTTTCTGCATTGCTATTTTTAAGTTAAACAAAAACTCGTTCTCCTTTGCATTTCCACTGTTTTTTAAACAGTGTAACAGTAGTTCGCTTTTGAAATTTCAGCGTAACCAAACACAAAACATTTTATCAACGAGTTTGGACATAGGTACTTTGAGCTGAGATGCGTAGCATAAATTACAGAAGGAGTGCCAGACAAACCTGACACATAGCCCTGAGGAGTTGCCTAAACATTCCTTAAATAACAAATGATTGCTATATTTTTCATAATGGAGTATGTAGAAGGGAAGAATCACTGCCACTTGTTATAAAAAGCAAAAACATAGAAATCCTTATTATTGATACTACACACAACAGCTTGTCATTACTCAGCCCCGCCAACCCATATCAATATTTGTGTAGCAAGACAAATGCGACACCCATGTAACTCTGAGCCGAGATGTGGAGCATGGTGTGCAGATTGCCTTGGGCGGGAAAAAAAGAACCAGTGTGTTCAAGGCTGAACTGAAACTCAAAGTGAATCCCTCGTGCATTTTAAAGTACGTAGTACATTGTGGCTTCATGCCAGCCATGCAGTTTGCCAATAACACTGAATGATTGGACCTGTGTGGGGATTGTACTCGTGTCTTTTTGTTTGACCAGTAGAAGAGAAACGCACACTGTCAGCTGATTAAGTGCCAGTTACTGTATAATTATTCAGTGCAGATGGTTGGATGTTCTGCTGAGTTGAATGTTGAAGTTGCTTGTTATCAATGTTTCAGCTTGAAGACTCGGTTAATACTCTCTCCCTCTCTGCGGCTGCATTAGGTGAAACATGAGATCAATCAGTGGAGCAATTTTGACATTCTTTTCTGAATCCACAAGACTTTCCTTTATGTTTTATTGTTTATATTTTGCCAACTTTGGCATTGTGAAAGAATGCATAACAGTACACAGCATGTGAGTGTGTGTCTACTGGTAGTCTGGAATATCATATGTCCTTTTAGCAGTTTCTGTAACAATTGCTGCCTTTTCCAAAGTGGTGTTTTCAGCCTCATGCCCAACCCCCAGTGTAGAGGACCAGGGACCATTTGTTGTCCATGTGGTGTGACCTCTCCCCTGTAATCAGTCTGGCATGGTAAGACCTGCTGGCCTTCTGCAGAACGGTGTAGTATATCATCGACTGATTTCTATAAGGCCAGTGTGAAGGAGCAACACTAGTCAAAGTTTGCTTGGCTCCACGTGGCTTCAGATTAAGGCCTCCCATTATCCTACAAGCTGCTGTGTTGTGATAAGCGCTTGTGAGGCAGCCATGTGTCTGCAGGCTGCAGGTCACATCCTTGGGGGGTGCTGTGCACAGCTCCACTGAGAGAGTGTGTGAGCGTCCAGGAATGTGTTGATGGAAAGCACAGCTGAACATATGATTGCTCCAACCTCAGCAGTCATGCTGGGGCCCACCAGCAACAATTTCGCGCATGCATGCACGCAGGCCCACACACATATACAGACACGCACACATGTGCACATACCTTTACATGTTTTCACTCCCCATCCTAAAGTCAAGCACAGTCCCCCCATCACAAAACTAATGCTTTACTAACTTAAAATTGCCTTGTAACTTTTATAATTGAGTGGGCAAAACACCACTTTAGCATCTCAGCAACGCCATGGTGCGCTCAGTTAGTTGAGATATAGACTTGACAAGGTGTTGCATCTTGGTCACATACCATGGTTGGATCTTTGCTTCAAGTAGTTTGTTCCATCACATCCCATACATGCTGAATCTGCCACTGTGTGAAGCTGAATTTACTGTCTCACTGCACGTCATTCAGCTGCAGAAAATCTATTCATATAGCAATTAAAAATGATTTGATTTGATTTGAAAAAATGATGGTTCTGATTGGTTGTTATTTAGCACTACAGTGTCGCTCTATTGAGGGACCTAAAGTATGCCAGGAAACCAGACCAACAACAGAAAAACATCTGAAAGTGATAAAGAATCAGAACATTTTGCACTTTTAGTAAGCAGTAAACTGCAAAAATTTCATAAAATTGTGCTGCACAAACTGCATTTGCCTTCAGAGCTACAAAGCAGATGTGTTACACTCCAGGCATACTGGGCCTAAATCTTGAGTAAAAAAAATGTATTTTATTGTTATGATCATTTAAACCATAATTTCTTTATTTTTAGTGTAGTTTTGTAAAAAAAAAACAAGGCCCAATTGTCACTTGTCATTTTAGCCAATAGATAGGTAAAATCCTTTAGCTGGGTTTATTACTTGCTGAAGATAGTTGAGGACACACAAGAGAAAAAAATGTCATAAAACACTTTGACTCATGTTTTGTACAGTATGATTCAGTAATCTTTTAGTCTTGGGATGAAAAGCCATTATTCATCTGTTTTTAAGTTCATGTTAAATGTTACAGAGAACACGACTTAACACAAATAAACATAAACCAAACAAAAACCTCCCACAGCATTTTCTTCCAGTAAGTTTTCATATCTGTCCTGCTTAAGTGAAACATTACAGTAAGCACAACTTTGAACTAGATAAACAACAACTTCCTTCGCTCCTTATATGTCTCTATCTGGTAAAAACAAAACTTACTCACTCTTACTACGCAAGCGACAAGATAAACTCATCTCTAATGACGCTAAAGGATGTTAGTTGTGGTCTTTGGTTTTTGAATGTGGAGTATCTGTACGGCGGTCAATTCTATTGATTGGTGGGGGTAAGCAGCAGCAGCAGCCATGTCTGAGAGGAACAGGCCTCCACATCTGCCAAGTGTTCTGTATTTACAGGCCACTGGAGAACAGCTTGTCTGGTTCTGTGGATCAAGTCGCTGTGCTATTAGTCATGCCCACTTTTTCAAAATTATCCTCAGTCCTGGGGTCTGGACAGGCATTCCTCCAAGGTGGCCGTCTCATTGCACCAGAATCTCAGGTCTTGTCAGTTGGCAGGTTTGACCACAAACTCGGCTCTGGCTCTGTGGAGCAAATGGGATGTTGTAATCTGAAAGACACACAAAGCACGACTCAAATTGTTGTTAGCACGTACACTGTGGTTTTGAAATGCTGCTGAGTGCGTGCCTTTTAAAATTAACAATGATGCAAGGAATTGATCCTGATCTAAGCTTTTGGACGCAAAATAAAGTATCTTTCACACAGTATAAAAGTATCTTAACAAGCTGCAGTCACCGTCGTCCCCACAAAGTCCTTAGTTCTGCATGGTACCCATAACAGCCTACAGGCATTATCCCAGAGATATATGTAAAACAAATCAGAACCTATGTTGCTCTAGCTTTGCTGAAAAAATCTGTGTATGTGTATGCCAGATTCCCACAAGAAAATAAAAGAAGTTGAAAATAACAATCTTTAAGCAAATGCCCAGCACTGACCACAGAAACCCAAAAGCTTAAAATCCAATCAATTCATTATTTTCACAGTCCGTGCTAAAATGTTCTCAACGGAAATGAGTGTGTTTGTTATTCTGTCTGACATCACGTCTTACCTCATGACAGCTGGAGCGCGTCAGAGTTTAGACCTTGTTTTGAAGTTCACCCACAATAATGTTTAGTTCTCGAGGCGGCCGCAAAATCGTCACTTAACCCACACTGCATGTTGTTTTTGTTTATTGTTAGGGCCTTTCTGTATTAGTGGGCAGCATCCGGTACAGTGGGGAAGATCCAGAGTAAATGGAAGAGTTTATGTCATGAGTGGATGAACACCCACAGCATCGTAAGCACACATCATGCGCTCCGTGCAGCATCACTGAGCCATCAGCGCACAGCATGTGATTTTACGAACGGGTTCAGTGTATACCTACAGCACAGGACTGAGGAGGACTTGAACCCTACGCTTCGAATATCATCCAAAGGAATAATAAATCAAAGGAAACACTAATTCATGATGAATATCTAGCAACTTGATAGGATATTTCAACAGAGGTTCTAGCATGAGATAACAACAAGGTTGTTTACGTGCTTGTAATGCCTGTGAAGAAAGAGACACCTCCATGTTTTGGCTGCTCTTTTGGCATCTAGCTGTGCATATTTTCATAATCATTTAAGCCTGGGCATGTGTGTTTTGATTATGCATGTAATACGGGTAATTATATTTGGTAACACTTCATATGTATACCTTACCTACAAGACACGTTCATATCAGTTTTCAGATGTATGATGATGTATGATTTATGTGTTTTCTGACATAGCAATGGGAGCACAGTTTATTGAGCTGTCCGTCAACTCCAACAACCTCAAGTTAATGTGGTAGAAGAGAAGTAATGTTAGGTGGCTGACATGTAAGCATAAATCAGCTCCCTAATATGTCAGTGATTCAACGCTTTTTGACAAGGGCTATGCATGGCGTGAGTTATTGGCTTTGACATGTACATGCTAATGTGTTAGAGAAGAGGCAGCTGTTGAATCCTGAAGTCATCAGAATCAGAGGAAAATGAGTAAAAAGATATTAAATAAAACGACTTAGAAAAAGTTTCTCGGAGCATCATTATGTTTTGCTTGCTCTCTTGATTCATATAATCCCGTCGATCCAATGTGATAAGTGGGAACCCTCAATCAAATCTTTGCAAAAACAGCTAAGTTATTGAAAATCAAAACACATCTCACTTCGTAAGATATCTAGTAATCTCACTGTGTTATGTGGGACAGTTAAGCCCTCAGTGTGAATGAGTGAGGATATTGCTATGTGTGTGGAAGGAAGCAGCTGTTACACTTGAAGAGCTGAGTGATGTGAGCAGGAGGTGACACGAGGTTTTGCTGTGTGCAGGGCTTTGTTAACTCTTCCAGGGCCCGGGACCAAACTTATCTGAGACTTCATTTAATAGCATAATAAAAGATTCCCTTTCAGGCCCCCTCAGCTGTCCTGGTGGTCTTTCCCTGATAGTGACCCCCAGCTGTGGGTGACTGTGCAGGATTCTGTTTTGACCTGCCAAATAACTAACAAGCCCTGCGGTGTTTGTTAATACTTTCAAAGAGGAAAAATTATTGCCTAAAAATGATTCATTGCGTCATAAACGCTTGCTTGTACTGAGTCAGTAATAATTTGCAGTTGCTTGGGAGTCCAGTGAACAGAGCCAGCACACTGACAACTGCTCTGTGAGTAAACTATTGTTCACTCACATCAAACAAAATCCCTGCTCCTCCTATTACTTTGCATCTTTCAGAATTAGACATGAGCAATCGTGGGTGTCTTCGACTCTTCTTCGCACTTTTTTAAAGTTTTCTTTGAGCACAAGAGGAACATATACTTACCATTCCATTGCTTAAAGCTCAGGAGCGCAGTTCTATAGTTTGGTTGCCACAGCTGTCTCTCATCCTAAACCTCCCATTATTCCATCACACTCCTTCCTTTTGTTGGTGATTTTGCAACGGTATTCATCACATCATGTCCGTTGGGGTGAGTAAGTTCTTTCCATGGAGATTCTGTATGAGGAGTAGGTACGGAGTTACTGTCAGCAGTGTGGAATCCATTTCCTTTTGTGTGTGTAGGTGGGGACTGTGGATGGAATAGGCCTCACTTTAATCACTGATACACTCACAGTGAACTCATCCTTTAGTATACAGAGGGCCGGCAGCCTAACAAAGCAGCAGTGCTCCATTGCCTGTTTTGAGGACGAAGAGCGAGTGTGGGTGGTGTGTGTGTATATGAGTGAAGGAGGGCTGCAGCGCACTCATACAAGCAGACTGTGTGCTTTCGGGGAACAGCAGAGGGGAAACCTTTAGTCCTAGCAGCTGGCCACTACTGTAGCTGTGAGCACAAGACCCAAATATGGAGCGGTGGTATATGTCTTCTGTATCTGGTACAGGGTTGCAAAGTCTGCCCTTCCTTAGAAATGAGGGCCAGCTGTTGAAGATGAAGGGCATCGGAGAGATGTGGAGGCTTCAGATTTTGTCCTTTTAAAGTGATAAATATCTAGAATAATTTTGATATAATACTATATTGTTTACATGTTCGGCAATATATGGTCGTTGATGAAGTTTGAGTTTCTGTAGGTAGACGTCCTCTTCTTTGTCTTTGCTGCCCTCGTTGGTTCTGACTGCTCACTAAAACTTTTCCAAACCAGTTGCTTTTTCTGCTTCTAGTGTCCTAACTTTTGTATGCTGCAGACGAATACAAGTAGTAGACAGAAGTAGACAAGCTGCCATTACTTTAAACCCACATATAACACTGTAATATATGTAAAGGAGCGCCTTTCCCAGAAATCTGTCCAGAAGATCCTGTATAACCAGTTTTATCTTGAAAATATAATCATCAAATGTCATTAAAATAAAGGTTGTAATCTACAAAACTTATACTTTTTTGTAGCATAAATCTTGCTAGCTTGGAACTACATTTCCTGACTGAAATTCCACTTTTACAGTGACATGTGTTTCCGATTTCTATTAAATTATGCATTTCTTCCAATTACAATGCAAGAAATCATGGAGTTTGATGATTTAAATCATAAGCTAGCTAATTCATGCTGGGTTTAATTAGCTACTCCTCCAGACTGCGGAGGTCGGACAGAAGCGGTACATTAATGTTTTTATCCCAAATTCTGTGTCATAACCAATTTCAGACTAGTGCTTTCAGACTGAATAACTTCCACATTTACAATGACTACTGTATCTGTCGGAGGGGGCCGACTGTTATTAACCCAAACATCTCTGCTTCAACTGACAATGTAAATGCGTTGACAGTTGAATTCAGTGATTTGAATCTTTGGCAACTGAGTGTTATTTGTGATTTATTTCTGAGCATACGTCCCAGCAGGAATAAACTTGACAGTGTCATTGAAAGTTTTCTGCCGAGGCGTCCTCTTGCTCCTCCTCGCCTGTGACTGTAGTGGCCATACCTGCCAGTTGGGAAAGACACAAGCACAAGGATGCAGTAAACAACCGTTTCTCCGGTTAGAGTGGGAAAATGAAAGCAACAGGCATCCTCAGACTCAAAACAAGGAAGCAACAGCAGCGGGACTGCCACGCTGAGCCCGAGCTGCTTCTGAAAGGACAGAACCAGGAACAGCCCTGTCTGGAACTGTGCCGCGGAAAACACCATGTGTCACTTTGTTGCCAACTGCACACATTCTGGTGCCCGCCAGCGGCCATACCAGCACCCGTTTATGCACCCGCACCATACCGTGCCCTTCCTAAGTACACTTTGCTGCTTTGCAGTGCATGAGCAGCTGTTGTGCAATCACACACTGGGCTGCTCTTTGATTTCACTTCGGTGCTGAGACGATTGAGGCAGGCAAGACCAGGCATATCAGCTATGTGACTGAAAAATGGTAATAGGAGACAAGAATATAAAAGAAGACACACTGGTTGTGGCAGTGGCAGTCTTGCTGAAGAGTGGGTGGTAGATTAATATTCCTGGCAGGATCCATTTTGTTCATTTCTAAACATTCCTGTTTCATACTGAAGGTGTTTGAATTGTGGATAATTTTCTATTGAAAAAAAAGCTTTAAGTGCACTCTCATTCATAATGGGCCCGTTCGTGCGTCCTACCTACAGTAAATAGTAATTTAATTCCTCTTTGGATATTTGACATGAAATCTCTTTTGCTCATTTTGAACTCTGTACAAAATGCTTGAAGACACAGATGCTGGATATTGCCATTGATTGGGTGTGCCTATACTGTATGTGTGGAAGAAGGTGCGTGCTTGTTTTTTGTTAGCTTTGGCAAGCTGAAATATTTTCCAACTTAAGATCCTGTCGACAAACCTTCTTTTCTCAACCCTCCTCTTCTCTGCATTACTCCTGTATCCATCTCTCTTTCTTTTTTTTTTTGGCCTTTCTTCTCATTTGTTTCTGTTTCTTTCTTTCTTTGCTGCTACATTTGTCTGGACTTGAGCTCCTGTCAAAAAAATGTTATGGTTCTACATCTGAATGTATTGTATTTAATTATCAAAATTCAAATAGTATCAGTCTTTCATAAATATAAAAGCAAAGTTGTACATGTAGCAGATCCAGAAGTCTGCAAGCAAGGTCCAGTCTTTTGTCTTGCTTTGTTATTGGTATAATTAGTCTCCGGCTTCACTTTCTATAGATCTATGACAAAGTTTTTCATGCATGCATCATCTTAACCCTCACTATACATCCTCTTTCACCACATCACACCCAGCTGTCAACAACTTCATATTGAAGCAAAACCACACTTACCAATTTGGTCTTTTGTACTTTTTCCTTATCTGTTTGTTTATCTTATTATTCCTTTCAGGATTACAGAGAGGAACAATATGCACGCAAGTGTAGCAAGAATGCAAGCAATATGGTTTGGGCTGTAGTATAGAGATAAAAGATCTTGGTCCCAGCTGTAACAGGAGACATGGCAGACATTCCCTGCCAAGAGATGGGAGGTGAGGGGAGAGGGGCACTCAGAGCTTTTCTCTGGTGCATAAAACTGACTTGTGGAAAAGCACGTCTGGGTGGCAGAGCTATTACAGATAACATCCTCTTTATGTGTCTGCTGAAGGGTCTGACATTTATCACTTTCGCATCCATTTTTATGGTCTAAATTTAATTTTTCTCCTTGTTTGAATTGTGATGATTTACATTAACTGATAAAAAAAAGAGTTAAAGGCCCTATGTGGCATTGCAGTGCAGTGCCACCTGTTGACAATCTATTGCCCAGCTAGCACTTTATTTAGTTTATATATTCATTTATTAGATTTTTATATGTGTGACTAAAAGAGTTCTGCATATATCTGAGGCCATAAAAAGCTAGTGTTCATTTGTAACATAATTAAACATTTACATGACTAAAAAGTTCAAGATTGTATCTTAATGGTAGATATGAAGAATGTAGATATGTAGATCTAGCACTGTAGTACTGCCAGAGATGGACCTGGTCTGCACACGGTTCACACACACTGACATACTCCCAAATAGGCTACATAATTTATACTTTTTATCCTGATAACATTGCTTTTAAGAGTGAAAACACAAAGCCATAACAAAGTCCAGATGGAGCCGATCCACCACTGGTGGAATCAGATTCTGTCTTTTGAGATGGCTTTCTGTTCAATTGTAGCACAGAAGTGAAAAAGATTAAGCCAAGCTGCAGTAAATTATTAACATTTGTCATAAATTAGGGGGGCATGTGTATAACTCTGCACCGTAGACAGGCCGATTGAAAATGTATTTCATTACACAATTTGGGCTGGGTTGTGAGGTGCAGCGCAGGGCTAGGATTCAGTGTGAGCGATTTTCTGTTTGCTGCATATGCACAGGGTGCCTCAAGAGGAAAAAAAACCCCTCTCTTTTCATTTTTACCATTTTTCCTAGAATCCTTTGGAGAGCGTGGAAAGACAGGCATGTTTATGAAGGTTTCCAGATGGTCCTGCTTGCACCCCCAGCTTTTCTTTTCAGCTCTCGGGCCATGGAGGATTAATCAAAGTCAGTGGCAAGGGCTGATGGCTAAACACTGTGGCCCTCACTATCCTAGAGGAAACCCCTCTTCAACTCCAACTCAGATTCAGCCCCTGGGCTACATGACTGAGGAAAGTTGAAACCTGAGGTTAAAAAACCAAGCAAACTTAACTAAACCCTGGCCACATACGTGCAGTTAAACGGACTCTGTTTAGCAGAGCGGCTGATCTCCTCCTTGGGTTAAAGGAATTTGTCTCCAACATCCAGCCAGGAAAGCAGAGTCAACCTTGACAAATACACCTGAACTCTGGTCCCCTTTGTGAGGTGGGGGATTGTGCTGCGTGATATTTATGGATTCTCTGTTACAAATAAAGATTTTAAATAAATGGAGTTTGATGTCATTCTGGCCACGACTCAAATCCGTTCTCAGTGACTGAGTGCATTCTCACTGTAACGAAAGACAAGTACAAAACGTCCAGATTGCTACGATCAGACTGAGGTCTCACTTTTATGAACCATTTTTTGCCTCGCCATTACCGTCTTGCCTCTTGGGGATAGATGCAGATAAAAGTGCTGTCTCCGGAAAGAGGATGACAACCAATAAAAAACACAAAAGGGGAGAACAAAACTGTTGATTTCCAAATGAGACAATGCTATTTTTGTTAATAGTGCTGCTCACTGTTGTCCTTCCTTTAATTATCACTTCAAACACTATATAGAGAAAACAGTCCTTCAGTTGACAGGACTAACTGGAGCAGGTGGAACAGAGTAGCCCTCAAGAGACAGAATATGTCTCTTGATTGGTTTGCAAAATACATTGTTTGAATTAGACTGTGCCTTTCAGGAGGTTTGAAACCAATATATATTACTGATACAATGCAGTGCAATGTGCAGTGTAGTTTTTTTTTCTTTATTAGACACGTGCAAAAACACTGCCACTCGTACCCGGCTGAACAGCTGCTCTACATGGCAATGATGAACACGTACAGCCTTCACTACACATGTTATTATACCAACTGTCAACAGAAATAGCTGTGGTCTGTCCACAGCAGCCTCACTGGGTGATTACAAATGAGTCCACCTCAGATCAGCCATTCGGATTCAACACTATTCATATACAATAACTTGCTTGGAAAAAACAATACAATATAGTAGAATATAGTACAAAAGCATCGTAACATATAATACTTTTGTCATTACATCAATTATACTCCCTTATATGAACACAGAATCCTCATAGAATAAAAGCCTCTCAATTGACTCAGACCACATAAAGTCAAACACAGACTGAGAAAAGACATACAGTGTATGACTATTTCAAAGATCGCAGTCAGTGGTTTCGTATGTAACCCAAGTTTCCCCAGAAACAACATAAAAATCAAGTCAAACATAAAACTCATTATGCGATATGTTGAAAACAAAAGGCCAGCTATTGCTATCAAAGGACATGTAAGGAAATGTAAATGCTGGCAGATATGTTGTATCACCATAGGTCTGCACTCATTTATAAAGGAAATGTATTTCTTGTCAAATGTTATCTTGTAACCGTATTACACAACCACACTAGTACAATCATTTGAAAATCATTTTGTATCCGCATCATACACCCCTGAATGAGATGCTCCTCTGTTGTTTGTATATGTATCTCTAACCATGTCAATAAATTTTAAGGCCTTGTCATTAGTTTTGATCTCGAGTAAACATGTGGTGCAGCCTGAGTAAACACTGTATTGGCTGAACCAGATCACCTCAGAAAGAAGACACTGTTCTTGTTTCATCACTGGGACAGGGTCTGTATGTGCCTCTCCTTGTATGGGTTTTCCAATAAATGAGAGAACTACTGCCTCAGCGGTCTGTCATTCTTCTAATTTTCTGGTTTGTCACGTTAAAGTGCAGTCAGACTCAAGTCAAGGGGCCAAAAGAAGCAACTGTTGCTGTTGGTCCTTTGGTAGATTGTGACATTGGTGAGACTCGAGCCTTTTTATGTGAAAATATCGTGTGGTAAGACAGAAGTGTGTTTACTGAATACACCACTACTTAAAATGCACAAATTAGGTTAACATTGTTCAATCAGTAAATGGCATTCCAATTTATTACACAATAATATTGTTTCTTAATAAGGACTTGGCAATATAATGTAGTTCACTGGTATAGCAAAACATTACTTGTTGCAGGAACAAATAATTTACATTAAATATGCCCGACTCTAGGAGGCACTTGGACAACTCTCTCAACTTTTTATCACTTTTAAGTGATTTTTTTAACCTTCAGCTATATCAGATCGATTTGAAATCCTCATAAATGCCACAATCCAGCCTTGTTCTGCTAGAAATGACATTTATATACAACTAATTTATTTGTATGAAGCTCTACATTATGGCACATGAACATGTAGGGAGGGGGTCTTGTTATTCCAGACGGCATTAAATTTCTTTCTAAATGTATTTGCTGTTGCAAATTAGTAGTATATAAACATAATTTTTAGGAGACATGGTTGCACAAAAATGAATAAAAAAAGCATAGTTATCTAATGAAGGAGATGCCAGCAAACTAATCGGTTGAAAATGCATTTATACGCTTTTGAAATTTCCTGCTGACACATGCACTTAAATTCATCTTGGCCTGTGGGTTGTTTTTGACAACAGATACAGTGGCTGGTTACATATTTATTATGAGCACTCAGCCTGACACTACTGCTGGCTGCAGGTGACGACGGGAAGCAGTAACGGACTCTCGTACAGAAGGTCCATGGCATCTCAGGGTCCTGCCCAGATATTTTACTGCTGCTCAGCAGGATTTTACATACTTTTGTCAAATTTTACAAGTTTATTATAAAACCTGAAGTGGGTGCACATGTGTGATTTCTAGATACTCGTGCATCAGTTTAGTTGCAGTTCCCTCGCTTTGGCCTCCAGCTGTTTGAATCAAAGTAACCATTCATTTACACTTTAACTTGACGTAATGGTTGATAGTTCCTGGCGCCTTCAAGTTTTCAGTGTGTCCCCAAACCGATCAGTATTTGATATAAATATTTTATTGAATTGTGTTTACTTTACAGATGATGGTATTTTTGTGCCTAGGTCCTGTATGCCGCCTTGTCCATCAAGTTGTGTTACATGATTTGGTTGTCAGTGTATTTATAATTAAGTATTTCTAAGCTTGGGACCAGGACTGACACTACGTAACGCGTACTGAAACCAGAACTTTTTCTCACTCTGGGGGAGTAATTGGAGGACACAAATGAAAGAATGAAGGACGGAAGAGAAAAGGAAGAGAGGAGAAGAAAATTGGGACACTTACTGTGCAGTTTCATAGATTGGATGTCAGTTGATGACTGCAGGCCAATAAATGTTCTGAAATGGATTGTGTTTGTTAGTATTGGGACACATGCCATCTTTGAAGCCACTGAAAGCCAGTTTCAGCAGTTGAGACTGTTGAATGTTGCTGAGTTGTGGGGAAACAAATCTTTACAAAATTATCTTGTGTTTTGAAAGGTTTGGGGTTCCTTCATGCCTGTGGTGACACCTTACATCTATAATGACATGATAATTTTCTCAAAGTTATAAAAAATGTTACCTTTATATGACAAAGGTTTATATAAAATCCTTTCACATATTTTATGAAGCTGATTGATAGTATACTGTTAACATTTAACTGATGTTGTCATCAAGAGCACATTGCAGGTAGAAGTTTTCAGCAAGACCCTTCAGGAACTCTTCGTCAGTCTGACTTTAAGCCCTCATGCAATACCTCCATCGTTTTGATATTGTTTGTAGTGCTACTGAATCTTTTCTGAAATATCAGTTGAGAAGATTTACAAATGAATGGGTACAGATTCTTCTCAGACTGTAGATAGTTATCTTATATTCATGTGCAGACCAACATGTCATCATCATAATAAGTGTTTCTTTACAGTGATGGAGAGGGAGACATGATTAATTTCCCCTCATTCCAGTTAGCCGAAATCGGTCTGATCATCACTTGGCACATTTGACGAGTACATTTGAGAAACTATCACCACATATGCATTTTAAAATCTCTTATCACTGAGTTCCAGCAATGCCAAAAATGCTTAGGTCTCACTCTGGACATTGACTCATGCAAGCTCATGGGTCAGAAAAAGAAAAAAAACAAAAAACAACTCAATCTCTTAATGAAAGTATTGTAGTTTAATGTGGTTCTGGATCATTTTAAATCCAGATTTCATGAAAATCTGGTCAAGGGAGTGCAGTTGGTGGCCTGCTGAATATTTAATGAATCACAGAAATGTTAATATAGAGATCAGTGCCCATGGAGCTGTCATGTAAAAAGGAATCTGTGACCTTAAAATAGCCAAAAGTAGGTCGTGGTCAATTGGAATATATTTGGAGTTCAAAGAGCATTGGCTTTAGGTCATGTAGCAGTCATTATGAGGATAAGCTAATTTGGGGCAATAATCAACTAAACTAAGCTGCATTCTCAAGAAGTACCAGGTTATAGAACTTATCTTTTGGACTGAAAGTAATGGGAATGAGTAAAACAGTGAAACGGATTTGGTATGACCAGTAGCCAAATAAACTTTAACAGCAGAACACGTCCAGGGTTCACATATCAGCCGTGATCTTTTCTGTGTGAAGTTTACATGTTCTCCACCTCCTTGTGTGGGTTTTCTCCGGGTCGTCTGTTTTCCACCCACAGTCCACCCACATGTAAGCCAGGTGGACTAGAGATTATGTGTGAGTATGACTGTCTATGTGTTAGCCCACCCTGCAGAGGACTGATGATCTGTCCAGGACGTCTCCCTCCCTCACTCCCACCAGTGCATTCTGGGATAGGCTGCTGCCCTAGATAGAGATCCGTGCAGCCTGTTTTTGCCGCCTTTTGTTTCATGTGTTTTACAGTTGAAGACTGCACAAGACTTCTATTTTGAGCATTTTACAATGTTTTGAGGTTCCTTCCTCCTGACAGCTTCGTCTGATCTTTTTTTACGAGGTGTTTTACACGCCAGCACTCCAAGTGAGAGGTCAGGTGTGATGATGAGGTAGTTCTGATTAACTGGTAAACCTGGAAATACTTTTTGGAAAATGTTCAGGTTATAGTGGATGGGTGCTGTGGTATATTGGAAACATTAAATCATTTTTAGGGAACTTTGGCAGAACATGACAGCTTGTGACTTAAGTCCAAATTTAATACCCTTTTTAACTCCAAAAATCAAAGGTTAGTTATAAATCACAACGTCTCATCAGAGTGAACCAGCTGTAGATTTATGACTTGGTCTGTTGATTGGATGGATGTTCGTAATAGTAAACATTTATGTTTGCCAGGACCACCTGAATACATACCTGCAGTAACACTGAACGGAAGATTTTGATATCCAGTGACCTATCTGGACTTTATGTTAGACATTTTTTGCAGAGCGATGACATCCTATTTTGGTAATAAATGATATTTACGAAAAAATAACACCACATTTGTAGTTTTAGTTATAATATTGTGTTTGGACTTTGCAAAGTGCTGACTTCATTCATTCACAGTTCTCTCTCTCGTACTCGTTCTTCACAGGCTCGTATTGGCAAGTGAAGCGCAGACTGATGTCATCCGTTTGCTTTGTTATGCTAACTAGCATGGGAATTAACCTCTGTTGTTTTAGCTAAACCAGAAGTGTGCTTCTGAACAGGACAGAGCACACTTCTCCAACCAGAGGAGAGAGAGTCTAACTGACTTCTTCAACTGTGTAACAAATGGGAGTTGTGAAATCCACTCCTGGTGGCAAAGAGCCTACTATATGTCAGAGCCAGACCCAGCTGAATAAAATCCTAGTGCAATTTCTTGTCACAACATTCTGCATGACATGACTGCTGAAGCTGATGTATTGTAGTTGTAAAAGGTCTTCCAATTGGAAACTTCTGCACTCCGACCAACAAACTGTCACACTCTGCTTAGGCGCTAATAGCGTCTGACAGCAGGTACACAGTTGCAATCACGTGTCAGCATCTGACATGCGAAACACACTCCTCCCTTCTCAAGCCCAATCCTGCCACTGTGCACCTCTCTCAGCACTCCCCTTCCTTCAAACGTCCCAGCTTTCGTCCTGATAATCAGGCTTCATCCCAAACATATTATATCTATTCAGTCGGGAGGATTACGTGCAGATACATGACATTTTGGGCCATTCCAAGGACCTGAGTCAACGCGTAAACAACTCCTACGCTATGTCAGGGAAATATTTATCTTTGCTCATAGAACTTCTTGAGATAGTGTCAACACTGCTTAAAGACACAATTACATTTGTGGATGGAAAACTAAGAGTTCTCGTGGAAATACAAGTGTATAATATGAGCAAAGCTGAGAATACTTGGAGAGATGCAAGACTATCATGCTGATAAAAATAACAACCAAGTTTCTATTAAATGAAAATCCTGTGTGTGATCATGTATCATGATGCCACCTTATTTTGACTCCAAATTTTCATTATCATTTGTTCATCTTACTGGGGCTATTAAGAGAGTCAAATCGACACACAAAAAAGATGAATTAAGATTAAGATGATTACAGCTGGTGGTAATGTTTTGGGGTCTTTTTGTCTTTGTTTTTTCTTAGTAACCACAACGCTATCTCCAGGCTCAGGCCACGCCAGAAGATGCAACGACACAGAGAAGGCCTACTGTGTGAATGGCGGTGACTGTTACTTCATACATGGTATAAATCAGCTCTCCTGCAAGTGAGTTATCTCCTTTGTTTTTGGATTCACCTCGAAAAAAATGTAATTTTCATTGTCAACTTTTTCTGTCTCTTAATGAAAACTCCTTTCATGACTTTTTTTTGACTCCAACAATATTCCTCAACATCCTAACTACAAATTTTAATCCTGCTGTTTATTTTCCTGATAGCACTTGATTTCCGTTCTTATTTCTTCCAGCAGCAGCAGCAGCAACACATCACAGGAAAATGCTGCCAGTCTGCCTAACTACCCACCTGTTGTGTATTTTAACACTAATAATGGAGGGAGGCGGTGGTGTGCTCATCCTTTAAAGTCATGTTTAGTGTACAGGAGGGCTGCACATTAAAAGCCTTTTCAAAATGTCATGAGTCACTGGTTTAGTAGTGAGCAAATATTTATGCCTGTTAGAGGCCCCCAGTGAGGTAAATAGAATCATTGCTTACATTTGAGGTCCTTGGCAGAGGAGATCAAGACCCATGTGTAAAGTTTCTTGGAAGAACCATGTATCTCAGCTTTTCAGGAAGAAACTGGTTGACATTATCACAGAAACAACCTTTTTTTTTTTTTTTTTTTGACATTCACGTTTTAGTTTGTAGTAGACTCCAGGTCAAGAAACATTATTTGGCACGATGCTCAGGAGGAGTTATCATTAAAAAATAAACAGTTCTCTCTCTTGTTTTTTTTTCTGTTTTTCAGAGCACTGGCAAGTTTTTACGTGAAGAGATGCAATGATTAATCGATTAGTCAACTGTCAGAAAATTAATCGACAACTATTTTGATAACTGATTAATCCCTTGAGTCATTTTTAAGCAAGAATGCCAAACATTCACTAGTTCAAGCTTCTCAAACTTGAATTTTGGCTGTCTATTTTGTGACATTTATTTACCAACAGATGTATCAATTAATCACGAAAATAATAATCAGATTAATCAATAATATAAATAATTGTTATTTGCAGCCTTAATCATGTTTTATTGAGTGTAGCACGACTGCGACAGGCTGTAACAGTAACTGTTACAACCAGTAAAACAGGAGGGCTGCTATAGTATACCTGTAACACAAATATACACATTGTCTCTTGTCATGGTTGTCAAATATTATGTTGCAGGTTCTGTTCGACCATGTGTCATCATAGCATAAGTCCTTTGTCTGGTTTGATGTAGAGCTGAAACATTGGCGAGGCTTCTGCGCCCAGTTGGCCCAAAGAAGAATGCTCGACAAGCAATGAAAACATGGCTGCAACAGCCGTTCAATACTCTGTGTACAAATTGGAGGCAGCAATAACTCAATTGCTGCAGTTAATTCACTCACGGCTGGGGCATGGGTCCAGAAAAGTTGGATAATGCAGTGAAGGCCTGCAGGGATTTGTTGCCCCACAGCCATCTTATTCAATATAGGCCAGGCTTCAGTGGGCATTACTCACTGGCTAAACAAGTCCTGCAGACAGCTAGCCCTACTTTTATGCCCAGCTCCTTCACTTTGAGGTATAAACTTTGTTTTGGGTAGAGGTAAGGTTAGTAAATGACCCAAAGTCAGTAACTCACTAAGGTAAACATATTTCTTTTGATGATTTCCTTCACATAAATTATTTGTAAAAAAAAAAAAAGAAAAAAAAAAGGAATTTATCCTCTTTTAAACATATGAATCAAAAATAAATTTAAAAGTAATTGTCATTTTCACAAAAGCATAAACATAAGGCTAGACAAAATGCTAGAAAATAGTGAAAAAATTCTTATTATAATTTCCTAAAGCCATAGGTGATGTTTTCAAATCAGTTGATTCATCTGACCAACAGTCCAAAACCCCAAGATATTCACTTTACGATGATATGAAACAGTGAAAAGCAGAAAATCTCACATTGGAGAAGCTGGATCCAGAGAATTGTTGGGGATTGTCAAAAATATTGGCATCATTTTCTGTCAAATGACTAATTGATTGAGCAACTAATGGTTTCAGCTCTATAAAAATGTATAAAAGTACATTAGCAGTCTTCATTGAAAGGGAATTATTTCCTCAGAAAAATGTAACAAAAGCAGAATTATCAACAAGGTGCACTGGGAACTTTTACCAAATCACCTCTCTGTGGGAAAGGAATGGGTTGTGTAAGTCTACTGTATAAGCAGTATGTAGAATATGTTTACAGTACAGGTCCTGCTTCATGTTTCCTAACACATAGTAAAACATTTATTTTGTTCCTCTTAAATGTTTATTTTTGATCAAAGAATAATGAATGATTTTGACAATGTTTTATTCCCCCTTTTTAAACACAAGATAAAGGAGTGATAATAGAGTTTGCAGCTGGATATTTGCACTCTCATCTGATTTTTAAATTATGTAGTGACAGTTTATTTCTTTCATCTTTCAGCCAAGTTTCCTTGGTCTAGGTAGTGCTATCCCCCAGTTAAACACCATCACTCAGGATGAGTAATTTAATGCTGAATGTTATGGTGCTCCTGGGAGGCGTTGTGTGAAACCAGTAAATCACGAGCAATGACCTTTGTCGGATTGGTGGTCTAGTTGTGACTGTGAGCGGATTGTTGGTGCCCCTAAAAGACCAACTGCTCATCCTGATGGGATAATAATGAGGAAATATGGTTTGGCTCAACACACTTGATGCTGATGATACAATAGTTTGTCTTCAGTTACATAAAGCTACGTGTCAGAAAACTTTTCTTGACGCTCACTTATGTTTCAAACCACAAGTAAAGAGAGTTGCCCAGCCATGTTTTTTCCATTGAGATAATTTCATATTTTTCTTTTAGACCTGGAAATACAAATGCAGGATTTTATTTCCTCTTGATTTGACTACTTTATGACTCACTGTCCTCTGCTATCAGTTATAAAACTGTCACATTTGCAGGTTATGAACACAGCTACCAGGCTCCCCACAGGCACCAAGAAAAGAAACATTACCCCAATTTCAGCTTTGCTGCACAGGCTTCCTCGGATTGATTTATTGATCACCTACAAAGCAGTGAACGGTTTACCTCCCGATACATTCCACTTTTTTTTGTCCATACAGTCATGAACGTCGCTCTTCTTTCATCCCCCAAAATACAGACTGAGGTCAAAAGGAGAGTGGGCCTATGCTGTCGGAGCCCCTGAAGCCTGTTTATTACCTTTTTATCATCATATATTCAAAACCTGTTTTTGTAAACTCGCCTGTTATTGATCATCTTATTCAATTTATTTTTGAGTATATATCTTTTTTCTTTTTTTAATCTTTTGTAGTATACTGTGGGTAACTTTTAAATGCAGTTTTTATTGTTTTTATTGTTTTCCTTTTCACTTTTTTTGAATTTCTGGATGGTGAAACAGTTTATTGGTTGTTAAATGTCTTAACTGATATTTATAAAATTGCTAACTAAGTAACGTACTGTGATTATTATTAATATTATAATAACAATAATTATTAATATCATTATTATTATTAATAGCAGTAGTCCTTCATTTTAAATCCATTTTTAATGGCAATATGAGTAGGTATCCACAGTCGTGTGGTTATGTTAGGTGTGTCAGTGAACTCATTAACACGTGGCTCACCTTTGGTTGAGGTGGAAGTTTCCTGTGTTTTCACTGTTTTATTTTATTTTTTTTTGCTTTATCCATATGGCTATTTACAGTGCAGCTCACTTCCTGTGTTTTCCTTTTCATAACACTTGTCTGCTCCTTCCCAGATGTCCGGATGGATACTTCGGCCCTCGATGCTTACAGACTGAGCCGCTGCGGTTGTACATGCCCAATCCTTTAAAAAGTATGTTCACTTGATATGAGCAGCTGAGAACAGAGACACAGTAGTCACTGGATTACCTCTGTGGACTCCTGCTGCCCCACCCCCCCAGTTCTCTTCCTCTTTCTCCTCCTCGTTCTCCTTCTCAGGTCAACACGCAATGAGCTGTGCACTACACCATGTACACGGTGGTGTCATCCATGGGAACACTCTGCTTCTGCTGTCTGTAGATGTGCTGTTGTTCTAATTCTGTGTCTCTCTGCCTCTCTCTCTCCCTCCCTCCCTCTCTCCCTCTTCACTTTCTCTTACGCATACTCTCCTTTTCACTCCACCCTTGCCCTCTCTCTTCCTGTTTTCTTCCTCTTTCTCACTCATCCACCACCCTTCTCCTCCCTCTCTTTTTGTGGCTTTGTTTCTTTCCATCAGGTGTCCAAATGACTTTACTGGTGATCGCTGTCAAACCTACGTTATGGCCAGTTTCTACCGTATGTCAATTTCCTCTTCTGTCACTCTGTCAGACTGTCCTCGTGTCATGCGTGCATGCTGAGTGTAGAGAGATTGAATTAATTTCCTGTTTTTACCTAATAGTTGTCTCTGTGCCTCCTCCGATGACTCATTCACAAGCTGGCATAGTTTAGTAGAGTCTGTTGTTGTTGTGTTTGGTCTGCATGTGATATTGTGTGCCCTTTAACTCGCAGTGTATTGCATGTGCACTCTCAGAATACAAGATGATAGTAAGTTTGATAGCAACAAGTAGGCGGATGGATTTAGACACTTTGTGGAAGTTGATTTGCACAAAGTCAGCTGCATGTAACAACACATTCTAATGGCAAAATAATTACTAAAACCCTACCTTTAGCTCATTTACTAACAATGCTTGTTTATGCAATCAGCTGCAAACACAAGCATGTATCATCCTATCGGAGCTGATGGATGCAAAGCCAGGCCTGAACTATTAGCATTAACCAACAGGCATGACAAATGATTGAATCTGTTAGGTGGTGCACTGGCTTAACTGATAAAGAAATGTTTGTTGAGGGCGATCACATGAAGGGATCTGATCAGCTGAAGCTCAAAATATAGGCCTTTTATTATGTATTCCAGACAAACAAGATATAACATGAAGGATTTCTTCATAAATATATCAGTGTGAAATTGTAAAACATTTTTAATAGTTCATTAGTGCATCAGTCAGTATGTAGGTCATATATGAGCCAACATGACAACATTCCAGTTAGCTTTCATGTAATTCTCGAGTAAATTGATATGATTTTAAAGATACTTGTGGTTTTTCCAAAGGTCCAATCATTTACAGCAAATATTTTACATGTTAGTGTTCTCACTCTGTGGATCACAGTTGCTTTAAGCAGAATATACATGCACATACAGGCTGGACACATTACATCAAGGTATGCCAAGCTGTTAAAAAAAGAGGCACCATTTTTTTTCCCTTTCAAATCAGCTAATAACTTGTTTAAGACCTCAGTTTCAGTCTCGAGTAAACACAGAACACTGTTAAGTCCAACGCTCACCAAATTGCATTTGTTGCTAGCACACATTGCTTCAGAGGGCAACAACAAAATGGTGCTCTCGCAGCAGATGTCCTCAGCATAGAGTTCATGCACTGTACTGCAGTGCCATGTCAAACAGCTTTGCTAGCCTGGGGTAAGAGAAGTCAACCCTGCACCACACCACACGGCAATATCGGTAAACACATCCATCAACTGCAGAATTATACCAAGATTAGATGAAGGTTTGTGGAGAACCACAGCTTGATACATCTTGCCCGTAAGAATTTTTCTATTTGAAAACCATCCACTTGGTCTGGAATCATGCTTCTTAAGATTATCAGCTGCAGTCTTCATTGTTTTACACCTCCGTATTACCTGTTGGTTGATTACTTGTATCTCAAGTGATATTGAAAGGAGTGACCTGACATGAATGAAACATAAACAACAATGAGATTTCATGTAGCTTGGACTTGTCTAAAGACAGTGTATAATAATAATATAGAATTAAATACAAAGCCTGTGATTCATGCAAAGAATCATTCTATCTTACTGCGTATTTGTCAGTGTCGTGTCTTTGCAAGCCCATGTGGTTGCAATTCAATGTAACATCACATTTCGAAGGAGTTGCCTGATGCTGCCTACAGAGTCTCATCCCTGTAGTCTGACTTGTAGAGCTTAAACATACTGTTTGTTGCATGTTGGCCCAGAGTACAATGCGAAAAAAACCCTTCTTAACTACAAGTAATTTCATCTCACATTAAGTCGTAATGCACTGCGCTGAAATTATTTGTTTTTCTGGCAGAGTAGACAGTGGTGTATGGGAGCTCTTTTTCCTACACTCACTCACTTTTTCTGCATTCTGTTTAACTTCGGTGCAGCTGTGCGACTGCATCAAGGACGGCATTTATTTCCAGTTCTCATCCAGCCACATGAACACAGACCAGGCATTGATTACTTGGCTTACATACTTATACGTTCAAATCAATGACCCGTGTATGTGTAGGCTCAAAAGAAGAAGATAGATTTAAAAGATAAGGGTGAAAACAATCAGATTTAATGATTGTTGAGATGCATTCATACCTTTTAATATGCACACCACACAAAAATAAAAAGTGTTCTCCGTCCATGAAGACACTATCATGAGAAGAACATGTAGACTTTGTAATTCTATATTTTAGGCATCACCTCTAAACTTAATTAAAGGCTGTTATTTCAAATAGAACACATTAAGCCTCCACTCAATCCAAGTGGAAGATGTTTTTCTACATATGGCTATTAACCCCTCATTGGTTCAAAAATGCAGATCCAGAGTAGAAATCCAGCTCATATAAGCCACAGTCAGACATGATAGATGTAGCCTTTAAAATTAGCTTTAATGGCCTCTCACATATTTCACATTTTTCTACTCTCAATTAAGGAGAATAAATCAAATGGTCTCTCAAAAAGCAGGCACATGTGCACGCAGGCACACACACACACACACACACACACACACACACACACACACACACACACACACACACACACACACACACACACACATCCATTCCATACTTAAAGACCCGCCTCCTGGAGGGGGCGCCTCCCATCCCCCGGAGATACCAAAGAGAAGGAGGATGGCTTCTGCTCCTCAGCCATAAGGGCTTGGCTTAACAAGAGCATGTTGTCATAAGAACAGCTGGGACTCGTTTCAACCCAAGTAAAGCAAGTGAGCTGCCAGAGATATGGACTCAGCTGGTTGGTGCAGCCTCCCTAAGGCCTCACTCTGCCATATAATATAAAGTCCAACTATAATTCTTCACATTCAGCGTGATTATTGCGGTACTGTACACATACACTCCTTTTAACTTGCCTGTTCATGTGATGGGTGTGTTCGGGAACTGACAGTGTAGCGTTTTTAGAAAGCAGAAAACCGAAAGCGCAGGTAATCTCAGCAGATGACGCACATTTTCCCCACGCAGCAGTAATGAGAGCGGCTATGAGCCTGATATGTCCTATTCCCATTAGGAGAATTTGTTTGGTTATGTAATAGAATAGCACTGAAATCAAAGATCACTTGTAAAATGTAGAACTGAGGTGCCTCATCTGAAAGCAACAGCTACATTGGACTGTGTTGAGACATACAATAGACAGAAATTTCCCACAAGAGGAACATCCAGAGCTGAACTCAAGAAATGTTTTAGTTTGATTAGAATATATTAGCCATCAAAATCAAAACATAAAGTATTAAAATTGTAGTTGTGTAGTCATGCAGTGTTGTGTAATGTGGTTTGAAGTGTGTGTTGCATGCTGTAAGTGTGTTCCGGTGTCTCGTCTTTGATGTTACTGACCGCGTCATTCTGACAATTACTGACAAGTGTTTGTTGTCTAAGTTGCTGTAATGCCCATTTTTTGTTTGCTCCACTATATGTTAGAAGGTGCCCCTCTCTTAATCTGGTCTTTTGTTTCTTTTTGTTTTTTTTCTTCCAACTGTCAACCCTCTGCAATGGCAGAGCATCTTGGGATTGAATTTATGGGTATGGAACAATCCATTTTGATTCTCAGTCGTAGCTTAGCTACTAAATAGTTGTCCTTCGTTTTGACTTGCTCCCGTTCCGTCTGTGGTGTGAACTGTAAATCATGTTGTCCCTTGATTAACCAATCAATCTGTCAATCAATCCTACCATAACCCATTATAATGACAAAACCTCAATCAATGCAACTGATCCTCCATCAAACATCATTAACATGGATGTCATCACCTGCACTTCCCATACATGTGCAATGGAAAAGTAGAACTATTAATTGAGTTTCCGTCTCACTCACGGTAGCATATTTTCCTTTTTGGATTGATTTTTGGTTCCTCATTCCATCCGTAACAAGCATGATGTATCATGTTTGTAGCTACCAGATGTCTTTCCTCAGTCTTCAGCTCTACCTATCCAATCCTTTTAGTCTCATGCCTTTAGTGTCTGTCTTTTCCTTTGATATGCCATCTCTTTTCTTTTTATTTATGTGTGATCTTGTCCATGTTTCTTGCATCACCCCGTCTTTAGTATAGCTGAAATGTAACTTTGAAGTATGAAATATAATACCCATGTTACTAGTTTGAATTAGACTTCAAGGAGTAGATGCTGTGATGTGAGCATGCAATGCTATATTTAGAACCTACAGTCATGTTTTTCTTCTATCTGCTCTATTTTCATCGTCCTTCATTGTTAGCTCTTGTTTTCTGCTACCTTTTCCAGAAAAGTGCTTCAGTGGTTGAGAGTGTAGAATAAAGACTTCTTTTCAGAGATAATTTAATTATACAAGTACATTTAATGTACTGGACCACGAGGACATTGTGTTGTTATATCAACACCAATATCATTTATGAATATGATTTATTTATGGTGTCAGAAACGTGGCACAATTTGGCTGATGTAAAATGGCTGTTGGTGAATGAAGGGAGGAAACCTCAGATGGAAGGAGTCGTACAAATTGTACAAAAACATTTCTATTGCATTATTTATCAGCGACCACACTACCTCTTTGCTCCGTCATTTTCCCCCGGGAACACAAAGAGTCTACCTCAACCTCACACAAGCTCTTCTCTGGAAAAGCAAGAAGCATCAGTCAAGATTTCTCCAGATTCATATTTAATGATATATCATCTCAAAATTCACTTTCATAAATTACTGTAAAATAATATCTCATCTTGTGCTTACTGAATGCCTGAGTAGATGAAGACTTCTATAAGTGAATGAGATTGTTGATCATGCAGGAACCATAATAGACTTATCAAAATTGAGTAATAGAACTTTAGACAAACATTGCTCATTTCCAATTCACGTGCTTTGGTGCTATACTGCACAGTTTGGGGGTTCTACTGGTCATCAATTAAAGGCCCTTAACCATTATAGTATCATATATAATTTTGAAATAACTTCAATTTTTAGAGAATAGATCAATCTAACTATTGTGGAGCCCCTGCCCCCACCCAAGCCGCTTTACTGCAGCACAGGCAGCAACAGCATCTGTTGTATTCGTGATTATGTGAGAGGAGAGGTCTGACTGTGAAGTGAGTTGTCAGGGAAGGGAAGATGAAGCTTCATACTGCTCAGGCTTTAGTAAAATAATAATAATAATAATAAAGAAATGTGGATCTACAGTGAAAAAGTGGGAACCTGCACCTTCAAGACACTAATTTATTTTTTTCTTTCATTTCTCTCACTGTGTGCATGTGGTGTGTGTGGGTGCGTCTGTGTATTTGTGGGTGTGATGTTGACAGAGGCAGAGGAACTCTACCAGAAAAGAGTCCTGACAATCACGGGTATTTGTGTGGCTCTGTTGGTGGTGGGCATCGTGTGTGTGGTTGCCTACTGTAAAACCAAGTAAGTCCTGCTGATAAATGGAACCGCTCATGATTGGTGAACATGTAGCCTTTCCTTTTAGATTTCTATTACCACTTGCATTTTATTCAAAAAAACTGTTTACTGTATACTCCAGCTGCTGAGTCTTAAAATGTAGTCTTTTTATATTATTCGACATGTTAACAGGTAAAAAAGTTATTACATAAAGTGAAAAAGCATAATGTTAACCAAAAAAAAAAAAAAGGAGTGAGAGAGAATGACAGAGATTTGTTCGACAGGAAACAAAGAAAGAAGATGCACAATCATCTGCGACAAAACATGTGTCCAGAACATCCCAATCGAAACCTAGCTAACGGACCCAATCACCCAGGACCAGGCCCAGAGGAAATCCCTATGGTAGATGTGAGTTTCTGGAAGGATTCCTTAAATTAAAGTATACGCACAGAGATATACACCAAATGGTTTTGTGCTTAGTTATATAATCAAAGCTTCTCTTTTTTTCACATTTTTCCATCTGCCAAATCCATTTTTTTCCCCGACACAGTACATATCAAAGAACATCCCTGCAACTGAACGAGTCATACGGCCTGCAACAGAGGGATCGTTCCCTGCCAGCCATGCCTCTTCCAGATCTCACAACTCTTCCACACGAGCCCATTCATCAACTCACAGGTGAGCATGCACCATACATTATGTGTGTTTGTCCTCATGCCTACCTTACATTTAGCACTACCATTTTAGATAAATACAAAATCTCACACGAAGCAGTTGATTTGTTTGGTTAGTTGGTTAAATCCCCTGTTTTTTGAAGCAGGTGCATCGGTTGTCAAGCTTCTTTTTAAAAAGGCATACTTCTTTTTGAAAAAAAAAAGGATCAAAAGAAATAATCACACTGGGACACGCTGGGGTGTGTGCATGTTAACACCTTTTTTTATTTGTCAGACATGAGGAACGGACATGGAGCCTGGAACATTCTGACAGCATCCTCTCTGACTCGCCGGGAATTATGTCATCATCCGTGGGGACCAGTAAATGCAGCAGTCCTGCGTGCATGGAGGCACGGGCCCGGCGCGCTGCACACTGTGGTTACTCTGACCCCCATCGGCCGGGCCTACAGTACGGAGACTCCTTCGACTCGCTGGGAGACTCTCCGCACAGCGACAGGTGGGAAACAGGCCTGTGTGGCTGATATGGCACTGGGTTTGTCATGAACATTTTGAGAAGTTTCCTCTCTCTGCTGGTTCTCTCTCAGCCTCGAGAGGCCAGTCAGGGCACTCTGAGAGACTCAGTGGAAACTGACACACAGCAGGCATGATGATGAAATTCGCTAAGGTAGGCAAGAGTGAAAAACAGTGCTTATTTCAATGGGAACTCTGTGCATACAGCTATTGTAACATTATTCCCTGGCCAGTATGTAATTCTGATTGGCTAAAGTGTTCCCTTTAATTTTATTTAAGGAACATTGTGACATTTTGGGAAATACACTTGATTGCCAACTTGTCCAGAGACACATAAGAAGATATCAATTTTATCTTTACGTCAGAGAGATAGGTCCAGGATGGGTTTAGCCCAGCTTAACACAAAGAGTAGAAGCAGAAAGAAGCAGTTATCGCTGTCTGTCAGATGTGAGGAAATATGCCTTTCAACAACTCCAAAGCTGTCTATATTTATCCTGCATCTATTTCTGTACTGAAGGCACACAGATATCAATCTTCTCGTGCGACTCTGAGCAAGATGGCAAACTAGCATATTTCCCAAAGTGTTGGACTGTTCCTTTAACATGAACTAGAACATGACAGCTCAAACACATTTGATTCACTCTAAATAATGGGCTTTCAGGTCTTCCACATGCTCTCTATTTTAGTAGTGCTCAGTGTCACCCATGGCCTGAATTTGAACTTGCTTTTTAAGTGCCTAAGATACACTCCCTGATTTTGTTATAGGGCCCAGTAGTGACCCCCCAAATCCCAAAATGGCCCCCTTACTCCCTGCTGATGTTCTGAATTCCAACGCATTTCCCAGCTAAGCAGTCATCACTCAACAAGCCTACATTAGCAGTGAGCTGGGAGGAAATTTTGGGATATGGGAGCACGATTGGTCCCTATACTAAAATTGTGGAGTGTATGTTTAAGCATCAACACAACACCTATAAAAACAGTTGGTAGGTATTTATTCTAATAGCACACACATTTTTAGCAGGAAGGGAATGATGGCCCAGTTAGGCACAGCAAGTCTGTCTTTGTTGACCCTGTAATTGAAGACGCTGTGCTGAAAGTTGCTATACATCAGGACGCCCTGCCCTTGCCTTTTGTATAGCTTAAACACAAGCCCTCATTCACCTTTGTTTAAAGTCTGGAGAATCACTACTAACCGTATGTCTTTATACATGGAACCTTGATTATGCACAGCATCAGTCAATCCATATCAGATGGCTCACCATTAGAAAAGGTACTGTACAATGAAAGCTTAATGGAACCTGAGCGGTAGGCTTGAAGAAAACATGCCCAGTGAGACCACATAAGATCCCGTGGATAGGACAGCATGATATTCAGATGGCAAAGCCAGAGTCAAGGTGGCCACAAAGCAGACATCTTTCATTGAGATTACTTTTTAACAAACAAACAAGTGGTCACATTCTCAGACGAGTGGGATGTTTTCAGTGGTTAAACCCTTGCACAGGGCTGTCATAGCAAACACTTGATTGTGCAAGTGCAAAGCCCAAGTATCATCTATTTAAATGTGTAAAATGTGTAATGGTCACAGGTATTAAGACACCTTTCCTTTTCACAAACAAAAAGTGGAAATGAAAACAACTCTAGTTTAAATGCATAATACATACATACATTTATTTTAGAAGCATCAGTGTGTATAGTGACCTCAGATCTTCTGAGCTAACTGGTGCCTGCCTGCCTTTTTGCTGAACAAGGTCCCATTAGCTATGCAGTTTTTAAGTACATTCAGGCCTACCAAAGGCACACTTAGGACCAGATGTAGACCTTTTAACACATTAACTAATTATAGAACTGTAGTTAATGCTCAGTGATGGCCTGCTATTCCTGCAAAATGCATATTTGAGATGTTGAATATGCAAATCTAGGCATGTTCAGTTTCAGTCATGCTTTAACAACTGAGCCAAAATGAAAATAATAGAGCAAGGATATTCCTGAAGTCATTAGAGCTGCATGTATCTGTAAAGTATTTTAAAATGTCTAGAACTGACTACATGACTGAGTGTCCTACACCAGCTGCTGGCTGCAGCAAAAACTAAAATATGATATAAATCACAAGAACTTGAAAACTTAATTGGACTATTCAGTGCTGGCAGTTGTTTTCTGAATATGTAGTATCTAAGGCAAATGACCAGTGCCATATAAATTATCAAAAACTAACCAGACAAGATATGTCTTGCCTTTTATGTGCTTGAGATCTAAGGTATCAACAATGCCAGCAAGCGTGTGTGCGAATAGGGACTTGAGTTGTTATGCAGAGCCAGATTGCATAACCACCATCCCATCAGAGTCATTCCAGGTAACATGCGCCTCTTCCATCATGGCGACAGCTTCTGTGCCAGCTGAATCAGCAGTGTTGTGGGAATATCTCAGGCTTGTGTCTCACACGGCCTGTTGCAGTTTCCTCAAGGCAATAAACACTCCACAATGATTCACCATCAGTGATATGTAAATTCTTTTCAAAGTTGCTTTTCAAATGTATTGACATAAATGTTTAGTTGATTTATGATTACGGTATTATGTCTGTTGGATTGTATGGGTGACACCCATATGTTTCTGATGTTTTGACAAACCAAACAATCCAAATTTGGTTACTAGGGTTTAATCCTAGGTGGAGGAGTGATGGAAAAGTGGCAACCATGACAACGAAGTGTGATGCTAAGAACCCTGTCAGTCAAGAAAACACTCTCTAAAATGTACCTGTCTTTAAAGCTTAATGTTGACTTTCTACTTGGAGAGACAAGTTGGCCAAGTTTTTAGAGCTAGCATCCAGCAGTCATTAGCAGTTCTGCATCTTCAAGAACCTCCATGTTGATTTCAGCATTCAACCGTGGTAGCCATGTTTGAACAAAGCTTCCTAAGATGACAACCACAGTAACTATGAGTTGTGTAGGTGGCAGTTCATTTAAAATAATACAGGGAGATGAAGATTCAGAATGTTGCACTATAACATTACTCAATAGCTGACAGCTTATTGTGCAGAGATAAGGAACTGGTTAACAATAAAAAATTCTAGTCTGAATGTTAGTTTAAAGATAGTTTAAATACTGCCCCCAGATGGTTATCAATATTAATGGGCATAATAATAATAATAATTCCGCTTTTGAAAGTCATCAGCATCAACCCAAAATGTTATGTTTCTATATTATAAGACCCAAGAATATTAACAAAAGAAGTGGATCCAGAACAGATCCCTGTGGGACACTATAGGAAGTTTTTGCCAATGGTGACAGTAACTTCCTATTACAGACATTTCAGTTCTGCAGACAGGAAGAAAGCAGCACCAGGGTACCAAATACACTAATACAAAATGACCAACTACAGTATATTAGATTCTGCACTGCAGAAAACTGATAGAACTAAAACACACTTTTCCCAGGTAATGTCAACCTTGGGAAAAACATATTGAATCATTATTGTGAATACTGACAGTATGTCAATGTGAAGGAAAGATTGTGAAAAGTACAGTCACTATGCCCAGTGTGCAAACTACCTTACAGCAGTTCAGCTCAAGTGAAAATCTAAGCTAAATATATGTATGGAAAAAAACAGTTTTTCCATTGAATAAGAGTCCATTTACAGCTTGTTAGAAACTTGGCACTTATGGTGCAATGTTCATTCAGTTAACAGAATTCCTATGAA
Source organism: Macquaria australasica (assembly GCA_005408345.1). Classification (NCBI taxonomy): domain Eukaryota; kingdom Metazoa; phylum Chordata; class Actinopteri; order Centrarchiformes; family Percichthyidae; genus Macquaria; species Macquaria australasica. The sequence goes on along the minus strand of SEMN01000001.1, from coordinate 2,026,170 downwards.
ACATTCAAACTGCTTTTTGTACACTCCTCCTCTTTCTCACTTCTGTTCTTTGCTCTTCTGTACTTAAATATTTACTCCCCTCTGTATTTACTACAGATACGTGTCAGCCCTGACGACACCAGCCCGCCTCTCGCCAGTGGATTTCCATTACTCATTGCCCTCGCAGGTGCCTACCTTCCAGATCACATCCCCCAATGCCAGCCATGCCATGTCTCTCCCTCCTGCTGTCCACAACCCCTACCCTCTGGCGGATGACCAGCCTCTGTTGCGCCGCTACCAGGTGCCCCTACACGATGCCCAATGCCAGGAGCCCTACCGGCAGCAGCGTCGTACCTATCTAAATGATAGCAGGGGCAGCCTGCCCTCCAGTCCCTACCGGCTGGCTGAGGAGGAAGACTATGAGACCACCCAGGAGTATCTCTCCTCTCGGGAGCAACCAAAGAGAAGTGGGTCCAGTGGAACTGGTAGCCGTCGCTGGCGGAGATCCAGACTGAATGGCCACGTGGCCCCGCGTGGATATGAGGCATCTCGGGACTATGGGTCTCGAAGCTGCCTAACAGATAGTGAGTCAGAGGAGGACGGTGAGAGCACGCCCTTCCTCAGTATGCAGAACATGAATGCCGAGCCCTCCACCATCTACAGGCCGGTGGACAGTCGGACTTCTCACTCATCGGGGCGGCACAGTGGGCATGGAAACATGCATACAAGACTTACACACTCACGCTCCAAACCGGACAATACACCCCATTAAAGAGTGAAAATGAACCAACAAAAATCAATATAGTATAGACCTGCATCTATAAGAAATATTTTTATTTTATATAACTGACAGATATTCTAAACAAATGAAATATTTATTTTCATTTTAGCAAAAGTTGTCTACTAGTTAACAGTAAAGACTTTTTTATAGGGAAAACTCTATTTATATGTACATTTTGATTTACAGCATAAAAAGATGTGCCAGTTTTTTCACAACGTAAAAAATAGAGTAATATTGTGGTGCCTTTTGCTGTATGCCGATGCCAGAGGGCCAGTGGAGGTTTTTGTAGCCTTTCTTATATGGACGCCTCATTTTTTATACACGTTTATGTTTTTTTTTTCCTCTCTGGTTTCCTGTTTAACTTTCTTTCCAAGTCGCATTCTTTGAGGAGTCTAGCCCCACTGGAACATAACCCCTTCCATGTCACGCAATATAAACCACTTCAACATAAAGTGTATGTTTACATTAATATGATTCGCCTGTAGGGTTTATGATTTGGGATCTAATAGAACGCCTGATAAATACAGTGTAGATCCTTTTTGCCCTCTGATTAATGTCAACTGAGAGAGAGAGAGAGAGAGAGAGAGACTGAAAGATTGTGTGGTTGTATGTGTGTGTGTGTGTGTGTGTGTGTGTGTGTGTGTGTGTGTGTGTGTGTGTGTGTGTGTGTGTGTGTGTGTGTGTGTGTGTGTGTGTGTGTGTGTGAGTGAGCGCATGTCAGTTTGCTTGCATGTATTTGTGATTGTTAGATGAATTTCATTGTTGTGGTAACATCAAACATGTGGGTCTACTGGTGTCTCAGCAGAGCTGACAGAAGAGTGTCTCAGAGGTTCACAGAATAGTGCTTTATCAGAACAGTGACCCCCAGTGTAGGTGGACAGGTAAGGCTGCTGTAGGGTTGTATGTTATGCAGGTCATTGCTTGATGTGTTTACAGCTATTCTGCCCCTTTCCCAGCCTGCCCCAGTTAAGTCCCTCTTACTCCCAGCAGGTTTTCCTCATGTTAGTATGTTATGAGGCCAACAAACACTGAGCCGTTTGGCACAGGGTGACCCCCCTGCCATCAAAGGTGATGGCAAAGCAAATAAATTGCATCTGTTTTCACTCAACTCAGCCCCTAATCCCATGCCTCATCATCCTTCTGTGTCCATTCTGTTTTTGTGGCTGGTGTTAAAGGCCACACAGTGTCTCAGGATTTCCACATGCCCCACCCCCCTCCCTCCACCTTAAACCCTGTTCACCCTCCTCAACTTAAAGTCTACCTAAGACTTAGGTTCTCAGATAATGAAGGCCTAAATGTTAACATACAGTCTACCAGTTCCCTGAACACTCCCATAGAGTAAGAAGGAAAGCCAAGTGGAAGCGGCTCAGTGCAGAACAGTACAGAACATACTAGACAATATAAATGAAATAGCTGTGAAACTTTGGAGGATCATACAATGCAAAAATATGCAAACTTTCTATTTTGCTGTTTGATTACATCATTTTCTAAGAGGTGACTGTAGTGTGTTGTGTGTAAAAAAACAAAAAAAAACAATGTGATGCCTGTAGTGTAGAATGAAATAACATGATATAAATGCATATTTACATGAGTTAGTTTTTGAAACCATTATGCAGCCATCTATCAAGTTGTCAGCCTTTCTTGTTCACATACTCATGTCCATTGAATGACTGTGTCCATGGATTATGTTATCACTTAGTTTAGACCACCCCACTTTACATGCACACTTCCAAGTAATGTCAAATAGCATCCAAATAGGGTCTCCTCCAATAGTACTGTGTATTGCTTTGTCTTGTTGACAGATCTAGTCATTTCAAATTTAGTCCGTAAATGATACTAATTTTTAAAGTAAACTAAATCCTTTAAGCCCCCTGTCCTCCACTGAAGGAAAAGTAAATATTTCAAAGGTAATTCAAGAAATGTCAAACCCATTAAAGGTGACTCAGTGAGAGACAACAGTTGATGATGTTTCATCACTGTTGGTATGTTTCTAGTCCTTGTTAACAACTGAATGCTGAATTATCAGACGATTATTGGTTTAAAAAAAACTCTTAAAAAGATTGATCTGCAATTCAAACTGCTATATGGTAAATGCACAGTGGTGTTGTTATAGAGAAAGGTCTTTGGTCACACCTCACTTGCAGATATTTCATTGAGTTGCTCACCTCTGGGTCTAATTTTGTATGTCTGAAAAATGCAAAAGAAGACAGTGCTCCTCTAGTTTACATGTGATACTCCCTTCACTTTGCCAGTCCTCTCACCCAAATGAGATGCTACCAGGCACTGTCCTGCCGGTCTCTACTGTTTAATTTATGACCCCCACCCCACCTGACCCCACCCTCGCTTGAAATGTTTGAACACCTCTCTTCTGCATGTCCTTGTGGTCACGGTTAGATGGGTGCATGGTAAAAAAGCAGCAGACAATTCTTTTCCAGTCAGTGAAAGTGTATTTTCATTTAACATTCAGCAATAAAAAATAACCTTTCCCACATGTCATTCCTGAAATATGCTAGAAAAAAAGAAAAAAATGCGAGATTGTCATAGATTGTAAAATAAAATGAAAAATGAATCCACCTGTTCATATGAGAAAATAAATCTTTATTCATATCATTTTACGATGTAGTTATTTCTGTAGAAAGCTTTGCTCTTCATTTTGATTCTTCTTGACTGAAGGTTTGACTCGTTTGGCCTGATGCATACAATACACAGTGTGTCTCATGAGTACACGCATACAATCTGATTATGATATTTGTTTAATATGGTGATTGGGTGGTTTATAGATTATAACCAAAGTGTTTACATGGTAGTTCTGCTCTCTGAAGTGATAACTCATACACACAAGCACGTAAAAACATTCACATCCTGCGTGAGAACTGAATTATTATATTATATAACTGTTTAAAAGGAAAAAAAAGTATGGGGCTATAGTCATCTTCAAATTAAAAAAAATTAGTTGACGAACTGTAACAGGATTTATTGTCCTATTTAAATCTTAGTTGTTTCTCCAGCATTTTTGTCCGTCCTCAGATGAATGTAATTGTGCAGAAGAATCTCTTAACAAACAGTTCATATTAAGACCAAAGCATATTTGTAGAAATGAAAAAAAATCCCTATGGCATATAAACCTTGAATGACAAATTGATAATTGGTCAACTGATCAAATAAGTGGGAACAGCCTTAATATATGAAATGCATATTGACACTTTTAAGAACTTTCATGTTATATTTTAGTTTATAGCTTTTACGTGTTCCCCTTTTTATCAAATGCAGATAATCCAGTGATTGTGTTGTTTAGGTGCATTAGTATGGCTACACCACTAGATGGTGTCACAACAGCAAGATTCATAAGTCACAAACCAGATGAGTTCACCTTTTGCAAGGTGTGAGTGGGGGAGTGGTATTCTGTATTGTATCCAGTAATATTTCCTCATTAAATAGAAACACACTTTATAGATATAACAGTGTTGTTTATGGGAAGAGTTGGCAGTGCAACTGAACTGCAAGTCTGACTGAACGTTTACCTCTGAATGCAGTTTAAGAGCCAAACATCCATCGTAGCAAATATGGAATATCAATACATCATTAAAATACAGACTGTGACATTTAAGCATAGCGGCAACTTAATGTTATCATATCAAATATTACATTTACCGTTAGGTATTATTTTTTTATTTGTTAATTCATTTACAGCATTTAGAGTCAATGTACTCACCACCAGCAGCTTATAGACTGCTGCATATTTCAGCGCAAATGTATCAAAGACAATTTTTGTTCTCACAATAAAAAAATGTTTTGGTCATAACTGGTGTTTTTCTGTGGCGGAGATGATGGGGAACTGTCCCTATAGAGAGTCATGCTAACTCCAGAGCAAAAAACAAGGTCACTAAGTGAAAACATAAGTCAAAAAAAAAAAAAAAAAAGACATGGACAGAATTAGTGAAATTATTTAGCAAAATCTGACACAATGCAGTCAGAGCCATAGCTATTATGAAGAATGAGGTTCAAAAGTAAGTCTAATTCTAATTATACTTCACTATGTCTTTCAGAAGTGGATAAAAAAGCCATCCCACTCATTGGATTTTGCCCACATTCAGTAATCAGATACAGTAGGGATACAAATAATTTGGTTTGTCCATTAACAGTCTTGCAGCCATTAGGTAGACTGTCTGTGAGTCTCAAAGTTTCATATTAAAAGGGTAAGTGATCATATTGACTCAAAGTTTAATATTAAAAGAGTGAGGGTCATTCTGACCTTGTTCACTGGAAATCAGAGGTTGTCATGTAGACAAGTTAAAAAGTAAAGTACTTAGGATGTTTGTGTAAAGTAATACTTCATCCTGTATATGTGTTCTTGGGTTTACTCATTGGCTGATTTATTTCAGAAGTAAATGATGAGGCCCAGGCAGTGTCTTAACTGCTGCTGCTGTATGTCTGTCTCCCAAAGGGTGGCGCTGTTTTTCTATATTTAAGTATAAATCCTTGATTTCTTGTCCTGGTCAAGCAGGTTCTTCATCTAATTTGTTTCAGTTAATTTAGCTGACAATGACTCAGCTCATTTAAATGACAAATCATGATGAGTATTTGGGTTCAACAGGCCGTAAGAAAGGAGAGACAAACAAGACATAAATGAACAGGTGTTGATTTTAATGAAAGTACATTCTTGTTCACAAATACAAGGTTGTATATAAAGTAATAAGAAGTTATAAAAACACCAGCAAAAGCATAGCATATCTATTAACCTGTAGAAGGCTTATATATAGAATTTATTCTACACAGATATGTAAAATATAAAACATAACTGGTCCAAAGACTAAAGTCCTCAAAGCTACTCTATAACAAATAAACATGGGTCTGATTGTTTGCAGCTATTCATTTCAATGTACTGACCTGTTCAAAAATAACATTGCAACTCCATTTGTCCAGCAGTCATAAGACACAATAAACTCTTTACGGAAATCAAACAAATAAACAGACCCGAGAAAAAGCAGTACCTACTCTACTTTCATTAACATGTCAGCAAAAACATCAGGAGTACAATACAGATGCCCTCAGGCAGCCTGGTTTAGGAGATTCGCCTGGGTGTCTTGCAAGATTATTGTTTCCTTTGGTGGCATTTTGGAGCTTCTCCCAGATCCCCTGTGTTTAAAATAGAAAATGGAAATATGGATAAATGTTTTTTTCTCCCTCTCTCTTTTCAAATGCATGTGTTTCTTTTTGTTTTGTTTTTGTTTTGTTTTTTTGATTAAACCATGATGATGGACTAAAATTGATGTTTTGATTTTGGGACATGCCAGAGATATAAGAATATACATATAACATCCTGTCTCATGGAACTCATGATACCTGTCCTCCACGTCTTGTATTGTGTCAGGAAGGGGGGAGCCAAGTGTTTCTGGAAGAAATATTGCAGCCACTCCACTGAGAATCGGAGCTCCTCCGTAGATCAAACCTGGTAGCCAAGGTATGTAGTCCCCTGTGAGAAGCACCATGGGGGCCACCATGGCTCCTACACGAGCCATCATGGATACCCAGCCCATGCCATTCTGACTGAGAGAGAAAATGTACAACTGTTAAATGTCACAAACAGCCATAACTACGCTTATCCTTTGTTGTGATAAAGGATCAACGCATATGTGAACTGTTATTATTCTATAATTTGAGAAAGATCTTAAAAATGGGTTTAGAGGCCCCTCTTTGATTTTTTAAAGGGCAATAGTAAAAACATTGCTGTAGGTGTGCAGTAGAAATCACAGTCGTGGCATAAAATGGTGGAAAATGGACATTGAATAAAACAGAAAATTGCACAAAACTGAAAATTCAATATTTAAGTGCTTGTTTTACATAATCATGCAGCTGTAATTCAATATATAAAGAACATAGAATAGGGTCAGGGGATTTTAAGTTACTATTTAACTGAACATTTGATTAAAATATGCTTTACCAGGACATATTTTGTCAATAAGAGAGGACAGCAAATAATGGCCAGCCTTAGAACATAGAGGAAGTGTGCAAATAACAGCTAAGGGCAAAGGTGGCATCCATCAGAAAATGGATATCACAGAACACAGTGTGTCAGACCACAATGAGGTGCTGCTGAGAGCAGAGCCCGAATAAATCCATGAACCAAAACCCCTCAGATGCTTCCAATATCTTGTTGAATCCATGGTGAAGAATCTATTTTTGAAGGTGACTACGTGTTGCAAAACAAGCACATGTAATGAAGTGGTCACTGAGTTTCTAATGATCCTTCAATGTTTAGCCCTCATGCCATCTGGGTGACTCTGTTTGACACTGTTAATCTTTATGTGACCATCTGCCCTCTCACCTTTTGCTCTCCTGCCACAGAACCTGTCTGTACAATGAACTGCAGACTGACAAAATACACACCACACTGCCAGTCTCTGCTGTAGTTTGCAGTGTACTTTTATTTTGGTAGATTTTACTATCTGTCTCAACACAAAGTGGCTCCAACAATTCCCCAAGTATGTATTTATTTAAACATATTGTTAGACCTATATTCTGAATAAAACTTATATATGAGTAGCGTGGTGCCAGACTTCTGAAGCTTTGCCCGATAGCAGTTTAGTCTGTTTATCAGGCTAATATAAGTCCAGTAGAGAAACACTCATCTGGCTCATTTACACATAGAGATGAGTTCTGATTTCCTCAAGAAACGAAATAAACTGAAATAAATCCCTAAATAAAAACTTGATAAATTGTATAATAACACAAGCTAAATTTCCTCAAAAAAACATACATGTTTGTTGCCAAATAAGACTTACCGAATGATGGTTGGGTACAGTTCTCCAGAGTAAAGGTAGCAGCAGTTGAAGGAGGCAGCAAGGCAGCCTTTACCCACTACAGCCAGACAGGTGCGTACAGTCTGTTTGTCTGCACAGGAGTGAAACAAGCATCAGGTCACTTTGTTGTTTCTATAGTATGAAATTCAACCTTTGCTTGTCTGCATGTGTTCTAACATACCATAAGGTACCAGCAGGTTGATCAAAACAGTGACTCCAGCGACGATGAGAGCGCCACACTGTGATGGACGCCGTCCAAGAAAGCTCATAGACACAGTTATGATAACTTTAGCAGGGATGTCAACAGCTCCGAAGATCACTTGGATTAAGTAGATGTCCACCCCAAACTTTTGCAGGTCCATAGCAAGACCGTAGTAGGCAAAGCTCGTTGATAACCTAAGTTAGTATTAAAAAAAGTGCTTTGAGTCATTGTAATTTCATAGAAGTTGCTTAAAACTGTCTAGAACTGTTTTTCTGTGACAAGAGCAGGACATGTACCAGACAGCACTGAGGCAGACTGTCATAGACCTCATTGTGGGTGTGCGGAACAGATCCAGGACAGAGTAGGAGCCCTGCGAACAGGACATCTCTTTCTTCATGGACTCCTGCAGCATCTATGCATAAAGAGAGAGTTCTCTCAATTCATTTTTATTTTATATACAATTATAAACAGAGATAGATGGTGCAATAACACAAACATGCTGCGTCCCCTTACTTTAATGTCGATTTGTTTTCCTTCTTCATGCCGTCCGTTAAATTTGGCCACACTCTTAAGGTTCTCGATGGCTTTCTCAGACTTATTACTCAGGACTAACCATCTTGAAGATTCATGAAACCACCTGCATGAGATTTTTTGTTTAGTCTGTTTGTTAATAGTGAAATAACTCTTCTTTGATCACTAAATCTTTGCAACCCTAACTTTTATTTGCAGTTCAATACTTGGCATCTCACCATGCGACGAGGAAGAAGACATAGAAGGGCAGAGACACAGCCAGGGTTAACCACCTCCAGTCCCGGATGAAGTAGGCTATGACTGCCAGGAACAACTGTCCCACCGTGTAACAGTAACCTGTTATTGTCCCCACCACAGTTCGCACACGAGTGGGGATCCACTCCACAACTTGAAATGAAAGAATCACAGAACAAGAGACTATGATTAGTACCCTATTATCATCAGCATGCCTGTTGACTGCATCCAGTGAAGTCCTTTTACAGAGTACACTGATTATTCTCTATCCAAATAAATATCTTACTGAGCGAGAAGGTGTTGAGCCCCAGGCCAGACAGAGCCATGCCACAACCAAACCGGAACAGGCAGAAGAGGGAGAAGGAGGTCGAGAAAGCGGCACATGTTCCTGACACTGCCATCAGCAGGTTAGAGATGAGTAGAAGGATGCATCGACCATATCTAGGAGCCAGGTGGATTTGCAAAGAGTGAGGTCAGACTAAATCACATTATTTGACTTGAATAAGTTAGAATTTTTGAACAATAGTGCATGAAGAAGAGGCAAGTTTCCCTTATTCATATAAGAGATGGATAAAACATTTCAGCAGGCAAGTTATATATATGATTAACTGTAACAAAGCCATACTATTACTGTAAAACCAGTAGGGATAAGATTCATGTTACCTGTCTGAAAGGCCTCCAAAGACAAGAGCTCCCACAAGCACACCTCCCATGTAGACGGTTTGTCCCATTTGCTTCAAAGATCGCGCATCACACACCAAATTCCACTGACAAGAATATAACACAATTTAACACACGTGACAAGACAACATATAAACATGTAACAAGTTGCGTGAAAAAAGATATGCAGTCCTACATCAGATATGATTGTGGAGGTCATCTCAGTCATGTTATAGGACCATCCATCTGCGCATTCCTGCAGGTCAACATCCAAACCATCCTCAGTGTCTCCCTGCTCACCTGAACTGGAGGTCCCATTCTTAGCCAGGAGGTGCCACTGTGGAGCAACAAAACGCTGGCACCTCTCTGGCTTCCCTGTCTGGTCTAGCGGCACTGTGATCAGCAGGGTTTCCTCTGGGCTCAGCGGGGACTGAGAGAGGTTCGTGTGCGCGCTGCAGTAGTGACGAGGCACCGCAGCCACAAAGTTCTGCAACAGGTTGTGACTGGCCATCATCAGGACAGGTATGCTGAGGAGGGTCACATGCAGGATCTGGAAGCGTCCTGTGCTGCCCACCAGCTCTAGGAGGTCACCAAACGCCATAGTCTTCTACAACCAGACCTCCACAAGGTGGCTTAGGGTTAATGGCACTAGATCCTCTTGTTGGTAGGTTTCTTTAGAAGACTTGGAGGATGTGCAATAAAGAGCACATGTGAAAGTACTGAATAAAATATCAGCAACCACTGAGTATATATGTTTCACGCATTTAAATGTATTATAATAGACTTACCTGCTGAACTAGTCTTCTCTCATTACATACAATATGTAAGGAAAATCCTGGGTCACAAAGTGTAGCACCTTCATTAAAACAACTAAGACACGATGCTGTAGATTCAAATAAAATCCTGGCAAAGAGTTTCCAGAAAGAGACCTTAAAAAAACCCAAAATTCAAAAAGAAGTTAAAGTCGTCTTGTTGCTGTTGTGTGTCAAAGTGAGTAATCGGCTCTCAAATTCCTGCAGCTTTTCTGAACTTTGAACTCTGGATTATTAGAAGTGTAATGTAACCTCTTGAGGTATAAGCAGTTCATTCACTGAATGCTGAGGTAGAATGCTGAGTCCTTGCTGTGCAGGAACAATGTCCAGTCGAAGTGTTTCAGTGCAAGTGAGCTCCAGCATCAAGAGTGGGCGCATAACTAGGCTCAGCTCTTTCCCCTCTCTGCACACTCCCTACCTTTTATTGTTTACTTAATAGGAAGGACAGGGTGATCTGTCCATGTTTGTCTGCCACATGTGAGGTAAACCAAACTTATTTGTTTTTATTAACGTTTTCTTTGTCAGTTTCTTTAATGTTTAATTGATAAAATTCATAAATTAGCAGGGGTTGGTTGACTGGATTAAACCTGGATCAGCAGCAGCCAATTAGAAAAAGACAATCAATAAGTAAGTGTTTGACATAAATTGCAAAACATGCTGATAAATATTCAACTATTCAAAAGCACTACAACATGACTTTCTCATCCTCTGTCACCTGGTGTTATAAAACTGGATTTGCAGTCAATAAGTGACTATGTGATGACAATTCAATCAGCAGCAGTAACAAGTGTTCTGACTCAGTCACGTTATGCTGACTGAGAGTTATGAGACAGAACCAAGATTAAAAAGTAAAAGAATGAGAGCACTGCACCCCAATCATTTGAATTTCCATGTAATAATTTGTAATTTACATTTGTATTGTGTTTACGGAGTGCATGTAGTTAAAATCTGAGACCTTTCTCCCTGGTTTGTGTCCTGGTGATTAGTTTTGAGGAATGTGTGCACTTGTGTAATTATCAGCATGAGATGTCAGGCTCAGTGAAGCTGCAGGTGCACCAAAGCAAAACAATAAACTTTCCATTTTTTCAGCTGTGAGACTGATCAAGGAAAGATTTGTCCTTTTAATTTCCCCCTTCTTCACAGCATTTTGTAGTTTGAGCTCTAAAAGTACAGGTATTTGACAGAATATATGAAAACGTTTAGAAAAATGAAAGAACGATACAAACAAAGTTGCCTGGAGACTCCCCCAGGGGCTCTGCTCTTTTTGTCAAATGTGGACAACAGAGAAACAGTAAAGTGGAGGGTGAGGGTTGAAACAGACACATGTGTTATCAGCCACATAGGTTGCAGAGGGTGAAACCAGATAGGTTTTACTAACCTTTACAAACAGGACTTTTCCGAAAGATATGGACATTCGTGGTTTTTAAATTTTTTAAACAATCCCAACAGTTTTTGCCTTAGGAGCTCTCTTAAGGATCTAGTCTTTACTGTGAGAGGAACTTCTTAGAAAACATCATTAGAATTTTCTTAGAATTTCGTCACTAGGAGCAACACTTTGTACTAGGAAACTTATGAAGACCCACGACAATAATAATAATTATTCTCTGAATATTTGTACAAACAGGAGACCATAGAGTACGTACAAAATAAATCGTGTAATGGGATCTTTCATCTTGCTTTGTAAGTCAGGGTGAGTGCACTCATTCAGTCCCTTGTGTTAAATCGGTTTGAGCACAGAGAAAGGTGCACGACTCATATTATCAAAGAGGAAGATTTAGGGAGGAGCTCCTGTTAAATGGAGTTTGTAGTATTATAACTTTATGGCTGAAGAAGCAGCCAGCAAGTTGACCTGATGATGCTGCTAGATGAAAAGCCAGGTGATCACCAAAGTTATTACAAATTATCTAGAAGATGCCATGCACCAGATTTCATGACCATCCATCCAACTTATGTGAACCTCATGGTGGCGCTAGAAGAAAAGTCAGGGGATCATCAAAGTCAGTTGACTGCATGCTCTGGGGACATTGGTATCCATAGAGCTACGCCGCTAGCAAGGCTAAAGACGCACCTACCCTACTGGGGTGAATGATAAGCATAGACCTCCATCAATAAAAGATTTGTAATTTGATTATTCATTTGTCAGTGGCAAAGAAAACAGACTACAACAAAGTTGACCAACAACTGATGATTTTTTTTCCACCACACCACCCACACCTGCACCCACATTTTCCCGGCTACTGAGAACCAGACAAACCCAGGCAGACGTAACATTTTAAATTTGCAAAGCAATGTTATGAAGTGCATTTTCTTGACATACATGGGCTCAACTTAACAACACCTTCAACCCTTAACATTCGTAACATCTTTTATGATAAATCCTGACAATGCCTCTTTCATCAAGACACAGCCGTAAAGTGAAAAACTTGTTTTGTGTAAACCATTGTAATTCTTCACTACTAAATTTCAGCTCTCAAGAGTCCACATACTGAAATTCTTTCAAGAATCCATATACAGACTCACGAAGAATCTACGGTGCAGGAATGTGCCATTTAAACAATTTAATGGTGTGGTTTCTTATACTTCTGCAGTTATCTAAAGCTGTTAGATGTTAGATGCGAGTCTGGACTTTAAACTTGTTAAACTCAGAGACAGTCCCTGAAGAGTTATCTTACTATATATTGCACCAGTAAACCCAAAGTTAAACACTGCAATCACGTTGACAATAGTGACACATTACATACATCCATTTGCTCGGTTAATAGTTACAAACACAAGTGAACACATAACACTTTGACCTTTTGTCTCAGTGCAAAGCCAAGTAAAATACAAAAAAGTCCATTACCAAGAACTGTTTTAATATTTATCCAAAAGTTATAGGTTTTTTTCAAAAAGACGTCAGAAGTGCTGTAATGCTCCAATATAAATCCATCATTTATTTCTCAGTATTTGCTTTCATTTATTTCAATAAAAAGTTTTATTTGATGAAGCATAGTGTTTGTTATTTCAGGCAGATCACTGAAGTCGCGCTCATATTGGCTGATTGGCATCAGCCGTTTCGTATATGATTCACAGTCATTGGCTCATTCACAGCTGTGTGGCTGGTAACATCAACCATATTCATGTAGGTGTACAGTGAGTGCAGCCATTATAACCTGACACTTAACACTATTAGTCTGCTCATAATCTCATGCCAACACATTGTATTGTTGATTTAACTAAGAATTGTGTTTATTAGACTAACCCTCCTAGCATAATTCTCATAGCTTTTCCCATTTTATATTAGACTTGCTTAGAAACGTGATGTTGAACTGATGATGTATTTCAGTAGTCCGCTATAGAAAATGACACATTACTTCTGTTTTGGGTGTCACAGCTGTAAAACTTAAATGAAGATCCTAAATAGGAGTTTTATAACAGTTTGTTCATAAGAGGTCTAACAGGGAGTTACTGACCCCAAGCATAAGTAACATCACTACGTAAGATCACATACTGTAATTTTTGGTTTTGTCTGTGAAGGATTTTATGTAAGTACCCAATATGTAAGTCCAGTTTGTGTCAAAGGGAAGGGTTATCACTTCAACACTATTCCACATAGTGGGTCAGAAGAAAAGCAAAAACAAATTTTAAGGAAAAAAATAGATATTGCAATTGTTATTATTATTATTATTTTTTTTTTTTTTTTTACAGATACAGCAGTGGAGTGTGTGAGACCACAAACAATAAGGAAGTAAAGCCAATGTCAACACAAAACACAAGGGCTAAGAATCCATATTAATCCAGAAGTTAAATATCAGTATTTTTTGGATGATGCTAAATGTTATCCTCATTATGTGAATTTTAAACTGCTCGTGTCTTCTCTTTGGACTTCACTTTTCCTCACTGGAGGAGGGTAGTTTCTGTTCCACTACTTTTGTTTTTTAAATGCAGATGCTGTTCTGTCATGTACTTGGTAGATGTGCTGTTCCTCATAAGGTGCAGCCTCTTTATTTCTGCATGGGCTTGAAAATAAATTGATCTGTGAAAATATCTTCACTAGATTTGTGTCATTATTAACAAGGGGACATCAAGTCCGTGTGTGTGCCATGACAATCAGCCATGTTTTATTGTCACCAAAGGTACCATCGAAGAAAATGAATTCACAGTGTTGCACAGCTGGATGGCAGGACAGAGAACTATGTCTCTCACCAGGTCCTGTTGGCTTTTCTCCTTCCTCTCACCTGCCTCTGGCAGCAACAGCTCCTCCAACAGGCGACTCAAAGAACTTAATTTTTCACTCAAATAGCTTTGTATCTGCAGCACACATGGGAATGTTTCCAATGGTATTAAGAATCCCACACATCAAATAAAAATTAACAATATTTATAAGTAACATCCCAAAATGTATTTTGTCAACCATGATTAACCCACTAGGTGACCCCTAGGGTAATATGCAGGTCAGGTAGGACCCTGAAAATTGTGATAACCTTGGTAAACATCTGTGCCAACAACATTGGCACAAACAGGCTGTAACGTTACAACAATACATAACAGTATTTATTTGCAGATAAGTGCTGCAAGGAATCCTAAAAATAAGACAAACGTTTGTCGGACACAGTAAACTATATCATTGTGAGGTAGTTGCTGATCTTCATGGTGATCTTGCGGCTCATTGTTTTGGAGTAAAGTCCCTGGGTGGATCTACTGAACAAACCACTGATGTGTTATCAGGAACAGCCCATGATAACAGTTAGCATTCAGACTTGCTTTACTGCCTCTGACTGCATCCCAGCACAGTGGATATGAGTGCTGTCCTCACTGACACAGTGCCAAAGTCCTGTCCGCTGCTGAACTGGGTCTGGTGTTGTCATCCGGGGGACTGTGGGTTTTTTGTTTTTGTTTGAGTTGCACCACTTAACTTTGCTTTACATTGAGTGAGGTACCTATTAGACCACATGAACCACCACAGAAACACATGATGTCAGAATCTGTATGTGACATACAGATAATGATATAGGTTAATGTCTTACTTAGGCTAATCTAAACCTGTTATTAGGTTGATGTTGATGCTGTATCTGAGGTCACTAGGGATATTGAATGAATGTTGAACAGTTAGCTCAGGCAGCCTGCAGCTTGGTCGCCGCTGTCAGCTGATTTGACCACAGATTTTCTGCTTCCCAAATTTCAACTCATTCCAAATTTGATCACAAAATACAACAAAAAGCCCACGTTTAACCAATTGCATATTTCACTTGCTTTTAGGATAATTACAAACATCAGAGCTCAACACCAACTGTGAATCTTGCTTCATCTTTACAAATCTCCATCACCTGAAAGCAGAGTCAGATAAGTCAGATAAGATGGTGACAGCAGTAATGGGTTGTTCTCTTGCTGTCTCTTCCGTTTTGCATACAGTAAGTACTCTCAAAACCCCTCCCCACACAAAACACATAGATGTGCGTGTTTGCACCTACGTCACTGTTTCCTCGAATTACAGGTTAGACTTTTAAGCCTTGTAGAAGATTGAGTGTATTCTATTATACACAAGCATTTAACTGTCATATTATTTCCCCTTCTGTGTTTTTACCACCCAACTGTTTATATCATCATTAACCGGCGCTGACCAAAACTAACCTTACAAATAATGTAACATTTCTTTTTTTTTTAAACTCCCAAATAAATACAATTACATTCACAGATATGACTGCTGTACCCATGATCATGCCAAAGGGAGGCTGTGGAATGGGTCTCAGCACTTGTTAATACAATTGTTAATATATAAGTGTATTAAAACTGACATATATTTACCAAATAATGTATGTGGTTGCATATTTAAGAAAGTATATTTGTGTTGTTGCTGTTTTGGCAGATCCTAGTGTACTGTAGGACGCATTATTTATGTGACACTGTTAAACTATTTATACCTAATGCTTTTCAGTTTTAGGGTTTTCTGCTGTATTTTTATTTGCAGCTGATTCAGTTTCTCAAACCTGATTCTGGGATCTGATCCTCTGCAGGGTCAAAGTCCGTTAGTTCACTGTCCTCACAACACAAGGCCAACACAAAGCCCCAGTTGAAGGTCAATAGTACCCATAGAAAAGGTCTGAGTGTGTTTGTTTGCATCATTGGCAAAATCAGTCATTAACACCAAATAAAATTTACTGTTGATTATCTTAATAAATTGACAGGTTTTTTAGGCTAAAATTCAAATGCCCATAGCTTGAGTGAAAATATGATTATTACCCAAATTCTCTTTGCAACAAAATGCATTATATGCATATTTATTGTACACTTTATAATAGTAAATTATCTGGAAATACCTGGCTTTCCCTGATATAGAATGGGAACAGCTGGAAAAAGTCGCCCAGGCTGTTATGGTATTTCAGACACATTTTATTCAGAATGGGTCTCAGTGGAAATACAACAGTTTATATTTTTGAATAAAAAAAAATATCACCAATAAATCCATAAAGCCCATCACAAAGCTCTTGAATCCACTTCACAGCAGATACTGTAAAATAGCCATTTCTGCATCCCTAATGATAACTACAACATTTTTATTACACCAGTCTGTAACCTGGATATTGTGAATGTGCAGGTTTGAAAAATGTAAACTTAGCCAGTCCAAGACTTTGTGTGAGACACATAGTGTAGTAATGCAAGAAGCATTTGATGCTAATTCCTGTGGACACAGGTTTGTGGGGGCTCTTACCAGAAGCACAGTATCTACCATGAAGGTTCTTAAGGCGTTCGTGTTGTGATACAAGCGGGGAAAGTTGGGGTGACGGCCGTGATGTGGACAGTTTATTGCTTGTCATCAGGGGCGGGGAGTTTCTCAAGTGTGGGCTCCATGCCCCAGATCTCACGAGCATACTGGGCAATGGTGCGATCGCTGGAGAACTTGCCACATCCAGCAATGTTTTGGATCACCATCTTGGTCCATTCCTTGGGTTTCTGAGAGAAATAGGATCAGTGATTATTAAGATGATTAGCTCTGAGTCTCCTTCCATTAGTGGTGGTACTCATAATATACCCGAACTAATTAAAATCATACTATAAATGCTTAAGACACCTTCACGGACCATTCCTTTTTAATAAACATACCTTGTAAAGAGCATTGACTTTCTCCTGGCATTTAATATAGTCTTCATAGTCAGCAAAGACCTTGAATCTGAGCAGAAAATGATGCAATTAACTCAATGAAAGAAGACGGATACAACTGATATATAGTACAATGTGAATGCGTATGGTATTTGTGTGTGCATGTGTATATTTTTATGTGTTGAGTACTGAATGTTGGTGTGCATGCAAAAGGCTGTGAGTTGTTTTGTTTTCTATATTTTTTTATTTTTTATTTTTTTTCACCAGCATGCAAGTTTATACACATTCTTCTTTGCATGTGTGTGTGTGTGCATGTGTGCGCCTCAGGCTGCGAATGTTAGATGTGTCTTTACCTGTCATGATGCATCAGCATGTTGACAATTTCTTTAAACAGGTCAGGCTGCTTTGGGCTAAAGAAGCCTCCAGCAATCTGGTCAATAGCCTGTTTCAGCTCAGGCAGGCTGTTGTAGTACTCTTCAGCGTGGTATCTAAGCAGGAGAGAAAATAAAGAATACGCACATTTAGAAAAACAGAAGCATGCGCTTGTTGCTGCAGTAACTGACCCATTAATGAGGGAGTAGTAGTCAATGCCTATACAGGAGTATCAGCAGGTTCCCCAAGGCCACACCTTTTAGTGTGGAAAACCTCAACAACTGAGTCTGGTGAAAGTGATCATTACCTAAACCTCTGTGAGTGACAGCAGAGCTGCTGGATTGTCAGAGCGCATGGAGCTCACTGCATTGATATCAAAAGGTCTTGACAGCTGGGCTACCTTGGAGGTCTTTCCCCAAATGGATCTGATAACAGGTAACACACTGTGCAAAGACAGTACATTCTGTAGTGGTACACATGAAAAGACAAGGGTGAACCTTTTTCCTGCCTCTGCTCCCTTTGATGGGATCTGGGATTACGTCAAGGTCAAATTATTTTTGAGTTTGTAGAAAACTGTCTTGGGACTTACAGCTGTATGTCACCTTACTTAAAATGCAAAACAGTAAAAAGAGGTGATATCACAAGATGAAGTGATTTTATTGGCTACAGAACAAAATATGTTTGAGGTAGAGGTTAAAAAAGTAAATACATGTTCATTCCTTACCCTTTCTTGTCAAGTGCATCAACGTCATCCACCCTCATGCCGAAGATGAAAAAGTTCTCCTCGCCGGCCTCCTCGGCCATCTCAACATTGGCTCCATCCATGGTACCGATGGTTAGAGCGCCGTTCAACATGAACTTCATGTTGCCGGTGCCAGAGGCCTCAGTGCCAGCTGTGGAGATCTGCTCTGACAGGTCAGCTGCGGGGATGGCTGAAAGGTGACAGAAGTAGACCGTTTATGGCTCTAATAAGCATTTTGTGTTTGTGTTTTATGCTGTGTATCAAAAAAATCCTGACTGGGGACATCTGCAGAGGAGGAAATGAACAGGATGATGAGCATGAGAACAGAAAGGAAGGGGGGGAAAAAATCCTGGGAACGGGGAAATGATTTGGTATTTACCTCTCTCTGCCAGTGTGACTCTGTAGTTCTCCAAAAAGATGACTTTAAGACGGTCTCCAACCACAGGATCATTGTTGACCACCTCGCCAATAGCTGTGATCAAACGGATAATCATCTTGGCAGTGTGGTACCCAGGAGCAGCCTGCATGAAAGGAACAGTTAGAGAAATCTGAGTTGTGAGGGCAAGTTTGTTTTTAAAGCCCAGCTGTATGCCGTTAAACTACAAACCTTTCCTCCAATCATGATAGTTCTTGGAGTCCACTGCTTGTTAGGCTCCTTCTTGATGCCTGGCAAAGATACGAAGAATATGTTCAGGCTGTGACACACGCAATCTGCCCTGCAATCATCTTAAAAATACTTGAATTTGAAGATGTGTGGGGCAGGAGATTTGAAACGTGTGCTTACGGTTATAGTAGGTGATGATGTGCAGACAGTTGAGCAGCTGTCTCTTGTATTCATGGATCCTCTTGACTTGAATGTCGAACATGGAGTTGGGGTTGATCTTCACCTTGTAGTGCTCCTCCAAGTGCACAGCAAACTTCAACTTGTTTTCCTGCGTTATCAAAACATTGACTTCATTACATAAAAGACAACAAGTCCCACCTCAACTTGTGAGGTTATTCAGAATTTCAGCAAAACAATTCTGTGAAAAGCACAATCAGATACAACAGAAAAAGACACAATATTAAGAATGAAAAGATGCATATGGGATAAGTTTGCCTCGAAGGCATTCTGGCAGAAAGGCTTTCTGGCTTTCTGACAGGTTAGGTTTGCGAAAAGATCATGGTTTAGGTTAAAATAATAAGTTAAGTTCCACACAGGACTCAAACAGCTGTCTCTTGGATGAAAGTCTAGTGTTTGACCCACTCATCCATCCTAACCTCCTCACTACATGGACTTTGTCGCTCTTTATACAACATTACCTGAGTTCCTAAAGGCTTTCTGGCAGACGGCTTTCCGGCAGAAAGCCTTCAAGGCAAACTTCTCCCACAGAAAACACACACTTTCATATATTCTGATTAGTGGTGCAGAGGCTGCAGTAAAAGCTGTTAATGGAGGCTGATATCTTTGAAAGAAGCTGCTGCCTGATAGTTTGTGCAGTATATCATGGATGTTGTCATGTGTATGTTATGTGCCACTTCTCTCAGCAGCAGCATTTACATATCCAGAAATAATAAAGCACAACAATCTATTCCCAAGTATCTACGTATCTTCTTAAACATAATAGTGTTGATTCCAAAGTGACGCATTAGTTGAGATAAACTACATGAATAACTTCACCTGCTTGACTTTGGCAACATCACGAATGAAAGCATCATCATTCACGAACTTGCGGAGACCCTGCAGCTGGTCGAGGTCACGGATGAAGTCCTCACCAATTCTCTGTTAACAAAAAAAGACAAAGAGACAAAGTAAATGAAAGGTATTTCAGTGTCCAATGTTGTTTGTGTGAAGTATGTGTGTTAAAACACAGCCAACCTCTGCGATGACCTCAGCCAGCCCGGGGTTGCACATAACCAGCCAGCGGCGAGGAGTGATGCCGTTGGTCTTGTTTTGGAACTTATGTGGCTCCATTTCGTAGAAGTCCTTGAAACTGCAGGCAGAGTGAAGCATCACTAATATCAGAAAGATGATGCAGCAGCCCATGAAATCATAGAGGCTGGGGTTTTATGAAACAGATACTACTACATATACTGTATTTTGGTGTTAACTATGATTTACCACTACAGGGTGTTACAGGCAACTTGGATTTATTTTAAGGGACATACACAGTAGCTTTGAGGATGTCAGAGTGAATCTGGGCCACACCGTTGACAGCATGGGAACCCACAATGCACAAATGGGCCATGTTGATCCTCTTCTGTCCGCTTTCCTCAATGAGGGACATACGTCTCAGGCGACCACTATCTCCAGGATACTTAGCAGCAACTCTCTGCAAAGTTAAAAGAACATGAGACAAAAAAATAACTCGTGGTGGTATTTTTTATTTTGCTTGCTGAATCATAGATTTCTATCATCATGCATATTAAAGTAGGTCAACACAGCTATTCTAAAATAATATCAAAATAGCATCAACAGGACAATTTCCATCAGTACGTAAGAAGATAAATGAAACTCAGTGTATTAGTGTGCAAGTCTGGTTGAGGTGCAGACTCATAAAACCTGCCCACCACTTCATGTCAGAAATGTTTTTCCTTCCACTCAGCAGGAACATGGGCCATGTAACTTAATTTTTAAATCACAGATTGCACCAAGCTTTGACATTATGTACCTTGTACCTTGTGTCCATCCGGTCAGATAAAAGTACAGAGAGATATTCTACTTTATAACTATATTGGTACTTAACCACAGAGAACATTGACAGTGTGTACTTCCTCTGCTACGTGACGTAAGGGGAAGCCTTAAGTACACACTGTGTGCAGCACATCATGGAAATGGTAACATGTTGCAATGAGCAGCACTTACCTCCAGGTGGCGACGGTTGATCTCATAGACAATTTCTAGGTGACGAGGCAGCAGATGAGCAAACAGGTCGACCGGCCAGCGCTCCAGAGCTTCAGGAAGGACGGTGTGATTTGTGTAGGCACAGGTGCGAACACATATGTCCCAGGCCTGAGCAGAAGCAAGAGAAAATACATACATTTATATATATTTTACTGTACATCATGAAAATAATAACAGACTTGAGAAACATTGTAAATAATCACTTTATGCCATATAATTTCTCTTTATGGTGCAGGTTTATTAACTACAGTAGAATGGTGATGTGAAATGAAGCAAACCAAGAACAAGTGTCATGGTTTTAAACACTAATTTGAGTTCTAAATTGGAAAAATAAAACTTTGAAAGCTATGAATAATTCAGTTCTGCTGTTATGTCAGTGTTGCTTTTCCTCACCTTTTCCCATTCAAGTTTCTCTTCATCAACCAGGACCCTCATCAGCTCAGGAATAGCCATGGCTGGGTGAGTGTCATTCAGCTGGATGGCAACCTGAATATGCAGAACATAATAAAATGTCAATACAGAATTTGAATATGCCAGAAATTGCTTTGTAGATACTGTTCATTTCAACTATTCTCATAAGATACAATAAAACCCACCTACAACCTGTTCAACACACTGACAGAGGCAATTTAATGAAAGCACAGAGTGCACATCAGTGGGAAATCTTTTCATTTTTGATAGAAACTATTTTGTTGAGTTTTTCACTTCACCTTGTCAGGCAGTTTGCTGAAGTCTGTGCGAGCAATCTCCCTGGAGCCAAACTTAGAGACCTTGAAACGACGGATGATGTCTTGCAGGGTGGCAGATACCACAAAGTATTCCTGCTTCAGACGGAGCTCCTTTCCTTCAAAGAACTGGGGATAAAGACACATATTTGTCTGTTTCTGTTCTGCAGGCAAAAATGAATGTTTTTCTTTTTATTCTTTAAACATAGCCTTTTGCATATTAGTGACTGGTATTCACTCATGGACAGCTGAAATCTTTTCATTTTAATAAAATGATTACCCAAGCTTCAAAAAGAAAGTGGTGGCACAGCTGCAGTAGCTCTATATCTAACATCTGTAGTGTAATTATCATGCAATTATAATCATTTTAGCGTAACTTCTGACACCCATCTATAATATGCAGTTGTATGCTAATGTGAGTGTATTACATATGTGCATACATTGTGTAAATGTACGGTTCTGTTTAACAATTATTTGATATATTTATAGAAGCTGAATTCAGTATTCAGTGTTTGAACCAGAGCATCGTTAAAAATGCAAAATGTATTCGATTTCTTTTCTTCTTCTTCTCCTTCTGAAAAGCAATTTATGTTTAATTTCACATTTATTAAGCAAAAAAACAAGAGGTAACCACTGATGTGTTTAAGGTGATGTTTCTGTTATCAGTTGTGAGTATCAAGGTGATTTTTGTCTTTAAAAAATCTCCTTAATAGAAGAAAGCTGAGGAAATATCATCGTTGGAGCCAGTATGGGTGTTTGGGGGTATTAGTATGCCACGCCACTAGGGGGCAGTAACATGTTGGTTACATCATGCAATCAAGCAATAAATAGACACAGGTGTGTAGCCTCATTTGCTTGATACGCAATGGTTATTACCGCAAAATGGTATAGACTTACACAGTTAAATGACACAAAACAATAAGCTAGATTCTAAATATTGCACAAGGACTAGCACAGCTAAGGATTCTGCAATCAACAATGGCAGCAAGACAGAAGAAGCAAGCAAAGGAGTAACTAAAGGTATGCGCGTCAACAACACATTGTAGCATTTCATTCGCCACCGTGGCTATCGGTATTAGTCACAACGATCCTCTTTGTCTATTTGCAGTTATTGCATAGAAACTGTACGGCTGATTATTTTCATTATGAACTGATCTTTAAGTTATTTGTAAGCAATCACTTAGTCTGTTGAAATAAAATAATTAATGACAAGTTAATCTGATAAGCTACCAAACCCTAATGTGATATCTTCAATGATATGAAACTGAGTCGCCACACTGGAAAAACTGGGACCTTTCTGATTTTTAATGAGTAAAATTAAATTTTTTTCTGATCAGTTAATAAGCTAATTGTTTCAGCGCATCTGTGATGTTAATAGAAATATACAACATGATAGAGCAGCAGTGTAACATTGACTGATCTGAATTCAAACAAAGCTGGAACATCAGGTCCACCATGCACTGCTTCTGCTCTCATTTGCACAGACATAAATTACCAGACCTAACATGAGGTATAGCTGGAGCTAGATGGTTATCTCCCAAATCCTCCTCCTTGAGCCTTCAGGGAGTCAGCACATGGTGGTCAGCTCTTATGTCAACTATAAAAGACAGCTTCAGAGGAAGCTGAAAGAGCACACAGTGGCTCTAGCTGAAGACAAAGGACACCAGCTCGGGTCCAAATTATGGAAATCCATCTCTCATCTGAGTTAATATAAGCCCTGCACTCACACAAGAGCCATACGGTCCACAGTTCCTATGACGTTTAACATTCAGCTATTTCCTCTAATCCAGGTTAATATGCATGGCCATCATATGAGTGCAGTTCGAGTGGATTAAAACATAGTATATATATTTTCTTACATTGTCGTTGGGATACAGCACACGGGAGATGTTCTCAGCCAAGTTTCTGTCCAAAACAGCCTGAATGTAGCCACCAACATTGACTGTAAGCAAAAAAAAAAACTCCTTTCATTCATTCTCATTTGACAGCTATTGCATGATTTGAATATTTGACGTCTGCCAGACACGTACAGTCTTTAAGGTTAAAGTCGCATGGGGCCTTCGCAGACCACAGCCTCATGGTGTTGACAACGTTGTTTCTGTAGCCAGGGATCGGGGTGTCATATGGCAGAGCCAGCACTTCCTGCCAATACCATCACAGGAAGAGACAGACATTTGAAATAGATGAGTATATAATCTCAGAAAACATCATTCTATTGTTATTCACATTCATTTACTTTAAATCATGTTTTCACCTGAGTGTCAACCCATTTGACACCATCGGGGTGATGCTCGGTCCTGCCATAGAAGTGCACTGGACGCATGTACTCAGGACGTGCCTTCTCCCAGGGGTTGCCAAAGCGCAGCCAATCATCAGCCTCTTCAACCTGGATAATGACATACATTCATATTGAGGGGGAAAAAAACACGTATTATGTGGGTGGCGTCTGAGCTGAGCCAGACACAGAAAATGACAAGGAATATCAGGTCATGATAAATTAATCACCAGCAGGTGATTTAAGGTGAAAAAGAAACACGGGCAGCTATTTTTGCTCCCAGACAGCATGAAAGATGGAAGTCGATCATTTCTAACCTGCCAGCCATTGACGATTTTCTGATTGAAGATACCGAATTCATAGCGAATACCGTAACCATAGCCAGCCAGACCCAGTGAAGCCATGGAGTCCAGGAAACAGGCTGAAAACCAGAGACAGCACATGAAAACCATTGACTAGCCCTTATGTAAAATAATGCATTATTTAAGTCTGTCAACAAGGATAATAACTCTTTGAATTGATCAAATATGAACGGTGAAAAGATGCTCACCGGCAAGGCGGCCCAGGCCACCATTTCCCAAACCAGCATCTTCCTCCATGTCCTCCATTTCCTCCATGTCCAGACCCAACTACAGAGGACAACAGATCACAACATGGACTAATGAAACAGTCATTCTGAGATTTATGTATTTACTTATTTACAATAGTTGGAAAAGGAAATTTCACATTCATAAGAGTGAATGAATGAAGCGTCTTTGTCTCACCTGGTACATGGCCTCATCACAGGCGTTCTCCAGAGCGAGGTTCACCATGGTGTTTTGGAGGGTGCGGCCCATGTAGAACTCAAGGGAGATGTAGTACACGCGCTACAGTTTGGGAAGAAGAGGAGAAATAACTAATGTCAAACTGAATGAACAGCCAGAAACATGAGCTATTTTAGTGTCATTGTATAATTAGGGTTACAGAAAGGTCTCCACAGTAGCAAGATAGGTACAAATTTGGCACTGAAACCAAAAACCTGTGAAGTTATATGTTAAGTGTCACAATAACATCCACCCCAGGCTGTCAAAGAAATCTTCAAGTTTCATTATTTAGCTTCATGGTTGGGGTTGTATAGAAATGTGCCACCTGAGCCTGTGTTTAGCCTTTGCCATTTAGTTGTTTTTTTTTCTCCTCTGACATGGAGGGGCAGACGCAGGCTGAGGAGGAAAGGCAGAGGGGAGGAGAGAAGAGAAGGGACTGGGGGACAGATTGCTTTGGGTATTACATAACACCAACATTTTGGCCCGGGCAAAAATAGCTCCTGTAGAGGTCGCTGTAAAGGTCATGCAGACTGATACCCTTTCATTGTGGAGTTCAAGTCTGGAGTGATAGAAGTGGTTCAGATAGATGCGTAAATATCATTTCACTGAGTTGCTAACAGGATCTCTTGAATTATATATGACAAATCTTATATGACTTCAATCCTTGTTTCATCTCATTATGCTGATTAGCTGTGTTTTTTTTTGTTTTTGTTTTTTTTCCCAATAATGCATATTAGCAATGTGAAGAATTAATCTTGCCGTTGGAGTGTGTGATCTTACACGCCGCACAAAACTCTACACTGAGCTTGGATGTCCTCCCTCCTTCGGGTGTTTAGACCTTTTTAAGGGATTCACCTTTGACATTTCAGTCTAGAGCACTGAGTTAGAGGTTGCAGCCCATCACCATCTGATTAAATAGTTTTAAAACTAGATTAATGTGAAAAGTAAATGTTCCCTATACTGAGATTAATACATAAGGGCTTTGGCACTTAAGTTACAGAACAATAACCCTGCAGAGTTAGCCGAGGTGTGCAGGGAAAATGTCTTCGGATGTTACGAAAAGAAAAATTATCCCCTTTTTCCAACAGAGTTATTAATGATCTTGCAAGGAACATTTTTCTCTACTAAGTAAATGCAATTGTGGCTGAGTTTCACTCTGCTTCTGAACCCTCAATTGTAATTACACACAGTTTTGTGTGACATTTTCAAGCAATAATGTGGTGTGATTTGCAATTTTGCTGCTTAATGACACCAGCCTACTATTGTTCGTTTAAGGATTGTTCTGTAGCTGTTAGTTAGCTTTTTAATGACGCTTATATATATGAACTTGGATGTCCTCGGAGGCATGTGCTCATATGACACAAGGCTATGTGCTTCATGCTCAGACAGGATGGAAACAGAAGGTCATGGAGAGGTTTAATGTTTCAACACACTATAAGAACGGCAGCATACCAGCCGAGTGCTAAGAAGCCCCGGTGAAGTTTAAATGTCATGACTTGACATTACAGTGACACCAGGCTGTTGTACGTACAGAAGAAGAATATAAAGCCCCAGCTCAAATGAGTCATGGCTTTTGTTTAAAATGTGTTAGGTGTGCAGAAGCAAAAGAGTTATTTCATGAAACAGTATAAAATTCAGGTTGTGGTGCAGAATGTTAATGAAAACACTGACCACTGTGTACTGGACAGGCAGTGAGTTCACAATGCAACAGACTTCCATAAATGTCCTGAAGGAGGGGACCAGTTGTTAGATCAAGTATAGTTGCCAGTATCCCCCCTGTACGTGGGGGGAAACTGTGATAGAGTACTGTATGTAGTATTGTTATTTTCTATATCACAAATACAAGATATGATGCTGTTTATGTCATTGTTGCCAACAGAATAGCACCCTTTAACAAATTAGTCTATCAGTTAATTAAGAAATGTAGATATTTTTGGTAATTCACATGACTTTAGGTCTTGTGTCTTTAGTGCTGTTATAACTTGAACTTACTTTGGGATCTTTCTCATAGTAGTGCTGCTGGGTTCTGATCCACCTGCCAATCAAGTGTTCCCGCACAGTGTGGGCAAGAGCAAAGTAGTAATCCCTTCTGGTCGCCACATTTCTGTCCTTGACCAGCGTAAAGTGGAGATGTCTGTTGAAACTTAGCTTCAGTTCTGCGACGTTTTCAACGCCGGCGAGGCCTCGCACTGAAATCTGTTTCCTTCTGTCATGGTCAGACAAGGGTTTAGACATGATGGCACAAGTTGCAGCAGCTCAGAGCTCTGACTCTGGAAGAATGTAAACAGTAAGGCGCACACACCACCAGGCCCAGAGACAGAGCAAGAGAGGCACCCACACCACAGGCTCAGGTTCAGCATTTTAAAGGCACAGCTATGAATATTAAGTAGAGGGTGGAGCAGTTTGTATATATTAGGTAAAGGGTGGGGCATTTGCTGAGGATAGAGGTTGTAACTTTTCAAATTATGTGACACATGAATAACTAAACTAAGGGACCCATCTTGGATCTAAGATAAGATTGGCAGCATTACATGTTAGAAGACAATGACTTCATTTACAGTATAAGAAGGTTGAATCTGGTTTCATCTTCTTATCAGTTGTCTTATTTATTATTTACACTGTTCAAAACCAATAATTGATCATTTTCAGTCAACCTGAGTCAATCTGAATCTTCCTATTTTTTAAAAAAATAGGGAAAACTATTTTTTATTTGTATTCTGTCATGCTTGTATGTCACTGTTTTACACAGGATGAATGTGACATAAAATCATAAAGCCAACAACATACAAAGATTTGAGTGATCCAGCATTATTAATTATCATTAAAATAATAACATGACATAAAATCAGAATATTCTCTTTTTCTAGTTATATTTCTCATCATGTAACTGCTCCACTGCCCTGTGTAAAGTATTGTCTGATAATGTGGTAGAGAGACATGCTGGTGATAATATCTGGCAGCTACAGTGGCTAACTTGTTTTTCTCCCCGTAGTTGGCAGGAGTGCCTTGGCCAGCAGATGGTAACAGTATATCCATTTTTTAAAATGTATTTTGTTGCACCTAAAATGCAAAGCACCGTAGAGGCTGCTAATTATCATATTGTAGGGTGATACTATATTTAGACGTTTCTGCATTAGAGGGAAGTTACAGGGTGCATTGTGTTTTAGCAATCTTCACTGCAGACACTGGATCAGGACTCCCTTGTACCTTTTTCTACATTCTGAAATCCAAATGTATAACATTTTCATGCTACTAATACTTCAGTACAGTACTGTAAGTAGTGGTACTGTACAGTAAGTAGTCATAAACCAGTGATCCGGAGTCTTGTCTAGATCACATCTGTTCAAGAGCCTGGAGCAAAAACAGACACAAAATTAGCTGCAGCAGAGCTACCAAAACCTGCTCTATTTTCAGTTATCACTATAGCGAGCCAAACTATCATGAAGTCTTGCCCTTCTATAAATAGTAACTCTGACCCAGTCCCAAAGGCCATGATATTTGAAAGGCATATCTTGTTAATGTCAGCAAGAGCCGGCAGACAACACTAGTATATTACTATGAGTCGGACCACAGCATTAAGTGTTTGCTGAGCTGTTCTCAGTGGGATGCAGTACTGCGCACTTATCATTATCTTGCTAAGAGTGGGTTTCTGCCTTTGGACTGAAATTGGTTGAAAGCTGGATGAAAGAGTGACTGTTTAGCGTCAAGATGTACTGGATTGCACTGCGCTTTGAATAAATGTTGACAGGAAAAGTACTGGGAGTAAGATTATCACGTCTTTCTAACCATTTGCCACTCTGCTGCATGATTGGACAAGATGCAAAAAGAAAAAAAAAACAAAAGATGCAATTGTCAAACACCACAACAGTTGGACAGCAGCTTTGGAAATCAAATTGCAGGTGGCAGTTGAAGTTGTTGGCAGTGCTTCATGGCCATTTCTGCATCTTTCTGAAGAATTTTTAGAGCTTACACAGTATATAAATGCCATTTCCTGTAATGTTCCTTTTAATGTCCCTGCATGCCAAATGACCCCCAGAACAAAGAAACATCACACAACAGATGACAGAGATTGAAGCTGGCGTGCCCCCGATTTGTCCATTATGATGAGCAAATTATGTTCTTACATGTCTACTGGCTGTTCTGTCAAATGGTACATCAAGCATTTCAAGACCACGCTGAATGCATTCACTGCCTGATAGAAAAAACAACAATGTTCTTGATGTGAAGGCAAATTTTCAACAACGAATGGATTGTTACGACAGTCTCGCCACTGAACCAGGTCCATGTGCCAGCACAACGTGACCAGATTTTAAAAAAAATAATCTCTTTATCAACATATCTGCCAATTTGTGTGTCTGTATGTCTTTTCAGCTAACACAGTTATTTATGATCACTCCATCATATAATCAGGAAGACGCATGTTTAATTAATTTCAATTTAATTTTACCCCCGAGAGAATATTAAGTCAGTTAACTCTGATGTTAATGAATGCTCTGATTGGCCAACAGTAACTGCAGTTATCAAGGCGTCTGTGTTGTCTGGCAGGCATTAGAAAAGGGTGTAAAAGGCAACTGATTGACAGTGGTTGGTAAGAGCACACAGGCTGTTGCAACCTGGGATTTATGTGGTAATTTATGGTTCTCACTTTTTGTCTTTAACATGTACGCTGTTTTTTCTGCCTTTTCAATCAAACTACAAAAAATAGGGAGACAAGATGGGAAAAAATGAGGGATGATCTACAGTATGTGTGCAGGGAGTAAAATGGGAAAGGAAAAAGAGCCTTTATGTAGATAACTATGTTGACATTTAAGATTTGGTGTGGAGTTTCCAAATATTTAATAATTTTCATAGCAGGCGGTTTTTTGTTTTAGCTCCAACTGGCTGTTACTGTCATTGCTAGTGAGCATAATGTAGCCTATAACTACATTAAAAACATCAAAATTAAAAATGTGTCTTATGTAACGTTATCTGGATCTTTTATGTATTTTGGTCATATGTTTTTAAAACACATTTTAAAATATGTTTTGGGTGCATTATCTGTTGATCAGGTCTGTTTTGTTTTGTTTTTTTGCTCTTTTGGCACTTAACAACAAAGGCAGGGGAGGTTTTTGTTTTTTCAATACTTTACTCTCCAAAATATGAAGCTGTCATTACAGCAAAACCTCCCTTCACGCAGTCGCAAATGTATCTGAAAGCTGTCACACAGAATAATGTGTTACATTTGTGGGTGCAAGCTATGTCTCACACCACCATGTCTTAAACATGTTGCACTGCATCCTTTTCATAAGCATTCAGTTTTTTTTCATTGATGCTTTTTTTCCCTCTTTCTTCTTTTTTCCTCTCTGTTTCTTCATATTCTTTGGCTTGCTGGTGAATTCAGCTCTTTCTAGGTGAAAGAAAGGAAATCTTTTTTTATTTCCACAACATCAGGATTCAGGAGTCATGGGATTGGCTCCAGAGGAAGCAAAGCATGAAACAAATAGAAATGAGACTTCAGTCAGAATCTTTAAAAAAAAAAGTTGATATGGGTGAGTTCACCTGAGGTTTCATTAGTTCAACACAGTAACAAACTAATAGGTAGCACAGGGCATGTGGTTCAGGGAAAACTTGCCAACACACATTGAATAAGGTCAGAAGGATATTCAGACTGTGTGCCAGTGCCAGTTAAAATGTCCCTTTTTTGTTTTACACTGCTGTTATAAACACTGCTGCCATCCACACATATATAGTACAGCAGCTAAGCAACCAAATATGTGCATCTCAAGTTGATCTGGCTGTAATTCTCTCTCTCTCTCTCTCTCTGTGTCTCTCTCTCTCTCTCTATCTATCTATCTCTATCTCTCTCTCTTGTCTCATTCACACATTGACTTCCAGACATC
The DNA here is from genome assembly GCA_005408345.1 of Macquaria australasica. Classification (NCBI taxonomy): domain Eukaryota; kingdom Metazoa; phylum Chordata; class Actinopteri; order Centrarchiformes; family Percichthyidae; genus Macquaria; species Macquaria australasica. The sequence continues at coordinate 1,995,414 of SEMN01000001.1, read as the reverse complement.
CACATTGTTACACAGTCTGTTGGTGGGAAAGCTGTTTCTTCTTGTCCTGAAGAGAATGAGCATCTTTGTTTACATCTCACCAAAAGTTACGGACTTAAGGTATTACACCAACCTCTTGGCATGCATTCGTCTCTGCACATGAGGCTGCAGCAAGCAATTGTTACTAGGCCGCAGTGTTTTCTTATTATGATGTGTTGAATTTAATTAAGTTACACAGCTGAAAACTAAACTGCAAAATCTGAACTTGTTCAATTCATTTTCATACACTGTGAAATCATTTATCTCCAGTTTCCCTGCAATGATTTCTAATAGTGACAGACAAGATAAGTATTATTGTTTTTTGTGTGTGTAATACAATTTTATCTCTGATGGTGGAAAAGGACATTTAATTGCATCCACACTGAACATTTCTGTTGTGTGGAGTTAAAAGGGTGTTGCAGAATACTAATCATCTGATTTGCATTGCATTTCTTGCCGGCAATGAATCACAGCAGAGTTGGTTCATAGGGATGTTGTTAAGTTGCAGTGTTTTACTCGGGTCAAATGCTTCATTTTGTCTGTCTGTGAACCTGTCAACAGGAGGCCAACACAGGAGGAATACTGTCACCTGGTGGTACATCTGGTGATGTCACATTGAAATCCACCAGCTTTGTTCTGCAGTAACTAGACTGGAGAGGAACAATCAGCACGAGCAACTGCATAAGGAGCGAGCCTTATTAGGAAATTAAATATATTAACTAATTAACACAATACGTAATTAATTAAATGGGCACTCTACCGATTTTACACATCAGTTTCAGTTTACTCATCACAACACATATACTTACCTGTGAAAAAAGATGTCTAATGTCTTCTGTGGCTATGGAGGAGTTTAAGTTTGAAAAACCAATCCTCATGATGTGTAATGAATGCATTGCATTATGTGAAGTGTAGGATCCAGTGTTTTTTTTTTATTTGTTTTTTTTAGCTTAAATCATACTAAGGACTAATAATCAAGAAGTATTGGCCTCACTTTTGACCATTCTGTTTTTAGTCTTTGTCTTGTGAGTCCCACGATATGCAATACTAAATCGCTGGAGTACATCTTTAACACGAGGAGAAGTTATCAATGGGTTATAAGTATCAGAATATTTTCAGAACAGTTAGTATTATTAGCAGTTTTTTCTAACCTTTGCAAAGAAAAAATACATTTTTCTCCATGACAATCATAGAATTCTCATGCATGTTTTGTGAAGAAACCATTTTTTTTGGTCATAAAAGCGCAGAGAAATGTTGATTGGATATGAAGGGAACAGGTGAGGATTTGCAGGAAAGCATCTAAGCATTTAAGGCAGATTCACAGTTCACACCCACAGGTGTTTTCACTTTTACCTGATTAGATCTCTTCTCAACACTGTGTGGGTGAGTACGGACCATGCTTGATTGACAGCTCCCTCAGTCGCCTGTTGCACCTGTTAAGGCGGGAAAACCTACACCTTCGTCACCTAATGAGCTAAAGGTCTAATCAACCAGAATAACTGCAAACACCTGTGTGGGTCTGCAGGGGCTTTTAGTGCATCGCTAGTTCACCAGTAGCACACAGTACCAAAACATTTAAATATAAGTTACAACATTAGGGCTGGTTCTAACACCTTTTATTCATTATTCTATATTTGTTTATTATTCTATTATTTTAAAATCTTGTAATAGATATTTTGTTCTACTCAATAGGCCTTTTTCACGGCAGACATTTTGACTTGAAGAAATGACACAGGTGTTATTAAAAACATTATCTGTTCTATTCAAGTGTCCTAGTAAGGCATGCCAGTGTGACAGCATGCACAATACCAGGACCCTGAAACTGAAGCAGCTAAATGGAATTCAGCCGTCATTCATTTTATTATTTACACCTGCTGTGACATGTCAAAATGTCTTCAGTAAAGGCCAATTGAATTTCTGTCTTTGTCTATGATGAAGTCATATTATCACATAACACCATAATAGGTTGAGATGAGTCGGTGCTAATACTGTTGTCACTTTTCAACAAACATGGAATAAAAGCTCGATATTTTATGTTTGATTACTACACATATTATTAAAAAGATAGTTACAATATAGTTATAGTATGAATGATACTGTACATTAGCATTACTTGAAATTCGATCTTCACAAATCCAACATTAACAGAAATAACTGATTACTCATCAATTTTTCATCCATGTTCGCCCATTAATCAATATTACACACTATTGCAAAGCAATTTATATAAACAGTTTAGCTTTTAGTCAGTCGGGTACTCTCAGACCTTCTTTACTTACACTGCACTTCTGCTGACTGTATGTTATCTGGTTTGTTTTGATTATGAACTGCTTAATTGTACTGAGCAAACTGCTTGGACTGCACAGCAAAGTGAATCAGAAAAACTGCACAAGCCACGGGAATGTTGTGAGCTGGCTGGACGAGTGTTCTTCAGATCAAAAGAATAACTTGCAGTTTGCTGCTGAATCCCAGAAAGCCCATTCAATAACATGCGTGCTTGTCCTGGGGGGTTTCTCATAATACAGATGTTACTCAATATTTTATTGCAGTTGTGGATATCTCTGCACAACAGATGAGCACCCCTATTTCCTCACGGAGGCTGCAGAGCTTCAGTCTGCCTTAGACCAGAACAAAAATCAATAATTGCCTTAGACAGGTCACTAAAACACACACACAACTGTTTGGTAAAGTGTTGTTGGGGCAGAAATACCACTGATGTTCACAATAAAAGCTTGTATTGCACAGAATATGATTGTGTCCCAAAGGGAGGGACAAAAAGGTAGCAGCTGGGTTACTAAACATAATTATGATTTAGTGCATTAAAGTAAAACACACTTTTCTGTCCTATTTGTATTCTCTTTGTATTTGTTGATGTTATATTGCACAACAGTTGTGCTTTTTAGGTTTTGCTGAAAAACGCAACATATCACCTATTGCAAAAGGCCTTATATGAACATGCTCACAATGACAATTCTAACACGCTGATGTTTTGCTGTTATAATTTTCACCATGTTCAACACCTTAGCTTAGCATGTTAGCGTGCAAACGTTTGCTAATTAGTACTAAAAAAAAAACATGCATGTATGGCTAGGACTGATGGGAATGGCATTAGTTTCGCAGGTATTTGGTCAAAACCAAAGTACTGGACAAATATCACCTCTGGAAAACATGAATATATGTACCAAATTTCACTGAAATCCATCTAATAGTTTGTTGAGATATTTCACTCAAAACCAAAAATGTCTACTAGAGGGAAAGTCAGGGGATCACTAAAGTCATCAGGCTTCATCCTCTGGGGATCGTGAATGTCTGCACAATCCATCCATTAGTTGCAGAGATACTTCAGTCTTGACCAAAGTGGTGGACCAGCCAACAGACCGACAGACTGTCTTACTGACATTGACATTCATAGAGCCTCACTGCTAGCAGGGATAAAAATGGACAGAAAACTGTGACTGCCTCATTTTTTAATTAAGAGAAGTCTCCTAGAAACAGGTTTTACGCTTAGGCAAAGTCACATGTAATATAGAAATATACCCACATTAACACAGAATGTCAGCTATTTGCTCAGTGTGTTAACCACATTTGTACGCGCAACATGCTGTATGTGTGATGATTAACATCTAGCTGCGACAAAGTTGTTGACAGCTTAATGCAGTTCAGAAGCTTTAGTATCAAAAGTGTGGCACTGATTATTTTTCTCTTTTAGACTCTATTAACAATTAGCTGAGAGAGAAAACATTTGAAATGAAACCAAACTCAAACTTATAATTCAAAGCACATAACATATTCTCTGTTAGTCAAACCATGTAGTGTGCACTGCCAAATGGTAATACAGAGCCAATAGTCACAGCTGAATCATTGTATAGATATTGAAATGCAAAGGGCTGAGGAGAGAAGCTGAAGGGATAAGATGACGACAAGACAGGAAATTCATAACTACTCGACCTTTGTGTTAAGTAGCAGCAGCAAACCATCCATGGACATTTAACCTCTAAAATGTGTATGAACTCTATTCTTCAGAGGAGGGTTTGAAACAATCAGCCCTCTGATGAGGACATTGTTTGGATTTCAGTGCACCATCTTTGTTATGTGACTGGCAGGCAGATTTCTTTGGACAAGATTTTACTTCAGAAATTGACTTCAGGTTGGTTTTCCAAATTTCTGGATTTCTAGATTTTTGTTATTATCATAATATTTAGATTTTTGTCTTTAATTCCAGTATGTAAAATTACACATTTACTATAATTGTTCAGCCACTGTCATTAAGACATTTTGCTTATACCCTTGTGCTACAAAACAAAGGTTGACATATTTCTACTTGGTACATAAATTATGTAGGTGTTTGTACATATGTCATACAAAAGATCAACACAAGGCACTCTTTTCTATCATAATGAAATGAAAATACATTACTGAATTCCCATAGGTGTTAAATTATAAACACTGACATAGTGATGATTTCTAGCTATGAGGATTCTGAAATGTGGCTGTAAAAGTATTCAACCCCATTTACTCACTCAGGCTGAATTGTTTTGCAGGCAAAAAACATTTTAGAACATACATTATTCATACGTCATCCTCAGATTCAAGATTGCTTTGATTTTATCTCTCAGGGAAGGCTTAGACCCATGCCGGTTCACCTTAACAGGCTTTTAGGGGTTTGTATGCGTGAGTCAACTGTCACTGATAAGTCAAATATTCTACATTTACTTCACAGCATATCCTACACACCAACATCCCTTTATTGCATAGACCTTATATAGGACAGTGAATGTAAGAGTTTTCAAAAGATAATATGTTTTAAATGTTTTTGGGTGGATTAGGACCAAAGTACATCTCTGACTGTCTTTTACCACATGAACCGGTCGTCTCACGTCCTCTGGTAGAGGTCTGTTAACAGTTCACAGAGTCCAAGCTAAACATAGAAAAACAGCTTAGTTATTAAGCTAGAACAGTCATCCAAAACATTTACAATATTCCCCCAACATGACCAGGTTAAAAGGTTTATGTTCTCCAGCACCAGACCTTTATCCACCCTGTGCTCACATCCTGAACTCTCTCTTATTTATTTCTGAATTTTCATCTAGAAAATGTCTTCTTAAGATTTGTTTCCATCCATGCTTTTTTTGTGTATTTTGAATGGCTTGTATCTCATTTTAAGCATTATGTAAAGCCTTTCGACATGCTTTTGTGAATGAAATGTACTATACAGTAAATAACATTTACTTGCTTCATAAATAATTTAAAGTTTAAGCATATACATTACAAGAATAATAAATGTTAAGGGACGTTTGGGACTGCCTTTACACTAGATTTTTCTGGTCCTCAAATTCTTACCATTTCAGAGTTCCCATTTTACATTCCCTCTCCACTTGAGAAACAACTTTTTGTATAATTTTAACCAAAAATCCAAAACATAAATTCAATTGATGTTTTAATTGCTTCAATTCTTAATCTCAGCATTCCCTTGACCCCTCTTCCCTGCCATTATTGTGATAGGGGAGCCCCGGGGGTGGCTGTAGCACTTAAGGTTTCTGCATTTGTACCACTTTGTGACTAGGGGCCACTACAGATAACAGAATCCACATTTACAGTTTATGTGATGCTCTACCAAAGACAATTTCACTTACATCACCTACCAGCTATACTGGGATGATGGCAGCTAGAGATATATGTAATACCATTGTTGGAATTTTGGAGAATTTTCTAAAAAACTATAGTTTCCAATAAAATTGATGTGAAATCAGCATTAAATATCCCCAGAGTCATGAAAGAATGATCAATTAGACAAGCTGAATGTGGCAGGCTACTGAAGGAAATGACATGTGGGTTTGTTGTGTTAGCTACACTATGAAACAAAGATGAGTCAACAGCTCTAGATCCTGGAGACACACCTTGTGAAACAGGTTGAAATTTCAATTCACTGCACAACAGTGAATAATGGATTTGTCTTCAAAAACGTGGAGAGGTTTTTTGAACAGCATCCAAGCAGCTGGTGAAGCTTGCACCCTGCATTGCTCACGGACACTTCGGCAGCATAAAGAGGAGGGCTGGGGGGGGGGGGGGGCTTGAACCTGTGTCTCTCTCACCACTGTAGGTCCCCAGCCATCTGCTTTTTAAATAAGATGCCTCTCCTGTGTGGAGATCTAATATGATGGTAAATAAAATATACCTCCTTTACTACCAGAGGTTATGAGTCTGTGGTTAAACGGCGTTTAATCCTCCATGGCAACGCTGCTGTTAGTTTGATGGGGAGCAGGATTGGTCAACAGCAGCTGACCGCGCCCTCAACCCATGTAAGCTACCTACCAAACTATTACCATCAAGTGTCGGGGGAATGACGGCTCTGCTGCTGCCGCTGCTGCTGCTGCTCTCGGTGCGGCGGAGGAGAGAAAGCATCTTTGTCTGTACGGAGGAGCTCCAGGCTTCCCTGCCTGCCTGCCTCCATCGACACACCAGCATCTAAAGATAAGACGGCTTTCCTTTCTGAAGATAGAGGTCGCTTATTCATCTGCCGCATTCATCTCTGCTCAATTTAGGATTTTTCCTTTCCCCCCTCTTTTGTGCCTGGAATAATCAAACCCCCTCTACTGTCTCCATGTGTCGGATCGCTGGATGATGCACAGGTAAATGACACCGCACACCTCCTACACAGAAACGACCTTATGCACGGCGGTAATTAGCTTTTAAAGTGTGCTGCAGTAGAAATCTACAAGATAAGCCTTGGCGTGTGTATGTGTATGTGTTTTTCAATGTCAGTGGTCCGGAATTGTTTGTATTTCCAATTCAGGGATGTTGGGCTGCTGCTCGGCACTTATTGACACTTCTCCATGGGTGTCTTTTGGAGATTCCACTTAATGTAGCCAGAGATGATCAGATTGCAAACCAACCATCTTTATTCTCAGTGTTTACAGTCAGTTGAGGTGGGTGGAGGAGAGGTACGGTCTCCAAATTCAACACGGTTGCGGATGAGGTCGCTTAATTGCGTGCCGGAAGACATGTCCTGTGGTTGGGCTACAGCACATGCAGTGGTGGCTTTTCCTTTTAATAAAGGCTGCAGCCCCGAATGAAACATGGAAACGAGCTCCATAACCTATTGTTTGATTCGCCACATGCCGGGCTGGGTTGGTATTATTTTTTTATATAAATAAAAGTGAAGTTAAGGTGGTCTTTGAGTCATGCAGCATGCAGGGCCCTTGTCTCTGAAATGCTTGAGGTAGCCTATTTATTATTGAGAGGGATTTCATGTTCTGTACCAAAGGATTGGTCCAGTTTAAAGATAGGAAGGAGAGAGAGACAGACAGGGAGGGAAACAGTAGTTGAGTCAAGAAGCTGCCACATCATCTGCAACAGAGGGAGCTTTGCCTTTATATTATCCTTTAAAATCAGGGGGAAAGTTGAGAGCTGGAAAAAAAAAGGTTTCTTACCTGGGATAAGATGTTTCTTAAAACCTGCAGCTGGTGTATCCACGCCCCTATAGGAAGCTGCTGCCTCCATAAAGCAGATTATATGGCACCAGTTCAGCAGGGTTGACTGCTGAGGAGGGGGTTCGGTTCAAATTAAAGCTCATGCTCCAAAATACAAAATGTTTTTAAAAAGGCCAGTGTCAGTCAATTCTCAGCACTAAATTACAACACTGTGTATTATAAGTGGATGAACAGAGAAAGGCAATTTACTTACATCTATTGCTGTTGAATTGCATAAATTGGTGTGTTTTTAATATTATACTATTAATTAAGGATGTGTTTGTTTTATTTTTTCACTGTCTTCATTGCTGCCGCTTGAAATGACAATGATTCTAGGGGCCCACAACCTAACATTACCCACAATAATTAGATTATTTTATCAACAACAAAAAAAAAAAGATGGGGGAGGTGCCCTGGATTCTGAGCTACACTCCTGCACATCTCGAATACACACTGCTGCCCTTCCTGCACCTCCTGTAAACCTATTTGCTTTGCAAATTCTACTCCAACACCAACAGTCACACGATACATTTTGTTACTGGGTTCTGAGTAGGGAAACTGAAATCTATGTATTCAGAGAACAAGCAAGAGCACTACTAGCTCAGGTTTCCAGTTCACCTGAATTAGGTGACCACCTCTGCTTGGCTGCTGTTGCATGTTATCTTTCAGCACCTCACTTGTGGACAGCACACAAGTGTTGCGTCTCAGGTCCGTTGCACGTTCTCTCATTACCACATGCTGTTTGGCTGCACTCTTAAATCCCTGCTGGTGGAGCTGACAGACTCATTTAAATGCTATTGCATTCTTTAGTAAGCCATTTGGTTTCCTGAAGCCACATTGGCAACAAGGAACTCATGGCTTGCAATGCTCAAAACATGAACAATGAACTTATGCAATGCTGAGCATGACTTTTTGTGCTTATAGTCTTGTTATGGTGATATTTTTAGGCAGCAATACAACAGCAGGGTGTGTCACGGTCTTGGCCTTTTGTTTTCTTTCTGTTATACTGCATTTTATTTTCTCTCAGTCATGCTTCATTTGTATTTGCGCCTCAGTACAATTCACATGTTTATTTTTTATTTCTGATAAGCTCTATTTTGACACAGGCTACATCGTTGCCAAGATTTTACTCACCACTCAGTATTTTTGGTGCCTTCAGTGCCATCTTTACCACACTCGTGTGGCTATGGTCTGACTCACAAGACATCTGTCTCCATCGCTGCTTCCGATGAGATTTAAGGGTTTGGGTAGAGTTAGCATTTTAAAAACAGAAAATGGTGTCACTGCTGCCACAACAGAAACGAACATAATACTACTAGTAATAATATTGAAATTAATATTACAAATAATTGTATTGCTCTTAATAGAATTAAGCTGCATGGTACGTCATGTTACTTCACATTCAGCTTAATAATTGAAATTCTTTAAGCCATTATCTCTTAAAGCCGCACTTATGTGACTTTTACATTAGCCTGGCAGCTGCTGAGTATGAAAAGGAAATAATATTTGGAATTAAGACATCTCGCACAAAGCACCAGCCAATATGCAAAGCGAGATGGATGATTGGATGACACGAAGGAGGAGACTGCTTGAAATAACGACAGGGCAGAGTTGACATGGTGTGTGTGTGTGTGTGTGTGTGTGTCACAGCTCAATAGCTTCAGCATGCGTACTGGGGAAGTGGAAGGTTACAGATATTGTGTGGCATTGCGAATCGTGTCGCTTCCTCTCTATCATACCCCATCAAGGTCATATCCACAGACTGAAAGTGGTGGCCCTGGCCTTTTCCACTCCTGGCTCTGGCAGAGAAATGGGGCCCGCGGACCACTGCTGCTTCTAATCAGGGTTGACGCGTGACTCAGTTGCATGCCAGCTGCACAGCCAAACAGGGATTATGTCCCTGGATGGTGAAGACAAAAAAAAAAAAAAAAGGTCATTGTTGAGATCTTTGTCTCTCTACACCTTTGGCGAGTTTGGGTTATTTAATTATTTGTGCATTATTTCTAATGAAAACAAAATACTTAAATAACTGAAATCCGGCACATGATACAAGTCATATAGCTGGGAGCCTTATAGTCACAGTTGTGACACCAGCAGCACACTGTTGGTTAAGTTACAATCTGGGTCATTGTGCTACTTGTTTTCAAGAGTAGCTAGAAGGCTGTAAAGTCCAGATATGGACTTTTCTGAAAATAAAAATAAAAATAAATACATAAAAAGCTGCATGTACAGTGGCAACTGATTTGGAAAGCTTGATTGATATTGTTATATACAGTATGAAATAATAGTCAGTGAAATTGCTAGTTATTTTCACCACAGGTGGTGCAGTAGGTGGAATGAAATGAACAGTGGTCTATAATTTTCTGTGTGCTACTCAGGATTCAGCAAAGGTTGTTACATTGGAGCCTGTCATACTGGGAGACACGGTGACAAAAATGTTTTTTGAACAGCTCAGCTGTGATTCATTAAATATGTGCATGACAAAAAAGTACCAGATCAAATTGTAGCTTGAAACAACGCAGCCATTACGAAGAAGTGAATGAAGTTATGAAGTTTCATTTCCCAGTATTTTTCATCGGTGCGATGCTGCTCAACTTCAAATATCCTTTATGTTATTTGAGACAGGACAGTGCAGGAAGTAGAATGAGACAAACTAAAACCTGTGATATTATTAATTATGAAGTCAAGATCTGGCTCACATGGGAGATAACTCAGAGAGCAGCACATCCAGGGTTTTTCTTTCAGGAATATTGTTGCATTTTCTGCTGCTTAACTAACATTGCTGCTGTAGATAAAAGCTCATTTGGGTACAGCAGAAACACATTTCTTGCCCCACCATGTAGAGAAGACACAGCTTTTATAACTGATGGCCTCCTATGGTCTCCAGTTAGCCTCTGGCCTTGATTAAGAGGCTGCTGTAGACCAGTAATAACAAAAGAAAAGAAAAAGAAAAACGGGCATGAAGTAATGTAAGTGTTCATAATAACACAGTTTAACATTGCACAGTTCTGTTGTAATTCGACCAAAATAGCATACAGAATAATGAGTTCTTAGAGTGCAGATAAAAGCCCCTGAAGGTGATATTTATAATACGCATTCACTGTTAAACTTAAGATACGTGACCCAGCAGTTAAAGAAAGCAGGTTTGTCTTTCTGCACCTTTCAGGTGTCTCGTGCACATTCAGAAGTGTTGCATTACATTGCAAATGTATGTATTTCAGCTCATCCATTGTTGTTACTGTGTGACAGCATGAGAAAAGGAAGCTGAAACTGCACTGTTAACCAAAAGGTGCCCAGGCAGCATAATCAGTGCCCTTAGAGATATAAAACACAATTTCACCCTGTCAGGATATACATTATGCAGTTACAATGCTCAGAAGAGAGTAACGCAATGAGGCCCAAATCTACTACACAGCACTGATAAGGAAGATCTAGATGTGGTAAAGAATAACAACTACTCTGTATGCTCTAGTTACTGTATCATTTTGAATATGCATTTTTACTTCAATACAAGTAGAGCGAGTGGGGGCGATGTGATATAGGACTAGATATTGTCTGGTGTTTTGGTAGTCATACTGTACAGTAACATCATGATATACTTTGTGCATGTTTTCCTCATCCCAAAGGCTAAATTACAGTTAAGTGGCCCAAATTGGGGAGCTTAATTGACTGTGAAAGAGCCGGTCTTTCCTAAAATATCATCACATTACTGTATATTGATATACTATACAACAATATTAAGGTATTTGATCAAAAATAGGGTGATGTTTGGGTTTGTCAAGTTTCACATTTGATTTAGTTTTGCCATCCCTAGTTGCAAATAATGCTTTAGTAATGAAGGTCAACGAAAAAATAAATCCAACAACAACAGGCTGGATCAATCCTGCACTATATTCACAATAGTACTAGAGTTAGTTTCCTGTACAGTACATCAGTGTCCTCTTTGAAGAATGCATAAGCCAATTTCTTCTGCTAAAACACAGGCGACATGAGGAAGGTCATACATTCATCTTAGCTGACTGTCAGCCTGATAATGCGCTTTATCTACATCACCTCAGCAGCCGCCAACTTCAAAATTTAAAAAAAAAATCCCGACCACAGTCTGGCCAGTTGAAACGTTTTGATTGAACTTGCATCAGATCCGTTGCCAGAGACTTCTGACGGGGCTGCCGAGGCCTTACACTATCTTAGTTGCAGATCGCTCGATGAATCTTTCTCTTTCATTGCAGACGTTACTCTCACCGGCACAGGCATTCATCTTTTTGAGGTAATATCCGCAGGACTCTCGCATGGGAGGCATGTGAGAGTTCACAATGAAAGGTAGCTCGTGTGTGTGGGTGGGGGGGGTAATAAGAGCAGAAAACCTGGTCAGCCAGTGTAAATTACATTATACTGTAAGAGTTAAGGTTAAAGGAGCACAACCCTGTGAGCTTTCTTTTCTCCTTCCTTATCATGTCACATTAAGGCGTAAGATTTACGTGGATGCAATTGATCAGTGGCATATCAGGCTGGGCGTGAATCAAGAGATTTTTAGCAGCTGCCTGGCTGTCCATCCATCACACTGATCTCTGCTGTGCCTGAACCGGGCCTGTCACACTTAGATGGCCAACTGACTGCAGCATGGGGGATGGTGTGGTAAACACTGGGACAGTCATTTATTTCAATTCACTCTATGTCTGCAGGCGTCTCTCATGGGGAACAGATTCATGCTAATTCGTTATAGTATGCATCGGAAATCTCATCTAATACCACGTTGCAAAATCAATCTTATCCTTGCCCGAGGCTGCTTCATCTATAAAGGCGTTTGTCTCGTGTGTCCTACCTGTGTGAGGAGGCTCCATGCCGTATCAATGTCAGCATTCATTGGGTCTTAGTGGAGCTCTCTGATCCTGGCCAAGAAGCTGTTACCCAAGATTAACCCAGGCTGTTCTGTTGCATAGCTGCTGAATAGGAGAAGTGTGTGTTTGTGTGTGAAAAGAAGGGAATCAGAGAGTAGGATGCTTGCTTGCTCCCACTCTCCGTTTTTGTCTGGTGGCATCCTCCTCAGGATGAGATGTGACAGCACTGGATGATCTAATCATGGATGTCATAGCATAGCTGCTTATTAACTGAGATTTCAAGGGCAAACATTTCCATCATTAGTAGTATATTGAAAATGGGCGAGCTTTATGAGCAAGCGCAGTGCTGAATGATGGCTCCTGGTAATGTCACTTCAGCACAGGAGGGACTAACTTGTCTCATTAAGATTTTTGTGCATATATTTTAGGAAGTGTCTTCATGAGGAGCTAATTTATATAAACACGCATTGATACGTAGTGTTCTAGTCAAGGACGAAATCTCCGCCGCACTTGAAGTCTTCTTTGAGAGTTGAGGGGGAAGGAGCTGTCATTTATAGTAAAAATCACTTGGGTTGCTTTCATGATGGATATGTTTTAGAGTATTTGCATAATCAGACTCCTGACTAGGCAGTCTGAAAGATGTGCAGATTTATGAAGGGCTTCATTGATCTTTGATATCTGTACTGTAAATGTTAACACCCTGACAGCGTATTTTCTCTTTATTGCTTTTGGATCAGTGTGTGTTTTGACAGTTTAAATTAAATATATATTTTTTTTAAAAACATCTTCACTGTACAATTTTATGTGTGTGTGTGTGTGTGTGTGTGTGTGGTTGCTTGAGTTCATCTTTTAGAAGGGATCTCCCATTGAGATGTTATCCCACATTAGCTGTCTGTGAGCTACAGCACACTGGTGTTAACAGACTTAATAAATGCTGCCAATGTTTTGATTTTATTTTCTGAAGTTGTTTTGGTTTTTTGGCATCATATGCTAACTTCTGCTACTTGTTAACTTGTATTAGTATAGTTCAATTAGAGCTGCAACAGTCAGTCAATTAATCGATTAGTCGATTGACAGAAAACAATTTCAATAATCTGAAATAATAATTTTTTAAGCAAAAGTGGGACATATTTGATACTTGCAGGTGCTCAGATGTAGAATTTGCTATTTCTCATAGTCTTACATTATAGCTAATATTAGGATTCAGACTGTTGGTCAGGAAAAACACGACATTTCACCAGTCACCAGTACTAGGATACTGTGACAGGAATTTTTCTTTCTTTTATAGATTAAACAATTAATCGATTCATCAAGAAAATAATGGCATATTAATAAATGATGAAAATAATCATTTGTTGGAGGCCTAATTTCAGTAGACTAACTATTTGATCGATTGCCATGTTATTTGGTAGAGGCAAACCTAAGTCTGAGATGTCCCACATTGGCCACCGTACAGAAGATAAACCATTTTGGTTTGGTACGGCCTGTCTTCTGGTGCACCCCTCAGGGCAAACTTGCTAGCAGTAAGATCTAAGAATAGAAAAGGTGTTCATAAATCCAACAGACGGATCCTGGTGGATTCCTTTGTGACATATTTCTACTGTTTACCTTGCGACTATTGCGACGAAAGATAAAATAATTGCAGCTGTGATATTCAGAGTTGTAAAATAGAGTCTTATAGTATTATAAATCACTGTGCAGTGTTTTGGCATCCGAGAAGTCTTTAAATTCACGGATATGCTACTATGTTACTCAGACTTCCTATATTGTGTTTCATGTCTCACCAGTACCTGGAGCAACACGCCCCCACCAATGCAGCCCCTTGCTTTGTTTTAAAGCAGGGCTGATTTGAGTCTGAACACCCACTTAGACAGGAAACATTTTCCTAAAATATCAGCACAGTGAGAGATTACACTGTATCATCGGAATATCAAATGCATTTATGAGGCTAAAAGATTTTCCCACTCATTCCTACTTTGGCTTACCTGTGTGAGATTGACAGCGTCTGACTAAATGGCGCTCCACGGCATCCTCTGCTCATCCACACACATCACTCACGCCATTATGTGCTGAAACTGAGTGGAGTGGGTGGCAAGCGGACAATGTCAGTCTTTTCAAAAAAAATATAGCTAAGACAAATAGTTCTGTTCAGTGACGATCAGGTTCTGTATGTAATCACTTTTTTCCCCCTAACGCTGAAGTATGAGTGAATAGATTTAATGTTGACAGTAGATATGCCAGGGCTAAGCTCCGTGTAATGATTTTTGGGAGCCTTTGTGCCTCAGCTGAGCGCCCGACACCCACAACCCAACCTCCACCTCTGAGTGTGATAAGGGTGGTGCTCTGATCCTGCTGGATTGTACGGAAATGGTGATTATAGCAGGTTAATTTTGCAGCGTGCAAACATGTAAGCTGGATGCTGCCTGCTGTCTTGTCATTGCAATCACATTTTTTGCTGTGGGAACCAAACTGCATCTCTGAGGAAGGCATTTCAAATGGCATTACAGTTATAGCTATGTAGCAAGCAGATGTGTGTGCATTTAATCCTTTACAACGCCTACAGAACATTTACATTCAGTTAATGAGGGTATTGTGCACAATACCATGTTTATGCTTGTAGCTAGTGTTATGTAGTTAGCTACCTAATTACCTGGCTTGCTGGTTTGTGAAAATGTCAGCTGTTACGGTGGCCTGTACCACTGAGAAAATGGAAACTCCTGTTCTGTTGACATGCACTCACTGTATAGCCTACATACTGTTCAGCAAATAGATAGATACTTTAAAGAGGTTGTTCGGCTTGAGTGCGGTTGGAGCCACCGCACCATATCTGCTCATATTATTACACTTAAATTTACAGGTGCAGTGAGAACACTGTCTCTGTATGACTGTATCTGTAAGAGCTTTCCCAGCAAGACAAATTGGCAGCTTGGGCAGAAAAATAATAGGCACACATACACAACAACAGCAAAGCCATGACCACAAATGTTACAGAAACGGTTTACACGATTGTTATTGTTGAATATTTAAAATTAAAATTCAGAAAGCTACTTTCAAGTCACTGATAAAAACAATTTGTGCAGCACATAGTGTGAAGAGACAGGAACAAACATCTCATTTTCAGCACTACAGATATTGGAAGGGTTATACATCTCTATGTGAATTATGCAACATATAAATCATCAGGATAACAGCTGATGCAGTGATATGAGTTTAAGGTCAAGGAGAGGATCAAGTGGATGATGAAGATGAGGATAATGATGGCTGTGTTGATGATGAAGACTGTATGCCTGATGGCAGGGGTGATGATCCTGCTGATGCAGATGTTGATGAGGGCGGTGATTATATCTCTTAAGCTTGCAGCTGAAGTAAAAAGCACTCCACAAATGCAAAACATCTGTGAAAATAAAATGCAGAGAAAATCACAACTAAAAGCAAATGTTTATATCTCAGTGTGGTTTGTAATCTTTCATTACTGGTGCTAATATGATACCGTAGTTTGGTACCAATACCAAAATGACATCTTTTTCAATATTTTAATTTGAGGAATATGATCATGTTTTTCTGCAAAACCCTTTTTATATAACAAAATAGGCCAAAGTCCCTTTTCCTTTTAGTGTTGTCTTAACAAAAGCAGCTATACAAGAGCTTTCCTTCAGTAAAATACCCTCTAAAGTGAGCAATAGATCAATAAAACACATTTCGTTCTGCACTCAAAGGTATTGAGGTTCAATATCAAGAATTCTCAATATCTGAAAAATATTAAACCATGTTGTGTTGTTTCATTAAACAGATGCAGATACATATGCCAATGGAAATGGCCAATTGCAAAAACTCATACTGTAATATTGAGTAACACACTAAATGATCAGCCAGTTCCCTCACCCCACTCCCCAAGGAAGACACATTCTCTGCAAAAAATAAACACTAACTGTCATCTGTAAGTAATTAAAGTTTAATGTCCCACACCAGCCACTATAGATGAGTGCATGCCCATCATAAAAAATTGAGTTATTCCAATGAAGTTACCTCTAAAAGAGAGGAAAAAGTAGAAGGAATAAAATGTAAGATTCATAAAGCCAAGAGATGAAGAGAGTGTTGTTTGCAACATGACATACATTTGAAGTCGGGACACTGCCATGCACTGTGGAAAATATTCATCTCTCTACTTGCACTGAGAGCCTGGAACTGCAAGGCAAGTGCCCACAGGAACCATGAAACAACATCAGTATGTTCAAATTACGACTTCTGCCAAATAATCACGCTTTCCCACATCTCAGGTGCACAGGGGGTACTGTTTACTAAGTGAATCACAGGATACAACAGAAGCTACGAGACAAAGGTCAAGGTGACACATGTGAAGAGGAAGAGCATCACTTTAGTGTTTTATGCGCACACTGCTGGGTGGAAAGCTGTATCTGATAATCGGACCACACCAAATTAAAAGGTGGCACTGTATACAGTTGTGTTCCACTTATGCCATGTGGTGGATGCTGTTATCTAACAATGCCACAAATTATTTTCATTTCATATTAAATGTAATCGCGCACTTCTTCTTCCTTAACCACGAAACACCAACTTTCTAAAATGTTTTGGATTTAAGCTGTGCTTCAAACTAACTGGCAAAAAAAAAAAAAATCACACATATACATTCAGACAGCTCAACGTTTCAGCTACTGTTAAAAGATATGGACATCTCTGCAGAACTCCTAAACTCTACATGTGACAGAAAAGAATAGAAGAGAAATGGGTCAACAAACAACATCCTTGTCAAATTACTGCTTGGCACACAAATAACCTGGACTGACTGTTGTAAACAAATACTGCATTTACTTTAAACTGACCTTTGAAAGGAAATAGACCTGCTATTCACCATGAAATCACGGGTGGTTCCAGTCAAACACAGTAATGTTTTAACAAAGTTGAAATTCATGAGACATTTGTTCTGCTTTTATCTGAAGAGCTGCAATAAAGCCCATAACATTAAATAAATTAAAGTGGCTGTGATTAAAAATGTCTCAAAAATGATAGTAGCTTTATTCATAGCCACGCTAGCGGCATGGCTGTCATGTCAGTCTGTTGGTTGGTCCACCACTTTGGTCCAGACTGAAATATCTCAACAATTATTAGATGGATTGCCATGAAAGTTTGTACATATATTCACGGTCCCCACAGGAGGAATCCTACTGACTTTGGCGATCCCCTGACTTTTCCTGTAGCACCACCATGAGGATGACATTTGTGATTTTGAGTAAAATGTCTCAACTATTGGATGGATATATTGGATGAAATTTGGTTCAGATGTTCATCGTCTAGCCCCATCATCAGGTCAAAATCTTTATTTGTCCAATACTTTGACCAAATACCTGCAGAACTAATTGCACTACAGTATCAGCCTCAGCTGTACTTTGTGTTTAGTTACTGTAGCAAATGTTAGCATGCTAACAGACTTAAACTAAAATGGTGAACATGGGAAACATTATACCTGCTAAACATCATTGGTCTTTTGCACTTCAGTTTCTGTTCAGTTCAATACAGACATTGTTATTGACAATAGGGAGATTATGTAATGGCATATTGCGTATTAGGTATTTATGTGAGCAGTGCATAAAAACTGTGATGGCTATGGTGTGTTTTTGGCATGAGGTTTGTCATATATAGTAGTGTCATGTCATTCATAGCAGACATTTCTGATGATGGAGTAACAAATGAACTGTCCCACGTGGTCTACCTCGCCCTGCCGCTGAGGGAGGTCAGGAAAGCAGGAGTAGTAAAACTGCGTCGATATGTATCCTTTGTTGATGCATTCACATTTAACAATATTGAGATCTATTGCTCAGCCTGAAAAAAGTAAATGCAGAGTCTATATTATCATATCAAATGACCTTGCAAGTATGGTGGACTATCACAATTCTTCACCCACACACAGATTGCATGTTGTGCCCGGAAAATGCCATGTAATCAAAATGCACGAACATCACGGACAGTGAAAACATATACAATAGAAATACCAGGTGTAACTTGAAAGGGCGCAATTGTAACATTTATTATCCAAACGGCTTTTCTGGATTTAGGTCACATTTTAATACCCAGGTGTAAATGAATTTTAGATGGAATATCTCAGCCTTCAAACACGGTGCAATGCTTCACAGCTTCATGACTCCTTCTCCTTTCACTACAAACCTGTTAGATGTTTAGTATCACACAAAGAGAGTAGTTGCACTGGATATTGTGTCCTCCAATGTCAAATTTTTTTTGGCCCTATTTGGAGAAATCTTTGGAATGAGACTGCCTGGTTGATCTAATATGACGTATTCGGCCTTGAAATGTGGATTTCAAAAGAAGTCGATCCCGAGACACAGCTTGTGATAATGTAACAGACAGATCGGTCAGATTAGTTGAATTGGAACAGTGGGGATGAGCTTACCAAATTATCAGCTTCTTGCACATGTACAAACAGACAAAAATAAAAAATAAATGTATAAATGTCATCATATATCAAATTTCAGTGGAATCGTAACATGCAGATTTGATCATGTAGATAATGATTTCACAAAAATCTGTCATCTAAATCAATGATTCCAAGCAAACTAACAAAATGAGTTAGAGATGTATGACGAGATGTGTCTAATGTGATGTATAACAGTTCAGTTCAGTTGTATATATATCTTGCATGCATTTGTCATATAGAAAACATTATTTTCTATATTGTGGTGGAGGTTTTAGCCATATCACCCAGCCCAATGTTCATAGCATAACTCTCAGCTGTATTTTGGGTAAATTTGCAGCCATCATATTTATTTTTTAGGTAATCTAAATGATAGAAGGAAAATAGGAGGTTGAATGTCTCACAATTCAAGTCTTAAGATAGAAGTTAAAGAAACCTCCTCTTCCAGGCTGGTTAGGATTCACTAAGGAGTCGCTGGCACGGACAACACAGACAGAATTTATTCCAGCCTAAAACCCAGCGACAGCAGCTCACTGAGGCCGCTTTTATAGGCGCCTAGTAAACAGTGCAAGAAGCTTCAGCTGGGCCAGGCTGAGGTAGCAGCTTGTTAGAGTGATCCCACACAGATGAGCAGCCTTCTGTGGCTCCGTCCTGGGTGCTGCAGGGTGGAGGGCGGGTGCTGTCCTTGTAACTGTGCTGTAGGTCCCCAGGCAGTATCAGTGCCTGAGTGACAACCCCCTTCTGCCTTTCGCACGCTTATATTTGCATGCATATCCTATTTATATACTCTACTTTTATCGCAGCAGAATTCATGCTTTTTTTTTCAACTGACCGTAACCTCCTTGAGCTTATATATATGTTAAAAAATATTTTTTTATTATTCATGAAAACATGGATATCTTACATTGTTATATTTATATTGTTAGTGCTCTCAGTCACCTTTTTCATTTTCATTGTACGGTATATATGTTATTGTTTATCCTCATAAATTGGCATTAATGTACACACATTTGTGAAAGAAGTCTGAAATCCTTAAAGATGTAGGTAATATTTTAATGATAATTGCTATAAGTTAATCTACTGATTATTTGTTCAATTAATCATGCTGTCTATAAAATGTCAAATAATAGTGAAAACACACCAATCACTGTTTTACTAAAGCTCAAGGTGATGTCTCCAACTTGCTTGTTTTGTCCGATCAACTGTCCAAAACCCAAATATATTCAGTTTAATATCATATAAGAAAATGACTTGCTTGAAAAATGTCCTAAACGAATAATTATCAGAATATTTTTCTTTCAATCGACTAATCAACTTATCGTTGCAGCTCTAGTGTATATGTTTAGTAGTCTAGATTCTGGTCTTTACTATCAGTACCTTTGTTAAAATCAATCTGATACTCCTTCTAAGTTATTTTAAATTCAACCAGGCTGCTATATTCCTCCTCATTCCTTCCACTAATAGACAAATTGTCATAGCGTCACATGCAAACTCCTGCTGGTTGTGACTTGGTGTGATGACTGAATATGGTGGTGTAGGTGGAACAAGAAGGTGAAGAATGTCATACCCAGGGAAGACATATTGGGTACATCCCTTGAGGCATACAAACTGTGACCTGCCAGTGAGATAGCTGATAATTCAGATCACATTTAAGGCATCAAACCCTGATTTTATATGATGGCGTTAATGGGCTTATACAGTACTAATCCTATCTATCTGTCTATCTAATAAAAGAGTACTCTGTCACTTTGAAAGGTATATGGAAAAATTATAAGTGTTCCTGCAGTACTTCATTGCAATTTCTGCAAAGTCTGAGCTATGCAAATCTTTACAGTAATAAAACTGAGTTTCTCTTTTGGAAGCCAAACTGCTGACACGCTGTGGACTTTGGTTTGGTGGAGCAATGAAAATCTCCTGGTCACTCTCTTTGTCTGCTATGCATCAGTACTTCCCGGTGTGCTGACCAAGGTTCTCCTGTCGTCCCTCCAGAGGAGAACAAGTTAAAAAAAAAAAAAAACCCAAGTAATTATAGAGTTACTCAACTACATTCATGGTGATTAGGTGTGTTATTTGAAATATTCTTAACTAACTATCTTTGTACTGTGTTTGTCCATAGAGAAGGAAAATGTGGATGCAATTAGGGGAACTGGGATGTACCCTGTGTGTACTGTCTCCTGGGGAACACAGATTAAATATGAAGAAGTAAATAAATGATGAACTGATTTGGAGGCAGCCAACCTCTATTCTGAATTATCAGCAGGACTCCTACATGCCCCTAGACTTTGTCCTTTCTGGAAAAAAAAGCACGCATGTATCTGTGTCTCTGGGTTATTTGAAGAAATAAATTCCCAGTTACACTTTGTATTTACTAAAACACGTAACTAGGCAGATGCATAAATGATTCATTATGAGACAGCAAACAAAGCAAAACATTTCTTTTTGTCAGATCGTTTTGTCTTTTATCAGCTCTACCATTAATTAAATCATAAAATGTTAAAGCATCAAAAAATAAAATTTAATTAAAAAAATAGATTTAAAAAACAGTTGAGCTTGGAGACAAAGTTCCAAGGCAGCAGCCCTCACGTATGATGTCTTTAATCTCTCTAATGCAAAGTTTCCATTAAAGAAAACGTCCCAGTGTATGTAGGTCAAACCAGGCCAAATTAGATTTAATTTTTAAATTGGTTAATTAAAAGTGTGTATCATTATTGCAATCATTGTTTCCGTCTCGGATTAATGACAATAATTCTTACAGCTCTTTTCTTGTTTGACATGAAATGCTTTACAATGATTTAACAGGCTGCTCCATTTGTCTGCGATGTTTCGCACAGAAGACTCTCCCGTTATGTAAATTGTACAAATTGCAGTGAACTTGAGAAGCACAGAGACACAGACACAGAGTTACATAGCAGCAAGTATTTCTCCAATATCATAAGAGACTACAGACTGTTGAAAGTTTACTGATTGGCCATGTTTGTCATGTTCATGTTTGTCCAGCTAAACTCAAAAATAATCCAACAGCATAATCTGACAGTTACTGTAAACCCGCATTACAGTAACATGGAATCAAATGACTGTTTACTGTGAATGGTGTGCTTGTACTGCCAAACCCAATAGAAATAATTTCCAACTGCTGCAGCTCTATGCAGCTTATATCTGCTTGTAGCTCATTGTCTTGAATGGTTGAGTCTCACTGTTCTCACCAACACTGACAATCTCAGACATTTTACTTATACCTACATTTCAAGGTAGAAAAGTCAACCAATTTAGCTCAGTGTATACTGAGACATTTGTTTTCAAAAATAATTGTTCTTCACTCTGGTTTTGGGAAAACAAAACTAAGTTCATAGGGCATCATGGAAAATTCAGGGTGAAATTAGATCATTCACCTCAAGCTGGGATGGCTCTGCTTCTGATGTAGTCGCTTGAGAGTTAATCAGTCGTGTCTCACCCCATCTGAGACTAGAGTTTATTTCTGTAGCATTCATTTTTAGGGGAGCTGCTTTGCCACAGTCAAAGGGAATCTAATGCTCACATAAATGCTATGCCCAAATGCTATAGATACATCATTAGATATGCATACCTCACCATGGCAACTAACACCCCCAAAAACATGCCCTGTTTTGCTTCGAGCATCACTCAGACTATGAGCACTAAGGTTGCGGGGGTAAAAGATTACAGAGGTGTGGTGAGAGGTCATTACTTGCAGCACAGCCTTTACTCAATGCACAGTTCTGTGACAGACCCATGCCTCTAGTAGATTGGGCGTGCATATTGAGCATGGTTTTCCTTACGCTCGCTCCTATAGGCCTATTGGAATTGCTTTCATAGTCTTGCAGGCTCCATTTAGAGAATGACGGGGTAATCAACCTCCACTGGTCCTCTAATAGGAAAATTGATGGGTGAAAAGAATAGAGCTAAACAGCCGTGGAGCAATAACCATGTGGTACACTGGGTACAAATGCTGCATTCTTCTACAATGTAAGCAGAGAACCTGCTTGGGTAAACTGCAGATAAGAAGTATGACTTCCGAACGCTTGCAGTTCATTCATTGCATTCAAGCATCGAACAGAAACCAGTGCACTCAACAGAGGCATGCTGCAAGATGAGAAGACCTTGGGCTCTGTCTAATGTACGGACTCAAACAGCATACTGCAAAATGACTCTGCAACAAGCAATTAAAGACCTCATTTATGGTTAAATCAAACCTACCCAGGCATTTTAAACAGTGTTAGAACATAAAATGCATGCAGTTACTGCCACAGTAGCACATGGAAACACTGTCACTGCAATCCTGTTAAACATAGCTATGACAAAAAAAAAAGTAATTGCGTCACCCAAAGCATAGCAAAGTGCATACAACTGCACAGACATGCACAGTCTATTACAACAGTTCGTTATTGCCAATATCTGTCAGATTTGTCAAGCATATTTGCAGCAGTTGAGCAGGTTTGTCATTTCGTTCACAGTCCACCTCCTGTTTGGTTGTTCTTTCACCTGTTTATCCACTTGGTTCTACGGAGTAATACTTTAAGATCACCGCTGTGTTCACTGAAACGTTACAGAGTATCATGCTTCGATCCCTGTTGTTCGTGTCAGCCATGAATTCAAGCAAAAACTGTTCACTTCCTTTCCCTGCAGTGTAGAGTCTGTGTGATATCTGCACATGCACAATCAGTAACTGTTGGACCTCCAGCCCCTTAGCCTGCCTCTCTGTCCTTCCCCAGGGTAGCAGGTTGACTCTTATAGTAGCGGCAACTCATTCATGCTGAATCTCTTCAGTAGTGTAATGCTGGTCCTGAACAGATTGATCCTGAAGATGTTCCATTTAAGAGAATATATTGATTGAGCGGAGAAAGTTGGATGTTTGAAATGGTATTAGGTGGAGAGCCCTCCACTTTCAATTTTTCAGCCCTTCGACTGTGAGGGCTATGCTTCTCTATGCACAGCACTTACAAGGAGCCACTGTTCCTTGTACCTGTAGAAGAGCCTGTAGCCGTGGCGTCCCACTCGCCTCTAGTGTCTCTTCAATCATCTTCATCAACTCTTGTCCCCAGCTATATAGTAAGGATGAGTCAAACAAAACAAAAGTGAATATTAATTTGTGGGGCAACTAAACAACAAAAAAACTAAAAATATTTAAACGTAACTCTGTAGCACACAGAGTAAATCAGTGTGCACACGTTATGTGATTTGTCCAGCTACGCTTTGGCCATGTCATATAAGCAACCTCACATATCTTTTATAGATAAACATATCACATCTGATCAACTTTGGCCTGTTTTGTCATTAAATTAGCACATCTACAGTAGCACTAGCATTTGTAACATGGCCAGTGTATATTTCACTGAATGTCTAACCAGCCTCTCTATTGCATTGTTTATACTGATCCGGGTACATAAAACCTGTGATCATAAATGGATGGTATATTCAGAATTACCAGAATGTCATTTTGCAAATAATGTATCATGGTTCTTGCATATGATATAAAGATCACCATTAAAATACTACTACTGAATAGTATAATGAATATATAACAGCACTGGCTGTGGTATAATAATACATGATGGTATGAAAAATGTGCTATGGTGCAGCAGTGTAACAGTGACCACTCACTACAATATGTGTCCTTATTGTATTGATAATTGTATCAAGGGTGTATGGTGTCATCGTACTTAAATAATAAAAAGCGTTGAACTATGGTACAGGTATGTCATGTTAGATGCATGTCCATGTGTGCAGTTGTTTACAGTCATGATACAATGTGAATTCCTGCAGTGGGATGTTAAACCAATAGGCCTACAAATTGCTGTACTAGGTAAAATCCGGTATTTGTGCCATTTTTTATGGTATTACAGTGGTACTTTTTAGTATGCTGCAAGGGTAACTATAACATTACAATAATCAAATAAAATTACTTTTACATTAAAGTATTATAAGCAGAACTAAAGCAGATCAAAATGTTAAGTAAAAATATGCGGCAGGTGAGAAATAAACCTCTGTATTCTGCAGAGTTAACCACCATCTAAGACCTGCTTAAATTCATAATTTTAGGTATCAGTCTTTTTTTCAGTGGTGGATGATACACAGAAGTGTGTATCTGGTTGACAAAGGCCCCCATTGAAATGAGATTAATTAGCCACCCCTGGTGTCCGGACCATGATGGGTAATTGGCCTGTTGTTTTAAATGAAGAAATAGCATGTTACCCGATGAGAAAAGCCATTAAATGTAGAGGAGGCAATGTTACAACCAGCTTAACTGTAAACACCTTACTCACAAGTTGATACCTTCTTATTGTGTGATCAATATTGGTTCCTATGTGGACAGGGGAGCAGCTGACCCCGGGTCCGCACACACGAGGGCCCCAATTTGAGCTCTCCACCATATACTTGATTGGATTGTTATTACTAGTACCATACCAGTGCTATCAATGCAGTAGGCTAAACAATCCTGTTAAAGCCAGAAAGCATCAAAAAGGTTATAGACAGTGCCATGTTTTCCTTTTCCCTTTTACAGTGGTGCATTGTTGGTGGGTTTTGTAAAGCTACTTTAATAGAATTTAAACATAATGTAATTTTAAGAGGTGTTACTGTGATATAGATTTCCTCAATCAGGATGTTAGTAGGGGTTGAAAATAAACATTCCCCTCCAAAATCCCAAAACAAGGCCTACTTAAGCTCAAATTGTGTGCTGAATCAGCCTTAAAGTTGTTGTTTTTTACAAGTGCAGAGAAACAACATTGCCAGACCAGCATCACAAAGCCCCATTGGGAAATATTGTCCTTTGTATGTTTCATCTGCCCTGTGTGTGTTAGCTTAATAGTCCCTGAGATATTTTGAGTGTTGGTGAAATTGATGTAAGCAAAAAAAATAAAAATAAAACAGGAGTGGGTGATGACTACTGGAAACATAAGGGTTTTCAAAGATAAAAACCAAACAGATAGAGAAGACTGTAGGATACAGGATACTGCACAAACAAAACACTAGTTTTCAGTGGAGATATTCAGTCAGCGTGACCCTCGATCATCTACGCTTTTTCTTTAATTTAGTCCTTTTTTATGTCAGGTTTTAAACAAATCCTTCCCTTAACTATATGAACATTGCAGGTGGCAACATTGTTTAGATATGTGGCTTTGCTGACTCTGCTAAGCAGTTCATGTGTCTCTAGAAATATTAGTGTATGTAGATGTAACATAATGCTTCTTGCATGTTACATTAAATACATAATTTGAGGTTTAAATTGTTACTTTGTCTAACAGCAAAATCTTGTAATATAGAATTTAATTTTGTCAGTAATGTTACCTTTATTTGATAGTTGTAAGTTGTACATATTTGTGTTATTTTTGTATTTTTATGATGATTATTTTATATTTCATATTTATTACTAAGCTACACAGTATCCATGGTAACAATGCAGTTATTATCTGTATCGGTAGTGTCTTTGTGTAATGTGTAATTTTTAAGAAGTCTTGGACCGTTGGCTCTATAATTTGTCAGTTAATGTTTATTTAGATTGGCTACAGAATTCATTCATTAGTATTGTAAGTTTCCTTTGTTTATGATTTTCTTTTATACTGAATAGTTTTACTGAGACCGGGCTTGTATCCCCCAGATCTCGAAGTGCTTGTAAGCAATAAATCATCTGTGAATCGACATCGGAGCTGTTTGTGTCTCAGCGTTGGAGTTAACTACTGTAACTGTCAGCCGTTAGTCCATCAACATCACAAAACACAACGCAGAGACTATTGGCTGTTATCACTATCAGCGATATAAGAAATGTATTAGTTGTTTTATAAACTGTAATCAAAGGTAGATAGACCCTGGTTACAGTTTATAATGCCAGCTCATTGCGACTGTAAGTAAACTTGTCCTTCAGCTTTCCTAGCAATGCAATTCCAGTGAAATCGTCTATAAATATGGTTGGCCGTACTGTGCAGTTGTTAGATGCTGTATATTAAAATACTCTTAGCAGAGGGTTTGTTATTATTTATCATATTTTGTGTCTCACAACAATGTCTTGGAGCACAAGTTGCTCTTAATGAGTATGTAATGGGAGTTGCTGCAAAACAGTTATCATGTGGCGAGGCCATGAAGCTGAAAGCGCCACATGCCTCCTTGTCTTTTTATATACCATATTACTAATGTGTTGTTTGTCTAAATCAAAACAAGCTGAAGTCGACCACGAATATACAGCTGCGACAGGTTCTGAGACGCATTTCACACACCATACCTGACCCTGGCAAATTCCAATTCATCCTGCGAGGAGGGTGTCAGTTTTTATGACCTTCCACGATACAGCTATTCCCATGATAAACCCGTCTATCAGAAGGTTTTCTCCCAGCCTGGAGCTTTCTGATACTTTGGGGAGAAACTTTGATTTATTTGCTGTGATGCGCTCTTTCTTGCGACATCTACCTTTAGCGAATAAACCCAACTGTGGCAGTCCCTCATCAGCAGGAGACCCAATAGCGGCTGTAATTCCCTGCAGACTCAAACACATATTATATTTCTCACTGTGGCAGAGATGAAATTGGGCCAAACTTGCATGAAATGCTTCTGCTCCTAGTTGAGAAACGTCTATAAATGAGAAAGAACTCGGTTTAACATGACACAAAGATTACTTCTTGCTTTCAGAAATAAATTGCTCTTTTTGTGGTTTATTGCAAACCCTAGAGCTTTAACTTGACCAATTATTTACAGTAGTTTGTATTTACTGTAGACTGATTGATGATTGAGTCTGAGTGGATCAATACCTTGTGTGTAAACTGCTCTGTATTCCTTTCTCTTTCTGAGGAGACAGGGTGACTTTGGTACATTTTGTGAATGTTAAGGGCAGAAAGCTCAACATTCATTGTGCACGCTGCTTTCTTATTTCTTCATTTATTTCTTATATTTTGATCTGATGTGAAATATACAGTATGGCACGCAGTATATAGGCATCCTTGAGATCTACAGTGTTTTGTCCAAAATGGTTGTAATAGATTATAGCTGCTGATTTTGTTTTTGATCCCTTATAATTGGTTCACACAACAATATTGCTCTTTTATGTGCTTTTAATAGGTTTTGGACAGCAGTAGAGTTTTTTGGCACAGAGGCATAAGCTATGTCTGGCTGTGACTACACAGACAGTACTTGTCTGTAGAATAAATTCATTATTGGCTTTGTTCTCTGTAGGGAAATTGTTGTTAATAATGAAAAGTCTCTTAGTCTCTTAGAATATGTGTAGTTTCCCCAGACAGTCGTCCACAGGATGACTGGTCACCAGTTCTAGTTTTTAGCCTTTCTGAATGGTGATACTGAGCCAGGGCAGGTTCCCATTTCAGCCAGAGACTGGTGCATTACTTTGTTAGTGTCCTCAGGCCTGGGAGGTGCACCCTCTTTTTGTTATCACAACAACGTGTTTGTTTGTTTGTTTTGTAACACAGACCTCTTCCTTTTCATCACTCCCAGCCTCTGGCCTGCATGTGTTGTTGAGCTGTAATGTCTTAGCTTGAGCCCAGGGAGCGCACAGGGCTTAAGGGGCTCAACATCACTGAAGTTAGTGAGGCCATGGTTTGTACCAAACATCTGTGGGGGTGCTTATGACACAGACTTTTTTCCACCAGCTTTTGGAAATAAGCATAGGCAAACAATTGAGACCGTCTCTTTCCCTTTCTGCCTGAATGCTAACACATGAGGTGGGGCGCCAGGACTGAGATGCTACTTGGCCCAAGCATCTTGTTGAGGGCCTGTTGCTGGCATTTCTAGGCCTAGAACAATGTGAACCATTGCTGAATGCTGAATTCTTCATAACAATTAAACCTCTATCACTCATCTCCATATTTCCTTCTCTGCCATTCTAATGATTTGTAAGATTTTGTAATTAATTTGCCATGTTATTCATAATGGCTGTAGATTATTCACCTTTTTTTGTACAATCAATTGTTAGTAATCTTTCCAGCAATTCATTACACGTTCTTCTTTTATTTCTTAGGATGTTGGTAGGCTGAGAAGAATGGAAGCTGTACCTAAGCCGCGTGCCTAGCTAACCCATGGGGAACTGACAGGAACAGCGCTGGATGGAGGCCAAGACACTGGATGGCGAAGACGAGGAAGCACACAGTATTGTGGATCACTTGTGTTTGTTCTCTTTCTCAGCCGATCCAAAGTAGATGCAAAGTATTCTGCAATGCGCCTCATTTGTTCCCTCTGTCACGTGTCCCTCATGGAGAGATGGCAAAAAGAATAAAAAGGATAGGCAGTCAAGGCTAAAGAAACTCTTTTACTGCATGTGGGAGTTGCATATTTTAGGGTGATAACAAAAGAAGTGTAGACACTAGATAACATTTCCTCCTATCAGCTCTATTGGATTTATATGAATTAGAGACCACAGGGGAGCCAGTAGTTGTAGATAGTAACCATCATGGGTAGGTGTAAAGGCAAGGCTTCCTGGTTACTGTTGTTAGCTGGATTGGTGCTAACAGGAATAGCGTTGGAGTATGAGGGGGTTCCTGGTCAGTGGACACGCTATGGCCAGTGGGATGCCAAAGCAACAGGTGAGCTCAGCTTTATTCTAAAAACCAACATCAGCAAAGCCCTGGTGCTCTATCTGGACGATGGGGGGAACTGCGACTTCCTGGAGCTTCTAATTGCAGACGGGAGGCTCCAGATGCGCTTCACCATCCATTGTGCTGAACCGGCCTCCCTGCACACAGAGACACGCGTCAACGACCAGCGCTGGCACAGAGTCCTTCTATCGCGCGATTACAGAGAGACGAGGCTGGTGGTGGACAACGAGGAGAAAGTGGCCGAGGTGAAGTCCAAGAGAAAAGAGATGGTAGTGGCCAGTGACCTCTACGTGGGTGGAATCTCACCCGATGTGCGTCTCTCTGCCCTGACATCCAGCACTGTTAAATATGAGCCGCCGTTCCAGGGCCTTATAGTCAATTTGAAACTGGGGGAGGCGCTACCAGTACTGCTGGATGGTCAAGCTGTTCTTAGTGATTTGGAGTACATATGTGCCACACACTCTCCGTGCAGCAACAAAGGCCTGTGCTCCGTCAGCCAAGGAGAGGTCCTCTGTGACTGTATCAACTCCAGCTTCAGGGGGAGGTACTGCCATGAAGGTGAGGAAAATAGCATCCTTCTGTTTGTAGCAAAATTTATTTTTAGCCTTAGTATTTTAGTATTTTTTTCTGTATGATTTTTAGGACAGACAGACTTTATTTTAGTAGTTGAATGTGTTGCTTTCTATGAATATTATATATATATACACTTGTGATGGAGGCATGTTGTTGTTTGCAATGTTTTCCTGAACAGCAGCCACTGTGGCCACAGTAGCAGCTACATGATAATGCTAAATGCTAAAATGTAGTGTAACAATAGCACAAGTAGGTAAGAGCCACAAAATCAGTGCAGAGCAGAGGCATTTAATGCAAAATCACTCAGTAATGTGACTTTTACAGTAATGTCTATCTAGATATTGCTACCATTAGCCATTATAAGCAAATGTCATACCAGACCACCTAATTATCTTACCTTTACTTTTCATTTTAGTCATGCTGGTGCACATCGTACATTTACAAGTCACAAAGTGTCACATGTAACAGAGGCGCTTAATCACAACCAGACAACAAGTAGATAAATATTTAACTAATGCTTAAATATGACCTATGTGCATGATTTTTAATGCTTAATGCTAATGTACTTTGGCTACTGAAAATGTTTTTGGTGTCCTTATGATTAGCTTATAAATGGTTAAAATTTCTTATTAATATCCCATTCTAAGTACATGGTATAAAACTTTGTTGAGATCCAGAGTATAATCAATAAAGCCCTTTTAAAAGCGATGCCGCTGAAAGTATACTACAGCCGTACTTAAAGGCTGCTTGGGTGTGTGAGCCCAGCTCTTCCAGCAATTATCTTCACAAGTCTTAGAGCTTCCTAATGTGACAGATGTTTGCCATGTTTTCAACACAAGGACATTTAACAGGCTACCAAATGGATGTCATTTTCTTATTCTGGAAAGTCTACAGAACAGTCAGGACATAAACGGAGCTTCGTAACAAGGAGTAACAAGGAGTGATTAATTAAAGATGTTTTCCACATCAGGTTTCCCTCTTATACACAAATAATACAACTTTGGTTTTGACGCTGTGCAGCCTTCTTCCTCAAGGTCATGGGTCATGGGACACCTGACCACCTTCCAAGCTAAACAGAAAAAGGGGGGTCCTGGCAGGGGTTCCTTCATCTAAACAGTGGATTCACTACCTGCAAGCCACTACCTGTTTTTATTAGTATGCCTTACTGCAAAGTGATATCATAATATTGGAGTGAATATAAGTGCGTATGGCTTTTGAATATCAGAATACCTGAAGTTGTTTTTCCGTCTGGTTCTTTTGATCGCTAAAGCTAGCAACACTCACTAACAAACCACTGAAAGAGATCAAACAGAGAAACTATTTATGTGATACAATGCCACCATTATTGTCAGTAATGTTAATGCTGCAACTATACTAACAGAACAAATGACCAAAACATGAAATATCTAGCATCTGTGTTGGTCTAGATGTAGATAGTGGACTGGTAGCAGTTTAATACTTAAAATCCTGCGGTCAATATTAAATATGTCTGTTTTTTTTAATTCTCCTGCAGCTGTCCAGAAAGAAGTGGAAGGTAAGACAATGCATTATATATTGAGCATAATGATGAGCATAATTTCTTTTTCTGTGATGCTCTATTTGCAAAGGCTATTACCACAGCATCAGTGTGTGAAAGTGTGTTTGCTTGTTATCAGGTTGTTATTGTCAGTTTGGACTGCAGTTCTGACATCCAACAAATTAAGCTGAAAGGAGATATACTATCACTGGTCACGAGGTCACTAAGGAAAAAACAGTTAATGTGCTGAATGCTCATTGTATATATAATCAGTGTGCTCAAGGTGACTGGAGAGGTCTGCAGAGTACGTGGGTGTCGCACATTATACTGCATAATGGAGAAAATGACTGTACAGAGATGCTTTGTTTTATTATTTATAACGCCTGTATTTTTCCTCTCTCTTCTAAACTACTGTCTAACATTAAGGTTTACTAAGTCATTATATGCCATTATGCTCAAAGGTCACTATGTGAATTAAATTCAAACATGATGGCATAAATCCTTTGGCATAACATGGCTGATTACAGAGACCTTGACATTCATCAAATTGGAATATTATTTGCACAATGATGGGTTGTTTTATTTTCATTAAAAATAATTTTCTTAAGAGGAACAAATGTCCTTTGGCAGGAAAAGAGACGTTTCTCTCGTTATTGGCAATGTTTTAACTGACCACACTTAAGCAGGATTGGTTTCTAATGAGGTGCACATACTGAACGTGAAATGAAGATTGAAAGCGAGGAGGGAGATTTGTTTAGTCGGCATCAGAGCGAGACATCCATCTCCCCAGTAAGGACTGCTGGTTCTGGTGAAAGGGCAGCCAACATGCTCAGGAGACCAGCGCAAGGTGCACTGAGCCACTGCACATGATAAATCACTGTTACAGACTCAAAATGCACACCTGAAATCCTGCATTTGACACCTACGTTTGGCGTACGACGGCAAAACAGACTGAAAATTGCAAAATGTTATTGTCTTCATGTATAGTAGCTGTGCAGAGTACAAGTAGAAAGACATGAGTGCAGAGTGGCTTTTATGACAACACTGGTAAACATAATATTAGATATTTCCTTAAAGATGATACATGTTTTGGTATAGATTCCCGATGCTGTGTTTACAGCAGCACATAAGTCAGACTTGGTATATGGTTGTACGATCCAGTAATAGTGAATAGGTTTCATCTCGGCACTATTTCCAAAAACAAGCATTAATCATTCTTAATAAGAGCAAAGATGGCATGGCTCTGCTCACAGCAGAAAGGCAGGCATTATTAAATGACATGCTGCAAAGAGAGCACATCAGAATGTTTATTGGATTAAAGCTTGACATGGAGACAATCCCCAATGCAGAATGCATGAAAACAACAATGACAACAGCAAAATCACACTCACCAGATGCCTTTTTTTCTATCCTTCAACTCCATGTGCTATACGGCAGCAAGTCTTTGCTGTCCTTGCATTGACGGAAATAGACGAATCTATGTGTTAGCTAAATCGCCCTCCTGCCCCCCACCCCTCCACCCCCAGAGATGGCAAAGATGGTAACCCATATGCTATATTTGGTTTTGGCTGTGGGTTTTAAGTGGTGCAGGAATTATCTTTATTTGTCTGAGGAACTGCTTTAAGGCAGTGAAAACCTTTTTCACAGCAGGTGAGTCTTCTGAGTTGTTCATCTACAGTATGCAGCACGTGGGCTCCCGTCGATCTGTGTGGACAAAGGCCATGGTGGGGCATGCTCTAATGCCAAAAGGGTGCAGCATCCTCTGATGTTTTGTGGAAAAAAAAAAACAGGTCTGTGAAAGAGAGATAAGGACAGCCACTTCACAAGGCAGACGCAGAACAGAGAGAAACCTCTCAAACGTATAGAAGACCCTTACACAGCACACACAAGTGAAAACACATTGTCATTGTTTTGTTTTGTTTTCCTTCAGATTTTCATGTGTAAGCACACGGGGATGACACACTAAGAACTACAGGGTTGACAAAGCAAGCATAAAAATCTTTTAAAGAAAGGACACAGCTGGTCCTGGTGGGCTTGCATCTTTCAGCAGCAGTGACCTTGGTCTAATCCCTCATTACAACAGGCTCCATAATACTGTACTTTTTATGGAAAAACAAATTTGGCAAATCCTAATCCTCATGCAATGGCTCTTTCTTCTTAGATGCTCACTAATTAATGTCACAATAATAACTGAGAGGTCCTTCAACATCTGCATTTGTCTTTTCACTATCTCTGTTAAATTAAAGTTTCTTACATAGCAGTGTTTGTCTTGTTGGAAGTATTTCCAAAAGTCCATACTGTCATAAGCAATAAGAAACAGAAAATTGAAATCAAGATATATTGCTTTTTTAGTAGCCCCACTGACATAAATTATTTTCTTCATTTTACTAATGGAAAATGTAATTCCCTCACTTTTTCCCTCTTTATAAATCATGCCAGTTTCTTTCAATGACTACACTATGAAAAAAGGGAGAAAGGAACTTTTACACAAGGATAACATCAGGGTAAAGAAAAAGAGGGCAGAAGAAGAAGGCTAGGAGGTTTTAAGGTCAACAACAGTTCTTTGGTGTACCTTAACACATAGTATGCTTCCTTTCTGAAGCAATGTTGGTTCACAATAAAAACATTTTTCAGGTATGGCAAAAGTAATTTATTTTGTGCTGGGATGGCAGCACTCTTAAGAGTATTATCATTGTACTCAATCTGTCAATCTGTCATTATTTCCCCTTGCTAACTTACTGGATAAATCCACACTGAATAACATAGGACTCTTTGGGTTCAAACCTCCATCATTCAGGTTTCAAACCAGCGCTATCATCATTAATTGGGGTGTGGCCAGTCATGCAACACACTTGAAGGTTTGAAAACACAAAGGCTGTGTTCAAAATTGCATACTACATACTGCCAACTACATGTGACTACATCTCATGACTGCATTGATCACAACATTACCGGTCCGAGGTACCGTTAAATGAAAATTGTTTTTCACAAATGTAAAACATTACCTCTTTCACTGAATGTAATATTTTCCAGTATTATTTCAAGGCAAATCATTAAACATTTCCTTTTTGGCAAGAGTATGTGCAGTAAGCTCACGCTGCATACTCAGAAATTCTTGCTAATCTAGGATACATCTTGGCATTTTTCGCATACACAAAATCCCCATACTATGCAGTTGGAACGCACTATGTACTCAAGTTGACGTCATACTTAGTGTGTTAAATAGTGTGTTAGTATGCGATTCTGAACACAAGCCACAGAGTCGATTCATTATGGATTTACTCAAGGTCAGAAGATGTAGATGAGCAAAGACGCGTAAGCACAGCAAATAACATTACTTATAAATGACTGTTGTTCACAATCCCTTATGATCATTAAAGTCACATCCACAAGGTAAATCAGACAATGTACAGATTCCAAACAGCCCTGACTAGAACAGTGGGCTTTTCACAGTGTTTGTTTTAATTTATTACAAAAAATACTTAAATATTGATAAATAACAAGGCCAAGTCAAAAGGATCCTAAAAGCAATAAACATTGCTAACATTTAAAAATAAAGAATTTCCATTTCCTGGTTATACATTTTTGTTTGCCCTGAAACTCATCTTATACAATTAAGGTTGTCTCTTATTTAAAAATAGGAAAGATTACTGGAAGGGAGGGTGGTTTATTTTCATACAGGCTTTCCCCTCTAATAGGACTCTACAGGTTCTGGCCAGTTATCTCGGCATTTCCACACACTGAGATTTGGATGTAAGGCTCAGCCAAGTAGGATGAGCACATTCAGTGGGTGTCTGCCCCAATACAAAGGCAGCAACAACACCACACCTCATCCATTTTTCTTCAACTCCTCGAATGTCAACTAGCCTACATAGTCAATGATTACTTTGATGGCTGAGGCACTTGTTAAGTGCTGCCTGGCCTGGCCTGTTTTGGTCACCAGCATCAGTCTCCATTAGTCAGAGTTTACCTTGCCCCAGTGCTCGAAAGAAAAATCAGAAGTGTGTGGAGTCATCATAGCTGTGAATTCTTTGGGTCCAATCTCCTTTCTCCAGCTCCACAGGAATCGCCAGGGTTAGACTCGGCATTTCCCACTTGATGAAGCGATGGCCTCTGGCTTTGTGACTGCTTCTTCTTATTAGTTGGATAATAGAAAACCTACCCCTCCACCTCCCCACATGGGCAAAAGACAAAGAAATGGAAAGCGATTTTACAAGTTATTCGTCCTGCTGTCTCAGTTGGTGGTGGCTTGCAGCCTGGCACAGCTGGGTGTGTCTTTGTCACTGTTAATGATAAACAAGCCTCCCTTTTAGCCCCTTGCTGCTACTGCCATGTCACAGTTCTGCTGATGTGCTTTCTTTTTTATAGCAGAAGGATGGGCAAAAATAACAGACACCAGAAGAAGATGAAGGGGAAGTAATGTTAGTGGTTAATGGTAGTGTTTGTGCCTTGTGTATACATACGTTGGCTTGTCATGTGGAATGCACAGCCACAGTGGGGGTGCACACAGCAGCTCTTTGTCTGCTTTGTAGACAGGGTTGTGGTTGAATGCTGTCGAAGCAGAGGCTCAGTCACTGGCTTTGCAATGACACACTGTATTAAAAGCCTACGTGTTGGCAGGAAAGGACCTTCCCAGGGGTAATCATGTCCATTCAACACCACGGGTTGCAGCATGAACAGCCTTGTTCAGCGGGACGAGATTTGTGCCGACCTGCCCCTTCGTAAGGTTTCACCTAATGACTGAAGTGGGACTTGAACTGTGAGCAAGTGACTTTCTATATGGGTCTTAGCGTGCCAATGCGCTGATGAGAGCTGTTTGTGTTGGCTGGCACAGTGGGGCTCATGTGCTCAGCAGAAGTGTTTGCATTGTGTCCTCCCCATCTCCTTTTTGGCAAGAGGAGCAGGTGAGAGTATGCCATATAATTTCTGGCTGACCTATTGAGATATTTGTCTGCCTCTCTGTGTCTGTGCTTAGCGCAGGACATAGTAGTGTGAGACTTTGGCTGGTGGTGCACACAAGACGAAATCTAATTTGGCTTTGATCGCCACAGTGTGTGCAGGCCGACCAGATGGACTTTCATACGCCATCACCTGCAACTGCTCAGCAATAACGTGACTGATAGGTTGCAGTGTATTTTCAGTTTGTTCCCATAGATTTATGGTAGCTTTACTATAGCTTTTCTTTTTGTTATTGTTAAGAGGCGTTGTGTCGACTCAGCACGCAGAGACCAAACAAAGAGACTTGGATAAAACAGTTCGGCACAGTTTATTAAATGAACTGGTAATTTGAGTTTGAGCAATGATTGGGCTTGGGAGAGCAGGCAGGCAGAGAACATCAGCGTCAGGCCAGTGCCGGGGAGAAGGGACCAAACCAAAGCTGGGTAACCTCCAGGACGGACTGGGGGACGACCAGCGCAGAAACTGAGTCAGAGTGGTCACTGGCCTGCACGTAGAGGTTGGCGAGGAGGGAGCAGAGCGGAGGTCCGGGCCAGGCAGAGATTTTCAGGAGCAGGTCCACGTAAGTCAACGGTACAATCTGGCGACGATGATGAGGGAGACCAGGACTTAAGTACTGGCAGAGGTGATTGTGAATTGGACGCAGCTGTCACGATTGAGCTGCAGCAGCCACCAGCTCCGGACCACGCCCCTTGACCTAGATCACTCCACACAGGTAGACAGGGAAGACAAACAGAGACAGAAAACACAACCCCCAAACCAAAACTAAGGAGAGCCCAGCCATCCCATAACAGTTATGCTCTCTGTATTACTGTGTAAGAGTGTTACACCATTAGCCCCTGTGTTCAGCACAGCAACCATTGTATTGGGCTAACCCCTCCGCCTTCTGCTTGACAGAATATGGAGGTGGGATGTGGCATTTCCTTCTTGGCTGGCCTGCTTTATGAGTCTATAGTCAGTGAGGCTTTAACGCAGTGCAGCATCGGGTCGCAGCACCATTCTGCTTTTTTATTCAGAATTAAAAGGTTAGGTGTGGCAGATCATTAGTGGCTGACATGTTACATGATGGTTGTTATGTCATTGTATAAGCGTTCAACCCCCTAAATGTATCGAGCTCCATTAGATGGTAAATCCTCAGTGAAATGTAGTGATAGTCGCTAAAGATTTAGTGGATAAGGAACGATGTCACTTCTGCCCTTTTCCTAAAACGCTGCCATATAGAAGGTTAGGCTCATCTGGATTGGCTGACCACTTACATGCAAATATCAGTGCATAGAGATGAGTGGCTAAGCCTACAGAGCCCTGTTAGAGATCATAGAGTTAGTGTTACCATGTGTAACTTTTTACACTAGGTGTTTGCAGTATAAAGCAGGATTTATGCATATCTGACACATCTCGAACGCTGTCTGCATCAAGTAAACATACAGTATGTGTTCCATTTAGAAAAAAGCATCTGTGTGAGCAACTGCCTATAAGGGTTGCACCAATCAAGATGTTTTTTTCTTTCCTTGCCTTCCCTCTCCTCCCTTGAGATGTTTGTCTGTTTTTAGTTTGATTTCCCCTTTATATTTTAGTTTGAACTTTGACATCCGTACCTTCCCCAGGATGTCTGTCACAAACTGCAGTCCAACATTGTGACAATGCTTTTGTTCTCCCAAACCTCTTTATGAACTTCCTGTTTTCGTATCCTTTTTTCTGTTCTTTCCCTCAAGGTCTGGCGCACCTGATGTTAAACCGCCAAGGTATGGGGTCTATTGGTTTGCTTTCTCCTTCCCAGCCACCTGATCACAACATTTCCCCTCCCCTGAAATCATTTTAGTTAACTGTGCTGCACTAATATTTCCTCTCCTCTTTTTTCATATACTTGCCTATTCGTTTTTGCTTCCTGTCATGTTATGCTCACTACTCACTCAATTTTTGTCCGTCAAACCCTTGTCCTGACCACTGACTGAGCTACTGGAACATCACCTTTGACCTCTGCAGTTTTTCGCCAAGGTAATGCATCTATGCTCATAGCATCTCTTCGGTTTGGTTTCATGGTGTTTTCAAAGGAAATAAACAGGTGTCAAGAATAAAGAATAAAGGGATCTCATGCCAAAGATGTCTCTCAGGTCCGCACAGAAAGCAGATTATTGACTTTTGCTTTTAAAATAATCTGATGTATACACAAAGATACTGTATTATCAGAGGAATTTCTTTAGCATTTTTTGCATTCTCGAGGTTGTTGCATACAGAATTTTGATTTTCAAGTTACAAGATGGTACTGATTTCTCAAATGTGTGATCATTGGGTTGTTTATGATCACTGATCAGTGGGTTGCAAATAACATTTCCTTCAAATTATTTCTACATTGCAATATTGCCTAATGTGTTGAATATTCATATAAGCACAGATTCAAGGAAATAGATTTCAAACTACTGATGGAATAGATGTTTTTACATTGGAGGTTTTTGCCAGTAAACAATTTAGTCAGGGAGAGACACCACTGTGATGTCCTGTTTATGTTCAGAAAAAAAAACCCCATTGTATTGCACACAAGACTAGGATATATCCTCTCTAAGCTGCACTACAGTAAAAGCTGAAGCTACAATACTGTGATGTACAACCTCGGAAGAGAAACATTTATCCAATGCAACATTAGGTAAAATATTTGGACATTACAGAAACAGGGCATTTTGACTGAACGGTATGGGTGACACTGACCTACATGACGTTCGCTGTATTTATGCTTTGTGTTTTCTGACTCTTGTTGTGAGATTCAGATAAAAGTCACCATCCTGTCTCCATGGCAATCGGTGTCGTCTCTAAACAGAGAGACATGGCTTTGATGACCCACTCTGACAGAGTGTAATACACCACTCAAGTCCTCATTTCCTCATTAGCAAAATGTTATGTAGACTATTATCTAGAGATAAAAAATTTTCTTGGTTGAATTTTGACAAAATAAACATGTTACGCGGTTTTCTAGAAATGATCTGACCTTAAAAGCACAGCATATGCATTTGTTTAATGTTGCAGCTCCTGTATTAGTGACTTTTTTTCCAGGTTCATAGAAACAACAGTCATTCATTAGCAGATTCTGTTTTTATTTTGAAACCCAATCAATGCTGAAATGTATCTATATGTAGTCGCTATAAGATACAATTATAACTACTTGGATGTAGACTGAAATAGCTTTGCATGTCATCTTTGAATTATGTTATTCCCGTTCCTATGAAACACAAATCGATGAAGATGAAAACAGTGTGTGTGGCAGTACCCTGGGTGTTCTCATATGCATTTTATGGTGTAGAACTGATAACACTAATATCGAGGTCATTTACAGTAGATGAAAAGACTTAAGCGAATATTTCACAGTATGATAACACCAGTTTTTCACCCACTATAAATGGGGGAGCTTGAGGCTGTACATGACTGTGACATTAAAGATTAAGGTCTGGATTCTTTGATTACTCGCTTTGGGACAAACTTCTTCATGTACAGAAGTAGTAATCAGTCTTTACAAGGCCAAAAGATAATGTTCAGTTTAAGCTCCTACTTTAATTGATGGGTATGCTGACAGGACAATGCAGTTGGATATATTACATGCTGCTACTACCTCACCAATGATTAACACTGTCTGCTGTATTAGAATAACGCTGCTATATCAAATGTTTAGTAAGTCATCCAGTAAGTGTGTCCTAAAGGCTAACCACAGTGTGTTCTGTCATGAAATGAAGCCTAAATGTAATTGCACCATTTCATGCATCAATAAGAACGAGAAGTTGGTAATTGATTGTGAAATGAATATTTACAGAAATAAGCCTCCAAGCAATACTCAGTTAGTAACAAACTACCACACATCTGACTTCATGGGATATACATGAGGCATCAAAGTTTTATTCAGCCATTTAATGTTATGATAAATATTTGTTATTAACTTTGACAATGTTCCAGCTTCAGCCTGAGGGGATGCTCAAGAGAGGAGTCTGATTTGATCTGTATTTATTTGGCCACAAATAGTTTCAAATCAAATATACACCACAGTTGTCACTCTCTGGGACGAGTCCTGCGGTTTATAAATGAATTAAAAGCTTTTCGCACTCTTCAGAAAATTCAGGAGTGGCTGCTCGTGTGTGTGCTTCAGTCCCAGAATGCTTTGCTAGTGTGTACGCACAGATATGCTGTAAATGGTGTGATTATTCAGGCACAGGTGTAGCTCTCTGGCCACCTCGAGTGCTTATGCACGTCTCTGCCTCCAGACCAGCGGTAAACTGCTGCCCCGCTATCCACATGCCCACACTGCCTTACTTAGGTTTGGGTGCAACCAGCTGACAACTGACTCCTCCGCCCCTGAGCAGGAGACGAAGTCAGCAACTGCCATCTGTGCCCCTGGGCTTTTGGACCGCTTTGAAATTAATCAGCTGTAAAGCTTAATATTAATGAGCAATCCACATGTTGGCATTTTTCACGATGGTGCATCCATTACCTCATAGTGTAATTGCAACAGAGACTGGAACAGGTGAGCTAATAGGAAGAAGTAGCCGATAATGTGATGCCACCTGATGGCATGACCCCCTTCCTCTGCTGTGTTTGATGTGCATCATGCTGTGACAGTTAGCAGCTAATGTATAGCTCTGGGCAGTACCTTTACAGATAATTCTTTTTGGACATGGGCATAGGGGCAACACCGGCTGCTATCAGCTATTTTTAAGCTAACTTGTCCAAGTGGTACCTAGATTGCTGTAGCTCCCTCCATATTTTGTCGCTGCACACTTCATTGGATTGGCCATGAGCAGCGCCCCAAGGACTCACTAGTATTTGTATCCTGAATTTAGAGGGACCTTTTATGGTTTTAAACCATGGGGTGCAAGGAGATAAGATGATGTATAGTAAGACAGAGCCAGAGAGAGAGGGAGGCGTAGCACCAAGCACCAAGATGTGACAATGAGGAGCAAAAGAGACATGTAGAGATTGTTGGTGCCTCCATTATATTATGCTGAGCCTTCTCTTTCTGCTGATATGGGCGCTCGGTGCAATTGTCTTATAGCTACAGCCAAGGTATAAGGTCGATGGCTCTGCCCACAGTCAGCTGCAACATGCATAAAGTGCTAAACTGCCCCTGCAGCATCTCTTAGCTGGTGTACTGACAGCAGCTAGTGTCTCTGATGGCATTTCCTTGGAGTTAGCACCAGAGTCTATCCTGTATCAGAGCAAACACAGCCTGTATTGCCTTTTTTTTCACAAGCTGGTAAACATTGTTGCTGCAGACAATGGGCCACCTCCTTAGTATGCAAGAAAGCAGAGATATATGGCCCACCACCTTTCTAGCCACCCACACACTTCCATTGATCTCTCAAAGACCTTCAATAGGACTTCAGGGTCGACTGATAGTGACGTCTTCACTATAGAAAGCTGGTAATGACAGAAAGATGATTGAACAGGATATGATGCAAATCCTCTTGTAATATGGACTGATCTCATGAGAAAACCTTCTTAGATATTAGATTAAATGGTAGCTCTACCTTTGGGGTTATCAACAGGACACGTAAGCACTCATGTTTTGC
Organism: Macquaria australasica; assembly: GCA_005408345.1. NCBI lineage: Eukaryota > Metazoa > Chordata > Actinopteri > Centrarchiformes > Percichthyidae > Macquaria > Macquaria australasica. The sequence continues at coordinate 1,953,506 of SEMN01000001.1, read as the reverse complement.
TAAATTAGGCCACAACATTCTGGTGTCCCATAATCATTTGTTCTCAACCACTACGTGTCACCTTCAGCGTTCACTATGTTAACTGCACCTGCACTTAGGTGTACATTTCCCCCTACAACATCAGTCAAATACTGAACTTCACATTTAGGCTCCACAACACTAGCTTAACGAGTTGCTGTCTGCTCAGTAGTTGAGTAACTACACTGCTCAAACAATAGAGACTAATGGGACCACTGATCCTGCTGGCTTAAATTGGCCCTGGAGTTCAGAAGCCGACATTTACTGTACTAGCAAACATAGGCTTAAGGGACAGCTTATCCGTCTAGCTTGAAACAGCTTGCTCAGTAGCTTCGAAGTTGTATCTTACAAACAGGCAAAGGAAGGGGTGTCTATACTGGCTTGAAACAGCCCATTCACGAGCCCAACAACTGTGTTATACAACATTAGACCCGTGGTTCAATGTAAAACAATGGTTAAATGCCAAAAGTAGTGAAATAGGGTGTGTTTTATTTTTCAGTATACAATAGGGCCAAGACAAATCCCACAGGACTAGCCTGCAAAAAGCTGTATGACATTTTGCCACTGTGGTGTCGAGTTCAGTTTTCAAGAGTTAGCTGCTGTTTCTACTCAGTTTGTTGCACGTATCCACAGTCTCAAGATTTATAGCTTGCTCCTAAATAGTGTTGATTTCCCAAATTCATATTGTAATTTGTATTGTACACGTTTTCATGTGAGTAAGGTTTCTATCTATCTATCTATCTATCTATCTATCTATCTATCTATCTATCTATCTATCTATCTATCTATCTATCTATCTATCTATAGTGAATCCTATCAGTGCATTAGTGCAGCTTGTGAAAAGTTATGTTGCTGACAAGTGGAATTCCAAGAAATGATGCAGCAGACAAAGACCAACATGTTCGTTCTGCTCTGGTTAAACCTGGAAATGGCTTTCGTTGGAACAGTTGTGGAAATGGTTTGAGCCATCAGATTTTACTGTACATTTAACATGCTCACTGGAGATTCCTTGGACTGCTGGTGTGAATTAGATGTTTAACCAAGCCTGACACATTTATATTGGCATTTTAAATGTCATTGTTGAATAAAGGATAAGGCTGGCATTATTCTGTACTTTTCTTATTGCCAGCAATTCTTATGAAAACAGCAAAACATACATTGTGTTAGTCCGTCTCTCAGTACTTCATGACTTCCTTACCCTGTTTGTGGCTCTCAGCTTTGAGCCCATTCTTTCCTACTGAAGATGTAAATCTTTAAAAATGGGTCACAAATATATATTTTCATTTCTTAAAAAGGCCAAATAATTTCTTTAAACAGCTGGACACTGTAGTTTTTAGCCAACTTAACTCAAATAGTAGTAAATTGGGTATTTGTTGGGGATTATTTTCAGCTGCAGATTTGGTGTGCTAGTGAGTATTTACAGCAGCAGGACAGGGTATGTGGGATCGACTCAAAGTAAACTACAGTGCCCATGCTCATCGTAATGAAGGAACATGTCACCCAGTGTAACACTGTGGCTCACTGATGTGTTTTTATGGAGGTCTGTGGAACAGAGGAATAAGCTACATTAAGCTTTGGCTACACACACAGTACTTGTTAATAGAATCAGTGTATTGCTGGTTTTCGACTTTTCATGGGATTTGTTGACAATAAGAAAAATATTGAATATCACCTGTCTTCTCCTTTAATGTGCAAACAACACGCAGAATCATGTGATCTCCCATTGACAGTTCATTTGTCCTTCAGAATGTACAGTGATTTTGTAGCACATGTAAATAACTCCACAAGTACGTACATGGTCTGTTAGTTTTGGTGATAGTGAAATATATATATATATATATCTCAACATGTCACTAGAGTAGTGAATATACTCTGCAGTAGTTGTATCAAACTTAAGCCTGATGACTGAAACAATTATCTAAGATGATTCTCCTCCCCTCTTAGGGCAGGAGGAGTCGGTGGCCACCTTCAAAGGCAATGAGTTCTTCAGCTACAACCTGTCCCAGACTCCCATTCAGAGCAGTTTGGATGAGATCACGTTGTCCTTCCGTACCCTGCAGAGGAACGGCCTGCTGCTTCACACAGGGAGGTCAGCTGACTATGTCAACCTGTCCCTGAGGAATGGAGCTCTGTGGTTGGTCATCAACCTGGGCTCTGGTGCTTTCGAGGCCCTGGTGGAACCTGCCAGTGGAAAGTTCAATGACTATGTCTGGCATGATGTTCGAGTGACACGCAACCGCCGCCAGGTGTGTATACATCCACTGCCTGTGACTTCCACGCTTGCTGCTCACAGGAATAAGAAACTCACACTCTTTGTAAAATGTGTCGATTTTATTGAGCTTGTCATCATGTATGTTATTAGGTCAGTAGCTGGCACAAAGGGTCTAAAATCATGAATGTCAAAGCGAAACAAATCACTATATACAGTAAAGTCATATCTTTCAGGTAACACATATATATTATATATATCTTTAACATTGAATCAGATTCAGGTAAAACCAGTTCAATTCCAATAGGGCTTAGGTACTATAGTCCAATATCAGTGTAAACACTAACAAATACTGCTCTGCTGGACTCCCTATCTCCCATTTTCCACGTTCTGCAAAGTATTACAAGCTCATATTAGGTCATCGCCCTCTTTCTTATGAAATAGATTGCTTTGGTGGAAATCAATGAGTCCTTTTATAATCAGGCAACTTGCGTTTTTTCTTCACTCACAAGATTGCTGTAAAGGTCTTTTTACCTTATTGAAAGAAAGACTCAACTCGTACAGCAATATCCATCATATTCAAGCATCCTGCAGAAGATATGAAGTCTCTGCAGCCTGATCTTTTTTTCTACCTTTACAGAACAATAACTGTCATACAGATTGTCAGATTTTTGTGGCTGCAGCCACATTACTGCAGCAGTATCAGATAGGTCATGCAAGAAAGAGCGGAGCTTTTATATAATGAAACAGCCATTGCATGTGTCCGATATTGTACTGCTATACCTACTGTACTGTAGTCCAGACAAGTACAGCTCGGCCCTAAGGTTTCATGTTCATTAACTTTGTCCACTGGACAAAGCACAGTGCTGAATTCCCAAACTAATTTACAGACTGCCAGGATGTGTCTGTTATATTAAATGTTACCCTGCTGGCACTCTTATTGGAGTCATTCTACAATTAGTCACATCATGCACACCTTAAAGCTCCACTAATCAATGTGTTTTATATTAACACTGAATAAATAAAAAGTGTAATGTGAAAGGGGTTGCATGCAGATAATTACCCATTTCTGCAGATCTATGGGGTGTTTTAAAAGCTCGCAAATGTTGTCAGGTGACCAACTGACAAATGTAGTTAAACACAACTGCAAATGCTAATGTTGCTCTTTTTCTGGTGTGTAAACAATTGTTTGCTAAAACCCAAGCTATAACAACTTGTGTTCCAGCTTGTATTGTGTTCATGCAACTTTAAACCTGCAATAACTGGGGTTTGTTTGGCCACTTGGGTGTAGCTGAAAGTTGTGAACACAGCACTGACCTTTCATCACCTTCTAAGTTGATGTGGTGAAGTTGTTAGCAAACAGTTGCTTATTTGCACATCCAGCAGTTACAGAGGAACACTATCTTTCCTTTGGAGTCGTGTTTGTGGCCACTGGACAAGTCCATTATTCGCTGTCTTCTCTTCTTGGTCTCTTCTAACTCCTCAGAAAAACATCTGGCTCTTTATCACCAGCTAGTCAACTGTGTCTGTCTGCTGTTTGGTGTTGAGCCGGTGAACAACAGGTTTTTAGAGCTTTTTCGCTGAAAACAGTGAACAACATTTTGGCCACTAATATCAGTTCTAGAAAAATGTACATCCATCCTAAGTCACTACTCTCATAATCTTTTAAAAGCACAGCTAATATGTTCCAACTTATTCTTTTGACATCTTCATCACACCTGATGATGCCAGTGTTAAAATGTTACAGCTGTGCTCACTATAAATTTTTGGCATTAACTCTGTGTGTTGCCACGTTTTTTTAGAATTGCTTTTGTCTTTTGTGCTTCAGTCTGCCAGTGCTCTTGGCACAAATTTGAGAAATGTGTACAATATGTTGAGGCACGCAAATTGTATCGACTCAAGCAGAGCTCCTTTGAGCTGAGGCACAATGTAATATTCTTGCCTTAGAAGAGCATTTAAAAAAAACCTGCAGGAGACAAGTCACACCATTGAGTCCAACAAGTTCCCTGTTGATTATTTCTCGAACGATATTGAGACCTTAAAGAAATTAGGCTTCTGGACGCAAAAGGGATCCTAGCATTTTGGTGCCAAATAAAGTGATCACTTAGTAAATTTACCTGAACCATAACTAAACTGAACATGTTTCTCTACAATGAGCTTTGCTATGTGCAATGCATTTAAATGTTTGATTTCTTTGCCAAAGTATATAGGACTCGTTTTGTATCTAACGCCCTCATCATCACCAATATATTCTGCGTCTGTCACATTAACCTGCATATAAAGTTGCATCCTCCTCCACATCTATTTCCTTACCCTGGCTTCCAGAAGAGCAGCAATTCAATGCTTACAACGTCACTTATGCTTTCAGCCATGCATTTGATCCCTGTGTAAATTGCTTTCCCCTCAGATAACTTACCTCACTGACATGTAGATAGGGAGAACTGTAACTCCCGAGAGAGTGCTGGTGGAAACATTTTATTAGATCCGGTGGAGCTTTTCAGGCTAGAATTCCTCCCATTACTATCTCCCTCTCCATCTGTCTTTTCTTTTACTGTTGTGGACATACTGATTGGTGCTCATTCTCTCTCCTTTTCTGACCCTTATTAATGATGCATCCACCTATTTCTGGGCCTGTACGGACCACACTGACATGCAACACGCTAACATGCACACACATTATCTGTTGTTGTTCCTCGTAAACACTGCTCTCCGGGCCTGAAAATTATCCTGCTGTGTGCTTGTAATTAATGATGTTTTTGCCTAATCCAATAATTATCTTTGAACGCATTCATCCCTCACCTCTGATTTTGAAATGCCCGTAAAGTAACTATCTGGGGTGTAATACCCATTATTGGAAATTGGTCATGCTTTTCAAGGCATTATGGCGTGAAAGAGAGAGCGGCATCAATCAGTTTCCAGACATGAAAGCACTTTGGTTTTCTGAAGTTTCTTGATGTGCAGTATCATCAACCCACAGTCAAGCCCCGCCATTGTCCACTGTCTAAGCCAAAGATACTGAAGGCTTCACCACTAGATAGACAGAAATCAATATCTGCCAGTAGCAGAGAATGGTGAGGCAGGACCTCGCTTTAGAGACCTGACACCTGAAAACACCATGTCAGGTCATTCTTTTGTCTCTTATCCTCTTGCTTTCAACATACCAGTGATTTTACAAAATAGACACCACAGATTTTACAAAAGTTAAATTCTAGAGGTACAATTTAAAGACTCTGGCTTTTAAAAGCCTGATCGCTTGGTCATAGATGCCACATTTTAAATGATTTGCTTTGTGTGATTATGATCAATTTGTTCCGAATGAGGCCACACCGCTTTATTGCTCTTATCTACTAAAGTCAAGGTCTGGCGGGGGTGGTAACATAGCTGTTATCCATACTCGTGTCCAGAAATGTAGCTCAGTGTCTCCTTCATCTTTGTCATGCTTCTCTTTTAATATAAATCATCCCATTGTCATCTCTGTAATGCCTGTTTTTCCCTAAACATATACATATGCAATAAGCATACATGGTGCTTCAATGAAAATTCTAAATAAAAAATTATGAATCTGAATCAAACATTATTAATCATTAAACATACTGTATGTACAATGTAAGGCAACTAAATTGTGTCTACAAGGTACAACTGAGAGAGAAGTTTCCTCTCCCTCACATACAAATTGGTCTCTGATATTTGACTAACTCTCTACTCAAGCCCTGCATTTATAAAGGGACTGTGATTGGCCTGAAACGTCAGAACAATTAGATGAAATTTTGAACATGCATGTCCCCTGCCTTGTTGGAGTAATTTTTCACTTTTCACAGTATGTGAATGTTTTTCACCCACAAAGAAATCATAATTGTTTTCACTTCCCCTAAGTGGGAGCTGTTACATTTGTGCACATGTTAACTGTAGGCTTATTGTCATGGCAACAGGCATATCTCTTTTTTTCTTTAGGAGAATAATCTTGTTTTGTTGCTGCCAATATACAAGTAACATAGGTTGCCATCTTGATATCTTTAATCTCAAATTAAATGAGTATGCTGTAGCATTCATATTGCTTTGAAGCCAACATATCAGTGGAAGGAATATTTATGGTATATTGATGCCACTGCAATCCTGCTAATGTATCAGAAACACAGATCAGCTGAGATTAGTGAACCCTTCAAAGCTGTTCTTGTAATTGCCTTCAATAACCAACATTAAGACAAGCTCAGCTACAATCAAGAAATGAAGCATGAAATAATTAGGCCAGTTTTTTCTGTCTGACTTACAATCTCTCCATGTCTTTGTCATTTATTTTCCTTATGCCCTCCTCCCCCAACGGCTCCTCTAGGTGACGATCTTGGTGGATGGGATTCTCACCACCACCGGCTACACTCAGGAGGACTACACCATGCTGGGCTCTGATGATCTCTTCTACATAGGGGGCAGTCTAAACACAGCTGACCTGCCAGGCTCCCCGGTCAGCAACAACTTCATGGGCTGTCTGAAAGATGTGAGTACAGCTTGACCTCGGGCCCAGCAGAGGACTGGAAATACTATCCTACCCTCCTTAGATAGCACTACCCCTTCCTATAAGCAGAGCATGTTCTGCGTATAGAAAATCACCCCTCACATTTGTATTGATTCTCCTGTTGTAGGGTGTTTGAAGGAGAAACATTTAGCTGAGAGGCTGCGCTGTGCAGAGTATATGCATTTATAGATTCCTGCGGGAATCCCTTTGAGAACGTAGCACTAATATACATAAGAAACAGATGCATCTTCTCCTGTTCCTGAAGCACAGTCTGAACTCAGTTTTCATCACATTTATGAAGCTTTTTAACTCGGGCTTGTACCTGTCACATTGATTATCTTGAGCAAGCAAGTTATGATCATGTACTCAGCATTAGAATTATTATAGACAAAGCAGTGAATTATGGGTCAATGCCCAATTTCAGTCAGGTCTTAGAAATTTTTAATGAAGTGCAATCTCATAAAAAACAAATGACATGCAATGTGCATTCAAAGTTAGAGAATATTGTTCTCCCTTACCAAGGAAGGATTAGGGGGAGACATGACTAAAACAGACAGTAGTCTGAATTAAAATAGTGAAGTGGAAAGTAGCAATGTGCCAGGATGGCAGATGGGTGTATACATATTTTCTTGGGTTCAATACCCAGCTCAAACAAATGAGTTTTCTTCTGTCAGAGACACTTACCTCAAAGGATATAAGACCATTTATTCCATAAATGCTTATAAACTGTTATTAGACTCTGCTCTTGATCCCCATTAAATCCAGCTGCATGGGATTCAGCTGGGAGTACAATGCACCAAGGACAGAACAGACACATCACTTAGATATGGGATACACAAAATGCACAAGGCAAATAGAGTAGAAATAACCTGACTAAGCTGGTAACAGCAGCGGCAAGTAGGAGCAAAGCATAACGAGTACCAGCTTCCTTATGTGTGAGAGTGAGAGCTTGGCAGATTACAAAGACTGTCATATTGTCTTGTTAAAAGTAGATTGATGACTTATTTCAATATTGTTGGAGACTGTGTGCTCGACTTCGGTGCTCTGCCAGAACGAACGTGAAAAGATTTCTTTTTCAGTTTTAATTTTTCTCATTGGAACCCAATCGAAAAAGCAGTTTCACTTGCCAAGTCCTAAACACAAAGCATCCAGTTTGTGAGAACTGAAATGTTCAGACTGATGACTGTAGCAAGTAATCTGTGTTTCAAAGCCCAGTCCCATGACACAAATTATGCAGAAATTCTTTACATCTAAGAGTTGCTACGCTGGGCTCTAGGGATGGCAATGCCGGTTTGGTCGGTCTGTTGTCCACCACTTTGGTCCAGACTGAAATATCTCAACAACTACTGCATGGATTGCCATAAAATTCACTACAGTTAATTAAATTATGAATTGTAATAATCCTCTGACTTTGCATTCGTGCTTCCCCAAAGGATGAATCATACAGACTTTGACCCCTTGACCTTTTCTGTAGCGCCACCCTGTGGTTGACATTTGTGGTTTTGAGTGAAATGTCTTGACAACTATTGGATGGATTGCCGTGAAATTCACTACAGTTAATCAAGGTCCCCAGAGGATAAATTCTAATGATCCTCTGACTTTGCATCTAGCGCCATCACGTTGGTTAATGACCAAATACATGCAAAACACAGAGAGCAGAGAGAGCCGCTAGCATGTTGTTTAAATATGTTTTAGGTTATTACTTTGCATTTTGAATGTCATAGTCCACACAGTCTACAGATATGTAATTTTGTCCATTAAACTCTGCAGTACAGAGACATTTATAATGAATGTATATTTGTCATAGTATTGGTGGTATTTGTTAATAAATTACATAACATCAAGATGTTAAAGCACTCAAGCGTTAACTGGATTATTTTTAAATGGAGTGTCTACATAACTAATCTGCAGTGTGAATACACTGAAATGAAAATGAGATGTTATTTATGGACAGGTTATTGTCCCAGCACCGCTGCCAATGCTGCAACCTCCGCTCTGTGGGCGGTGTGGCTGGTGGTGGTGTTTAGACCTACTACTGCTGTGCGTAGTCACGCAGATGTACCGTAGGCATGCAGGGAGAGTATGACGGGATAAAGAGTCATGAAGATGGGATGACAAACTCAAAAAGTCCCAGTAATAAGGGTGGCAGAGGCAGAGCTGATCAAATGGGATCAGCTCTGCCAGGAAATCCAGGAGCCAGGTTCAGAGACAGGTCAGTCCAAGCCAGAGCCCTGAGTTTGGTGAGAGGAACAAAGCTCTGTGGGGAATGGGAAGAATTTACACATAAATATTCATCTTAATCCATGTGGGAAAGAAAAGTGAGCAGTGACTAAAATATTTATTGTGTAAGCAGTGGGTCGGTTTAGGGGTATATCTGTCTTATTGAATGTAGAAGGTTTGGGGACATGACTAATCTCTCTAGAGGTTACATGATAATAGATGTGAGTGCTGCTGGATAGAGGCCATCAGGTTCATCAGGTACAGGAGAAATAATGGCCACTTTCAGATTAATGTCACGACTACAACAACTAGCAGGGAGAGATGAGTTTGTCTTTGAAGTCGCCAGCTTATTGGTCTGTAGTATGTGTGCCCACAGGCTATCCCACACCACATCATTAGGTTCCTCTACTTTAATGCTTCAAAGATTGTACCCAATTTGGTTATGAAGAATGTGCTCAGCTGTTAGCAGCAGAGAAGGTCTTCATTCAGAGACTTCTGTTATTCTTCACCACTTGAGCATAAAAGACACGAGGGCTTTGTCAGTCGACACTAGAAGAGCTTTATTCTTGTGTTTTGGGATAGTCTGTAATCCTTGTCACATACAACAGGCGTCTGAATTGGTGAAATAGGATTCCACTTCCTGTATTGTCCTTTGGCTTATATAATACCCCAGCAGAGGTCACAGCGTGCCTTTTTGTAGCCGTCTATGCATTTCTGTTAGATGTGGTGTTCCTAGTTGTAAACAATGTCTGTATTTAACTGCTATAACGTACTTTAAGTGACTGTCTTGATTGACCGTCTTCCCATTTAAAAATGGCCTGTTACACTCATTTCTCGATGGTCAGCTTCACCATCTGATTTCGCTGCTTAATTAGTCACACTGAGGCAGTGTGAAGTGTGATATTGGCTCAAATTGCCTCTCGGCTCGGCTGTTAGTCCTCTGTGCAGTGTGGTGTGTCACCTCAGGCAGTGGCTGGTTGCAGAGTGATGTGGCAGATAACAGTGGGCTCCGGGTGACTTACAACTGATACAAAATGAGACAAGGATTGTTGTCTCCTGCTGTGCATATTGATGAACCCAGAGTGAAAGTAGAAAATAATACAATAACAGCACAAAGAATCCCACACACGCATTCTATCGAAGTAATGGTTTCAGTTTAAACAGGGTATTGTATATCTTGTATTTAGTATAAGCAAATATCTTTTAAAAAAGGTCTGTATTTCCCTCTGTTTCCTGTGATTGATCTAAAATATCAAATCAATATCCAGACATTCTCAAAGACAGAGGGAGGTCTGTTGTACTGTATATTCACTGCAGCTGGAGTGCAAAATCACATTTTTTACCACTGTGTAGCTGCTTCTGCATCATGAGGTCAGCAATGAAAATGAGCACTCAAGTTCATGCCCTCTTACATTTACTAAATATACCTCTTTAAATAGTAAAGTGTGTGTGTAAAGGATCAAGTCCACCTCTCTCCCACCCAGCATCTCTGCTTGGACTTGATCTTTTCCAGTTAACTTAGTATAAACAGGCATAATTGTTTGTCATTGTGTAGGTGCTATGTCTGTGATTCCTCTGCTACGAATTTATTCTACCGTCAGACCCATTGTCCGTTCCTGAGTGACTCAGCTAAATGTCTGAAATGTAAATGTTCGCATTTGCATCAAAATCGAACTGCAACTCCTTATCCATTTTTGCTGCCTTCTTGTTTTCTCGTGACAATTTTGTAGTTAGTGAAGAAATCGTGTGGTAAACCTGATAACATCCAGATCAAACACCAGGCATATTCTTCGTGTGGTGAGGAAGAATCTCTGGCCTCACAAATAATTGAAAAGCTTTTGAGTTTGAGAACCAGTAAAATACAACGTGTTCAGTTCTACATGCTTCCTCTGTCTCTGCATGGATATGCAGCACAAGTCATGAATGAATGCATCAGGTGCTTCTACATCTAATTAAAGATGCCAGTTTATTTGACACAACTCTGGAAGCGAAATGAAATCTGAGTTCGGGGATGATTCAACGTGTTTTCTGCTGCATGTCCTTGTGAATGCTGCTGTGTCATATCGATTCTAGTGTTTATTGATGAGTAATATTCAACCTTTGCACTGATGTTATTGCTCTCTCCAGCTGTCATCTCACCACGACATCTCTCTCATTTATTAGGTGGTCTACAAGAATAATGAGTTTAGACTGGAACTGTCACGGCTGGCTGAACAGCGAGACCCTAAGATCAGTATCCATGGTGACCTGATATTCAGCTGCGAGAATGTGGAAGCGCTGGAGCCGGTCACCTTCGACACGCCGTCTGCCTACTTGACATTGCCCAGGTGGAACACAAAGAAGACGGGCGCCATATCTTTTGACTTCCGCACCACAGAGCCCAGCGGCCTGCTGCTGTTCAGCCATGGCAGCCTTCAGGGTACGCAGCCCGACAGGAAGCCCAGGGCCGACTTCTTCGCCATAGAGCTGCTGGATGGATTTCTCTACCTGGTCATGGATATGGGCTCTGGCAGCATAAAGATGAAAGCCAGTAACAAGAGGCTCGATGATGGCGAGTGGTGCCACGTGGACTTCCAGAGGAAAGGGCGCAACGGTAAGGGAATTATGTGTAACCTATTTGTGAAGGCAGGGGAAGCCTTCTGTCTGCTTCTGTTACTGTGTTTCTCCAGTTTTAGCTGTGGAGTAGAAATGGTTCCAAGCTGTGAAATCGCCATATGCCAGCATGGATACAGTCACATCGACATGCTCTTGCTTTGTATTCACTGCAGTGAAACATGCATCCATATTAGGTTTTAATTACAATGATATTTTTAGCTGCTATAATCTATGTATGACATTTTGAAATCTGTCTTAACCTATTTCGCAAGTGGCCAATTATACAGTCACCCACCTCAAATTGGGCCTTATTAGTACAATCCAAATGTCTGCCTTATTAGTAGAAGCCAGAAAAATACACAAAGTTCCTTCTCTATTTCTTCCTTCACATTTCTATATATACATTTCCTTCCTTCTCAAGCAGGGTAAGATTTGTCATTTATAATTCGTCTCTTTTCCAGAGCAAGTTTTAGTTTTAGCTTCTGCTTTTGCTCACAAAATCAACTCATAAGGACTGGCAGTACAGTTTCTTAATCTGCCCCTTTTAAGACAAGCAGACACTAGTGCCCACTTCCTCAATCTCACAGTTTGTTCTCACTTCTCACTTAGCACAGCCCACACACACCTGTCTTCATTTTCTCCAACAAAAACATTGTATAAGTACAAGTTGACTCACTGCCTGCCCTACAGGCTTTATCTCCGTGAACAGCCAGAGCATCCCCTTTTCTGCTAATGAAGGCAGTGAGATCCTTGACCTAGATGGGGACATGTATCTTGGGGGTTTATCCGAGGATCGCCAAGCCCTCATGCTCCCCCCTGAGGTGTGGACGGCCTCTCTCAGTGTTGGCTACGTTGGCTGTGTGAGGGACCTCTTCATTGACGGACAGAGCCGCAACCTGTGGAGGCTGGCAGAGGTTCAGAGCGCCACAGGTGTCAGCAGCTTCTGCACCAGAGAGACTCATATCAGGTGTGCCAGAGACACATGTGTCAACGGTGGACACTGCAAAGAAGGCTGGAACCGCCACATTTGTGACTGCAATGGTACTGGCTACCTAGGTCCCAGCTGTGAGAAGGGTAAGAGTTTCTGAGAAGGATGGTGGTGGATGGGGAGGATAAGAGACTTTAAAATGCTGCTGCAAAGCTTTTAACACACTTTGGCCGGTATTTTATTTATTAACTTAGCTGTGTAGTGACTGGAAAGGGACTGCGCAGATGTAAAAAATGTAGATGCAAAGAAAATTCATTCATTATCAGGCATTAATACTCAGGCCTCCTAAACAATAATAATTTCATTTGCAGTATGATCATCTACATACTGTATAATGTCATATCTAAGAGCTGTGCTCTTACATCAAAATAACCCTCCACGTACACAAAGCAGTCTAGGTGATAATGAAAGGACCCAAGAAAATGCAGCTATTTTTCATTTAAGCCATTCAAAAGTAAATAACAGTTTTCCTACAGTGAAGTGATTCATTAATGAATTGGCAGTATCATGAGGTTGCCAGTGCTATGAGTGTTTCATTAGAAATGCAGTGCTGCTTCGGTGGAGTGATTCGGCCTGAATCACTCTGCATTTACCATGCAGATGGTTTTCTCACAGAGAGGCCAAATTACGCAGATCCATTGGCAGCTAATAGTATGAGGGATATATGAAAATCCCCCTTGTATTGCACTATGATGGGTATAAATCCTCCAGAAATTTGATTGCTGCTGCAATCTCGTCGCTGTCTTCGTATGCTCCAGGCTTTTTCTGCCATCTGGTGCGACTGATGAAAACTGCAATCTAAAATTGTATCATGCAGTACCTGAGATAAGCTCAAATAGAATTCAGGTCTCATTCCATAAATGCCACTTTGTGTTTTTAATTTAGTGTTGTGATTCCTTCTGGGGTTCAGCGTCTGCTAACGTTTCCTCTTCCTAAAATCCGTAGAAGCCACCATGGTGAGCTATGACGGCAGCATGTATTTGAAGGTGTTGCTGCCAAGGACGATACACACAGAGGCCGAGGATGTGTCCCTCCGCTTCATGTCCCAGAGGGCCTTTGGGCTGCTGATGGCTACCACTTCTCAGCAGTCAGCAGACACCCTGCGTCTGGAGCTGGACGGAGGCAGAGTGAAACTCACTGTGAACCTGGGTAATGCTGCTGCGGCAAATGAGAGCAGATACTACCAGTTGACCTTTTAGGACGTGTCACCTAGCTAGAGTTCTCATGATATTAGTTTTGTCTCAGACTCTCCCATACCCATCTTCAGACACAATAACTACAGTTGCTTAAAAAAAAGAAAAGCGCATCCCTTGATTTTTTTCACGTGCTGCTTGAGTTCATTTGCAATTTTTCCTGTCATGGTTGTGTCAGATTTATCCAGTGTAGTTCTATTTAACTGGAAATGAGTGAATTAAATTATGAACGGACAGTTTCAAATCAAAGTGATAGCATGATGAAATGCGGATTTAATGTGTGGGAAGTAGTCAAGGGGTTTTCTTTTCAACAATTTTCTATTTCTGTCTTTTTTGCCAAATATGTTTTGGTTTACTTATACCAGGAAATGAATATGTAAATACAGCTTCTATGTTGTTTCATTTATAATTCCATCCAACATTATATTAACTATAGAAATAGAAATTAACTATAGCCAAGTTAAAAAAAATATGAACTTTCATATATACTAATGGTTTCATTCATCAGAATCAGTTGGATTTTAGAAAGAAATTATTTTGAGTTCATAGTGGTTCATCTATGGAAACCTTTTGGAAAATATGCTTATTTGCTCTCTGGCAGAGAGTTAGATGAGAACGTAATGTAAATGTAAATGTAAGGCTATAGCCAGCAGCTGGTTAGCTTAGCTTAGCACAAAGACTGGAAACCAGGGGGAAACAGCTGGCTTGGCTCTGTCAGATCCAATCCATACAAAAAACTGAAGTGTAACAACAACAATTTGCAGTTTTATGGGGGGTTATGTGTTGGACTATTTCTTGGCCACGCACAGTAACTTCCTGATGCCTTCGCTGGTTCCCTGGCAACAGCTCAGATCCAAGAAATAGTCAGTTGCACAACCCCTCCAGTAAAAGGGCGAATTCACTTTGGGTTTTGTTAGACGGCTGCTGGCTGTAGCTTCATATTTGCCATACAGATATGACCGTGGTATTAATCTTCTAACTCTCCACCAGAAAGAAAATAAGCGTATTTCCCAAAACCTTTGCTGTAAGGCATTCAGGGTTTACTATGGACATCGTGTTTATATGCCTCTTAACCACTAGACCACCAGGACGCCCAGACAGCATACTTTTACTGCAATTATTTTACTTTCTTTATTTATTTATGCACCCTAACCATCTGGCTACCGGGGCGCCACAAAATGTGTATTTTTATACACCAGTAAGACAATTATCCCCTTTTATTCCATGGATAAAACACAAGATATAATAGAAACCTGAACAATAAGGTGAAACGTATAAAGAATGCTGTATCTAAAATTTTTAAATACAAAAATCTATTAAAAAACTTAAGGGGTTTAATGCCTTTTTAAGCAACTGTAGGTGTGTATATTCTGCTCTCTCTCTCTCTCTCTCTCTCTCTCTCTCTCTCTCTCTCTCTGTCTCTGTCTCTCTCTGTCTCTCTCTCTTGTTCAGTTCATCCAGTGGTCAGGTCCCATCTGACCGTCTCGGCTCTTTCAGCCCTTCAATGGCTTGTCTGCAGTTCAAGGAGAAGGCAGTCAGAGACCAGATCTGTCATTACGCTGAGATATTACCACTTAGACTGCTCACGCCGTAGATGTGACCATTGTAGTTCCCTCCCCTCACATTTACTGGCCTGTCCAGTTTAGAGTCGCTTCACTGAACAGAGGGTGCCAGTGATGGACACACACGCGCGCACCTTCACATACACACACACACACACACACACACACACACGTACCTGCAGCAGAAAGTCACCCTGGTCTCTGGCTGTCTGTATCCACTGCTCTGTGATGGTTGACAGCTTGAGAGCACCCCTCAGCCACATGACTTCTACCAATATATTCACGTACAGTTGGATGAATTGGTTTCATTATTCAGAATGTACAAATGACGAGTGGGTGAATAAATTTTGAGGCCAAAAATGTGAATATTGTAGATGGATTTAGAAGATATTAGCTGTTGTAGATGTGAGAAAATGTTAGCAAAGCATCCCATTTGTGCTGTTGTCATTTTTTTCACAGTGTAAGGTTCATTGTGGCTGCAGGCTGTGCAAATCGCCCTTTTCCTCTGTATTTAACTTGGACAATATATTACCATCAGGCCTGCAGAACAAGCAGGAGTTTAAGAGTGAAGACGGATCAAGGTATGGGCTTTTAAGTAGAGGTGCATTGGTACTGTAGGTCAAATATTCCAAACCGTATGATGTCCCTAAACCTAGCAAATTACAGTCATGATGCATTAATGTCTGCATCACTAATGCATGTAGGATATCCTTAACAAAACATTGCAATAATCCAAACCATAGAATATGATATACAAGAGGCTATATGTGTCAGAAAACTTTTTGTTACATTTTATTAGATTAGATTTTATTACAAATTTTATTAATTCTGACAGTCAACTAGTAATTTATTGCAAATTCTGTATAATTCCAGTTCAGTAGTCACTCTCACCTGTTCTTTGAAGCAAATTCATTATGCTCCTTTGGGTGTCAGGCTTTAAGACGGTTTATTCGGTTTCACGTGTTCAAATCTTCAACCAAATCTAGCACAGGTTCCATTTTTGTTGTCTGCTTCAGACAATCTTCCTCACTGCGGTGCATGTTTGCTGTATTAGCTACCCTAAAGCACGTGTCAGTAAAACTATCAGTTGCTAAAACACTGATGCTAAAAATAATACTGGTGCACCTCTACTTTTATGGTCAATAAAGCTCTTATTGATCCCAACTTTGATCTGGTCTATTGTGCTTCCAGCAGTGCCAGACACATGCTGAGGTTCTCCTTTCACTCACTGTTCCTTTTTTTAATGTTATGTACACTACAGGGAGGAAAGTGGCGGTTTAGACTCTCGAGGCTGTCCCCGGATGGTGGGCTCTGAAAAGCACTGAACTGTCTGCAGAATGTACCTTTGAAGGATGTGAAATATTCTCCTCTTTTGTGCTGTTCTTTTTTTTCTTTTAATCTCACCATCTCACTCTCTCTCTCACCAGATTGTATCAGGATAGACTGTAATCTCAGTAAGTGTCTCCTATGATTATTTACTGTACCATGATTTAGAGAACATGCACTGTGGTATAATCATGTGCCTCTTGCTCTATTCCCGTATGAAACAGAACATAATTCACGTGTTCTGCCCCAACATTATCCTTGTTTATTGTTTATCCTACTCACAAGTATCATTACAAAGATAAGACCAAGAATGAGACTTCACTGTGGCAAGTAGTTGTACAGTTAAATATAATTGGATCTTTTTGCTCCACACTCATGAAATCGACATTTTACTAACAATTTAAATTGAACATTTTCTCATTATTGCAATGTAATAATGTTGTAATCAAATGTAGCTAAATTTGATGTACTTCTGCATAAGTCTGCTGTTGTGCTGCCAATAAGTCTGTCACTCATTTGCCTGTGACTAATTTGCTCACATAGCTGATAATTGGGCACAGTTCAAGTACAATCAGCAATTTTCTGTAGTGAGAAAAGCAGCGCTCAGTCTCAGTTTAGAGGAAAATGTGATTTTGTTACTGGGTATTCACACTGCAGTGGCAGAGCTGAGATTGATTTAAAGGTTAGCGTGGTATCTGATCAATAGATGAGTATGAGACAAGACTGTCAGCTATCAAAAAGACATGTTGCTGCTTAAATGCTGAAACATGTTAGAGAGATTACAGTTTGTTGCAGCCAATTTTTCCCATTTTAGGAGAGCACATGTAGTGGTAAGGAAGTGAAATCATCAGATGTCCGTTTTTCATGACACATCCTTTTAATACAAAAAGCGTCCGAATCTCATCATACATCAACAGACACTTGTTATCTTGTGTTCTGATACCCTAAAAATTTAATTGTAAGAGGCATCCTGGTCCAGATGTGCTATAAAATGCAAAATGAATAAACTATAAATGTATAAAAACCCTCAAGACAAGACAAGAGCATCCATCAAATACATTTCCATGAACCATGGGGTGGTTAAATGAGCGAACATGATTCAATTGATCAAAAGGCAGATGAATGCCAAAGGCAGATCTTCCTCTGTATCAACAGAATTGATTTTCTGGTATTCTATACTCTTGTGAAATGGAGTGGTACTTTAGGTTGTACCGCGATGATGTTGGAATTTATGATGTGGATTGTTGCTCTCACCTGATAGTGAGAGAGACAGGCAATTTAAGTTTTGGTTCAGACTACAGCGGTGTGAGAAATAGATCAAAGCTATTGCCAGTCGAGAGGTGAACGGCTCTCTGATATAGATCATCTAATACAGAGGAGGCTTATGAATGCTTATAAAAATTATCACTATAATCGAGTGCCGGCTGAAAGCTTGTTTCCACACTTCATGTCCTGTATGAATAATTCCTGGATTCTCTAAAATAAAACTGTTAATGTTCAATTTCTCAATGATTTGCAGAGCAGCCTGGATATTATCATTATATTGTATTTATGCTCACCTGAGTTGAAAGGAACCCATTGCAACAACTGTTAATGTACTCGCAAACATATTTTAACATTTAAGCATGCACAATAGAAAAATCAATAACCCACAGTGAATGCTGTAATTTTGTCTCATGTTAATCTATTGATCAGAGACGCTGATTTAACGGCTATACAGCAAAAAGGGACACCTTTACTGTTCCAACAGATTTACGACACATGTACGAGCCCATAAACAAAAGTCCATTATGTTGAATGGATCACATTGTTTTCCTCTGATCAAGTGTGTGTGTGTGTGTGTGTGTGTGTGTGTGTGTGTGTGTGTGTGTGTGTGTGTGTGTGTGTGTGTGTGTGTGTGTGTGTGTGTGTGTGTGTGCATTAATGGGTGTGTGGATGGTTGGACAGAAATGAAGTGTGCGTGTACTGTCTGTAAACCAGTTCAGTGACCCACCTGCAGGAGAGCAATTTATAGCCATTTTAAATGGTTCATTGCACTCAATAGAAAGTAAAATATGCAGATAAATAATATATTGAACATGGCTTATTAAAGCAAAGGCTATATATCCTTTATCTCCTCAGATATCTGCCCAAGAAATTGCCCTCTCTACCAGCAGATGGCATTATACCATCATGCAGTGTCCGCAGAAAATATGTAGGCCTACTGTATGTGCACTTCTCTGTGTGCAAAATGAATCATCCTCCTGATCAATTATACTGTATGTATGCTACACCAGTGACCTCTGAAGAGCTTAATAGTGCAGATGCGATGATGGATGGCTTGTTAATGGATTTTATGGTGGATAACAGAAAATGGAGCCAAATTTTAAATTGCAGAATTATCTGCCTAAATGATTTAAACGATCATCATTTAGTGAGCGCTATCATTGGGGAGAATTACAGTTCGTGCCATAGACTCATTGTGAATTTTAAACATCCCTGTTTTGACTACTTAAAAGGATTAGCTTACAGTTTGATTACAGGATGAAGAATGCAGATTTTTTTTCAGGTGAGGTGTCTCGCGAGTGTAGCTTGTTTCTGACGGAATCAAAGAGACAGCACATCTGCAGCAGCTGCTTGGGAGCTATCAATGGGAGGGTAATATAGTTGTAAGAACAAATGTTGCTGCAATGCTCAATTCTCTGGAATCTGGGGAATAATGGTACACTACACACTTTTGAAATGATGCATTTGTTCTCCAAAATTACCATAACATGCTTTGATTAGCACGCACATCCTGTCCCAGCTCACTCATAATGCTGACCTGCATAACTGCACCATGCCTTTGAAGCTATCCTTGTTTGAAAATATTAATCAAATTCAATTTTAAGGATCAAACTGGACAAAATAGACCTTTTACATGTGCAGCTTGCTCTGGTGCCTGTGGAAGATACGCTTGTGAAGTGAAGGTACCTTGAACGAAGCCCACATTTCAAAGGGTTTACAGTCAGATGTCTGTGTGAATACATATTATATTCCACCATTTTACTACCCACTACAGTGTTAGAGCTAGATCACTACCCCTGATATGAAACACAGTCTGCTGCAGGCCTACTCCATTATGACCCCACTTTCAAATCAAAGACTAAACAAATACTATTAGTTGTACAAATAATATTAAATGTTTTTATTAAAACAGTACTCCACCGATTTAGCATTGCACTCCTATAACATTGTCACGTTGGACAGTTTTAAATAAGAATTTTTATTCCACATTCCACTTGGCACCTACATTACCCACAATGCAGATTTATTTAATTTTATTTATTTAATTAAAACTTGTAGTCTTCGGCCGCAACCGACGCTGACTCAAGAGACATCACTCGAGGCAATATGTCAGACATCATGCGGCTCCCTCTTTAGCCACAAAGGCTAAGTTACTTGATATTTATTTATGTTGATCCCTGGCATGAATATATATTCGCTTATATTATGTATTTATTTATTTTTGTTTATCCCTTTATTTGCCTATCTACACGTTTACCTATGTATCTGTCTAAATTGATTTGTTATTGATTATTTGTATTACTGTATTGTTAAAAGAATTAGAATTAAAACAAAAAAAGGCTACAACTTTTTTCACGTAGGTAGTAACGTTAGTACCGGCCAAGACTTCTAAACAGACTTTAATGTGTAAAATAGTTGTAGTTCTCATTTAATGTGTACGTTCTAACAAAATGATTCCCAGTTAATATAAACCTTAATACAATAAAACACAAGGCTATTTTTCTATTTTGGTATTAGGATGTTTGGGTTCAGACGCTGACATTAGATAGCAGAGAAGCACAGATAAGATGAATAGTCCCCACCATCCAGCACTCCACTATCTCCTCTTTCATTATAGCAAATCTTGTCTGCACCTCTGTTTTCACGAGATTTACAAGGTAAACATTTCTGTTTTTTTCCTTTGGACATGATTCCAGCGAGTGGTTTGTTTTTCATTATCTAAGTATATCCATCAAATATAGAGGGAGCAGGATTTGACATGATTGATCTGCCTTGTGTGCTGTAGTCGATATTCAGCAGGTGGATGGTGGTGTCATGTGGTGTGCTGTAAAGACGCTTGATATGCAGCCCTGGACAAAGTCTCCAGTCGCAGTTTTATTTCACCGAGGATGAAACAGTGAAGTGTTCGGAAACCAGTTGATGTTTTCCATTTATTGCCCTCTGTACGTCCCCTGTAATTCTCTCGCACCCTGAGCTCAATTAGACAGACAAACCCCTAAAGGCGCAGTCAGCTTAGGCATGGCCAATTAGTTTCCCAAGCGATGTCAGAACTCCTTTGAACTGCCGTGTCGGCCTGTTGCATAGGCACTGATTTGGGATGACGGTGCTGCAGTGGCAAGCTTCTGCACTGTGACCTATTTTGAAACCAGCGAAAGAGGCAGAGGATGGTGCAGAAATTCTGAAAGTTAAAGCTGCATGTTTGAGGCAAGCTTTTAATACTATATACCTAGCATGTTTCCCCTGTAGACATCAATTGAAAGACCCTACAAAGAGAAAGCATGCGTCATGCTGTTTCAGTACAGAAAACATTTTAGACATGTCGTCTATTCAGCCTTCAGAATAGGAGCTGCTACTGCGGTTTCTTTGTTTCATTCCTCCTTCAACTGTGCATTGATTGACTGCATATTAGGCTACTGGTTGCAGGTAAATATGGATGGCTGTATGTGTGCGAGTGAATCTGTAAGTGAATGGATGCACCCTGAGTAGAGAGTGCTTGTCATGTTGAGAGCTTCATGTGGAAAGAGTCTATACTGAGCTGATGTGGTATGATTGTCACTTGACGCTTTCCTCCTCTTAGGCAAGGGACCAGAAATACTCCTGGTAGGCGAGAAGCTGAATGACAATGAGTGGCACACAGTGAAGGTGGTGCGGCGTGGGAAGAATTTGCAGCTCTCTGTGGACAATGTGACTGTGGAAGGTATAGTAGGAATGAAGGAACCGTGCTTACAAAGGTACAGATATTGAAAGGTATTTGCAATTTAAGCTGCATGTTTTGTTCCTTTAGGCCAGATGACCGGTGCCCACACCCGCCTGGAGTTCAATAACATTGAGACGGGGATCATGACAGAGCGGCGCTTCATCTCTGTGATGCCTTCCAACTTCATCGGCCATCTGCAAGCTCTCTCCTTGAACGGGATGCTCTATCTGGACCAGTGCAAGAACGGAGACATCTCCTACTGCGAGCTAAACGCTCGATTCGGCATGAGGCACATTGTGGCCAATCCTGTAACTTTCCTAACCCAAGCCAGCTACTTGGCCTTCTCCACCTTGCAGGCCTATGCCTCCATGCACCTTTTCTTCCAGTTCAAGACCACCAGTCCCGACGGCCTGATACTTTACAACTCTGGAGATGGTAGTGACTTCATCGTGGTGGAGCTGGTCAAAGGGTAAGTGTTGGGGTGTTAGGACTGAGCTCTAATCTGCATACAGGCCTGGTCTGAGGAAAGATAGAAGGGGCTATTTGGGACAGAAGCAAACTATTTATACACAGTAAACCTAATTTTGTATTTGCATAGTATTTTGTTTCAATGTAGCACTATTTGTCTTGCAAAACTGAAGGCATATGAATAGTTCTTTTCTACTTTTCGTCTTTCTTGGGCTCAAAATTACCTAATCATGAACCATCAGCCTGCGGCACCGCAGAGAGACACATTATAAATAATTTTGTTAAAGGGAGAGAATCAGAGAGAGGAAGCATGTGTGTTAAAACAATAGCTGCTGTTACCACAGCACCAGTGTCATTTTTCTCACTCAGACTTACTCAAGTGCATTTGGCAGCAAATGTGTTCCAAATGTTTTATTCATTGTAAATAATTTTTGGTTACAGAGAGAATAGCAGAGAAAGGTTGTCAGAGAAACCGAGCAAGCAACGCAACAATTGTAGCTTCCCACTGTCAAACCTTGCACAGACTTTCTCCCAGTAAGCAATTAGTCAGCAGGAGGCCTTGTTCAGCTGTGGAGCCTGCAGCAGAAGCTTGCACAGACAACACAAACGAAAAATGGCTTCCAACACTTCTGTCATAGTTTTCAGGCTGCTCAATGGTATGTGTGAAGTGTAGCAGCTTTGTCGTGGATGTTGCTTAACTTTGATTCAAACAAGATTTAGTTTTTGACAGTGCTCTGTCTGCTGATCAAATTTAAAATCAACATGATGGCATGCCTTAAGCCTTTCTCTCTGTGTGTGTTTACATACATTCACAGTTATTTATTTGAACGTCAACAAAGCAACAAAGAACATTTTTGACTCTGAGCTCCCTCCGGTAGTATCACAAAACAGACTGCTAGACAGCAGCACATGCAGCTGCATGGCTGTGCATGCCATCAGAATAACTTAATCACACAGCAGTCCCACACATAATGGGTATGAATTATATAATCACCTCAAACTCCTAATGTTAGTTTGTAAATGGCATGCGGTATGTGGAGAAATAATACTAAATAAGAAATACTGAATGCAAACATCTGCATTGTCCTGTAGGTACATTCATTATGTTTTTGACTTGGGAAATGGGCCGTCACTAATGAAGGGAAACTCCGACAAGCCACTCAATGACAACCAGTGGCACAATGTGGTGATCTCCCGCGACAACAGCAACGTGCACATCCTTAAGATTGATTCCCGCACTGTCACCCAACATGCCAATGGAGCCCGCAACCTGGATTTAAAAGGTAACTGTGAACACTCAAAAGCATTTTATTAGACGACACAGTGAATACTTGTTGCAGGTACAAACATTTTCATTCACTGTTCATGTTCGTTCTGTCAGATTCACTGTATTATCTATTTTTTTATTTTTTGGAGAGGAAGATTACAATATTTCATAATGAAATATGAGTTTTTATGCCTATAAAGTAAATTTCAATCTTCTTTTGTATTATAATAATATATATTTATATATATTTTGTATTTTTGTTCTAATATCCCACTAACAAGAATACACACTGTGACTGTCGTGTAACTTTGCAAAGGTTTAAGCAACTGTCTTTAAACTCCACATGTTTAGCATGCACCAGCAACTAGAGCTGAGAAGCGGGCAACAGAAAATAGCTCTGAAAATGATGGATCAGGTGTTTTGGGGCCTGTTTTCTAAATTCCACCTTTTATAATGTTTAGTCTTTGTAGATCTTGTCGGAAATGTGTAAATCCAACTTTATGTTTATTATGGAGGTCACTGAACTGCATTTTGTCGAAAGCTGTTTCTAGATTTTTTTGTCCTTCCCGTACATGAGGGGGGCAGAATATTAGAAACATCTCTGATTATAATGCAGTCCAGTACAACACCACCACTAACTATTACCTTAATACTAAAACATATAATTTAATTAACACCTCTATGACTGTGATAACATTAGTCTCTACAGGTGTACCTAATAAAGTGGCCACTGAGTGTGTATGCTCATATTTGCACTATACCCTCATACATCTTCAGTACTTTAGCATTGATTATTCATTTACTGATTATTTTTATCCTTCACCATGTGCATTGTCTGTGTAGTCAGCCTATTTTTTTAGGACATACACCAACATGTACTTGGTTGTGGCAAATTAAGTGATTTTGCTAGAGAGAATTCCTCCTGACCAACTCCTGTATCTCACAGGGGAGCTGTACATTGGTGGTGTTGGGAAGAGCATGTACAGCAGCCTGCCCAGGTTAATAGCATCCCGGGAAGGATACAAGGGCTGCCTGGCATCTGTGGACTTGAACGGAAGACTCCCTGACCTGCTGGCCGACGCCCTCCACAAGGTGGGAGAGGTGGAGCGCGGCTGTGGAGGTGAGGCAGGGAACACACTGGGAAGTATCAAACACCTGCGAATCATTCCTATAATCTGATTTCCTTGTATGTCCTACCAGAGGAACTCTGGAGTGACTGCTCACCAAAAACTAATTACACCACATTTGTTATGGTATTAAACAGCTTTGTCGAATGCTCCATTATGATTGGCCAGTGAACACAATCTGTCGTTTTATTATTTCTGATTATAGACGCTAACATGTAATAATATCACTCCACAGTCAGCAGCATTTGTTGAGTTCTAATCAAACAAGAAAGCTCTCAGTAGAGCGTAGAGTTCTGCCAAGGCTTAACAATCTCAAGTAATCTCCCCCTGGTAGGCAGCCATTACTTGTACAGGAACCATTGCACTGGTTATGACAGAATAGTTATATAAGTGTACCCAAAGTTTGGCTCGAGGGTGACATTTGGGTAAAGGTCATGGAGTCTCCAAAATCAAAAGACGTCTTCCTCTTTGGAGCATGAATGAGCAAAGTCAATTTTTACGGCAGTATGAGTTATCAGTTAGGAGATTTGAACATGATTGTGATCTGATAGTGGTCTTAGGGTCTCCAAAATTAATGCACAAATTATTAATCCTCCTCCTTAGTAAAGTCCTAACCAGTCTGATTATTGCTATGGAGGCTTTGTGGACATAAATCGTCTGGGTAGATGGAGCAAAAGAGGAAAGATCAATTTATTTATTCTATATTTCTCTAGATGAGGTGGTCACAGTGACACAAACATACACAGACAGGCAGAGTCGATCACATTAGCTTTGATCTTTGGCAGATTTAATTAATATCCAATAATCAGTTGCATGATACAGTAGCTGGTTAAAGGCTGAACAGCAGTCTTAATCTTCCTCCTTTCCTTGGAAGTGATAAAATCACGTCACATTAATATTTAATGTCAACAGATGAATATATTAAGTCTTATTTTGCAGTAATGACTGTCTCACTATTATGTATTTATTCCCTTTGGATATTAGTGAAGATGCATGAATAACACAGAGAGAAGGCACCTGGTAAATCTGCTGTCAACACCCCGCAGGTCCCAGCACCACCTGCACAGAGGACTCCTGCCACCATCAGGGAGTGTGTCTGCAGCTGTGGGAGGGCTTCTCCTGTGACTGCACCATGACCACCTACGGGGGGCCGTTCTGCAATGACCGTAAGTGCAGATGTATTATGCCTGAATGGGTAGAATGGAGGGGAAAGTATACTGTAGTTTAAATTATGATAATGATCCGATCCCACAACTGAGTAATTGGTCGGCAATTGCAAAATAACTGTAAAAATCCCTTTAAAAGTTCCCTTTAAAAGAACATTCAGTCAGACCCGTGTTGGTTTAAAGGCTGTAACAATGAGCCATAACAGATGTCATTCTAGATAAAACTGTGCCCTCTCAGATCCACTCAGTAAGTGTCAGGGCAGCTTGGTTAGTAACTGGTTGGTCAAACACTGTATCCCCCCAAAATTTGAACTGTTTAACTGTTTGAACTGAAATAAGACAAAGAGTCTTCAGAGAAATGCATTTTTCATCTTATCTAACTCAGTGCTTCAAAGCCTTTTTGGCTTGTGGACCTCTAGAATTAAACAATTTCTACTTGTACTATTACTTGTGGCCTCTCTTGGCAAGAGTAATTTTTTTCTTCCTAGATTATAGGAAGAGATTGAGGATTTTAGAGCCCTGAAGAGGTGAAATTATGTAGTAATTCAAACAAAAACTGAATTAGGGGGAAAAGTCAGAAAAGCAAACATAATTTTGTGCAACTGAAATATTTCTTTCCTTCTTAGTCCTTAAATCATCTGGTGGCCCCTCACTCATTTTTTGTAATTTGGGAACATTGATCTAACTTGTTGTGATTAAACCAGGTTTTTGGTTTAAAGAATTTAAGACTTTTCAGATTAATCTGCCCTCACAAGTACAAAACAAACACAAAAAGGGACATAGCTTTGACAACAGTAGGAGCACATGTGATGTTCACTGTGATTGATTACCCATTTTAAGTTTTTAAATTTCTAGGATCTGTAAATTTCTCTAACTGTATGGAAATTAATTGAAACCAACTCAATCAATCTAAAGACTCATGGTATGCTTTGGAAAATGATCGACAGTGAGCAAAGTATAAGTGGGTAAAGCATGCAAAACACTACTAAAATAGTCCTTTAAAAACAACAAAGATAACACAAAACATGATTGATCACTCTTCAGGAAATGGTGGCTTTTCTATTCCGACGACAATAACTTGCTTTTGTTTGAGTGGCGCAGTATTACTCACTGTTTATTATAGTTTCAGCGATGACATTGTGTAGTTTGAGCGCTGTTTTGTACTCAAACAGAAAGACTGAACGTGATGGGAAACGTGTCTACATGTCTGGGCCCTATATTTTCACACACTGACATAAACAGTTTACTGTAATAAGAAAATCTGCATATATTGTGCATGCATTTGAATACATGGTGATGTACTGATGTATTTCTGACTTGAGGAATTGATTGCACGCTAATTGCACAGGACAAGTTGATAGCTCCACACGTCAAAAACCTCAAGTCTAATTGCTGCTTCCGCTACAAAGAGCCCTCTGTGTCCAGAATAATAGACCTGACTTTTACCAGAAGCATTTCATACTTATAATAGCAAGAGATTAACATTAAGCTTATTGGTCCAGTGGTCATGGCGAGTTAAGCTTCATTTGCTGCAGAGGCATTTAGAATAACTGCAAGACTTGTGCGTTTGTGGTAATCATTATTGAAATGTGCTTTTATGCAGTATTGTTTTAAGAGAGAAGAGGACATTACACTCTTAAAACTCTGTCGGGGGGGCTATTTGAGGATAATATGATGATTGTGGTGAGTTTAAGAAAGTCATGTTTGCAGGAATAAGATATCTGACATTTACTGTACAGTATGTATCTCCATATGTATGGAGAATCTGCATATTTTGAGAAAACACCTCATCATTGATCATTATGATATCATTTTCTTTCGTTTGTTTACGCTGATTGCAGTTTTGCGTAATAATAAACTACTTTTTCTCGAATAGATGTACAGTACTTTCTTACTGGCCGTTACTTTAGCTTGATATTATAAAGCTGCTTTCCTTCTCAACAAGTTCTCTCATTAATCTGCTTGCTTCCAGTGTTACAAACTTACACAGCCAAAGGTGCCTGCTGCTGTAATCTATTGATCTAACCTGAAAAATCCATAGTTTGTCCTCTGTAGTCTTTATCTATTACATCACTTACTGTCCCAAGACTGGGCACCCGGATGAAATGTATATTATGGTGTTCAAGCTGCGTTCAGCTTTCTGCATGAACAAGAGGGCAGTATATTGAGGAAACAGGAGCGCTGCCCTACTCTACGGTTCTGTCTGTGTGTGTTATAGCACATTAATACATTTCTGGTAATAACTTTACAACTGCTTTTCAAACAGGGAAGAAGATAATAATAATAATAATAATAATAATAATAATAATAATAATAATAATAATAATAATAATAATTGAAAAGAAACTGCAACAGCAAAACTTTGTAGTGATGTAAAATGTATCAACAAAAAAAAAAAAACATTTCAGAAAACTTTCCGTACCAGGTAAAGCCCTGCTAAACCCTGTCTGTGGCTGTAACATTTTCACTTTATGGTTGTTCCAATAGAAACTAGACACATAGTTTAAACAGGCTTTTTTTATTTCCTTTATAACCTTGTCCTTGTCCTTGTCAGCTGTGGTTTCTAAAAGCAAAGCAAGAAACAAAAAACATGCTTGCAGTTGTTCAACCACAATCATACAATCAGAGGCCACACCATAAAAACGGTCCCCAGCATCTTATAAATAACATCTTGCAAATTCTATTTCAATTTCTATCTTTTCTGTAATTGCAGCTAGTTTTGGTGCACATCACATCATCTGAGCCAGAATTGCAAATGGCCGCCTAAGGCTAAACCTTCACAGCACTCTTTCTAACAAGTACTGCAGACGTGAGTGTATATACAGTAATATTTGGTTGCCAGAGAAAGAGGCAAGAGCCGGCTGTTTGAAGGATATTGAATATAGACCTTGTAGATTTCAGCGATCAATGGTACGGTTCTGTCGATATGAGTTTTAAATACCAAATTTTTGGTCAGAAGCTGCCAACAGCAAATGTTTCACATTTTAATGCCCCACAAATTCTCTGTGTTCACTTACCAATTCCTTGTGAAATGTATTCCTATAACTGTAAAATGCCCTGTAAGAGAAACTTTTACCGTAAGATTACAGGGCTCAGAAACAGAAACAGCATGAACTCATGCAATTGCAAGACTATTATTGAACAATTTACAGCAAAAAAAAACACATTCCAGCATGTTTGGTTTCCATCTAGCAGTGTTCAGGGAGGACTCTCAATCATGCAGGTGGTAAATGGCATGGCTGGCCGATATTAAAGGTCAAACCAATACATCAGTCTAACGCAGAGACAATAACAAGCCTCATGCTTCACATTGCGGCTTCATCAAAGTCATTAAAACAAATGGAAAATGTGAAAATAATGTGAAAACACAAACAAATATGCAGGAAGATGGTTTTGTAACCATCAGTATTAGTTGGTAAAGCCTGTCTCGTCCATGCCACAATCTGCTGCTTTGTTTATCTCGGCAATAGCCTAACAAATAATCCTCCCACCTTTGTCTTCTTCCATGCCTGAGCACCAGTCCAGAAGGTCAGCTGCACATTCCAAGAAACCGGCATTAAACAGAAGAGTGGTGTATTTTACTGATTTTTGACTGCCTGACTAACATTCAAAACTTGCAAGAAACAAAGTAAAAGTGTAGAAACTTGTCAAACTACTAAGATTTCTTCGTTGGTTTGTGCCTCAGTACATTTCTATTCATATACAGAAAGCAATTTACCAAGTATGCTGCAAACATCTGTGCTAATTACTTCGTCATCGTTTCATCACCAAAGTCACCGCGATATATAATGATGTTCTGTGCTCAATTTTCAGGGCTTCTTTCTGTAAACATACGGACAGTGTAATTATTGTTTAACCTCTGCAGTTACAGATGATTGTTTTGTCATATTCATTACCTGCTTGTGCGTGTGCAAATGTGTATGTGTTAGTGTATCTGTGTCTATGTGTGTATTTCAAACTAGTGCTAAATGTTTGTCACAACAAAATGTACAAAACTGAATAGTTATGTCCATTCAGCCCGTAAAATACATGACAACTGTGACAAATGTATTACTTCCCAAGATATGACATGAACACTACCGTGTTAAAAGGCACAATGGGCAACCACCGATTTTAACTTAATGTGACACAACTCTTCCTGCATCTTATTCTCTAATCTTCTCCTATGTCCTCCCACCCCATCCCAAACCATGTGAGTCCACGTATGCACCCCAAACATTTGACAAACATATGAAATTCCACCTGACATGGCTTCAGTAGCACATCAGCTATCTGCAGAGTGGAACCCACATTCACCATTAATTTGTAAGTCAACATTTCCTTTGAATTGTTTAATTCCCATGGAAGTAAGGCAGATTGTAAATTGAGCCTGTAGCCTCCAGGCATGCAGGCAAGTTACAGTAACGCGGCACTAGACAACAGCTGTCTTCCTTTGCTCTTTCATATGGCAGTTAGCGAGAATTGTATTTAGCTTTCATTTTATTTGTGCCAAAACTATAATTGTTTTCCATTTCCTCAAAAGAGCTGCATGAAGTTTGCATTATCCAGCAGAAATTGTAATTATCAAAGGATTCTATATGGATATGCAGAGGATTTATGTAAGCCTGTATGCAGACAATATGTAAAATTGTAAGCTGAAGCAAACTGTAGTTCAGATTTCTTCTCAGTTACAAATATGAGAAACCTTTGAAATATACTTTGACTGCATTTTTGGATTTATTAAAGGTTCTTTCTGTAGATCTTTAACCAAAACAATTGTGCACGTGTGTAGTGCCGAAAAATGGCAATGTACTCTGTTGTAAATGTACTATAAAGTGTGACAAAACTGGAAGTACAAGTGCTCAATCAAATCCCATTTTTCTTTGACCTTCACTTCAGGTGGAGTCATTCTCGATTATGAGTGTGTCCCAAAGGCCACAAGGATAATCCAGGATAGAGGTTCAGACTTAATCTCGCGCCCCGGGACCGAGGCTCAAGAAAACACAGTGCTGTTCATAACACGGTGACCTACCCAAAATAGACTTGTGAGGCACTTTTGAGTCTGGGCCATATAAAGTCTATGGTCTAGACCGCACTTGGGATTAGGCAGACATGTCTTTAAGAGACTTGCGTGACATACAGTATGGCAACATAAATTAGCTTTAAAAGATAAATAAATAAACAGGACTTCTTTGGCTTTGTGTCCACTCTGTGAGAAGCATACTAATTTTAAGACTGGAATATGAAAAGCCATTGCTCTCATCTACATGTTAGTTGTTTTACAGCATTAATTACAGCATGTGTGTCATTCTCTTGTACTCTTAAATCCCTTAAATGCAAGTGACTTTGCAGATATATATCATATATGTTTACAGCAAGTCTGCAAAGTCACTTGCATTTAAGGGATTTTAAGTATAAGAGAATGACGCACATGCTGTAATTACAAAGTATGTATGTAAATACATAAATTTAAGGATTTCTGATTAGGAATTATTACCACTGAACAGACTATATTAGACTATATTGTGTTTGAAAGAGCAAGTACAAGGGAGTGGAGGTGGAGGCAGGTGCCTCCTACAGCAGTATTCATTTCACAGTCCCGACCACTCAAACATCAAATTCAGTACAGCTTGCACAAATTGGTGCATTAATTGAGCCTTTGAAAACCAGGAGGGCAGTCTTTCTCTCTCTAAGCAACACAGAGAGACTGATGCACGCTTTTATAACTAGCAGGTTAGACCATTGTACTGCTCTCCTTTCTGGCCTACCGAAGAATACAATAACTCAGCTACAGTTAATTCAAAATTCTGCTGCACGAGTGCTGACTACGACCAAAGGGAGAGCACACATTACGCCTAATTTAAAGTCTTTACACTGGTTAGCTGTTAGTTTTTGTATTGATTTTAAAATTATTTTATTAGTCTATAAGGCACTAACATGGCTTTGCACCATGCTACCTCTCAGAAATGCTTGTGGTTTATGAACCGGGAAGGCCCCTCAGATCCACCGGTTCTTCTCTTTTAGCTGTTCCACAAAGCAGAACAAAAACATTTGGTGATGCTGCTTTCAGCCGTTACGCTCCAAGCTGCTGGAACAGCCTTCCAGATGATCTGAGAGGAGCTGAAAATGTTGATTTTTTTAAAACATTAACTAAAAACCCCATCTATTTGGTCTGGCTTTTATGTAGTGTTTTATAATTGTATGTTTTTATTATTAATCTATTTTATTTAGTTTTTTATAATGTCATATTTTATTGTTATTTGCCAGTATTATCTTTTATTAAGCTTTTTTTGTTGTTCTGGTGTGCATTAGTAAAGCACTTTGAATTGCATTTGATTTGTTTGAAAGGTACCATATAAATCAATTTTGATTGATTGATTGATTGATTGATTGATTTAGAAATGAGCATGTAATCATCCTCTATATTTGACTGCAGTCCATGCATGCGTTTGACCTTCTGTCTATTCTCTATAATTAACCTCAGGCAGTCAAAGTCCTGACTGAGCTCGGCCTCCTGCTTCCTAAATATCACATAGTGATATCCCACCTACCATTACACAGCATCCTACACTTACCTGCTGCATATAGGAATGATTAATCCATCAACCACTTAATGCAGTTCAGGTAGAGAGTTATTATTATTTTGAAACGGTCTTAACTTCCTCAGGGCAAATTTCTACTTTGCTGCTTGTGCAGGGTTTTACTTTTGGTGGCCCAGTGCACCTTATTAACACCCGCTCTGAGGTGACTGCAGTGTGACGCATCTCTGTTTCTGAACACCATAAGACTTCTGAGGACAATTAAAGTATTTTGTGTGTTCGCTGGCTGCAGATTTGCAACAAAGACATTGCAGGATCACAGGCTCTAAGGAAGCAACTGGCAACTGAACCTCTTGAGTCATCTCTCTTTGTTCCCAGCATGCCCTTTCAGACTGATCACAGTAGACGACTCAATCAAAGTCAATTACCTTTCATAACTTTGGAAAAGTGTGTCTAAGTCACCTTCAGTCAACATGGTCACAAGTAAAACGGTATTTTATAATCGTCCAGTAAATTAATGTTTTCCATTCTGAGCCAGTATACATAGATTTTATGCCATAGGTTAGCTCTGAGTTCAAATAGTGAAATCTGGAGTTAAAGCCAATCTTTGACACATGGATCTACTTTTCAGTTTTTGTAATGTTCAATTTTGTTAATGTTCTTGGTGAGATTTCTGTACTCAACAGTGAGGCAAATGAAAGTCTATATAACAAGTTATTGTAGACTGTCCAGGGTGTACAGCTGGGGTCAGCGATGGATACATGGATGGATAACTCATGATACCAAAGCTGATTTTCTGTTAAAAACAGCATGCATAATTAACTTATGCATGTAGAGATCTTGCATGCTCAAGCACCATTTTCTAGACATCTTATGAAGTTAGATCTTTTTCCATTAGTTGCCACCGCCACCTGGCTTTGTCAGCTTTGTTCAACATAGAGACAGTGTATCCCATAAATGCTCATCTCTGCCAAATCTCTGCTCTGTGTGAGTCATATGGATAGCCTGAGCCCAAGACTGCCGGCGCAGCTCCCCACAGCTACATTACGGAGGTAGAAAAGCTTGAGCATTGTGCAATTGACTGGCAGAGTTTACGGGGTTATAAAAGTGAACCTGTGACTTACAAGACACAGTGCTTTAATTTTTGTAATTCTTGCCAAAATAAAAATCACGCAGACTCGTCCTCCAGTGAAATGCACCACAGGTCAATGTCTGACCACTCACAGCATTTTTGCAGCTTTTTAGCCTTTTAGGCATGAGTGGAAAACTTTTGACATTTACATAGATGTGAAAAGAAGTCAAGCACCTGAGGGAATAATGCCCGCTTTGATTTATTTTGGCTTCTCTGTCCTTGCAGTTTCTCACATTAAAAAACATCTTTGTTGTCTCTTGTTGTATTTTAAGGGTTTTTCTCTATAGGGTAGTATTATGTCAAAGGGATTACTATGCAGACACCAAAATCACTAGTAAGTAACTTAATCTAATCTATTATTTTGGATCTTATTTATCATGACATTACCAGTGTTCAGACACGGACTATCAGTAGTCAGACCAGATTATTTTTTTCAGTCTGATCAGCAATGTTTGATAGGACACGTTGAGAGACTCCTAGTGACACTGACACACTGGCTCATTCTGTTTATTAAGCTGTGGTCAGGCACAAAAATAGAGGACGGGATTACTGAAATATAGCCTGCCTCCACCAATTTACAGTGCTAAACAGAAACCATCAAATTTACTGCCATTTGTGGTTGGTATTTAACAGAGGATAGATGTGCTAACTGTTCAAACACAAAACAGGCAGAGAGGATAACAAATTAGATCTCATCCACTTGAAAATTCCTCTCCTTCAAATGTCAGAGGATGGCATTAAAAGAAATGAAAAATGACAGAGTTAAATGATCATTACTGGATAAAATAAAATGCCAAGTGTAACCTCAGACCAAGTGAAGACATGCAACAAAACAGGTGTTGCATTTAGACTATCACACCTAATTTGCTGATGGTGAATAATTAATGGTATTACATGGTAATCACTGCCATATAAAGTTTCACAGTTTGGGAATAAACAAGAAATCATTCTCTAATTATACCAGTGCCACAGAAAATACGTATTTCTGATTGGCTGGCACATGTGTTTTTTTTATTTTTCATTTACTAATAATCAGTTTGCATCACAGTGTGCATTACCTCTTTAATGTGGAGATCAAAATGAAATGAAATATTTGACTTATTTTTCCCACAAACTTGATACATCTCAAACACAAACACAGTTGAGGAGACCAGTAGTTTTTTTTGTAAGATGTCACTTAGGGTCCTATGGTATCGTGACATGTGAAAATTCAAGCTTTCTTAATATACGTGCTTACGCTGGGCAAAGATTTCCGCCAGCTGACCCAGTGTCATTTATCTCTCTCTGCATATATTTATTAGCCTACTCTCTGCAGAGCTTTGGAGCAATTGTGGTGAGATTTGAAACGCTAACAGACTCAGTGGGATGCAAAAGTCATCAAGTTTCAGTTTCTACTTTAAGCTTCATTGACCTAACACAATGTTACAACAGTTAACATCAGGAGAGAGGAAATACATGCGCAAGACGACAGAGATGCCTTCTCACTGCCCTCAGGTATTCAGGTAAACAGAAAACTGTAACTGTACGGAGTTCTGTTCAGCTGGAAATGCTTGAAGTGCTCATGCCTTTTTACACTTTAGTAAATTAGTGTTCCTCTTGGTTAGTACAATATTTAGAAAAATGTTGCACATGTTACTTAAACACACTTGTTACTTACCACCACACTTGTATGTCTAAAAGGCAGTGTAACTCTATGGGTTTCAATTGTATTGCACTTATGACCACACTGAAAAGTGGTAGCAAGGCACCACTTCTTGTGTAGGAACACAGTGTGCAGCAAGGTGAACAATTTCCAGATAGCAGCAAAGGGAAGATTCCCAGCCTCTATAGTCTTATTATTGTAACTGAATGGTTTTGTACGTCCCTGAGGTTACAGCTGTGTTAAGCGATTTCGACACTCTGCTGATCTGCTAACAGCAGGTGATAGCTGCATAAAGCTGCAAACAGGGGTGTTGATTCACATTGGGATCCATAGTACTAGTAACCCTTTCACATAGCAGTGAGTCATTTGATTCAGTTGTATACACAAAAAATATTGTATGATGGAGCTTTAACTACCAAATAAGCACTATTCCTCCATACATTTGAAATCACATTTGTAAACATAAACATAAAATGCTGAGATTATCTCACAAATACATAATATATTTGTTCAGTACAGTTGAAAATGTACACTTTTGATATATCCACCTTCTCCAAACAACCTGGGGTCTATTCCAGAAAGCGTGTTTAGTGAAAACTCTGAGTTTGTTAACCCTGAGATGAGGGAAACTCTGGGTTTTCAGTTCAGATCACTTTATCTCTGGGTCAGTGACTGTGCTAACATACCCTGTGAACCTAACCTGCTCGCTGGCAGCTTTTCTTCAACAAACCCTGAGTTTCTCTCTGTCTCCTCCCCTCCTGTTGAGCCTGAAGGAGCTGTCTGACACACTGTTTCATTTCCTCATTCATACAGTCGATATCAAATATGGGAGCGCATTCGTTTGCAGAAGTTTACATCTTTAGAAACATCGAAATCCCGGTTGGATATTAGTTCGTTACCCAAGGACTATCTTTAATATTACCGCTTTTATGATCAATCAGTCATCACTGTAAGGACAGAGGCAGCGATCTCTTCAAATATTACACATGGTGGATTCATCCTCAGCTCAGAATAAAATCTATACACTGTCATTCTTTATAACACTGTGACTCTGTGGACATTAAGGCAGCTGTCAGGTTGTCAGTGAGTTCCCCTGCACTGAAACATTTACCGTGCATTACTCTAGTAATCACTGTTTAAATAAAACAAATCTGTATGAAGCTTTAGACACATAAGACACTGATCAATCAATAATCATTTTTAATGTTGTGACTGGTCGCACGGATGGAACATTCCTATCGTAGTTAACATATCATGTTGGAGAGTCTGTGAATATTTCTGAGTGAGGATGATTGTGGTGCAGCTGAAAAAACATTATATTTTAAAACTGGACTAAATGTAGCCTCGGCGTAGCTTAAAAGTGAGTTTTTTAATACAGACTGCATAAAGTCTTAATGTGTTTTAACAGCATTTCAGTGACTATGTTTGAATTTACTCATGTTGAAATATGGTTATTAAATGCTGTTGAGCAAGATTTTTAAATGTAAAATAGACGTCTAAAAATGTACACTCGGTTTTAACGCCTTTGTTTTGACGCCTTTTCAACTGCAGATCACCAAAATCTTTATTACTGGTTCGGACTATGAGTTTACAATCATAGGCCCATAAGTAAAATATATCTGTTTGATCAATAGTTTCATCTTCAGTTGCTGCCACCTGTCACAGCTGTTACAGCTGAATAAATATATTTGAAAATCGATTCCAGCACTTTATCATCCATTAAGAAAATTCAAGTCTGGTAAATGATGAATGAGGGGACTACGGTAAATAAAATGATTCATTGGCACACATTCATATTTCTAGCTCCACTGGAATTAAAATGGAGGCTCTGCTCTTTATTTACCCGTTGCCATGGTGAATCATAGTATCGGAGCTCCATTGATGATGACTTTTTTTCATTCACCATGCACGCGCTTAACTCAGACTGAACATACTCCGAGTTGATTGAACTAATTCTGATCACCTAATCTGGAACCCAAAACTCTGAGTTTCCCATCTCAGAGTTCAGGGTCTGGCTCAAACCCCGCTGTCTAAAATATGTGACTCAACAACACATTTAGAGAGAGCAAACGGAAGTTAATAAAGGGAAGAAATTAATGTGTCTTTGCACATAGTAATGATGTCCAATGACGAATCTTCTTGTTCTTGTTGCATTGCATTGAAAAGATCATATTTTAGGCAGTTCTGTAATTATTATTATTATCAACTACTTTTTTCTTTTACCTCTGTTGATTTTTAAACAGTAATTTCACTTACAAGTAATATATTTTTTCTCTTTCCACTTGTAGCCATTAAGTAAGATCACGTAGTGCATGTGTTTTTCTTTCAGCCATGCTAGCGGCGTGGCTCTAAGGACGGTAATGTTGGTCGGTCCACCACTTTTGCCTAAACAGAAATAGCTCAACTATTCTACTGTATGTATTTCCATGCAAAATGGCTCAGACTTTCATGGTCTTTGTGAACATCACTGCACAACCTCACAGAGTTGCTAGCGTGGCTGTTGACACTTAGTCTTGTTATTTTCAGGGTTAAGACTGAAGTTGTATTTTTCACTGCAAACAGTGTAAGTACCTGGGGCCTTAATGCTCTCATTAACCTCAAGAATTTACATCATCAGCAATCAGTAATTTGTTCTTCACAACTAAACCTGCTCACTATTTAAAGCCACTAGACATTGCTTCCCTGACCTCCTGCAACCTTTGGGTGAAGTGTCACGGATCAGGATAATTTAATGCAAGCTGATAGCTCATTAGGATGCAAACAGACACGGGCTGTGCTAAGCTATGTTTAACAGATTGGAAAATACAAGCCACACTGCCAGTTTCACTCAGATATGCGACAGGTTATTTCATGATTAGCTACGCTCTCTTATGAGTCACCCTGCAAACACTGACTGCTAGAGAGGGATTTCAATCTTCTGCTAATGTCACACTGACTAACAGAGTTAGAGAGAAGTATTCAAACCTGTATAAAACACACTTCACTCACTCTGTCCAGCAAGGAGTTCAAACCACACTCACATTGTCCGAGACTGGAAGTTACAGGATGCAATCTAACATCACTCTCCAGGCATTTTATCCTGGCTGGCCATTCTTGTTTACTATGTGAGTGTATTTGCACATTCACATTATGGCTTTTGTCAGTATCCTATTCTAGTATGGGAACGATATTAACTCTTTGGGGATTTATATAAATAAAGTTTATCTAACATGTCTGCATATGCCAACTACATTGTGGACTTAGTTTATTGTACGTATTGCTGAGCTTACAGCACATAGTAATTACAGTATTTTAAGTACATCTTCTGCAGAGCCATTCCATTACTGTATATACAGTCTAACTGTTCAATCTGTCAGCAAGCCCAACGCTTTGCTTCAGTTTACCAAATCCATAGCAACAACCATTTTTCAACTTTCTGTGAAGCATGTGATAAGCTGCGTGTTAATCTAATATATCCTGTCACGACTAGCATGTGAAGTCCATCCATAAATAATAATAATGATTATTATTATTATAATAGGAATCCAGATTCTCATAACCTGGTGAATACAGGAATTGTTTCATTTTGGCAGTTACTGTACAACCTAACTATTAGTATCAGTATCCTTGCACGGCTAAATAAAATACACTTGAGTGTTCAGGTAAATCAATCCTCTCCCTGGTTTATTTTGCTTCATATAAGGTTTATTCAATAATACTAAAATACTTCCTCTAGGAGAAGTCAGATGTTGTATTGTCATGAAAATGACACATATTGAGTGAGAGCACTCATTAAAGACTTACTCATTTTGTGCCTGTGATTTGAGTGTCGTCTTCACACATCGTATTAAATGCCAGAGTCAGTTAAAAGTAACTGACTCTATTGTGTTGTGGAACTCGGCTCATTGTCAACATCCTCGACAGCTCCTTCAAGCAGAAAATACTTTTTTAATGACAGAGCTGTGCCAATTACAATACCAGGTAGCATTTGTGCGTTTAAACACAGGGTGCTCTCCCCCACTCTTCATCACCCTAAATGGATTGAGACATGTAAAACCACCAGTATTGTGGTTTAAATGGGTTGCAAGGAGTAGAGTTCTGTAATTATCAAGTGAAAACAATAATCAGGATAAAATTATAATATAAAAACTATGCTTGACACTCACCTTCTTCTCTAAGGAGCTCCAGAGTGTGTGTTAAATAATGAGAAACAATGTTACATTTGCAAAGGAGTGCAACAACAGTAATACAATTCACATTTAAAAAAGTGAAGAAGCTCCTTGTCTTTTAAATTCATTTTGCAATTTATAAAAATAATAAAATAAAAAATGATATGCAAGCAACAGCAAGTTCATAACAAGACTTGGCAATTTAGGCTACCGGCTCAGATATGCCCCAGAAAAGATGTGCTTCTGGTTGGAAAGCAATTTCCACTATTTTCTAGCTGAGATTATGTGAATTAATAATGTAGAACTTGATTACTGGATTATGACACAGTTACAGTAAGTCTTGGTTAGCTTGTATGGTTTGCTTAGGATGTACTGTTTTCAGCATTGTTCATGTGTTTGCAGTCTCTATCTATCCATCTATCTATATATCTCTCTAGCTCTCTATCCAGTCATCCAGTCATGCATTTATGTATAAGGGTATGGCTGGGTGAAAAGCTCAAATAATACACAAGTGCTACATAAGAAAACTATGAACAAAAATCCCAAACAACTTTAGCTTTTTCCAGAACAAAAGTGGATTGAAAAACAGAAACACAGATATAAGAATATTCTCCCAGCTTCATCTCACTTTGTGTGTCAGAGGTAGACTGAGGGGAAAGCGTCTATTGCAGCATCATAAGCAAATAATAAAACTGAAAGATCCCCTTAAAAGAGCTACCAGGAAGGCTGTATATCAGCCTGAAATAGCTTTGGTGCGATGACCGATTTAAACAGCCATAGGCAGTTTCAGACTCCATAATAACAAAGATAAGAGCTGGTCAGAAGGCTGCATCTGCAGCTAGAACAGAGTGTCATATCCATAGAGGATCCATTTGCATCAGAGAGAGTTTCTTTTTATAATAACAGGCAATTTGTTAAAGAGGATATTTTGAAATAATATTCATATAAAGGCTCTTTATTGAAAGACAGCTTTTTCTAAATTGCTTCGTCACTAAGCAAAGAAGTAACAGCAATCATAATATGCCTGCAGGTGAAGTAACCAAGAGCACATATAATTACGGCAATAAATGGTGTAAAAGTGGGGTCAGAGGCTC
Source organism: Macquaria australasica (assembly GCA_005408345.1). Taxonomy (NCBI): domain Eukaryota; kingdom Metazoa; phylum Chordata; class Actinopteri; order Centrarchiformes; family Percichthyidae; genus Macquaria; species Macquaria australasica. The sequence goes on along the minus strand of SEMN01000001.1, from coordinate 1,913,360 downwards.
GCCAAGAGGCTCGGTGCTTCTGCACACAATGAGTGCTGTGGGTGTGTAGAGATACAAGATAAAGTAGAAATTGTCTCACATTGTCAGGTAGTGCCTCTGTTCATTTTCCCATTTCCAGGATGATATTCCCCAAAAAGTCTCTAAGGCACTGTCCAGGTTTGGGACTAACAATATGCAAGGCTTGATTACCAAGTGGACTGCTCCCGTCTCGCTCTGACTGTCCCTCTGTGCCCCTCTGCATGGGAAAATGGTGGGTTTCACTTGACACCCAGACCACGCGCCAGCTGAGCCTCAGATGAATGCTAGTCTATGCCGGCTCCCAGGGGGTGGGCGGGGCTTCCCAGTCCCTACTGCAGGGGCTGTGTGAGAGGAGAAAGGTTACATTCAGTTTACATCATAAAGGCTAGACGCACACACAGAGGCCTTCACATGCAGAGCCTGCCTCTCTCTGGCTTCGTTTCTGTCTTTCTGTCACTCTAACACTCACAGGCACAGTGACACACTCACTTATACATCATTCACTTGCTGTTCCTCCCACAAAGTCAGAGCTTTCACTCTGTTTGGTGTGTGCGATAAATTATAACCCACTGTAATGAAGAATTTAGGAGGAAGAGTGCATGCAATGCGGCTACGTCACTGTGGTTGTCTACACTACACTTTTGGGTTAAGGATTCACAACATCACATCATTTCAAACTCAACATAAAATCAGCAACAACCGGTAGCATATATATAAGTCCATTATCAACTTTATAACCATCATCTTTAGAATGGATTACATACGGTATGTTATATATAGGACTTGACCTCTAAAATAATTTAACATGCACTGCTCCAGAGGTGGGTCATAATCAGGCAGCCATAAAACAGCTCTAGCATTTTTTAAAGCAACACGAGAGGATGTACACTTCTTTAAAGCCAGATCCTATATTATGCTTGGTTTACAGATGCATTGGAACTGCAAAATGATTTAATAACAGCTATCACTAAAGAGGATCAAGTCGAATCAAATGAACACATTAGATACATACAGGGTTAATGGATATTCAGCCAATTGTAGCTCACCTTTGTAGCTGTGTAGTGGTGATGTAGTTACTTTAGAATTAAAGTCCTTCTCCATCGCGATGTAATTATGGTAAGGTACTTAAGTCATTTATATAAAGAAAAATGTCATTTCAATTGCATACTACATTATGATGGTACATTTAGTAACAAAGATTTTTTCCTGGTGTGCCTGTTGCAAAGAGATGTCACCTTGGATTATTTCTGTGTATACTGACTCACATGGTACAAGCAAAAAAGAAACAGCCTCATGCAGTCGATATATAAACTGCAGACTATACATCATTCTTGATACATTTCAACGTAAGATGGATTTCTATACTTGAGGTCATAACTGACGTTTTTTTCCCCCTTCAGCCAGAGCAACTGGCTGCTGTCTTCAGCTGCTGTAGCTGCTTCTGTGGCCTGATAAAAGCCCATGGACTAATCCTTCACTTTCCCCAGCCCACTTCTGTAACCTATTAAAACTCACAATCCATATAAAATTGGTATTCAGCAGATTAGCTTATGGAAACATGGCATAACAAGGCACTCAGACGGATGCAATGTTCTGCGTAGCCATAATAGTCAAAGCCATTGTAACTAAGCCATGTAATTAGTAGACTTGTAGATAAATAAAGGGTTTTACATGCATGTCAAATTTTGTGGTGACACTAAAAGCCTGCGTTGACTACCAATGTAGGCAATGTAGGCTTCAATGAGATTCCTTCAGATCGCTATAGAGTTGCAAATCAGACTATGTACTTGATTGATTTTAAAAATCTAGCTTTTGATCTCAAATTCACAATATGACTTAAAAATAATTCTATTCATGTAAATTTTAGCAAATCTAAGGAAAGGCAAGTTTATTTATATAGCACATTTAATGTAAACTTAATGTGTGTCACATTCATGTGATTGTGTAAAGACTCACCCACCCAAAGACATTATGAGGCAATTTGGTCTAATATTACCACTTATTTATGATGATTCATAATTATTATTGCAACAAAAAGACCAAATAATATGAAGTTGTGGCGGCAGAGTTAGTGCATCTTGTCAGTTTGTCCATTATTCTACAGTCTGTATGTACTGCAGCATGCAGTCTGTAATAGTGCTCCCTCATCTAAGACTTGCAACCCCACTAACTGTATCTGCACGTACACCACGCTAGAATTAATTTACAACAGGGTAATGGAGTATGTGGGCTGGATCACATTTTTTCACAGAAAGCAGGCTTTGCATTTGATATATATGCTTTGCAAATGCACTGGTGATCTCTCTGCTCCTATATCTCTCCCGCACACGCAAACAAACTCTCCTTTGCCTGCCTTTTTATTTCTCTCTGTCTACCCCTTCTCTTTGTCACCTCCTCTCCATTCCTGGCTCACTCTCTGGTCATTGTACAACAAAGCACCAGTCTCTGCATGCTCAGCAAAAGAAAACCTTTACATTTTCTTCTTTGCTCCTAATTCATTTTGATAGATTGTTCACTCACTTTCCTCTATGTTCAATGAATAATAAAATGATCTGCTAAGCTTTCTTCCTATAGTGAAGTAAGATGCTGTCCCTTATATATTTTTCCTCAGATGAAACTGCAATGCAGATAATGATATATTAATGACACATGTATGTATTCATGCCTCATTCGATTTGATTCTATATACAGTCTGTCTTCAGTACACAGTAGGCATTATTGTTGTTTACAATGATACAATACTAACCAGTTGGGTTGATAAACAGTATTGGTAGTAGTAGCAGCCGCATTCAGCCACATCCAATAAATACTTTACAGTAATATATACATTTCTTTTTAGTGTGAAGAGCATAACTAGGGGATCTATTCAATAAATACACTTGATGTCTACATAACAGGCATATACAAGCTAGAGAAGGGGCTGTTTTTTGACATTATAAGTGTTTGGGGATCCGGCTAGAAGTGTCACCTTTGAAATTTCATCATTGATAACAAAAATAGTGGTAGCGCTGCTATGTTTGATGCCTGAAGGATTGTCACGCATCTTTCACATACCTAACACAGAGGAATATAACAGTATGCTGATCTGTGCCCATTGCAACGAGAGTTGATTCACACCAGAGTGTCTCATATCTGTACAATTGACAAGGGACACACATGTGTATCTTATTTTACTTTGCTGCGGGCTTTTACATTATAAATTCAATATATAACCATGCTAGATGCAATGACACTCCCAGAAGTATATTGTGTGAAATGTTCTGTGGAATGCTGTTATGTATTTTTGGCTTCCCTTTTGTGTGCTTTAAAAACAAGCAAAGTGTGACTATGACATGTGATAGGCAATGAACGAAAGACTTTCACACCCCACTTGTGGACGACTTGTTTGGAGAGTTAGTTTACCATGGGTCAGGATCAGCCCTTTAAACCCGCCCCCTGGGAACAGTCACTGTGACACAAACAGTGAATGAACAGGGAAGGACAGTTTAACAGATTAAAGGTGCAGTACACACCTCTGTCAAGGCGGCACAATCCTCTAAATCTGTTATTAATATAAAAAAATGTGAAATTTTCACTGTGCATCTGGATCCAGATCTGCATCAAAGGTTTTTTTGCTCGGTGTCTGCAATGGGTGTTTGGCAGGGTACGGCTAGATGGTTGCTAACAACCTTTAGCATGTTTTTTAGGGTATTTCCAGATTGTTTTTAGGTGTTTACTATGGCATTATGTGTGGTTGCTAGAGTGTTGCTGTTGGAGAAATTTATAGTTCCCTTTCCTTCTCTACTATCAGGTTTGGAAGAGCCCTTTTTTGTTTTGGGGTGGACCGGATGAGGGTGTGGTAGCTGGAACTGAGGCAAAGAGAAACCAGCTTTGAAAGTTTCAGCACCATGGAGAGAGATTTACTGCTCATTTTTGAGTAAACGACTGAGAGTTTATTATTTAGGGGATGTTGAATGAGTGAACAAAGGAGTGATTTCATACACAGCCCATGGTTTGAATGTTTAAGCACCATGGTGAGAGACAGAGAGACTGTGTTTAAATGTTTCTCTCTGTGCTCCTCCAGTGGCCAAATGCAGTAATGACAGAAATAATGACCTACGGCAACAGTATTCAACTACATTCTTAAGACTCCTAGTTTAATTATTCCGGCAAAATACAGGGAATGTCATGCACAGATCTGCACCAAAATTCCTTTGTCCACGTCCCTAACTTTCCACCAAATTTCTTTGAAATCCTTTCAATAGTTTTTGAGGTATTCTGCTAACAAAAAACAAACTGGACTATCATAACCTCGGCAGAAATAGTAATAAAAACGTTATAATAGAAGATTTTTAGATGATGATAGCAAATATCTATTCAACCAGTCAGTCACAATAAGGTAATTTACTACAAAGCTTTGAAGTAAATAGCATCAAAGGCCAGTTTTCAGTTTACTTGGGGGGGTACAGCTAAAAGACCTTGCTTAGATTATAACAGGCCGCTTGAAGTACAGTAAGGCTTCAGGAAGTCCACTATGTGTGCTGGGGCGCTGTGTGCAGTCCCTTGTAAGTGATTAAAAGACTCTTGGAGCAAATATAAGGAGGCTCAAACAGAAGTAATATGATCTGGTTAAAAATCTGTCTGATGAAACTTACAGATTGTGTAATTATGACTGAGTTATGCACTTTGAACGTAATAAAGGTATAAATTAGTTTATTCAACGTATTTACATTATTGTTTAACTTTCATTTGATCGGGCATGGCAATCAAAAACTATTTCTTATTCACAATAAGGGCCTGGCAAAAGATCAAATGGCTTTGATACAAAGATGACAGCACAGATTTTCACAGTGATGGCTGACCTACTGATTTCTGAAATCTCTAGTCAGAGGACATCACACGTAATCGTTAATGAAGGGAATCATTTATGTATGAGGTATCATTGGGTAGTAACGTGTTAGGAGACTAAATACTAGAAAGACATTTAAAAGGCAAGAACTCAGTACTCAATTTTCCACCAAGCAGAAAATAAAGCCATGGTTCTGGATAGAGTGGATATACAGTAAGGGGCACACAGAAATTCCTATAGAAACTCCACAGTGTGGATGCTGGCACACATTATTTTACAAGGCCTAAATGTATAATATAATTATAAATATACAGAGGCTGGTTTGCAAAGCTGGATAATTGTAGTCCAGCATTAAGTATCATCATTCTCAACATTTTAAGACTCTCTACAGAGGTGAAGTTGTTGGACATGGCCCAAATGTCCATCACAATTTGCAGTCATAGCAGTTAACAGTAAAATCCATCATGCATTTCTGCTGGTGCTTTCTTTAATGTTGATATAATGAGCAGGACAAGTAGGTCGACGCAAGCCAATAACAACGACAGGGCTTCGTCTCTGGCCAACTGTCCTGCTGATGCTTTTTCAGGCTCATCATCAAAATTAGGCTCCAGAGTGAAGAGGGAAAACACCTCAGCCAAGCAAAAATCGTATCGTCCTCTGTAGTGACGTCCCACTGCCTTCGCAGGTTCTGGCTCAGGTTTTTAATTTTGAAAGCCACAGCTAGAGCGTGGATGAGGGGAGGCAGACAGTTCAAGCAGCTCCTCCTGCACTCATGTCTTTTGCATCAGTCCAAAGCACAGCATTTAGGAATTGTGGTTGTTCAAATTCAAGAGTCTATTTTCCTCTTCTTCTTGGGGGGCTTTCTCCGCATTGCAAGCGTCACTGCTGCTCTTCCTTTCCAGGAGACATGCTGAGGCTAGTAAGCTCAGCTAAACAAGCAAATGGAATCTATTTTTGCCTGCGCCGTGTGCAGCCAACAATATGCAACCTACTGTCACATCTTCAGCGGAGAGTGCACACAGTCTTCCAAGACACCAAAAACTTGCTGAATAAAAAGAGTGGAAAATCATGTTTAATCAAGGTGTGAATCTGGAGGAGAACATGCTGTGTGAGTAAAGCTGTGCATCCAGAGGTTCCCTCCTTAAACCACTGAACTCTGAACCTTTTGTGTAGCTGGATGTACCTGACCTCCTTTAGCACTCGTGCCTCTCTTTTTTCTCACAGCTGCACAACTGAAATCTCCATGAGTTTACAATAGTTGTCAGCTCACAATAAGTGATCAGTTGTGTGTCTGTTCTGGTGCTGCTAGATCATTATCTGATTATTCTGCCAGCTATACATTTAATACTTATACTTCCATCTATTAGTGGAACTGTTGTGCATTTCACTGCCTTCATATTTTTCACTTGCACCCTCTAAGCCATGCTTATTTTAGGTGTTGTCGTTTTTAGCCTAATGAAATCAACCAAACATCACAACTGCAGGCCATGCCTTTCAGGGGATGCTCGCATTATGAGTAATTAATCTGAAAGTGCTATGATTAATCCTGCTACTTTACCCCCTGCGGCTAGACTGGATGTCTGTGAAAAATCTTCTCTCACAAATCCTCCTGAGAACAAACAGTGCACATTTAGGTTTCTTAAGTCTTTAAAACGCTGTACACGTCTTCTCACATCATGTCATTTGCAAGTTTGCATGCCCCTTGACTTGTCATTTCTACAAAGAAACGTAAACATTTTCATAGTTTATAAACTATATATTATTCCATACATGCAAAAATAATTTGATTATGTAAATGCATAGAGATCTGCCAAACTGCTCTATAAGTGGGAGAAAAAGGTTTAAAATAGCCTGTAGGAAGATATAAAAATGCAAATCAAAGGTTTATTGGATTGGAACTGCAGCAGCAGCAGTATAAGACGGTCATTCCATTTTCAAAATCCAAGTGAAGTCAATTGGAATTCATTTAAGAACAAAGCTCATCATCAAATATATCATCATACGTCAAATGTGTTTTTGATGTATGTCCTATGAGGTGTGTCTAGGTGTATGTTAATAGGAAGAGCTGCGTGGGATGTCCATCTTATTAAATAACCAAGGACAACACAAGGTTACAATCACCCAGCCTCCCCCCTTCTTGTTGTCCAGATAGCGTGGCTTTCATCATGTTGAGCAACCCTCAAGCACGTCAATTGATTAATGCAAGCCTCTCACTTTAGACAGCTCTCGCCGAGATATCATCGCTGCCTAGAAAGATGCTCACATGCTGGAGAGCCTGACGGTTCACGTTGCTGGCTGTAAATCATGCTCCACTCCCAACTTCTCATACCCGGTCCTCGCATTTACTGGAAATGAAATACTGGTTTTATTTTGACATGATTGCGTGTAAAAATTATTTGTCATGACTGCCCTTACGTTAGACTGTAAAACTGAGAGGGGCTGAAGCTTTGACAGCGGCGATAAAACAGACTTTTCTGTTGACGTCATCAGAGGATTATTGTCTGTGCTTGTCATTGCGTTGCCATACCAAATAATCATTACTATATATGTGTCTACATGTTATAGCCAGGCAGTGCTCTGCGTCTTTGCTATTGTCTGTTTCATTAAGTTGGCATGCACTTCCCCACATTAATATTTACTGAGAAGCATATAGAAGAGAATACACATAAAGGATTTAAAACTCCCTGTGAGTCAGATTGAAAGAGAGATGTTGGGGGGGGGGGACAAACACAGCTTGTTTCAATTTATTTATGTTCATAATACCGGCAGATGAACATCTACATGCTGTTAGGGCACTTGCCACTCCAGAGTGTAACACACTCACCCCTCCTCTGTTCTTTTTGTTCAATCAGCCTCGCTCCCCCACACGCCCCACCCCCTCCCCTGCTTGAGTAATGGCCTGCGTCGACTTCTTGTCACTATGAGAGGTGGTGCTGCATGGCTTGCCTCTGTCCCCCAGTTTCCATGCGTGTCCTTTCAACCGACTAGGCAATCCCAGCTGATATCTCTATCGACCGTGATTTAGCTGATATCGCTGCAGTCTCCCTTCCTCTCCCTTTACTTCTCCCCTGCAGTCTCTGTCTCCCTCTCTCTCTCTCTCTCTCTGTTTCTCCTGTTGGGCTCCATCTCCATCTACCTCCAATCCTTCCCCACTTTGTCACTCCATTTCTGATAATGTGTTCATCCTCTCAAGTGTCAATATATTCAAATTCCATCTCACCGTCACATTTCCCCCCCACACCCCAAAAAAAAAAAAAAACCCAGAGAAGCTCCGAAACTCTCAGAATACTTCTGAACTCAGATCAGTCATAGCTAGGAATAAGTTCTGCATGGTTAAGCAGCATGAGAGCAGAGAGCTACTGAGCTCTCTAACAGAGGGGTGACTTGTATACAGATATGAGGTGACCACAGCAGACAGGGGGATTGGAGAAAATTGATCTGGAGTGTAAAAACATCAAAGGTATGGCAATGTAATGCTGGGAAAAGAGGGGCTTGAGATTGAATTTTGATGTAAGATCTTGATTTCTTCCAAATGGATTACATTACATAGCCTATAGCTTCCCCAGCCTAATGCAGTGAGCTGTATTATATCGTTTTGACAGGTATTTGTGTTTCTATCATTCATGCCTATTGTAGCTCTCGAGTCTTTATGTTAGGAGCACGTCCATGCCAATACCCTTGTGTTCATTCTGTAACAGCTCTGACAGCTCACCTAAATCAGGCTCCTCCTCTGCAGTATGATTCCTACGTGTTACTGCCAGAACCTGCAAGCCAGTGCGCTGTGAATCTGTAGCATGTATTTATTCACACAACCCATTTTCTTGCCTCACTATTTCCCTGTGTGTTTGCGCCGTGGCTGCCTGTTTTCTCTTTCGCTGTCTCTTCCTGTCTCTCCCTCCCTCCCGCTATCGCTCACCCCCCCTGCCCCCCCCACCCCCCTCCCCGCCTCACTCATTTGCTCACAGACTCTCTTTCTCAGACGCACACACACGCACACAAACACACACAGAAGCACATGCTGTGCCTCGCTGGATCAGAGCCTCTGACTACAGTATGCCTTCAGAAGAGCTCCTTTATCTCGCGTTCATTAGGGCACGACTCCAAGCCAAGGTTATTTTCTGCTGGGGTCCAGACTGTCCTGGAATTTCACCCATCCGGGATTCATTATGATACGACGGTGCTTTTTAATTAGCATAATTTTTGCTGCAACAGTCCAAGGCAACATCTCAGTCTCTGCCATCCAAGCCTCATCTGAGGAGAATCACCTGCCCTCCTCCAGAGACAGACACGCGCAGCTGTCACGTTAACCGTCCTCAGTCAGAGGCAGCACAGCAGATCTGGACGAGGTAACGAGAGAGGATAAAGGAAAAAGGAGCAGCAGTGTGGGGAATGCAGCAGTAGCCTTTACTGCATGAGACTGAGCAGGTGGAGCGAGAGAAGGATCATACGTTCTTTTGAAATAGAAACACTACTGCATTCTGGTGGATCGCTGCCACACCAGAGGTTACCGTTTGCTGGATTTGCTGCTTCTGTGGGAGAGTGAATGAGGAGCTGCTGAGAAATTATTTATTTATTTTCTGGATTTTCTCCTTTACCGTGCTGCTGCTGCAGATACTGCCTCCCCTCGCCCCCCCCCCATCTCTATTCTCTTCCCTTTCCCTGGCTAAAGGGGAACAAAAGCGCTGGTTCCTGCATCACCCTACATCGCTGCATCTTTACTTGCGCATATTTTTATCTCCTTGTCCTTTTTGCCAAATGAAATGATCCAGTTTCCCACGGACGCGTGTTATGTTTTCTACTGCGGTGGAGGGGCACTCTTCTTAGTGGGCAGGCTCAGCTGCCCTCACGCTCTACCTGTGGGCGATGGAGACTCTTATCAGAATTCTTGTCACATGAAGCTCTGTCCGGCCACTTTTCACGCCTAAATATCATGGTTGAGCAACATGCCTGTTTGAAATTACGGTCGGATTCATCTCCATTCTTTATTTGGATGTGTGTCTTTTCTGCATTTTGGATACACTCAGCTCACTTTCTGAAGAATGTGCTTGTGGGATGGTTTTCAGTGAGGTTTTAACACTGGCTTTTCTGTGCAGTAGACATCTCATCATGGCAAAATGTTAACCCAAAATAGATAAGTTAGTTGCTTCTTCATTTTTTTCCACAAGAACATTATTTGGATTTTGACTGCTTTCTTGAAATACATTTTTGGTTATTTTTGTCACAAATTCGAAGGATATTTTTCCATCATCTATTAACTCCCTAACCAAACTAAGGGCTTGGGAAAGAAATGGGCCCAGATTGTCACTGAGATGCCCTGTGGTCTTCAAATTGAACCGTCAGAGGCCAAAGCTTGGCCAAGTTGTCTGTACTGGGCCCATGAGGATCTAATATACATGGGTAGACTCTTTGCAGCCACCCCTGTGCTCGGGCAGAGGAGCAGCTGGTCACGCTTTAGCCTAGGCATGGGCCTAAGTTATTGTTCAAGACTAGCCTTCTGGTTCACATTGCTTACTGTACTCCCCATCCAGACTGGAACAGCACGTGTGTCTTCTAGTCTCAGTACCACGCACCATGTCCACCATTTTCACAATAAGCATGGCACCGTTCCTATTGCCATCAACAGGATGCCTTTTCTTACCAGAGGGGGCCATGGTAAGACATTTCACTCCAACATTCTCAACTTGCTGTTTGCTGCCTCACTGATGCATCACTTTGCTCTGAGTGTCAATGGTCAGGAATAATAAGAATTAGATATAAGCATGCCTATCTGACATATTTGTATCTGGCATTTTAGAGGTAAAAAGGGGTTTTGTTAGATATTGGTAGCTCTCTTGTGGCATACAGTGGTTTAATAGATCCCTTACTATGGATTTGCTGCAGCCTCTGTGCATGATTAAACCCCTTAATCTAGCCATCAGTATCAGTAGTGGTTGCCCTTTCCCCATGTTGTTTTTCAAGATGCTACAGCACCAGTGGAGCTGCGTTTGTTGTATTGCAAATGCACATCAATGGCGTAATGAATCATCATTGCAAATCTCTTTATCTTTTTTTATAAGGTTCTTGTTTGTTTAAGCAGCGTAATGCACTCCCTGTAATGGAGCCGGTTTTGTGTCAAAGGTGATTGCTACAGTACACAGTAATTAGTGGCGCGTCACAACAGGCGTAAAGCGATTATATAGATAGAGTGAGCAATGAAATAGAGACGATCTCTTTGGTTTTTCTTGGGTGTTCCTTGGGAATATAGAACAATCGTCACAGGATTTATGGCAGCAATTTTTCTTACTTCATATAAAATCAGTCTTGATAATCTTTTCTACATTGTGCAGTTTCATAAGATAGAGAATAACGTATTCAATTGAGGGATATAAAGTAGTGACCTATCCTCAATAATCTACATCAAATTGGCTACACTACTTAAATTGGCTCCCTCAAAGCGCTGACACCAGAGTCACTGCTCCCTTTTATATTGCACTTTGAAATTTCTGTCCTAGGACTCACTTTTATGTCCTATAAAAAGAGGCCCGATGGATTTGTAGTGTCTTCTTCACCGCAGCAGTTTTGTCAGCTGCAAAAGGGCTAAAAATGTGATGAATTACATCTTCGCTATTATAGCCATATCATTCTGGACCAGGCTTTTACAGGCACGGCGCAGCCTGTGATCAAACAGGCCTATTAAAAAAACACTTCAAAGAACTCACTGATAAATTTTCAATTACCTCTGTTGTAGATTTTGTACTGTAGGTTGTTCTGAAGTATGTGCTTCAGAGCAAGAAATTCAGTTTACTGCAACATAAATGAAACACAGTGTTGATGATTTACAAGTCATGTCCACAATGCCATAATGCACTGTGTAGAAAGCACTGCAGATATTTGTTAACACTGAGTGGCATAATGTTCACTATAGCACTGGGTTTTGTAAACGTTAGCTCAGGAGCATAAACCATTTAACAAATTAAACCAACTTTGAATTTATTAACGGTCACGGATGCCAAAATGATGTCAACTTAACAATGATCTTTGGATACTTGCTTTGATATAACAGATATGCGTGAGCGTGTGTGTCGAGGCTAGCCAAAGACTTCTGTAGGCCCCTGGGCTATGGCTATTTATAGGCCACCTACCCTGCTGCAATGCCTCACACTCCTCATCCTAAACACAGGTTATTGCATGTATTGTTACACTATATTACTTACAGAGTGCGTGGCATGCTCTTACACACAGACAGGTTCCACCAATGAGCACAAAATTATCTGAGTATGTCTATGAAGAGTCGTCCAGGTCACAGAATAGCAAGAAGCACCAAGGTTGCCAGTGAATTAGTTCTTAATCAGAGGTATTCAGGTTGTGAAAGAATGCTTTAGAGCTGCAAATATTAGTCGATTATTTGATTAGTTGATCGCCAGAAAATCTATCTGCAACTATTTCGATAAATCGCTGAAGTGATTTTAAAGTAATTTTAAGCAAAAATGCCAAACGTTCTCTGGTTCCAGCTTCTCAAATGTGATGATTTGCTGATTTTCTCTGTTTTATATCACTGTAAACATAATCTCCTTGGGTTTTGGACTATTAGTCAGACAAAACAAGCAATTTGAAGACATCGCCTTTGATTCTGGGAAATTGAGATGGCATTTTTTGGTATTTTCTGACATTTTATAGACTAAACGATGAATCGATTATTGAGAAAATAATCTGCAGATAATTAAAATAATAAATTGTTGTAGCCCTAAGTCTTTTACAATAAATTGCAATGCAAATGCATTTGTTCAATAATTACTGATTCATCTTTAAAATGTCTACCTTAACCCCAGAAAATGTCTTCTTGTGGCTCAGCGGCCATGAGATGGTGCTTGAGAATTTAGGAAAGTAAACTATTTTTGTTTTTTATTCTTCAACACGATGACATATGACACCTATACTTTATTATTAAAAATAATAATCATAAGATTTCTGATGAAAATCCTCTGAAGTCTGTTCACATCAAACCATCTGATGAAAAAGCCCCCAGTTTGCATTAATCATTTTGAGACCTTCGTAGCTCAAAATTTGTTTGACAGTTTGAGGAGCAAATTTCTACAGTAGCAACATACATCAAGATAATTACTTCAGATTTTTTACATTGATGTCATTTCAAATTGGGCATTTCACTTTCTACACTTTCTGTGTAGCCTTTTGTTCAACTGGACCTCAGATGAAGCCCTGAACTGCCCAGTTAAATCCCTCCTACATCAGCAGTACCCTGATCACACAATTCTGCAGCAAATTTTCAGTTAATCTTGGTCTGTACAATTTAGATATTGTATCTGGGTTGTTATAAATAAGAAATGATGTTTCCATGTGCCAAACAAAATACCCTACATGAGTGCACCAGATATTAAAAGGACATTATTAAGAGTGTTAACACTGAATGTTCACCATATCAGGGGAAGCCAAATCCCAACTTGAGACATATTATATAACTAACGTGTTTACTGTCTTCCTCAGTTCATATTCTGAACCTGCAGTGCCGCGATAACCCAAGAGGGCTTTTAGATTTCATGGGACCTTAAGTAGTTGTGGGTGGGCTTCTTAAATACATTGTTGTTTCAAAGCAAGTTGTATGCAGTGTTTTGTTGAACGAACCCCTTAACCACCACACTTGCCAATATTATGACCCTCAGTGCCAAAGACCTTGTATGCTCTCAACTGGAATGCAAGAAAGATTGCACTGTAGCTGACCCCTGATCATGCTCCCAACACACCCGCATGTTCAACATAGTCAGTGAAAATCTGCTGCACTTCATTCTCCAGGGCCCCCATGTTGGTGTAAGAACTGTCTGACTGTGGCAAGGCAAAGAGCAGCTAATGCTTCCAGAAAGATCTCTCAAGTGGGGGAAATGGCTTAGTGAGCTGCTTTCAACGATGATATCTTTGAAGCACAATTTGATATTCAGAGGCTGGATTTAACAGAAAGCATGTAATCTTTAGATCAATGCATTAAGTGTAAAAAAAAAAAAAATGCTAGTCTAGTGTCTCACTGCAGTCAGACGTAACGCATTGTTTATTTATTTTATTTTTTTTGTTACAAGAGCTGCAGAAAGGGAAAGCAAAGGGACAGGGGCATCAAGAGGTCTATCAGAGAGGGCTCAATTTCCTCCAGGTCACATATTACATTACCCTCAAGGATGATAGTGAGGCAGGCCTGCGCACACATACACTTACACAATCATACATACACACACACACACACACACAAGCAATAAAAACAAACTTAACAACAGAAATTCTCTCCCACAGCATGTGTGTTTTGCTCAGATGCTGCTAGTGGATTTTATAACAGATATTGTTATCCTATCATCACCATCATCATCATCATTGCTGTTCTGTAACTGAATACAAATATGTTGATTGCACTTGTCATTTTGAGGCAAAAGGATGGCAACGGAAGAGCAGAAATCAGAGAGCAAGGTAACCACTGCCCTGCTCTAGATCTGCAGCAAAGCAGAACAAACAGGAGAATGAAAATGTGAACCGAAGACAGGAAAGCATTTGCTGCAATAGATAAAAGATGAACTGAGACACAAAAGAAATGCGAGGGCTGCATTTTTAGCAAAATAACCAGTCGTGGAAGAAGTACTCCGATCCTTTACTCGAGTAAAGGTACCAACATTGTAAAAATATTCCATTAAAAAACAAACTAAAATCCTGCTTAAGTAAAAGTACATAAGTATTATCAGCTAAATGTACCTAATGTATCAAAAGTAAAAGTACTTGTTTTGTGGAAAAATGTCCCCTCTGACTCATATTAAAAATACATTCAACAAGGTCACTTATTGTATGTGCTCACCAATAGTTTAATTCTGAAGGTAATGTTTTTTCATGCTGTTTTTCATGGACATGAACACTTTAATTAGCACATTAAGTTGCACTGCCTTCAGTATGGTTGCAGATGTATATGGGGCATGGTAAGAGACCAGCAGTGTCTTGTAATACTGCTCATGTGCAACATTTGGAACAGGCACAAACACTTGAAAACCATCTTCAAATACAATGAAAATTAACAGTACAAGACGGCCTTGAGGTTATTGTTTGACGAATACATGGACACCAGCACAGCGAGGGCATTCATGGTTGTCTATTTAAAGAAGTACGGGCATGTCACAGAGAGTCATGTTTTTTTCAGTAAGTCAGAGAGTACATTATAGGTTGCCGTGCTCTACCATTATACTGTACTGTAAACCTCTGCTTCCATGTCAGACATCTTGTTAATAAGATTTTGACTCTATTATTGTAAAGGAACGCAGTAATCTCATTGTTTCCCATTTTATGAAGCTGTATTAAAGCTACCAGTAGGAAGATTTTTTATGTAAAATTGCACCAATTTGTGGGGCTGCACCAGAGAACTTTCTACTATAAATATAACCACATATTTTTGATCAAATTTTGACGTTAGGTAGGAATTTTTGAGGTTATTGAAGTTCTCAAGAAAATAATCTCATTATAATTTGGTTTTGCCATGGTGCAAAACAGTGACATGCATGTACATGCACTTTGATTCCAGCTGCAGCAAACACTCCTTGAGGAGATACTTTGTCAGAAATACACCAGAAGAAAAACTGGTGTATCAGTTTACAACCCAGTCAAACAAACTCATGCTTTTAATGTGAAGCAGCAGCAGTAGGAAATGTGCAGTTTGCATTAGCAGTAACTTAAAAGAGTACTCCACCATTTTAGCACTGCACTCCTATAACATTGTCAGACTCAGGATGAACAGTTTAAAAAAAATTGACGCAGCAGAACCAGAGATACTATTTTTTTTTAGTCCACACACTCTTCTTCCTTGTCAAAACCTACATGCACCCACACGCGGCAGACTCTACTGCCACTAACAATGAAAACTACTATATATTGAGCTAATCACTAAATGTAAATACACTGAATGGCTATTGCATGCAATATATAACTGTTTTGTGCTAATACAATACAGACCACTTATAGGAATATAAGAAATGACTAGTTGATTTTAACAATGACAATTGACGCAACCTTACAAATACTCCAGTAATAATGGTGTAAAAACTGAGAGACATAAATCTGAAAAGCTGTTAAAATTAAGGCCACAAGGAAACCTTGGCCATTGTATTCTTGTCATAAAAGCTATTCTGGTGCATTCATGGGAAATGTCTGTGTATGTGACTTTTGCAATAGAAGGAGGCATTAATGCAGTATTTCAGAAATGCATTTGAGTTGAAACTGTTTCACCACGACCCAAATCACCTAAAAGTTGAGTGGGAGAAAACCTTAACATTATTCCAGAAGAAGGGGGTTGTTTGAGGCACTCTGAGCTGCAGACGTTCAATTTGAGAACTGACAGTATGGATACATCTCGTTGATGGGAGCAGAAATAGAAATTCAACCATAATACAGCTGAAGTCTGCATGTGCCAGCTGCGTGTGCGGTTATTTAAGATTCACAAGATTTTCAGTGTGGCTTTTAATTGATCAAATTCAATTGATTTGATCGATTTGATTCCTAAAGTCTGTGTTCACTGCTCTAAGTAGTCTATATGATGCCACTTTCTAACTTGAACACCATATTTTAACTTGAAAGCCGTAAGTCCTTTCTGTCAGGCTTTATCCTGCACTATTCATTTTCATCATTTCACTGAGCAGTATTTAATAGACCATGCGAGGAGTGTGCCTCAGATGCCATAAGTCAGATGACAAATTCAGACTTAATATCTCTCCATAACTCTCCATTTCTGCAAAACTGCACACAGTTTAGCGATCTATATGAGTTCACATTCTCAATCGATCAGCTTTGTTTTTCCAGTAAAGTGTCGTTGTTTCCCTACACAAACTGTCTTTGCCTACAGCATACTGTATACTGTACTGCACTTGGACAGTTTTGTCATTTTGCCCTACTGGAGGTTTGCAGGCCATTCAGAAATGTTTATTGACTGTGAAAAGCCTCATCCATATACAACTATAGGTGCACTCAAATATAATGTACTCTGCCAGTGAGGGTTCATAATCATCAGAAATGTTTTAAATGGCTATAAGAGCATGAGTAATTTACTGTTTGCGCCACTGTTTTGTGTTATATATAATGTTACAGCTGATACTAGTTTCCATTTGTGTGATTCATGATTCTTTATCAGCCTCTTAAAAGTCATGATTAATAATGTCATGAGAGCTAATACTCACTCACTCAGGCCACAGGAATTCTCCAATTCTCCAAGCTGAGAGGGCGTGCTGAAACCTTTTCACATCTTAAGTGTTATGTGTGATGCAAATTATCACCGGTGTCTCAGTGTATTTTGCAAGTCCTATGAGCATGTTGCCTCCTCTCTTGCGTGTTCAGCTGGCTGAGAGCACGAATGAAAAGGACAGGATGTTTGAGTGGGTAGCGTGCATCTCGGCACAAACAAACGATCCATAATGTTACATTTGTTGTGTAGAGATCCATTAAGACACGACAGCCAATCATGGTTGCTTTATAGAAATTTGGGAGCTTCATTGACACCATTACAAGACCTATAAAAAGCAGATGAATCTAAATGATTCTTCTGACCTCTTAAATGTATTAAACCAACAAAAGGGCTTTAATATGCTTACAATTGAGTCTTTACAGTGAATGTGCTACACCACCTATATAATATCCATGGTTAGTATGGTAGGCACCAGGAGTGTTACAATGCCTGTGTACAGTATAATTAATCATCAGGGTTCCCAGATAATAATGAAGTGATATACAGCACACATTTTGCAGTTGAGAATCTCCAAGGGAGCCCTATTATTCGAGCACAGATGCATCGTATGACCATGAGAGAAGAGCAGAGCGCTCCCGTGAGATAGTCGGCAGAGAGAGAGGAGAGCTGCTTCAAGGGAGAGAACTGTGATGTTCATAGTAATAATCTTAACAAGACTGATTTACTGCCTGCTTTATTTGATGCACAGAGAGAAAAGAAGAGCTAGGAGGAGACAGAACAGGGAGGCACAAAGATGTAATGAAAAGCTTTAACGTTATGACTAATGCAGGAGATGCTGCTGTCTGTAGACAGATGCTTTCATGTTTTTCTGCAGGTGCATTAGTATTCCATATTTCATGATGCACATTACACGGGTGCATGTAACCCTATATGCATCCTTTCTCTTTCTCTTTGTCTGCTCGTGTTCCCACAGCACTACACAAAACACTACAGTTCCCATGATCATTAGCTGTTTTTTATTGAGGTGTTTCCTTGACAAGGGAAAACCTTTTTCTTTACATTGGAAGAAATCCCTTTTTAAGTTCTCAACTGTGTTACAAAAAAGAATATGTCCAAATCATGGTTTCACATGTAAAATTTCCAAAACTACATGTAGCCCGGATGTGAATTTATGTCGCATTCATGTCAGGAGTTATCGTAATTATGAGATTCCGACTTGTAAATAACGTTCATACCAACTTCCAAGTTGTTATTACAACTCACATAAATCGGACTTGGAACTCCCTTGGAAGTCCCTGAATACCCAAAAAAAAAATTGACGCCTCACATCAGCCGTCACTCTATGTAATTAAACCCATATTTAATGGATATGGTGTTATATTGTCAATGCACAGTATTTTAATCCTCATACGACCAAATGTGTAACCGTGCAACCATTTGTCATGCACGCTCCCAACATGGGAATCTTTCCCATCTCAACCATCCATCCCATATGACATAAACAAGCTGTTATCTAATATTGCAGATGAACAGGTGTCTGACATTTCACATTTTAAATATCTTAAAATCACATGTATCCATGCTTGCTATTTTCACATGTAAATCAGTTTGTGGGCATTTTTGTAAGCTGCTCGTTAGTAGTTTAGTTAGGGTCAAAATGATCCAGTATGTCTAATAGTGACATTTTTACTCACTACATCGCCGAATGTAGTGTGTGTGATGATCTGCCAGGACCAGTTTTTAGGCACCCAAATGTTCATGAGGTTTGATTCTCCTGAGCATCCTTTTAAATTGGTGTTCGAGGCTATATTGCCCAGTGAAATTTGAAATGAGACCTGATGTGAAATTGGGTCTCAGAATATGGTGATTGACCACATCATGGCTTGCCTGCTTGTCTGCTAGAAATCATAAAGGGTTGTATAATGAAATGCAGTATTATAGCCTTTTAACAAATGCCACCTGTGTGAAGCTTAATGTTTGATTTTTGTTGAGATTTCTAGTGGTGTAGTGCTATTTTGGAACTCCTCGCAATATACATTGTCAACAAAAGCAGTAGTATTTGAAGCAGGGTTGTTTTATTAGAATTTATTAGATTGTACATGGGTTCATGATGACGTGTCCATCCCCTATATTATGTTTAAGATACAAAAGTAGTAAGTAAGTAATTAAATTTGAAAATAAATGCATAAATCAAAGAGGTCTATACGCTCTCAAACAGAAAGAAACTGATTTCATTGAGCAGAAATGAGGGCAGACTCTGAGGCCAGATGCAGATAACATTCGCTAAAAGGAAGAAACCAATAAAACCACTCAATGAGACTCTTTGATGTAACTAATGTCACCGACTTACATTTCACTGCAAATCCCAGACATTAATTAAGATCACCTCAGTAAGAAATACTTTGGTTGGAAACAAACATTGTCAGAGAACCTGTCCTTTTAATTGAATTCAAAGTCAGTACAAGGTGTTTTCAAGTCTCTGGAGTAAGTGTTTAATGTTAAAAAAGCATCCAACCAGCCGTTAGTTCCCGTCAATAAGAAACCTTTGAGGTGAGTGCCCATTACAGCGAACAGAAGAGTACTCAAGTCTTCGTACACGGTTGAAATTGAGGCTACAATTTTGTCTTAAGTGTTTCTCTGTGCTTCACTTAAGAGGTCCGGGTATTGAAAAATATCAGTTGTAAAAACAACACTTAGGTTTAAGGTGTTAAAACAAGCACAGAACAACATGTATTTGTGGTGTACTATTACAGGTAATGGTCGTGTACTCTGTATCATAATGACTACGCATCTTGTTTTCAATGTTTTCATCTGAGGACAGCAGTTTCTCAGTTTCTCTATTTGCAGTCAGCACCTGCAATCCTAACTCCTCTACAGGAACACTCACCCCCTGAGAAAGCGAACTCATTTAGGGATTTGACTCAACTTAAATTTGACTATATAAAATGGATTATAGCTCCGATTTTTCTGTTCTCACACAAATGAAAGAATTTTGCTAATTTATATTTAATCAACAATCTGAGAGTGTTAGAGAGGTTAGGAATAAATCATCAAGAGGTGTCTGATTTACAAGCTGATCAGCAAATGGATTTTAGCACAAGCCCGCATGGATTTTCTCAGGTATCTCAGCAATTCCACCACGACTTGTAAATGATGAATTAACACCTATATGCATCATTCATCTCAAGGAGACTCTTTCTGAGTGCAGACGAATAACTTGCATGATAAAATTTTAAGCAGACACCATTGCTTTGCCATGCACCTGTTAGATACTGCCTGAGCAGGTCGGTGAATTTTAATCAGGTTTAAATCTATGCTTTTTTTAAACAGCCACTTCACATTAATCACTGTCTTCTTCATATTTTATATTGGAGTGAATAGGACAGTAAACGCTAACATTATTATGCATCCCGTATATCTGGATATTTGGCTAAATCAGAAGGTCTGAAAAATGCAAAAGAAATATTGATCAAAACAGCAATTGCAAAGCATCGTATGTATCAGCAACATAGGTACAGGGTCAAAACATGTAAACAAGTCCGGACAGCCTCATCAAATATAAAGCGCGTATACAAAATGACTTGATAAGTGCTGTAATTACTGTAGATGAAGTAAGTCAGATGAAGACACGAGTCGAATGGTGATTACAGTAAATGACACACTTTGATTGTCTTGATCAGACATGTGACCCTCAAAGAGGCATACATTATGTGTCATTGACCTGACAAGAAACACATTAGTGCTTTTTAGGATAGATTAAAAAAAATAGAATACCACACATATGCAGAGCTGCAGATATAATCTATATGGCTCATCCAGGATTATGTGCCCCTAATTTTTGGATGTCCATAGTGTTGGAACCAGCCTCAGTATTTACAGTGAGAGCCATCCATGTGCAATCATGAAAATAAAAGATGCGACTGTGATGCTCAACTGTTCCCATTAGTTTACATCTGTGAATGTAAAGCTTCATCATACTTTGTAAATTAGGCTGCTTAGCTGTGATCTATGAGTGAAGCAGACCTCTTTAATAAATCTTTCCCTCTTCCTTCCTGATTTGAGCTTCTCTCTGCCTACTTCGTTATTTTGAAAAATGAAAGATGGTGTGTGTGCAGAGCAGTGGGGTGGAGGGGGGTTGAAGAGGAGGAATCTAAATCTCATCTTCGTACTGGGGATGGTACTTTAAATACTAAAAACGACAAATAACGTCACAGTGGTTGTCCTTGAAGACGTCTGCATCTCCAACTGAACAGCAGCTGATCAGTTTAACTACAAGAGCACAGATTAAACCAGATTTAGTCAGATAAACACTGGAACAAAGCAATACCACTAATATTATAACTTCTTCCTATTTACAGCTCAAAAAAGGTACTCTTTAATGTGTCTGTCTCCTCGTGTTTCTCTTTCTGTCTCTGTTCCCAGCTGGGACCACATATATCTTTGGGAAAGGGGGGGCTCTCATCACATTCACCTGGGCCCCCAATGAGCGACCGAGCACCCGAGCCGACCGGTTAGCCGTGGGCTTCAGCACTCAGCAGAAGGACGCCATCTTGGTGCGAGTGGAGAGCACCCATGGGCTCGGAGACTATCTTCAGCTGCACATAGTAAGGATGGGAAGCAGAGTTTGGGGCTTTAAGCATAAATGTCGCAAAAAATCTGGAAGATTGGTGGGGTATCACACTGCTGTGGTGGATAAAAAATAACATTTAAAGAAGATTAAACATCAAATATGTTATTCATGTGATCTAAGGCAATCCTGTGAATATTTCTTTTCTGGTTTCCAAAACCAGGAAACTACGTATAGTTCCAAAATTTGGAGGTACATAGACAATGAATGTAAGAATGGTAACGCAGAGGGATTGTCAGATATGCTTTGCCATATATTGTTTAGTTTCTTTCAGATTTATCAACAAGACAATGGACTCATACAAACTGCATCTCACATCCACAAGCTAAAACTAATGTTTTGAGTATTTGAGAGCAAACATCATTCTCTGTAGAATAAGGCATAAATTAGCACTTATGGTCCTTCCTATTGTGCTATTTAATGTATTACTCTGTGAATACGGAGCTAAAGAAGCATTATATTAATGATTAAAAATGTAGTTTCAAAAAGAAAAACACAAAACCCTTAGATCTCATAAAAATCAGGACAATGTGAAGTGGGCAGCTAACTGGAACAGTGGAATTTAGTCCACTGTGTCTGTAAACACAAGATAACAAACTTTTAGATTATTTTACAACATTGTCTACATAATGCCTGAGGAAACAGCAACATTAATGAGTAATATTTTTCCAGTGTTTGGCAGTAAGCAGCTGGTGACAAACACTGAAATATTGTTTTTCAGTTGGTGGAAAAAAAGAGCACAAAATCAAAAAAAAAAAAAGATTTCTTCAGTTGATATTTAAATGGCACTGTAGCAATTTGGGCTAGTATAACTGAGTGTCATACAAGCATTTCCAGTAGCAATCAATGTAAATGTTACATCCCTGAAAATGGGGAGAAAAGACCAAAAAGTTTTGGATAAAGTTGTTTTATCCAAAATTAGGAAAATACAACCATTTCTCCTGAGATATGTTGATGAAGGCGCAAGTGAGCCGTCTCATATTAACACAAAAAGTCTTGCTGGTAGAGTACTGATGCTACAATCTTGATTAAATTAAACGAAAAATAAATTAATATAGATAAACCTCTTATGGTCTATTTTTAAACTAAAGTTTTTAAAGTGACTGTGCCATTATTCTAACTTGGCACAAAAACATAAGGCAGAGTTTGTCGCAGCTTGTATGATTCACTGATTAATGGCATCCGAGTCCAAATATTGAGATGAAGTAGGAACAAATAAACTACGACCACAAGAAGGAGATACAATAGAGCACAAGTCAGTAAACTAAGAGGTGTTTTCTGGTGATAAACACGTGTGTCTAACGGTGGAAGCAAGTGACTCCTCAGCAGCTGTCAGCGTCTGTGTCTTTTTCTGCAGGGAAATCAGCCTTTTTAGCATGTAGCCACAGGACAGATGTGCCACGATGAAGACCAGAGGGGAGATCTGTCAAACGTCAGCGAGTGGTGTAATAATTAAAATCACACCTGTTGTCAAAGCACAGGACAAAAATCGCAACTGGAATTCGACCCTCATTAGCAGACATTTTGTTGTAACTACCTAAAATATGCTTCCTAAAATCACAGATGCCGTCCGCAGAAGCATTTTTTTAAAGCATGAGGAATGGTGCATTCTTTATCTTCAATTCTTCTGATTTCATCAGCCCTGGTCTAGAATTTTTTTCATGTAATATTCATGAATTATTTCCAACCTGCAGAGAAATGTCCAACTGTTTCAAAACCTCTTAATGGCGGACAAAAGAATATCTACAAATGTATTTTGGACAAATCTACTGAGAACATTTGAAGTATTAAATATATAAGAAAATATAGAAAAATAATGCAAGTTGTGCAAAGACAAAACATAGAAGCATGTAAAAGAAGAGTAAAACATGAATCATATTCTCAACAAAAAAAAAATAGAAACACGAAATGTAAAAGAAAAACTCAAACAATCTCCTCATCATTCCCCTCAGTATTCTTCATAGCACATTGCCTGTTGCTGTCCTTGTGATGCCTCAGATTATTATTCAAATGCACAAGACATGAGGTCATTTTAATCATCTAATCAAAGGTGACATCACACTCATCACACTCATCATTTATAGTGTCTTCCAGTCCAATCCAGTACATCTTTTAATATGAACTAATATTCAGTCCATTGCGTTCACTATTTCAAGCTGGTGTTTTATGATAATTAACTGTGGCCTTTAAAAGAGGGAAGCAAAGGTAGTATAACAATATGAATGGACACTAATATCTAAAAGTTGTTTTAAAACTGAAAGCTGAAACATACATATATTGTGTAACATTTAACAAAAAGTCTTTATATTGGAACAAAACACAAGTTGCCTGTTTTGAGAGTCTGACTGCCGTAGTTATCAGTTACTGGACCTGTTTGGTACAAAAGTCCTTCCCTGGATGTTTCATTTAAATTGCATTTCCAGTTTTAAAAGTGTGAAACTGACCTTGCCAGCCTTGGACTGTTGCTAGTACATGCAAAGACTGCTGTCTGCATGCAAAGCCAGCTGAAAAGATTTTTTTCCAGCATCTGCCAAGTCCTTGCACCCTGACAGATTGCTTACTTTGACAACTTATTACAGCTCAGTGGAGGGTAATAAAAAAGAGTTCAGAGGGTTCGGAGGTTGTCTTTTCTGGTTTCTCCAACTAAGCTTCATAATATCACACCTTCCTGTTTTGTAGAGACCTACGTTGTCATTTCTTGTAATTTATTTATGTATATTATTAATTCCATATGTGATCACATTCTGTTTCCTTCCTCTGCTTGCCCATTGAAGAAGTGGAAGGCTGTGAAAACTAGGTGAAGACAGAGAGAAGCAGTACACTGGTCAAAATAACACTGGCCACAAGGGAGAGTTGAAAATAGTAAAGGAAACAAATGATATATGAGTTTTATGTGCCACAGGGATTTGGGGTTTTCAGATGAGGTGCCTTAGAACAGAATTCACTTCTTATACTGTTTCTTGGATATCAAGCTGTCTCTACAAAACTACAATATGATGAATAATCACAGTGTAAATCATGCAATGAAGGGGTCAAAACTCTTCCTTAAGAAACTACCTTAAAAGTCATAATAAATGTGGGCACCTGGTATTAACAGAGCACTTTTGTTGTGTTTTCAATACTCTTGATTAACAGATATGAATATTAGAGCAATCCAGATGAAACATGACATTAGTCTACCACCATATTTCCATCCACTGATAATTAAGAGAAGATTTTACAGCTGCAAATGTAGCATCTGATTGTCGGCGCTTAAAATGCGCCATTAAAACAGCAATTTGGAATCACAGATGACTCCATACACAACAAAATTAACATTACTAGCTCGTACCGGAGATTGCTGCATTAACATGGTCACATGGTTAACTGAAACTGTATCTTTGAGGATGGTACATACACCAGCTTCAAAGACCAATTACTCCGTACAAAAGAAACAAACCGTCACCATAGTCACCAGAGAGCACATAAGAGAGGATCATGGTACTTTCAAAGGGTCATGATTTTAATGAGTGACTAAAAGATAAAACAAAAACAGGAGATTTATTGTGCAAAATTATGACAATTAGGAAATGTTGAAGAATCAATGCTACATAGCAGAGCTTCAAACTACAGGAGAACGGATGATGAAGTCAGGTGATTCCATACGTTGATTTCTAACGCATTTTGACACATCAATCGGGCAATGGCTGCCTCCTTCTACGTGGGAATGGAAGCACTTCGCACAAAACTCATGAATGTGTATATTTCAGGAGGGCACTTTCAAAGGCAGAGCTGAGCCTGCCTTCTTACTGTATGTGCGCCACACATGTGGCCGGATTCTTCATTTCAAATGTATGATAGATAAGTTCGGTACAAATGTGATGCTGAGTTTTACCCACAGCTGAAATACATGTTACAGTAATACATATATGTTTTTAGATAGAACACATTTTAGAGAAAATTGGTGCCTTTGATGGTTTGGGAAATGTGTAACAGTTCAAAGGAATTAGAAAACAGCTTATGTGATAGCGCACAGCAGTGTGAAGTTTTTTCATTATTTATAATGATCTGTCATTTCCATCCAGTAATCTCCTTCAAAAAGACAGGAATAATTTCTTCTTTCACACTCAGGATTAAAAAAGCACTTTACAATTGTTTTTATTTACTAGGTTCCTTTTATGTTAGCCTTACACACACCTATCACTATGCTGAGTATGACAAAGAGGCACTTTATCATTCCTATGGGGATAGGAGAGATAAGAAGCCTCTGATGATGCAAGCTCCCACCTGCCCCTGAGGAGACACAGTCTAGTAAACATATCCAATACGGGGAAAGACAGTTGGCTGACAGATATGCTTGTCTTCTTAAAAGAATAATGATCTGTCCACTCTATGCTCTGTTTAAAAATGTATCAGGTGGCAGTGGTGTCTCATCATGGAAGAATCGCCAATGCCATAGTCCTTCTGAGTTTTCTTTTTCATCTCATCAAAGATAAATCCTTATAATAATGTACACTCAACCTAATCACTCATTTTCCTCTCATATGAATTAGAAGAGGCTGCAGCTGAGATGAGAATTGAGATCCCACACTGAAAGCTCCAGTGGGAAGAGCGAATACTTTCTCCATCACAGCTGATGTCAAAACAGCTCGGTGGGAGACTGCGCGGCTTTTCGTGAGGATTTGCCCGACCAGCTTTATACCCAAACACATGGGCCTCTAGACTACTAAACTAGAAAGGCCAATCTTTTGTTTACTAAAACTGGGGTGCAGAAATTTGGTGCTTTTGCAGCTGTCAAAAGGTGCTTTGGGGCTGTTTTTATAATCGTGCTCTTTAGAGTGAGTTAGCAAAATAGAAGCAACTCCTTTGCTGAAGCCATATGAAGCCCGCGGCAGACTTCTCTGGCCCTGGAGATATTAATTGTTGTCCAGAGGACAGGGGCTGAATTTGCCCTGAGGCCACACTACCCCGTAGCTGCCTAATGAATACTCATTGGTTTGCTTCTTGGGAAGAGTGATTAAACCATGAATAGTGCTGCATGTACGGAATGTAAGTAAACAAGGATCGTAAGAGATATTTCTTACAGACACTATAAGGAATATAAATAGGTGATCATTTGGATTCTCAACATACTTTTGTAAAATGTATGATGCAGCTTGGGGGTTCTTTTACAGCAATGTCTAACACCCTGCTGATTCCCACTAACCAGCAGTAACACTGACTTTAATTAACTCGCAGTTTGATAGTGAGTAACTGTGAGTGGGTCAACATTTGTCATGATGGGGTTTCATCTTCTTTCTGACTTGTGTGAATGTGATAATCCAGCTGTTGTTCATACGTCATAAATCAGTCGCACATAGTTACCTCTTCTTGTGTTCATGACAACTTTCAAGTGATTACAATCCAAAGAGCCATAGACCTGCTGCCGACCTTCAATGTGAAACCTCTGTTTGGAGATAGAGCTCCTTTATATAAAATAAGTTGAAAGTTGATTTCTCAAGCTTAGAATTATATTATTGGGACGTTCAAGGTCTCTGAGGACGTCTGTACTTAACACCAACTGTGTCAGCATGAATAATTATTTCAAATTCAAAAGGTTTCTAGAAGGATTTTACATATGATTAGGGGGTGAGAGCAAAGCTCTGAGACAGGTTTTACATCATAAAATAGCAGCCACCATCAAGGCAAGAAAGGAATTTCTGGTCTTTCAGTCAGTAACACAATACTGGAAGTATGAGAAGTGTGAAACAATCAGTTATATTAAATGGCCCATGTCAAGGAATAAGCTGTTGAAGTCAATTCTGACAGTAAAGCCAGGGATTTCAAATTCAATGCAAGACCCACTGTGGAAGATATTTACATAACGTCTATCAGGCCAGTAAATATTGTCCACATCGTGTGCCATGCAGGACCAGCAGTCTGCAGGATTTCATTTCAATAAAACACTACACCAGCCAATTTCACTGTTTACTTCCTCCCTCTGGTTGAAGGTGTGATGTAGTGCAACCAGCTGCTAGAGAGAGTGGAGGCTGTTTGAAAATCCTGCAGACTCCTGGTCCTTGATAGCACACAGCTTAGAAACAAATTATATGGCGGAAGCTACACAGCCTGAAAGTCACTTATTATTAATATAGTGTAATTGTAATGAGGTTTTACTTATGTGCACAACATGCTATAGTACATGTGAGACATACTGTACAACAGGCACTGGTTACATAATCACTTGACTGCCCAAAAATTACATTGTAATTTGGTTTGCCAACCTTCGTCATACTGTAATGACTAACGAGTCTTCCTCTTTGTAGGATTTTTATGTTATTTGTATTTTTATCATAGTTACAAAGGTTATAGCAATCTAACAGTTAAAGCAGAGTTAAAGGGTACTCCATGTACTCCTGTGTGCTGTCACAATGTCTTTTATAACTACGTTAGCACTTTGCCCTTGTGTTGCATTTAGAGGCAAGGCAGCAAATGTATAAAGGCTAGACAGCCACAGAGACCCCACACAGTTTGTTTCCAATGTTTCTTATTAGTGCCACCCAAAGGCTGGCTCGAGCAGCAGCTTTGATCATTGAGGAAGGTTGGCAGGAGCACGGAGAGGCTGACAGGGAGGGAAGTTGGTCAACCAAAAGAGAAGCAGCAGGATTATGTCAAGAGTGATCCACATCAGGAAACCTGGGCTGGCTGCTGAGGGAGAATGGTGCTGAACCCTAAAGAAAGAGCTAAATATACTGTCTGTGTCGCAAAAGATGTGCTTTTACCGATTAAATAAGGTTTCTGGCTCGACAACCCTGAAGTAGACGGAAACTCTATAGCCTGCACATTTTGGGTGAATATGATATGAAATATTTTCAATTTACATCTTTTGTCATCTTTGTTTTTCACGTGCAGGATCAAGGAAAAATTGGTGTCATCTTCAATGTGGGGACGGATGACATCACCATCGATGAGCCTGCTGTCATAGTAAATGACGGCAAGTACCATGTTGTACGCTTCACACGCAGCGGTGGCAATGCCACTCTCCAGGTGGACAACCATCCAGTCATTGAGCGTTATCCACCAGGTAAGACTGATGGGACAAATTGTGCGGTTATATGATACATAGAGAGATGGCATGGAGCATTTGGATTAGTGAGAGAGGATTGCATGTCTGCCTATCAAACATAAATCTTCAAACGAGCAGTTGTGAAATGTACTGTTTGCAAAAAACCGACTGGCAATTTGCCCGGTGGCTTATTTTAATTCAGCTTCCCCATCTAGTTATTTCATCGCTCCATAAACTATCTATTACGTTGCCACACACATACAGCTGGACATGCCATATTGCATAAACTATATAGTAATCTGAAATTGATATATTTGCCTCAAGCTGCCTTGCAAAGTATTTCCAGCAATGAAAGAATTTTCATCAGCCACTGTCATTTTTGCAGCCAGTTTGGCAGACAGGTGGGGAAGGATGTAGCAGACGAGAAAAAGATCTTAATTTACAGTAAATTAAATTGTTTTTTGTTTTTTTTAAATTGGCTTTTCATGATTATATTAAGGATATCTATATACGGCCCAAGGTGGATTTTCTAGACGTTTCCAAAAGATGTAATACTGATGTGGTTCAAGTACTATATAAGTCTAATTAATTATTTATTTGTTGTTAATCTACCAATCTGGTCCAGCTCTTAAGAGAGTGTTGACTAACCAGGGTGAATTTGTTGCTATTAATTCAGCTGATAAATTTTGTAGTGAACGTGCTTAAATTTACATTCATCTGTCCACTGAACACTAACAACATAATGAAAAGGTCACCTTTCCATCTGTTTTACCTGAACAGATTGATGGATTTGGCTGAATTCATACTGTATTCTGTCAGCTCTATAATGACCAAGCCATACATGTGTTTTACATTTCAGCTGTTATGTTATGTTTGGTGTCCAGGTCACTGTCAGACGCGCGATTTTACTCCAGCTTATAGCATTTGGAAAATGGCATTGCATATTAAATGTAAACTAGATCTGCATGGGCACAAAGGCAAACAAACAAAATGAAGAATCTACAAATACACAAGGAGCAGATAGATCATGAAAGTCCATCCATTTATTGAGACACAGATTTTAACCGTCCAAAAGGTTTAAAGCCCACCAACCTATGTACCCACATACTTAATATACACACAGACCAAAAAACAACCAAACATGCATAATGTGATCACGACCGGCTGTGCTTTAACCTGTGCTGAACCAATCAACCAATTAACCTTATTTAGAGCAGGTGCACCAGCTGGCATAGCGGGAGGAAACCAAGTCCCTTCTCTGCCTCCAGCTGGAGCTCAGAGCACACACGCACATGCCACAGTTGCACATAAATCAAAATTGTGTAATGGTGATGGCTATGCGTGTCGTGTGTACACTCTTTGTCAGCTCCCACATAGTAATGAGTGGTTTTTGAAACATTTCTTACGGTAAATGACTAAAGCGCACAGCAGCAATCATAAACAATGGTTCTTTTGCTGTGAATAAATCACATAGGTGACAATTAAGACTATAGGGAAACATAATTGATCTTTTTTTGGCTTTAAATGGACTTCAGACAACATGAAGTGAGGCATAATATACAAGGACACTGCCTGCATCTTTCCAAATGCATTCAATGAATGCGCAGCTTCACTTATTTTCAAACCTGCTGTATATTAAAGCTTACAGTAAAAACAGAGTCTAGGTAAGCTTCATGCTCTGTCATGTACTGTCATGTACCGTGCCTAATTTTACATGTTTTGCTGTAATCCTAATCCTTTTCAACCATTCATTACTATTCCATGTCCAACAACATGACTTTAAACTGTTATTTATTTCTTTATTCATTTATTTAATTTTTTTTCCATACTCTACATGGAACAAGGTACCCTAAACATATAGTAGTTTATAAATAATGTCAATAAGAATGTACCGGTTGTAAAGTCAGAACCTTGTGGAAACCTTGTGGCTGATGATTGATATAATCTCTTCAGTGCTGGATCAGTACAAGACTGAGTGAAAAGTATTTATGGCACTAATATTAACTGTGCTCTCCTATTGTCCAGAAACTGGCAATTCATACTATTGAAGTTTGTATCATGCAGTATATTTCCTGTAGTAGTTTTCTGTTTGATTAATTACTCTTCTGTGTTTGCATGTGTTAAATACAGAGCTGAAGTCCTGCCCCACTTGAGAGCAGCTTCTGTCCTATTAGCCCTGATTCCACAATGTAGTTTTGCATTAAAAGAAAATGTTTTCATAGATATTTCCAAAAACTGAAATGAGGTATTGGTGTTAGAGGTAAATGTTTATGCACTACTGGACTTGTTAAGAAAATCTTGTATGAAGACATGACAAAGTTTTCTTTTTTAATTCAAAAACAGCTACATCTCCCTTGGGTTTTTGATATTGATATTGCTGTCTCTGCTATCTCATGAGAGTTGCAGTAAAAACACATTGTATTTCATGCAGCATGTTATAAAAATACATTGTGGAACAGAAGTGGTGTGAGACTTTGACACCAGTCATATTCAAAGGCTAACATCTGTTTCTGCTGTAACTACAGAATGTGTATGACTGTTTTCCTGATTGTCTTTGCTGAAGTGGCTGATCTTTAATGCTTTTTTAAACCTGAATTAACCTCTTTTTATACAGTACATAAAATTATTTGACATTTTACTGTAATTGGTATTTACTGAAGATTATGCCTTGCTTTAAAAATTAGCTAAATAACACTAACTAGCGTAGCACATTATAAATAGCCTAAACATTACTCTAACTAGCATTAACACTGTTACTCATAATAACTAGATAACACTAGGTAAAGCACAAGTTTCTTTTAACTCTCAGATGGGTTAAAATTGATAACTTGTTAAACCTGTTAGCCATTATAACTCTGTTTCTAACCATGTGATCTTTCAGCTTGCAGACTTTAACCTTTAATCTGTCTCTCCAAATTCTTTGAAGGACACTATGATAATGAGCGACTGGCTATTGCTAGACAAAGAATCCCATACAGACTTGGTCGGGTAGTTGACGAGTGGCTACTCGATAAAGGTAAAAATTAATTTAAATAATTAATTAATCCTTGAAATAACTAGTAAATAACCTTTCCCCATGAGGGGTGCAGTGCCAGAAGACAAGGGTGACAAGGATCAAGTTAACCAGATGTATACCTCCATTTTAATTTGAATTTCTATTGGCTATGAATTTTGATGACCACAATATAGCTTCAAGTGGAATTCAAAATAAGTGCCAAAGCAAAGGGGTATTAGCATACTTGCCATTTATTCTTTGTCATCCTTACACCTTGTGGAAAAGCTGCACCTTAACAACGATTTTAAACCAATTAACTAAAAACACATAACCCATGTCTAACCCTCTATCGTCCCTCTTAACCACTGTGTGTAATTAAATACTGTGTGTAATTATTCTACGTAAAAATCATTAAAATGCTGTGTAACATTTACATTAACACCAGTGAAAGTAACATGTTGACCAGGTCTCGTTCCCCCTAAACTGAACATTTTAAACTATAACTCCTGGATGTGATCGCACCAAATGAACTTCTTTTCCCTTTCTTGTTCCCTGCAACGTTGTACTGTCTTACCTTGTACTACAACAACCACATCAGACTCCCAAGCTGAAGTTTTTTTGCTGCGACAAAACAGCCGTGACAGGCTGTTAAAGTAGATCACTGTTTGCAGCCGTTAACTTTGCTAATAAGTATTCTCCTGAGATGGGCCCATTACTGCAGTCCTCCTCCTCTGATGTGACTCTGCTTATCAGTGAAGCTGCTGACAACGGTGCTGGTAGATATCTTTGCCCCTTTCAGGAGGTGAAACAATTGGACTAGGGGGAACCCAGAGCAGAGCATGTTTCAATGGCCTAATGGCTGATGAAGTCAGTGGAGGGAGGGGTGTTTAGCTTTTATTGTCATTTAGCTTTACACAGTCTGAAGTATAGTAAGACTGCCATTTTAATAATTCCCCCATCTCTGTAAAAAGAAGGCACAAGATACGCATCCTTGCACCATCTGTTCTGGAGTTAAGAGATAAATAAATATCCTGGAAAAACATCTGTCATTTTTTTCCCTACAGACAGTTTGCTAACTCAGTGATAATTCAAAATGTCTATCTCTGTCCAATCAAAACACTTAAATAGGCACCTAAATATAGGCTGTAAGCCTCCTCTGATGGTTGTAACCTGCATGTGTAACGTCTAAATTATAAACTTGTTGCCAACTAACTTTCCCCTTTTAAAGTTAACATCTAAATAAAGTTTTAAATAAATGACTAACTATTTATGTTATAATCACTACCCACCTGGTTCAAATGATGTTCCTGCACAAGGTCTCCCATATGACTTTTCTATGTCTGCTCTACCATTCTCTCCCTTTTTCCACCTCTTTCTTTGTCCATGTCTCTGTCTAACTTTAGGGAGACAATTGACCATCTTTAACAGCCAGGCAGCCATTAAAATTGGCGGCCATGATAAGGGTCGGCCCTTCCAGGGTCAGATTTCAGGGCTCTACTACAATGGTCTCCAGGTGCTCAAACTGGCAGCAGAAAATGATCCCAGCGTTCAGGTGGAGGGGAACCTGCGTCTGGTCGGGGACTCGCTCTCCGTGTTGACCACCGACACCACCTCCGCCACCCCTCTGGCAGTGTCCGATATGTCTACCACAATCATGGAAACCACCACCACTATGGCTACCACCACCACCCGCAGGCAGCGGTCACCCAGCTTGAGGGAGAGCATCTCAAAGGTCAGAGAGAGACTATAAAGGAATATTTAAAGAGAACTAGATGCTAATTTATTGACAGTGGAGGTTAATTGGAATATAATTGGATGTGTGTTGTTGTCACCACTTTTCCAGGAGGTAAAAGTGATGTGATTTTAAAATGGATCAATAACAGAAGCCAAAACACAATATGTAGTGTTAGCAATCAAAGTATATAGCTCATTAATAAAATTAATTAGGTTTATAGAGACGGGGGTGGGGGTGGAGGGCTTTGTGTCATTTCTTAAATACTTTTTATTGTTGCACTTACTCTAATGTACATTGTACGTGTTCAAGTATTTAAAATGTATCTGGCCATTGTGTAGAACCAAATATTAGTAATAATGAATTTTAAAAATTATAATGTTAAGAACTTAAGAAGAAGAAGGGAATAAAAAGTACCATCTATATTTTTTCATGCAAACACACCTAACCCTTTATATTTTGTGTGTTTACGAAGATCTATTGCTAATATTTTTGAGAGCGTTCTTAATGGTCTTAGCCAATTATTTTTATTATACCTTTTTAATGATCAATTCACCTTGCATTCTCATCAAAAGTACAAAATTATGATTAATACAGAACTAAAATTGAATGTTATGTTCAATTTCTTTATGTTGCCAAAATAATTTTAACCACAGAACTGACCAAAGAAGAGGTCTGAAAGCAGTTGCTGTTAAAGTTTGAAATAAAAACACACCACATATGAGTCTCAAGCAGTAATTACCTCTTTAGATATGCAACAAAAGTTTGTATTACACACCGACTGTATATATTTATAACTGAAACATCCATCATCACTGGAGACTCAGAGGATTCTAATACAATACAATCATTAGAATAAAATTTCCCTTATGGAGTAAAATGCAGTGCTGGTCCCACGTATGTGATTTTGAATTCATCACATAATTCACTTAATTTCCAAGTGTGCGAGGATAATAATAACATTCATGCTTCAGTATATTTTTGAACTGGTACAGCTATGCAAAGAAGGCTTTTTATTGAATACATTTGAAGAACAGATTTTCACACATTGAGCAGCCACAATACTGCATCCAGACTGGTGAACATCACCAACCACCATTTCAAACTAGCTGATTTTAATCCAAATGCTGCAAACCTGCCAAATTGGAAGGATTTCAGCAGTTGTACTTGGACTCCTGAGGTTTTAAAGAAAAATCCCCCTGCGTCTCCTCACATGAAAACACAGCGTGCATTTTTCATTGCATTTCTCTTGTCCACTTTCCCTAAAATTGCCTTCTCTGTATTTCCAATTTATCCAAGTAATCCATTAGAACCATCTATTCCCTGCTCTGCTCAGGTATTCTGAGTCCACTGTGCACCCCTGATTTAGCATGTGAGGATTTGTTTTTGCAATAATAATATAAAAGAAATGTACAAAAAGCGAAAACATGTACAACATTTAGCCCACTGAGAATTACTCTCCAATTTACTCCATTACTTTGTTTGTAAACACACAAACACAGTCAGCCACAGGGGTGAAGGATAAAAATCTGCCGCATATGGGCACATTTTGGATTTGTTCTCTTAGTAGTGTTGCTCCGAGCAAAAACATTAAAGTGGCACAGTGCTGCATACTGCAGTTTCTCCTCAAATAGGACAGTCAGCCAGCGAACACACTCACTAAAGAAGTGAGCACAAATCTAGATGATGGGAATGTGTTGACTGTGTATCTGTTAAAAACAACACGTGTTCTCCATTTTCCCTTTCAGCCGCAGAACTCTGATGATATTTTGGTGGCATCAGCCGAGTGTCCAAGTGATGATGAGGACCTGGAAGAGTGTGAACCGGGAACAGGTGGGTCAGCCATGACAAAAACAGACGGGTGTACAGTTCTTATCCAACTACTAGTAATGTGACTTTGACCCAAGATTGTAGACAAAATGCACTGACTTCAGACAGCCATCATTATTTTTACATTTTCAACTCTCCCTTTCTAGCTTCAAGTTTCTGCAGGTATCATACACTCATTTATTCACGGGCTCTGTCAAACAGCTGTCCTCATTTGGAGAGTTGTTACAGACTAAGCCAGCATCAATTCATCCTGTATATTAGCTTTTAAGTTGTGTCTGTAACTCGGTAAATTGGATGGAAGAAAATCTTTATGAAGTGTACTGCAGTCATTAAGAGTGGAGGACAGTAGACAGTGGATCAGGCGTGTGACAGAAACAAGCTGTGGAACTTAAGAAGGAGTCTGCCCTTATTATGGGTGCCTCAATTATTAATATGACCTTATCAGAATTGTTTGTTGTTGACTGGCCCTGCAAAGTGTGACTCAAATAATAATGAAAGGCCAAGTCTGCAGACTGAAATATTCCTCGTCAACCAGAAGACATTCTGACCTCAGTTAAATCAAAGTAAAATGTCAATGCATGACGTGATAGCTCATATATACAGTATATATAGGAGAATATATCATAGAGATACAGATAAGTATATTGGGGGTTTATTCGGTGAGGAATCTATATCCAAATAGTGATCAAATGTATACAGGACACACTGGTTGCTTTCAGCAAGCCACGTCATTTCACGTGTGATTCCCACATAAAATAACCTGTCTGTGATTTCTCTTGTCACCCCTTAACTCCTGCCTACAGATGTGCATACAGCAGCATGGCAATTTAATTTACTGTTCTTTTGTTTGTTATCTGCTCTGTCTGTTATTTGCTCTTCGTTCAGCTGCCGCCTTTCATGGGTCGCCTTGTATGTTTGTGTCTACATGTGAGCTCTTTAATGTTCTTGCTGGATCGTAATATATTTTCATAATTGTACACATTCTCAATCTGCACACCCACGCATTGACCCCATATAAGAATCAAGAACTGCATTACATCTTTCAAGAACAATGTCCTGGTGGTTTTCATTTGTTTTTCTCTTCATGGGCCAAATGTTGATGTGAATAACCTCGTACTATAGAAGTCAGTATAATATGTGTGATCACTATAAAAAATATCACTGTTAAGCCAGCTAATATTACTTTAATTCTTCAGTAATATTCTACGTAATGAAAAGGTCGTGTCTCTGTTTTAATGAGCACAACTTTTCAGCCAAAATTTCAATTTTAATGCTGTTCTAATTTAGGATCCCCTACCTTTTCTGTTTCCTTTCTAGGAGGTGAATTAGTGTTGCCTATTATAACAGTGGATTCCCTTGAGCCCCCATCCATCGCCACCCGTTACCCCGTCATCCCTCCTCCCCCTACCCTCCTATCCCCACTTGAAACCACCAAAGAGTCCCTGATACTCCCTCCTCACCCTTCCTGCCCCCCGGACCAGGAGGACTGTGGTGACCCTGTGGAGGTCTCGGCCTTCGGCTCTGGGGAGATGACGGAATCGGATGACGAGGACTTTTACAATAATAACTCCCCCATGGTCACTGACAGGACAGTCCTTCCTCCACCTCCCACTGCTGGTGAGGGTGGAGTCCAGAAACCCCATCCCTTACCTCCTTATGTTCCCACCACCAACCCTGACCAGCTCCACATCCCCGCAGGCAAAATGAACACCCGTGACCAGGTGCTTCTGCCCCCTGCTCCTCCATCCTCCCGAAACACACCAGGACTAACTTACCCTCCCAATTTTCCCCATGTGCCCACAGCCAACCCCACAGCCTCTGATGAAAAGAACCAACCCGGTGCCGTGGAGGTGATCAGGGAGTCCAGTAGCACCACGGGCATGGTGGTTGGTATTGTGGCTGCTGCTGCTCTCTGCATTCTTATCCTCCTCTATGCCATGTACAAGTACCGCAACCGGGACGAGGGCTCCTACCAGTCAGACCAGAGCCACAATTTTGCCAACAATTCCACTGTGGAGGGCAACGGAGCAGTGGTCAAAGACAAAAGCACAGCAACGGCCTCTGTGGCCAAGGCAATCACAAAGGGCAAAAAGAACAAAGACAAAGAATATTACGTCTGAGAACGGAGAAGGGGAGAAGGCAAGTGTGGACTGAGACAAGAGGATGAGAGAGGATGTTTTCGTTTCGCTCCCTTATTTTGTCGGGTCGACCATCAGAGAAATTTCACAGGCCACAAAAAACAACTGCACAAAGCCAGTAGCAGTGTATCTTGCTATTAACAGTTACATTTTTCTCAAAAGTCAAGGTTGCCCAGCTCCTATCGGTGATAAAAATCCTCATCTACGGTTCAAGATCTGACTCATCCTCTGTGTCACAACGTGCACTCAGTCTGTATTCACCGATTCTTTGTTAGTGTATAATTTTTTTATGTTTTTAACAAGCTAGGAAGAGGCATATCCACTTTGGCTTTGTATATAGCATGGTACAGTGAAGAAAGCGCTGAGAACATCCGGACAGATTTGCCTAAATGTTTTCTTTGTACTTCTTTGTAATGCTCTATCTCAAGTCTCAATGTCCCCATTATGATATATGAGGCAGAACAGGCCAGTTATTGAATTTTTATGGTAGATGAGCAGAGAGCATCCCAGTAATTCAGACTATACTGAAAATGAAAGCCTTTATTTGGATAAGACATCATCTCTGCAGCCTCCATGTTATGTTATGTGGTTTTAAAACTCCCCAGTCACCCGGCCTCTTTCCACAAGAGATGATATTATGTTGCTGGTGCAGTATCATAAATGAAGCATGACATTTAGCTCTCCTGGTGGAAAATACAGCATTTTTAAATGGGTTATTAAATCACTCAACATACTCCGGCCAGTGAGCCTTATAGTATGATGGAACAGAAACATTATGTATGTGAGATATCACAGTCAATTTGCCAATTGTGAACAAGTCAGTCTACACCAGTGATGGTATTTCTCTGTAAACATTGCTTGTATGTACATATAGAGGTTAGCAGATTGAAAAAGCATTGTGTACGCAGGGGAAGAGGTATGAAGAAGAATAAAAGGCTGAGATGTTCCCTCTCCCACACACACACACACACACACACACACACACACAGAGAGAGAGAGCGCTTTCACGACGACGTCAAAACCGCTGCAGTCCGAACTTCACAGGAATTTTGGGGAACACAGAATCACACGAGGAAGTTTTTCCTCTCGGAAAGGGAGAACCAACCCGCTTCACCAGAGGCTGTCTCTCTCTCTTGAGCTGTCCTTTTCTCAAAACTGTCATGGGATAATTCAAAAGCACACAGGAAATGTAAACATATCTTTGAGACATAGATATTCCTTGTAAAGCAGCCAAACGTATTGTTTTTTTTTTCTATCAGTTACTAAAAGACTATTCTATGAGATGAATAATTGAAGGTTTGTGAATTGTATTGATATTTCTCTATTTCGATGTATCTTGTTACCACTCCTCTTAACACGTTACATTTTAGATTGCCTTTTACTTAAATCCAGACAAAAAGCACACTGTCCTCTGATAGATGCAAATATCCTTTTGTTTTTGCATTATTTACGGTACAGATTATGCAGAGAAAACACAAGGATGGAACAAACAAATGTTTTGTTTTGTTGCATTGTGCATTTTATATGTGCTGAATCTGTTACTCAATGGATCTGATAATATAAAGCCATTTTCTGTGTTGAGTTATGTCTACATTTACTTATTCATGCTCTGTGATTTCTTGTTCTTTTTTATGAAAGTGCCATTCAACATGAGCTGCTCAGCACTCAGAAAATATTCCATTCCTCACTCATTGCTTTTGTATAGTGTTCATGTGAAATGGATCTTAATATGTGTACAGAACGTGGATAAAGATGAAAATACACTTGATTATATACTTTGTACACACCTGTGTTGTGTGTTGCTTCTTATAGATTCACAAAGAAAATTTATTTGCCTCTTATTATTGAATACAGACATTATAGTTTCTAGGTCAGGGGAATTGTGACATGAATAAGAATTTCAGGTAACAATTGTTGTGTGAATCGGTATATTATGTGAACACAAGAGACCCTCTCAAAGCCTCAAATTTTCAAATATTGTAAATGCATTGATCTATCTACTGGTGATTAAGCTCTGGGAGTTGTGAATCTTTTGGGATAAAAGAAACAATGAATTCACAATGATGTAATTTTACAAAGGTCACACTTTGCTAACAAGATAAGCTAACATGTTTAACATGAAGAAATGGCGTTTCACACTATCTGCAAGTCATGATGTTTTAAAAATGCATCTTACACTTGAGTTTCATCATCATCTCCTCTCTCTTCTCTCCCTCTTGCTCACGCTCTCTCTTTCGGGCGCTGCGTCGTTCTGATGTGTTAGTAATGCCTGGATGTCCATTATTTATCATAAAATGAAATGTTTAAGTGTTTTTTTTTTCTGCACCTTACATTACTACTGCTGTCTAGTTCAGGTCTCCCTTCAAGAAATGATTTCAGTGAGGCTGACTTGGACCCATGAAGCTTAGAAAAAACAAAATATGAGATCACCTGAGTGACTCAGCCGGGGCTTGGAAACTACAACATTATGAACAGAAAGCCTGCGTTACAAACTGGTGGTGTATTATAAAAGAGGTGGCGTCTACCAAGCAGGGAATGTCTTAACGAAAGACGCTATCACCTTGCATTATGGGAAGCAAAGGAGCCAGTGTTTTCCAGTGGTGGAATGTAACTAAGTACATTTACTCAAGTACTGTACTTAAGTACAATTTTGAGGTACTTTACTACTTTACAGTTTATGCTACATTATACTTCTACAGTATTACACTACATTTCGGAAGCCAACATTTATTTGACAACATAGTAGTATACTACTACTACTTCGTACTAGTTACTAGTTACTTTGCAGATTCAGATCATTAACACAAAATATAAATCAACTAGCCTAATAAATTATGAGGCATTATTATGGATAAAGGGAAAACTTTATTGATCCTTTGGTGAAATTCACAAGCTACCCGGCAGCATATAGCCTATAGTAAAAAAAAAATAATAATAAGCCCACCTTTACCAGCTGCAACATTAAAGGGATGTTTACACATTAATGCATCACTAATTATAATCCAGTCATACATATATGATTCTGAAATAGCCCATACTGCGTAATGAGCACTTTTGGTACTTTAAGTACATTTTGATGCTAATACTTATGTACTTTTACTTCTAATGCTTCTAGTATTACACTGTGATATTGCTACTTTTACTTAAGTAAAAGATCTGAGTTCCTTTGGTTGAGTAATTTTGGAGCTTGACCCATATTAGAGGACTAAAAGTCAGGATATCTCGGCCTCTGCTGCATTGATTGTCTCTTGCAAGTCCCCCAAATTTACCAAAGTGCAATACTAAATGGCTGGAGTGCTCCTATAATATGTAGAGCAAGTCTAGATACTGTAACTGTATTAAACATCAGCCATCACAGAGTGACATACCATACCAGTAATGACGGTGACAGTATTTTATAACTTCAATCTAAGTGCTTGTTGTCCAGTATATGTTACATTATTAACATACTGTGTATACTTTACAGCAGAAATTGGGTCGAATGCACAATATCTAATTATCCAATACTACTGACTAAGTTTATTAGTCCTTGTCCTCCAGATTGCTTTGTCTCCTGACGTGCTGATTATTTCCAGTAAAAATTAAGCATTCTCCCTAACATCTTCAACCATCTCTTGGATAAAAACAATAATCTGTTGTGTGTTTGTCAGCAGTCACACATTTTGTGTTATTTGACTACCCCCTGCTGAGAACACAAGGAATTGTAAGATGGAGAGTTACGGTTAACTCAGAGGTCCACATCACTGAACACCAGAGTGATGTGATGTAATATATAGGCTATAGTTGCCCCCACTAAAGCAGCCATCAATTTTTCTACGAGAGCAGATGAGGTTTATCACAAAAGACAAGAATTTAGAGAGATTGTATTTCAAGCCAGCGGGGTCACCCGTCCCATTAGCCTGTTTGTGCTGAGACTGATGGGGAATAATCCTGTGGGCTAAGTGAGGTGTGGTGTCACTACAGGTCAAGTGTAGGCGAGGTCTGATCTGTGCTGACATTGGGTATCAAGGAGGGTGGCTACAAGATACAATAAGCCACTACCGAGCATCACTGAGATGTCACAAGCCTAATTCAACAAAACAGCTATGACAAGAGAAGCCCAGATGACAACTGCTATGTCACATCCACTCTGACTGTTCCTCTAACATCCAAGCCAGGTTTTCTTCATACTGTAAGTGTTTGCCCTATAGATTATCCTTATTTCTGAGCTTATGTATTGCAAAACACTGCTATTTGTAAAATATACTTTAGGTTCAAGGTTGTTAAAATACATTATTGGGTGTGAGCTAAAAATGTGTGTGTGAATTTGTCACTTATGTCAGAGCCTAATTTTTACCTTTCCTGAACATTCAGTTACAACCGCCCAGAATCATGAAACCTATACTGTAGGTTCACATATGGGTGTATGGTGTCAAATCTATTAGAACAGCTTCTCCTCGGATCCTGACTCTTGACCTTTACCCCTGGCTGCCTGTTAAGGCCAATCAGACCAATGTCAAGTTCCCACAACCATGATGTTAGCTCATGTACTACTTTCTGTCATTGCCCATACATCTCTGTAGAATGAAGTGCTTTACACAAATATAAGAGAAATGGTAGGACATTTTGGAATATATACAGCAGACTGGAGAGCTTGAACATAAATGTGACTCAGTTTCTCTCTGGTTTGCAGTTGCCAAAGCTCAGTGAGGAAATTTGGACTTGCTTACACAAGACATGGCAAGTGTTGTACATGTCCTCAAAAGTTAGATGGACAACAAGCAGAGCACAGAAAAAGCAAACAGGCAAATTCTTTAATTGTATCACCATTCCTTCCCCTGTGTAAAACAATCAAAGCCCACAGGGGATGGGGCCAAGATGGTGAACATATTCTTAGGCTTTAATCCGGATTGTGTGGACATCTTACCGCTTTCTAACGGTGGTAAGATTCATTTTGGGGATTCCCAAAACCTCCCATGACTGCCCAAGGAACAGAAGAGCAGCAGATAAAGTTGTGTGATGACTGAAGGATGCAAAGCAACCATTAAAAGGCATCAAAAAATGAACAATAAAAAATAAGCAGATATCCAACAGATACTAAACGGCTTACTGTTGTTGTTGTTGTTGTTGTTTTTTATCAGACTTTAATGTTCTTTGGAGCTTGTGTGAAGTCAATAACATACAGTTATAAGGTAAACACTAATAACCTACCTTCGTAAAACCAGCCCCTGCTGGTGCTGGACACCTTATGTAGCCATGTACATGGGCAGTAAGTGTGCATATGTATCTATTTACTTGTTGGTTAATGTATTTAGTGTATTCAACAGCTTTACAGACTCTGGTGTTATGTAAGTTGCATTTTATATGAAAATATATGATTGTGATATTTTGATCATTTTAAAATAAAAGAGAAAAAGAAAATACCCTCCCCATGACGTCAGTGCATACGGCCAATCAGCACCATGGGAATCTCTCTCTCTCTCTCTCTGCGTGCGTGCGTCCGTGCGTGTGTGTCAACTAGTTGTTAGCTAGCGCTAGCTACCCAGTTAGCTAGCTTCTCGAAACATTTTTAACATTTATGGCACCGTTCATGCCAAGAAACAGCCGCCGTTCATCGTGAGAGAGGACCTCCGCTCCCGCCTCTCGCCTGTCCACCTTTAACGCCAAAGAGGACGAGGGACTGTCTGAAAACGACGATAAGTTAGCCGACGCCAACACAAAGTGAAGCTACAGTTGTTGAAGCCCTGCTCACTAGCTTCCTGAGAAGGAAAGCTCTGAGATTTTGCAAGGACTCGATGCGGAAGGAGGATATGAGGCAAGCTGGACAGCTAATGCTAATCGAGGGCTATGCTGGGATCCAAATGTGGAAAACATTTCACCGTGAGCGCAATTATCAAACCTACCAGTCTAACCTAAGCTAGCATCAGCTAATAACGAACAACTGACGCTCACCTGGCTGTCGGCGGCTAAGCTAACGTGTTGTTGTGGGCTGGCGTTACATTCACCCAGCGAGACGGAGACGTTACCCGGGCTGAAACGCGGATATATGCGGCCTAACATTAGCCGGCAACTTAACGATGTTTAACGTTTGTCAGCCGGTTTGCGGTAGTGTTACGCTGCTGTCGATTGTGTCTTCACATTCACCGAGGTGAGTGAAGGCGGCGGAGGAGCAGGTCGGTTTTTACCGATCGTAAATGGACAGAGATGTTCGTGAGGTAGGCTAAATTGTCTGTTAGCTTGCTAATGTCGATCAGAAAACTTAAGTCTAGCGGGCACAGCATCGGCCTGGACATGAAAATAAGGGTTTTTTTTTAAGCTTTGTCATCCTGTCTGATATCTGAAAAATATATCAGCTATGTGATGCAGCTTCCCTGTTGCTTTGGTTTGGTTAGAAGACATCTGCTGACAAACGTTACACTCATTTTAATCAGTGTAGTCGGTGCCAGTGTCAGCTTGTCATTCTCACT
Source organism: Macquaria australasica (assembly GCA_005408345.1). Classification (NCBI taxonomy): domain Eukaryota; kingdom Metazoa; phylum Chordata; class Actinopteri; order Centrarchiformes; family Percichthyidae; genus Macquaria; species Macquaria australasica. The sequence goes on along the minus strand of SEMN01000001.1, from coordinate 1,869,535 downwards.
TTTGCTTTTAGTGTTCAGTTAAACATATTCTACAACTCTATCGTAGTGGCTGGTTAAATTATCATTACTGTGATCTAATGTGGAAGTACGGTATAGTTTCATAGTCATCATGTGGAATATAAGGAAGTCCACAAAGTAAAACAAACAAGAAAGACACTTTAAGGTGCTTATCTCCACAACTGATGTGTGCATGTGGACAGCTGACGCATCTCTACTGCAACATTTAAACTTGTTTTGTGATTTTTAGTGTGATTTCATCAGTGGGTTGTTGCCTAGCATTAATTTTCTTCCCATTGAATGTGATGTTTTAAATGTAGCTCCATAAAAGGAAACAAACCAGTTTTGATCTTTCTTACAGATGAATGTTTTTTCATACATTCAGTGGGTTACCAATGTGCCAAAAAGTCACTCTCCTGATTACCCAGCAAGGATTAGGCTAGAGTGTGGCAACGTCGGTGCAGGGAGAGAGCACATACTGGCACAAGAATATGCAACGACTCTTGACCTCAACTGAAGTATACACATATCCAAGACACAGAACTATTGTCCTTGATGAAACAGTCTTGGTTAACCTGCCATGCCCAATGGAAGTGCCATCATAGACACAAGATACTGTGGCTCGAACTGCTGCACAGTTTTTTGAGCTACAGCCTTGGAGGAAGCATTTCAGCTTTTGGTTGAACCTGACGGTGGAGATGGGTTCCCAAGCTCTTCAGATATTGCGGCAGGGGGTGTGGGCTTCACTCACAGGAGGCTGGTATGTGGATCCCCATCAGAGCACGTTCTCCAACTGCTTCCACCTCTACCTTTGGATATTTCTCCTGGCCTTCCCCTTTCTGCTGTACATGGTAAGCACATTTTCACAGCAGGTTGACCACCAGTTTATTCAAATGAATCAAGGAACCACTAACATCAGGCATACATCATTTTCTAAACAGTTTTTCAAATGTTATCTAGCAGAATTGCTCTTATTTACCAGACATTTACACATTAGGTGAAGGAGAAACCATAGCATTACCTCATATTTAGTTCTCCAACAATGCAAACTGTATGAGAGACTATACAAACAAAATTAAAGACATGTTCCACTACTGCATCATTTGCAAAATGAGATGGCATTTAAAGGAAAGCTTTGTGATATTGTTTTTGTCACCATCATTCCCAGTTTGAAAGGGAATGCATCAAAATGTACGTTTTAATCATCCATTGTAATTGTAAAACTGTGTGCATGCAAAACAGAAGTAAGTGAGGTAGGTCATAGTTGGACCAGGAAGTCAGGATCTTATGTACATTCACAGATGACAGTGTGGGTAATAACTTAAATATTTGCCTTCTGGTTCACTTCCAAATAACTCTTTTAAACAATATGGGAAAACTCTAAAATAGCCTGTATTGGTACATAGTCTAATGTTTGAATGTCTTGAATGCCTCATTTCTACAGTTTTTGTTAAGAAATTCTTTTACAGTACAGTTGTCTATGAGCTTCCTCGTTGAAATGAGCAATGGGAATTTTCTTTCATTATGATAAGTACATAGCACTTTGTTGAGTTTGACGTCTTTTTTGGGATTTACAATTTGCCTGCCATTATCAGATAATTTCTGGCACTCGTAGTGAACTGCATTGCCTCATTTTCATATTTAGTCTCAGTTACTGTCATTGCCTTGTCACTCCCTCTCAGGCTCTTCCTCCTAGCTTGGTGGTAGCAGGCGTGTACTCTGCTGTGGTGGCCGTCTTTTTCACAGCCATTAAGGTGGTGAACTACCGGCTTCATGCCATGTTTGACCTTGGGGAGATTGTAGAGAAGAAGCAGGCCTCACTCACAGCTGAAGCCCCAAAAGAAGAAGGAGATGAAGGTTCTAGTACCCATGATGGGAATCAGCGCAGGTAAGAAGATGTTTTCTGACTGATTCTGGAGAAAAGCTATGAAATCATAATGCTATGAAATCCTTTTAATTTTCTGTATGTGTAACTTGTTCACAGGGATAGTCATGTTGGTGTAGAGATGACTGTGTTTCGGAAGGTCAACTCAACACCCCCGGTGCGCTGTAGCTCCCAGCACTCTCTGTTTGGATTGAACCAGGTGTCGGTGAGGATTACCATATTTTTTGGTAGCATGCGGTCTTCATTCTTCTCCCTCCATCGATTCTCTGATTCTCTTTGTTAGAAAATGTTGAATTTTTAACTTCCTACGACTAGTATGACTCAAACAATTCCCCTGCCAGTGTGATGTTTTCATTAGATCCCAATGATTTCATGGCCTTATTAATATATTGATATGGGTTAACCATTTTAATGCACTAACCGTGTATTTATTTTTATTTTTTTAAATTGTTCTTATTCTTCAGGAGTTCTTGCCCCAGCTGGAGGATGCAGGAGGCACTAAGGGTATGTATCTGAATTCTATGTTTTTATACTGCATACCAGAATTGACAGGTTTTTATTTTAAACAGTGGTATACAGTATATAATGTATAATCTGAAGTCTTTCCGGCGTACACTGTCCTAACGGTTATCTGGCGCATAAATGTAATTGTGTGAGTTCAGGCTGTGCTTTTTGAGTGACTTCTTTCCTTTCACCTCAGACCTCAAAGAGCTAATGCGGGAACAAGGAAGCAATAATGTGATTGTTACATCAGCTCACCGTGATATCCTGCGCCAGTGTTCCCAGGACACCATCAGTAAGTCTGCTACTATTCATTGACCAGAAACAAGCATCATACACACTGAACACTGTCTAATCCAAGTCCCAAGTCACGCTCAGGAGCCCGGGTTATAAGCATACCAATACTTGACGCATCCCACTGTAGGCATGGCTCTTAATTCTGTCATTTATTATAAAACAATAAAATAATAAAAAATCAGCCCTGGGTCCTGTGAATAGAATTCAAAACCTCTGTGTTATAGCCTTCCAAAGTGCATTTCAATCTGATTTTGGTCTGTCTTACTGTACAGGGGCTCCCAGTGTGGTCCAGTCCTGCATTGCTGCTGCTCTGGGAGGGGATTTCCCAGGTCTCATGGGAATATCTGGAGTATCAGCTGGATTTGGAGAACCTGGAGTCTGCTTGTCTATCCCCCCTTCACCCTCCAGTCAAGAAGATGGAGGCGAGAAAGAACAGTTGCAGGAAGTAGAGGAGTTGCCAGAACAACTGTCTCAACAGAGTCCTGAGGACAATGGGTTGGGGGCTTATTCTCCCCTTGGCCCCTCTGCTGAATCTGAAAGTCTGGGGGATACGCCCCTTAGCCCACTTATAAAGAGCAGCTTAAGTGAGGAGCTGAGTGAAAATCTCTTGGGTTTGGGCCTTGACCCTGTGGCATTTGCACCAGGGACTGAGCACCCAGGCAGCCGCAGTGGGGTAGCACTAGCTGCGGGATCCACGGACAGCTGTTTCAGTGCAGGTGGAGCGACCACAGATCGTGAGACACTAAGCACTGTTAGCAGTTACCGCAGTGAAAAAACGGATTCCACTCAGCTGGAAAGTCCTTCATTCAGCCAGCCACGGCCTGCAGATGGACAGGCATCTGCATCAGCACCAGCGATAGGTTCCAACATCCCCGGGCCCACAGAGGATCCAGCAGGACAGGGTGGCAGTGATACTGACAACCTGTCAGACAGTGTGCTACTGCGCTCCCCTTCCAGAGAATTCTCCCTCAGCCAGGGGCTTGACAGGACACTTGTTGAAGGAGAGGATTTGCCCCCTGTACCCTATGCGCATATTGCACAGCCCCCTCCACTCCAGAACTCTTCCCCTTCAAGTAGTGGCCACTCAGAGGTTTGTGATTTAGACAGAAATGTCCCAGTCCCACCTCTACCCCCACCTCGGCAGGCCAATTCAGTGCCCTCAGGGCTGGCCCTGGGTCTAGTGTGTTCTGAGCCTGCTTTGCCCATATCCTCCACCCCCTTTTTACTGTCTGACCAGCCTGCTCTGCAAGCCCAGCAGGTCGTGCGCCCTAAAGACTTAAAGCTGCTGCGGGCCAGCGGCAGTAGTGTGGGGCACAGGCCAGGCCGAAGGAAAGCTCCAAGAAGGCGAGCTGGAGCAGGAAGCAGTAGTTTTGACTGTGGCTCTTACAGGCGTCACCACAATCATAGACAACACAGAGATTACATCCCAGTGCGAAACCGACTGGGCGCCAAGGCTTACAGTGAAAGTTTGTTTGAGGACTCCAGCGACGAGGACGATGGCAGTGACATGAGCGCTGGTTCTAGTCTGGGCTCTCAGCGCCGATACAGCTCAGATGATGATGACGACGACGATTATGACTCAAGTTCCTCTACCTCCTGCTACTCCCCAGACCTCGCTAACACTGGCATTACATCCCCACTCCCCCCTGCTGCTCAACTGCCCACTCCAAAGGAGGGGGATTTACCTGAAACTGCTGGCCCCTCACATTCTCGTGCTGCTCAGCGCTCTTCTAGCACGGCGAGTGCTAAGACTCATGCAAGAGTGCTAAGTATGGATGGGGCGGGTGGAGGCCATAGCAACACAGCGGCTCTGCCTTCTACTCTGCTTACAATGCCATCCACCTCCACCCCTGCCCCTCGCACTCTCACCATCTCTAAGTCTGATCTGGAAGCCCACACTATCCATACTGATGGCTTCCCTGGAACTCATCATCATCGGCTGGATTCTCTTGGAGGCTCTTGGACTGGCAACCAGATGGGCTGGAGGGCAGAAGAGCTGGTTGAAGAGGGAGCTGTGGGAGGAGGTGAGTTGGTGTAATCAGTGAATGTGTGTTCTTATTATATCACCGCTTAGCTTTTGGTGCAGGTAAAGGCAGAATCCTGGGATGAAGTGGTGTTTTCAATATGTTTTGGAGTGTCCAGCTTAGTAAGAAAAGTAACCAGTCCCAAATATGAAGCCAAGTTGTAAGGCATCAACAGATGAAAAAAATCTGGATGATGTAAATCATTTATTGACCATAATAGAATATTATCTGGTATTTTATTTCATGTACAAACAAGTTAATACCAAAGAATCTACTTCCCTTATTTTAGCAGTCTCTTTTCATATTATGAATTTCTAAAAAGGGTTGACCATAGCCACTTTCTCAATTGTGCCACATATTGAGCACTTTCTGAATTGTACCACATATAAGATTCAAACATACCCGCGTAAAATGTACTTGTTATTCAGGAAAAAATGGTTAGATGTTAATTATATGTGTGAAAATTGGCAAAATTACATGAAATTAAATTGGAAGATATACATTTGAAAAACAGTTGGAGGCAACTGAAGACATATTAAATTTACTGAAGGTATGAACAGTGCTGCTAACATATAATCATATTGTATGAAATTTGCTGCCTTTACTCTGAACAAATGTAGTTGTTTGAAAGACTTTGATTTAGCGTCACTATCCTTTCAAGGTTAATCTGAGTCACAAATATGAAGTAAACATTTCATTGACTGACCTTAAATCAGTGCTAACTTTCATATTTGTGACTCATCCTTGTAGTTTACAAACCATGAAATGAATGGCAAGAAGATTTTTATGTCGAGGAAAAGGAGTTGCCTGGCTACTTCGGATATTAGTCATATTTTTGTAATGTGTAGGCAACGGAACAGAGACAAACATTTCCTGTAACATCAAGGCGTGCATGCTTTTGGAGACAGACACCTTTTTTAATCTGGAGTGGTAGAGACTAGTGAACAGAGGCCAGGAGATTTTGCTCATTACTAGTCAATTTAATGCAAGATGCCAGAAAGACCAAACAACTTTTAATTAGGAGGCAATGCAGGCTAAAAGCAGCATTAACGCCTCACTGTATAAACAAAAAAGTTGAGATGGTGCCAACATTGAGAGGTGTGCTGTCTTTGGCAGACTTAGTGTGTTGCGTTGCTGAACACTGGTGGTGCTGGGAAGTAAGCTTTACTATGTTGAAACAGAGCATGTGCAGATACTGGATTTAATGTAAAAAAAGAGAATCACTGTTCTTTTCTCTATTGTCTTGGCCCCACTGGAGGCAGGAGGCAGGAGAAACACAACCAGCTAAGGGGCCCCCAACACAACCTCCCCTTTAACCTTACCACCGACTCTAGACAGGAGCTTGCATTGCTCTGGGCAACACTGCCTTTGATATCATTGGAACACACATATATTTGTACTCCTACAAAGTAGTGATCCAAGGAAAGCATCATGAAGGAAGTTGTTTCCCTGACCTCGGTGCATGTCCTTCAATTTGTTTCGATATGATTCATTTACATCAGATAAATACCAATGTTGCATAAAGCCCTGTAGCATTGTATGAAGTGCACATTATGGGCTAAATTGTAAGCACATTTCTAAGTTATAAAAATGTGGACCACGGATTTGTTTTCTTTGGCAAATGCAGAAGGACTAAATAATGACATGGCCTATTTATATATTTTTAGGCTTACAACTGTTGAGAAAGAATGATTAAAATATCTGCACCGCTTGCAGGTGTAATTATGCATATTTTAAAAAAAAAACATGCTATCTCATACAGCCACACATGGACTGTCAATACCAGATGCTTCAAGTAAGTACAGCTGTTAGGAACCAGATTAAACAACATTCAAGACTTGTTTCTCCAATTTCAAACCAGAATCAAAATGCACCAAAATACAACAATGAAGTAATAAATCAAATCCATTAGAATACAAGTATTAGACAAATCAAATCTTTACCTAAACTGGACTATTTTTTAAATTCTGTGATCAAAAATATATATATTGATGTCAGGGTTCCCTGCAGTTTATTATAGTGTAGACGCCTCTGGAGTTGAATACACTTTGATGAAAAATAATATTAAGCTTAAAGGGCAGCGCCGCCCACCGCCTCCACTAACCAGTTTCCTGTGGGGAGACCCTGAATATATTAATTAAAATCTTGGGCTAATGTGCTTTAACCTCCTAATTATTTGAGGTAATCATTAACAAAGCTAATTCTTTTACACTACAGTTGACTATCATTGTTAATGCGTCATTAGGTCATATTCTTCCTGTTAACATGCACTCAGTGGGGGTTGCCATGCCTGGATAACTATAGAGGAAACGGAGTTTGATTAATAGCTATGCTTTATTCAGTTTGGGGCATAAAATTGCACAATGTCTCATCAGTGAGTGATTCAGGATACTTGTTTGTTAATGTCTGATTTGCATAACTACATTTTAAATGCAGATACAGTTACAATGGCAAAATTAAAATCCAGTAATAGGCTAATATGTTAGATATTGGTATCCATTTCTGATGCAAATGGTGCTGTGTATTGTGTACATTGACACTGTAATGTAAACCGTAGCATTGATGTAACTGATAACCCTTCTCCAGCCATGGCTCCAGAGGATGGTGGCAAACACGACTCAGTCAGCAGTGTTAAGAGGACCCAGGCCATCCGCAGGAGACACAATGCTGGGAGCAACCCTACACCGCCCCCATCCACCATGGGATCCCCTCCCAGGTTAGTCCACTTAGCTGAGCCGAGTGAGGGTTATAGCTGATACCTCGCCTCAACTGTGCCTTTATTGACCCCAATCTCCCCCAAGTCTGCTTTAGTCAAAGCTATCAGCAAGTTTACAGTATGATGGACGTAAGAATTACTGATCCTAATTGAAATCTGTGTTTTAGGGGAAATATTTCTGGAGATTTGCCATGAAATTAATATTCTCAGCAACGTTTGGGGAAATTAATAATAAAACATTAATTAATTGAAACTACCACTCAGGGAACATGCCAGCTTCACCAGGACTGATGCACTGCCAAAATTACATTTTAAAGCTAATGTTAGACCGTGGTATTGAACACGTTTTGTGTTTTTGTTCATGTAGCCTTCAGGACCTCCAGCGGGCTCGGACCTCCTCTCACTCGCGGACCCGCACACTTCCCTCAGCCTTACAGTTTGCCTCCTCACTCCTGCTGCCCCGCAGTGGCATCCATGAGGCCTCCACCTTCGACGACACATCAGAGGGGGCAGTGCACTATTTCTTTGACGAGAGCGGTGAGTCGTTGGCGTTAAAGGAATAGTTCAACATTTTGGGAAATGTGCTTATTCGCTTTCGTGTTGAGGATTAAACGAGAAGATTGGTGTCGCTCGCATGTCTGTCCTTTTTAAATTTAATGCTACAGCTAGGAGACGGTTAGCTTAGCTTAGCGACTTCTACCAGCCACTGACAGATTAATGCTTAAATTCACCAGCTAGTAAATCATTATTTTGTGTCTGAAATCTACCAGCCACTTTCATATTTTACCAGCATGTGGCTGGTGCTAATTTCCCAAACAGGGTCCTTAAACGGTTGTGGGTGCTATACATCTATGATACTGTATGTCGATAGATAGATAGAAGTTGAAAAAGTGAGGGGGGAAAAGACAAACACACAAATGTCTCATCTGTTAGTTCTACAAATGTGTCTGCGGATTATTCCCTGTTGAAAGTATTCAATTTCAGTTTCCTTTCTGTTGTGTAACAGGAGTGAAGAGGTCCTACACATTTGGACCGGCTGGAGGCGGTTATGAGGACCCAGTTCAGTAAGTTATAAAGTTTTTATTACCAGGTTGCTTTTTTTTATATATTGACTATACGAGTTAATTTGCTGTTAGAAAGCCATGACTAAAAGCTCCAATTAATAACATTTCACACTTGCAGGGAGAGGGAGAGACAGTCCCAGTCCTCAAGCTTCACCTCCACTGAGGTCCAGGAAGGAGCACCAGTCCTGTCCATGCTCCAGCCCAGACCTGTGGTTTTACAGGGCATGCAGGTGCGCAGGGTGCCTCTGGAAATGCCCGAGGTTAGCAGTCTTTGATGTTTGATGTGGTAGATTATTCTCTCTACCTCAGAGGGAACTGTCACAGATTGTCCTTGTTGTTTCTTCTTCTGAATTCATCACTCCTTTCTCACCTCATTTCCAGTTTGATCTGGATCACGAGTCTCTACAAGAGTCCCAGGAAAACACACTGATGATTGAGGAGAAAGCCAAACCCAAACAATACTATCGCTTTTGGGTGCTGCCGGGGAAGTGGCTGAGGGTTCGATATGATCGATTGGCCCTTCTGGCATTATTGGACAGGTAAGCCAGACTGTTGAAGTAGAGGAGAGATGGTACTCTGTTTGGTCCCTTTGGTCCCTTCATGTTAATTATCTTTATCAGATAACATGATGTTTATATAGAAAGCTGTGAAACAGTGGGGTCAAAACATCATTAAGTTGTCCAAATATCAGTTCCTCTGCTTTCTGTTGCCAGGAACCGCCGTGTGGGAGAGAACGTGTTTGCTGTGGTGCTGGCCAGTCTGGTGGCCTTCTTGGGGTTCCTACTGCTGCTCCAGGGCTTTTTCAGGGACATCTGGGTCTTCCAGTTCTGCCTGGTCATTGCTAGCTGCCAGTACTCTTTACTGAAGGTACCTTACCTCTGGATTTCATTAACAAAATGAATCTCATCTTATTATTTATTAATTTATTATTGATCTTGTGTCTGTTACAAATGTCTTAAGCTGGGCAGAGACTGTGCGACTATTGATCTCCCTACACGTTTTAATCACCGTTTCTGCACGACCAGGATGTCTTCAGGCATTCCTCCTTTCATTGTTGCTTCTTTTTTTTCTTTTTTCTTTTTTTATGCAAAATGTGCATGAAACCTATGAAGCTTAAATTCCCCACCTTTTTGTTTTAGAGTGTACAACCAGATGCAGCCTCTCCCATGCACGTGAGTACTGGTTTCACCTTTTTATATGCTAAAATGTACTCCAAGCACAAACTAAAACAAGGCATTTCCCCTTGGTATTGTCGTGTAATTGTGGCTTGTCTTTTTGTCTGTTATTTAACAGGGCCATAACTGGATCATTGTGTACAGCCGGCCGGTCTACTTTTGCTTGTGCTGCGTGATGATCTGGATCTTTGACCTATCTGGGCGCTCTGGCAGCCTGCAACCCGTCTCCCTCTATGGCGTCACCTTCTTCTCTGCACACTTCCTGCTCTGTGTCAGGGATATGCTCGTTGGTTAGTTTTTATTCATGCCTCTTTACATCAGCATTGTACGTGGCGTCCAGACCACCACTCCCACGAAGATTAACACCTCAACAATGTCTATATTTGATATTGGAGTGGCAATTTAATAAGATGTATGCATGGGATGGATTAGTGGTTTTAAACTTTGTGGAGAGTTTTAGAATACTTTTTGTTTTGCGTGTGTGCTTTATTTCCACCAGCTTCACATTTTTTGGCTTTTTAACACTTTTTTTCTCCTTTTGTCCAACAGTGTTTGCCTTATGTTTCCCGGTCATTTTCCTGTTTGGGTTGCTACCTCAGGTCAACACTTTTGTGATGTGTCTGCTGGAGCAGATCGACATGCACATTTTTGGTGGAACTGGTAAGAACATGTCTACACGGACAGGATGAGGATGTAATACCATGTCAGGAAATTAGCAAAGTGTTGTGGCATCTTAAAACTGTCCGTTTAGAAACTGCACGTGATCGTTTGTGTTTAGGTTCTTCCTAATCTTCTCTCTGTCTCTTTCCTCAGCCACCACCAGCCCCCTCTCATCTCTGTTCAGCCTCATACGCAGCATGTTGGTGGCTGCTCTGCTGTATGGATTTTGTCTCGGTGCTGTCAACGTAAGTGGAGCAGAGACACTCGACATGAAAGTAGAGGTGTTTTGGTGTGGTATTTCTGTTTTAGAGATTCTGATCAGAATTGATGCCGACAGTCCTTAATTTAATGTTCTTTTGTTTTTTTACATTAGGCACCGTGGGGGGATGCCCATGTGCCAGTACTGTTCTCTGTGTTTTGTGGCCTACTCCTGGCCTTATCCTACCACCTCAGCCGCCAAAGCAGCGACCCCACCATCCTGTGGTCAGTATTTTGTGTTTTACATTGTCAATAATGGCCTTAGATATCATTGAAAATCTTGTTTTTACATCCATGATAGATTAACAGTTTATAAGCTGCAAGCTGAAACATGAAATGCAGTATTTTATTTTTTTTACACACTTTGCAAAAATAGTCAGATTAAAATATTTAGTGTCAAACCTGTTTTTTAACAGTTTTTTTTGAAGTAGTGTCTCATGGCTTGTCTCCACAGAGTTTTTCAGTTGTCCATCTGGTAGAACAACTATTTTAATCAATAAGGCTGTCTACATAGGCCACGTAACGGGTCAGATCGCTTTATGTTTGTCACCTCGACCTGAAGTGTAATTTTAGGCTTCAAGTACATTTTCTTTAATTTTACACCCGTAACTACAGTGATTATGTTACGGGCTCTGGTTTTCATGACCTACACACAGAAATGTGCCTGAACGCAGCCTGTGTAGACTCTGATTTTACACCTCAGCTTTTTGTTGTTCTCATGGTTCCTTTTTGTATGTTTTTTTTTTTTTTTTTTACCGCTTACATCAGGTCACTGGTCCGGTCGAAATTATTTCCAGAGTTGGAGAACCGAACACCAGAAGAACCCCCTGTGGAGATCAAGGACCCTCTTCCTGAGAAGCTGCGTAACTCTGTGGTAAAGATCACTGCTCGCTTGCCTGCACAGACTCCAGGGGGACAGTTTCACTTGATTTCAGTGGTGTCATTAATTTTATAATTTTTCTCACTGTCTCTTTGTAGAAAGAGATTCTTCATTCGGACCTCGTAATGTGTCCCCTCATGGCTGTGATTACCTTCGCCATCAGTGCCAGCACAGTTTTCATCGCTCTTCAAGTTAGTTGGAGCAGGGTTTATAATCCCATTCTTACAACACATTTTCCAAGAAGATTTTAGTGAAAAAATGTCCATAGATTGTTCATGCTAATTTTCCTCTTTTCGCTCTTGATCCACAGCCTGCTCTTAGCTTTGTCTTGTACATCCTGGCCGGAGTTGTAGGCTTCATTACCCATTATCTCCTGCCTCAGCTCCGCAAGCAGCTGCCATGGTTCTGTCTGGCTCACCCTGTGCTCCGCTCCAGAGAGTACAGTCAGTTTGAGGTCCGAGGTGAGTGTCTGATTGCTCTTTTATTTTCGTTCACAACCACAGAAACATTCATGTGGAAGTAGCTTAAAAGTATAAGAAGAAAACCTACTATATGAACAACTGGAACATTATACCTATCAACACAAAAGCCGCATGGAGTAAATGAAGAACAGTAAGATCTCTAGTTGAAGTGCATTTAGCCTCAAACATCTCTTGGGGAGCTTTACAGAGTGCAACAGCACCAAATTGTAATTATTTTTAAACAGTTAAACAGCTGCATATTATATCACTTACAGACTAAGAATCAATAAATCGACACTAGTACTTAAATAGTGGAATTAACAATGAAAGTGCTACAATAGAGCTTTATTTTATCTCAAGGCATTTTTGTCAGTGTAAAATAACTTCACATTGCATACATGATGATACTCCTCCTGTACATCTTCCCTCCAGGCATCATATGTCTTCTTAAGCAGATCCATTTCCAGTCTTTGATAACAGCCAAGGGTGTCAGAAATAGTACACCATACCACCTATTGTATAAACATCTTTTAAAACGTTTTTCAGTGTAAATAATTTTCTGCCAGATTTATTTCACAGCTGTGAAAAGCTTTAGGGGGAGTTTGTGTGTGAGATGGTTTTGCTTTCTGTTTGCCCCAGATGCTGCTCAGTTGATGTGGTTTGAGAAGCTGTACGCGTGGCTTCAGTGTGTGGAGAAATATTTCATCTACCCGGCTGTGGTGCTTAACTCCCTAACGACCGAAGCTCGAACTGTGGGCCAGAACCATAAAGAGCTGGACATCTAGTAAGCCTTTCCTCAGTCTGTCTCCAAACTATTTTCCATCCATACTTTATGCTGTTCTCCATCTCCGCTCCCCGGGGACATGTGCTGTTAGCTGTGTGTGTTGGAACAGTGGAACATAAAATTAATAGACATGCTGAACCACCCCCAGGTGTATTGCTTTCTGCAGGTTGTGCTCAGTAGCACAAGATGCATAAAATATATTCTCTCAGTTGTTTCCCTTCAACCTGTAGACCAGCCGGTCTGTATAGTAGTCTTCGCAAAGGTGAATACATTTTCAGTTAAACTGTAGTACATGCAGACAGCCGCTTGCATCTGTGTTTGGAGATCTCATGTTATTTCTTACTCTGCGCTTTTAGCTGTGTATTTCATTATGTGTCATTGATCTCCTCTCCGTGTCTTCCTTTACCCCTTCCAGCAGCCGAGCTCTCTTCATCTCAGTAGCAGGCATGAAGTTGCTGCGGTCATCCTTCTGCGCCCCGTCGCAGCAGTACGTCACGCTGTGCTTCACCACGCTCTTCTTCCACTTTGACTATCCGCACTTCTCGGAGACCTTCCTGATTGACTACTACTTCATGTCCATTCTCTTCAGCAAGGTTAGGACGCAACCCTTGTCATCTCAGAATGTTGATCACAAATAATATTGAATAATTACATTTTATTCTGCTCTAGTAGCAGTTTATTGTGTAATGTTAAAGAGGAACTTTACTGCCCTCTCTGGTTGAAAGACCACACCCAGCATCACTGATAGATGTGGTTGGGTGTGGTCAGACGTGTGCTCCATTGCACACATAACACCCAGCAGTGATGTACACCTGTACGTCACTGCAGTAAGGTGAGAAGTTAAACCAATGTGAGTTGGATTTTCAGGGGGTGTTAAATTACTCTTTAATCTGCGTTGTATCGACAGTGTCTGTAGTGTCTGTGTTTTTTAATGTATCTGTCCTTCGAATTCTCAGATGTGGGACCTGCTGTACAAGCTGCGCTTTGTGTTGACTTACATTGCCCCCTGGCAGATCACCTGGGGCTCAGCCTTCCATGCCTTCGCTCAACCCTTTGCCGTGCCCCGTATCCTTCAGTTTGTTTGATTTTATGTCAATAATAATGTAGTGTCCACTTTTCTGTATAATACAATCTAATACAATCTGATACAACAGCACAAACTATAGCTTCTTGTGGGGTTATTGTATTAAATTGCATTATTGTTCAGGTGTTGCTCTTATTGTGTCCATGCTCCTATACCTGGTATGTACATTTCCAGAATAAGTCACCAGGACGCATGTTTGTTTTTTTTTGTCAATGAGATGTCCTTAACTCATGTTGCTTCAGACTCTGCAGTCCTTTTTGTCCAGGCCATCTTCTCTGCCATCTTTTCCACCCCTCTCAATCCTGTCCTAGGCAGTGCTGTGTTTGTCACCTCGTACACCAGACCTGTAAAATTCTGGGAGCGAGACTACAAGTATGTTTTTTGGGGGGAAAAATCTCTGTACATATATGAAATTACGTTTCATAAAGTCCAAATCTAAAGTATTTCCAGTCAGTTCTGATACTAGTTTGTTGTGTTTGCAGCACCAAGCGTGTCGATCACTCCAACACCAGACTTGCCACTCAGTTAGACCGCAACCCAGGTATGCCATAACATTCTCTCACCATCTAAATTATCTCTATTTGACTCTATTTGACGTATTTATTTTTGTTCTGTAGCTATGGTGATGGCCTTTTCTTTTCTTAAAGGTGCTGATGACAACAATCTGAACTCCATTTTCTACGAGCACCTGACGCGCTCTCTGCAGCACAGCCTGTGTGGAGACCTGCTGCTCGGCCGCTGGGGCAACTACACCACAGGCGACTGCTTCATCCTCGCCTCAGACTACCTCAACGCTCTGGTGCACATCATCGAGATCGGCAACGGCCTGGTCACCTTCCAGCTGAGGGGTCTAGAGTTCAGAGGTCAGGAGCAGGGGATGACGGGGGCTAACAGTGTTTGGTGCTTGTAGCTCAGTTTCAGTTGTTTACCTGCTGCTTTGAACATGTCACTTGGGTATCTGTCATGTGTTCCCACAGAATAACATTTATTTATAGAGATCAGGCCCCTGTAGCTCAGTCACTAGTATTCATGTTAAAAGTGGTAGCTGACAAGGTCAACCTACTGTGCACCTTGAAAGGTATTGCTTTAAAATTTAACTAACAACCTCATATTTTGAATGGTACTGCTCATACCCATATTTCTTCATTTTTATATATTACTTTTTGTGCCAGTTCTTATAGCTTATTTTTATTTAATGATGGAACGTTCTTTAAGTTCATGTTCAATGTAAAATTACTTAGTGTGTCACAGATTGACTCTTTACAGCTCGTGCTGCTCTGATCCTCACCTGCTTCACGTCTGTCCAGGTACCTACTGTCAGCAGAGGGAGGTGGAGGCCATCACAGAGGGGGTAGAGGAGGACGAGGGCTGCTGCTGCTGTGAACCTGGTCACCTTCCCCACATGTTGTCATTCAACGCTGCCTTTGGACAGCGCTGGCTGGCCTGGGAGGTGGCCGCCACCAAGTATGTACTAGAGGGCTACAGCATCAGCGACAACAACGCAGCCTCCATGCTGCAAGTATTCGACCTCCGTAAGATCCTCATCACATACTATGTCAAGGTAAGCCATTGATCGATTGAAGGAGTTTTTTTTTTTTTGTTTTTTGGCTTTATGTTCTTGCGTCATACTTCTTGCTAACACTTGACATGGTGGCATGCCTCTTTTTTCAGCTGCTAAAGACTCAAGATTGTATTTTATAAGTATAGTTTATAACTTTTCAGGCCAAGGTATGATCAATCACAGTAGGACTGAACACTTAGTTTAAAATTTTGAACAGCCAATAGCAGTGTGAAATGTGTACACACTTTGCGTCCAGCCCATTCATGTAGTCAGCCTGTTGTATTGAAATTATACCTGAAATTGTAGCCTGTGATCTTGATGTTAAAAGCTTGATGCCTGAGTCATTTGGATCCCGTGTTTGTTCACTCGAACAGAGCATCATCTACTACGTGAGTCGATCCTCCAAGCTGGAAGAGTGGCTGACCAATGAGACGATTCAGGAGGCTCTACGGCCGTGTCTCGGGCCAAACTACGTAGACAGTGACCCCACCTTTAACCTGAACATCGATGAGGACTATGATCACAGGGCCTCCGGCATTACCCCCTCCTCATTCTGCATGGTTTACCTGGACTGGATTCAGTATTGCAACAGCAGGCGTCAAACGGTCAGGCTCTCCACAACATTGTTTGTCCAAAAATACAATTAAAACCATGCACAACATTATCCTGCAAGTCAAGAAATTATTTTGAACCTTTTCAGACGACATGCAGAACATTACTTCATTACCAAATGAAGCCCAGAGCTGCTTGTTTTGTCTGGATATGTTACCTTTTTCAGCCCTAACTTTCATGCTTAGTCTTTGGGGCTTTTTTGTCTCCACTATGTACAAAATATAAGAAAGAATTTAACTTTGATCATAACTCTTCCTGATCCAACCCGAGTATTATTTGTAGAACAAAAAATGTACAATATTTCATCATTCATCTTCACTTCTCTATTGTGTCGTAGCCGGTGACTTGTGAAAGAGATTCTCCACTTGTCAACCTCTCTTTTGGGCTGTGTATCCTGGGGAGAAGAGCTCTGGGCACGGCCTCCCACAGCATGTCTGCGAGGTAAGACCCCCCCAAGCCACACTACCATGTCTCTCACTGTGGCTAACACCAGCCGTCATTATTCATATGTGCCAGCAATATGCAAGAGAAGTTATTTTTGATCTGTTTGACAGCTTGGAGCCGTTTCTCTACGGCCTCCACGCACTCTTCAAGGGAGACTTTCGCATCACGTCTCCCAGAGATGAATGGGTGTTTGCAGATATGGACCTGCTGAATCGAGTCGTGGCACCAGGAGTCCGGATGTCCCTCAAGTTGCATCAGGTAGCATTTCTCATAGAAGGAGAAAACCAACCCTGAGATTAGAATAATAACTGATTGTTTTTTTGTTTTGTTTTTTGTTTTTTTGTCTCTGAACTGAGACCAACCCTGTAATCTGCGTTTCCTTCAGGACCACTTTACTTCTCCAGATGAGTACGAGGACCCTGTGGTTCTGTATGACGCCATCACTGCCAACGAGGAGAAGATGTTGATATCTCACGAAGGTGACCCCGTGTGGCGCAGCGCTATTCTAGCAAACATGCCTTCACTGCTGGCACTGCGACACATCATGGATGACGGCAGCGACGAGTACAAGATCATCATGCTTAACAAGAGGTTCCTCAGCTTCAGAGTCATCAAGGTCTCAGCTCTTCCTGTTTATTTTTTGGTGTCTTGTCATCTCTGGCTAATTGATTATTGTTGTATTGGTTTGTTGGTTGTTTAATCTTATTTTTCTGTGAAATTCAGTTAATGTACAGGATGCTTTTCCCACTCTGAACCAGATAAGAGTTGTGCTGTTTATATTTAGCCTGTCCACGTTTGTGCTGCCCCCTACAGGTGAACAGAGAGTGTGTGCGTGGGCTGTGGGCGGGGCAACAGCAGGAGCTGGTTTTCCTGCGCAATCGTAACCCGGAGCGTGGCAGCATTCAAAACGCCAAACAGGCCCTGAGGAATATGATCAACTCCTCATGCGACCAGCCCATCGGCTACCCCATCTACGTGTCCCCCCTCACCACCTCATACGCTGGGGGGCACAGCCAGCTCCGGTCTGTGTGGGGAGGACCTGTCAGCCCTCAAAACATTTACACCTGGCTCATCAGCAGCTGGGACAGGTACTTGATCTAATCTTCCTGTGATAAATATATACACACAAGTCCTTCGGGGACAGAGATGTTAGTGTGAACGTCTTAATATGTCTCTCTGCAGGTTACAGAAGGGGTGTGGCGCTGGCTGTAACAGCGGAGGAAACATTGAGGACTCAGACTGTGGAGGCGGCTCCACCTCCATCTCCACCAACCCAGCCATTCACACCACCCAGAGTACACCAGCCTCCAGCCTTCCCCAGCCGCACATCACCACTCTGCAGCCCACCATGGGTAAGACCTGAAACCAACTACTGCTTCCCTCAACCTGCACTACTGCCTGCTCAGCCACTAACAGTCACACACAGCGTCCAGTTTAGCCCAGTCTGGATCTGTAGCTTTGGGAGAAGCAATACTTGGTGACTTGATGTTGCTGCTGTAGTACAGGCAGATCACTGTAGTACTGTTTATAAAGTTGACCAAAAAAAATATTTACAATATACAAGGTTCACTTAGTTGTCATCACGTGACCTTAATTGGAGTTCAAATTAAGATGTTTCCTGTGTTTCTTGTATACACCGTGGTCTCTACATTTTTTTAATATGTCACAGACTGATGGACTTGCTAGTCATAAACTGTTGTCATAAACTAATGTAGTAACAAAGTTATTATAGATTGCTAAAATAGCTAAACTGTTGGATGCTGAGATGGTGTAAATTTGATAGAAACCTTGGCTGTATTCCACACCGAGTCATTTTTATTTAGACCTTTTAATAAATTAAAAATGACTAAATGAAATGGCTTTCCTCCATTTCAGGTACAGACAACCCTGTAGGTCCAACCCAGGGCTGGCCTCACCACCCCCAGCCTCTCCCATTAGCTCTGCTCAGCCAGTCAGAGGGCAGGATGGAGGCAGGACTGCTCACATCCCTACAGCGTACATCCTCCATCCAGGGGCTCCTGGGCCAGCAGCTGTCCAGCTCCCAGCTCTCCTTCAGCGGCTCTGTGGCTCCACCTCCTCTGCCAGGCCCAGAGCGCTTCTGCCCGGCGAGCCTCCTGGAGAACTCTGGGCACAGATCAGGCCAGCGGGCTGGCCTCGGCCATGGCAGTGTGCTACACTATGAGAGCCACTTTGGCAAATGGAGTTTTTCAGGCAGGAAGGGCTTTAACGGACCAGCTGCAGTGGAGGGGGAAGGAGTAACAGTACAGACCATACGCACACAGGTGAGGAGGCTTTGTTTACTGTTCACTCGTATGTAACTTCAGTCAGGGTGATGTCCAGCCCAAAGAACAAACCGGTCCATTTATCGAGGTTAATGCAAGAAATACAGATTTTAGATACAGATACAGATTTTAGGGTCAGTACAACTATACCTCTAAGACCACCATCAATACAAGTTCAGCTCACATGTTGGCCTGTAAATCTTGAAAATCCAGCTTCACAGTAAACAAGGAAGGAAGCATCTCTGGGATGTAGAGCTGCAACGATTGGTCAATTAATCGAATGACAGAAAAACATTTTTATAATTTATTAATTATTTTGAAAAGATGCCATAATTCTCTGGTTCTAGTTTCTCAAATTTTA
This sequence comes from Macquaria australasica, assembly GCA_005408345.1. Classification (NCBI taxonomy): domain Eukaryota; kingdom Metazoa; phylum Chordata; class Actinopteri; order Centrarchiformes; family Percichthyidae; genus Macquaria; species Macquaria australasica. The sequence continues at coordinate 1,850,489 of SEMN01000001.1, read as the reverse complement.
ATATTTTCTTGTTTTGTGATGGGCTTTTTATGCTTACTTGCTGACATTTTATAAATCAAATGATTGATCAAGTAACCGATCAATATTTTCATTAATCAGTAATGAAAATAATAATCATTATTTGCAGTCAGCAGTTGACTCAAACTTGAATTGTATTCCAGTTTATTAGAGCTGCGAGTGAATAGTTTCAACATTCTTGCAGTTGAGGAACACAAACAGGAAGTGGGTCAGAATTATGTGCAATGCTTTGAATTATGATCAGAATTGCTCAGCGAGTAGACAAATCCTCACTGTACCTGTGTGAATTACACTTTACTTGATTTGCTTTTGTTTGGACCCTGATATTGCTCCTTGCTACAGCATGTTGTTTTTCAGACTGTTGATAGGCAACATTAGGGGGGCTTTTCTTTGCCTGTTTGGTCAGTGGAGACACGTTGGTGATAAATATGTACTCAAATCAACTTGAATGTTTTTCATGGTTCTGACAAATTGTTAGTCATGTTTTTCAGTGGCAGTGCTGATTTTCTTATCTTTTACAGCCTACTCCTCCTGCACCCCTACAAGAGGCCAGTCTGACGCTAGATCCTCTGGGAGCCACTCAGACAATGGATCCAATCCTTCTCACTGCAGGGGACCCCCCCACCCCCCGAGAGGAATCCACAGAGCTGCCTTTACTTGAGCACCTGCGCTGAGTCTGCACTGGGAGACCCCGAGTGACATTCTCTGCAGTGAAAGCACACCGCGGTCAGATCTGGACCGGGCCGGACCAGACTCATTCCAGCCTTCGGGACTCATTCCATCAACCCTTGTTTGACTAACTCGGCGCAACCGCGATTTGTAAATCGGGCTCTTAATGGCCCTCTGCAATACTGGATGGATTTGGTTGAACACACATCACTCCTCAGCCAAAGGAGTTAAACATCTGATAGCATGCTGAGCTGATGCACGTCAGACCATGAAATGATTTCCGCCGCCAACCTGTTTATTCCAAAATCAGCTTTCATCATGACTGATAAGGCCTGATGATAAACTCATTTGTAACTTTTTTTCTGACAAAGGCACTCAGTGTCTCTATGGACGACCTTTTGGTTGGAACAATAGTGACAGGCCAGAAAGGCCAGTGCAATTATAAGGGATATTTTGCTTGAGGATTGATTATTTTTCTATACTGGAGAATAGAGTATCGCCTCTGACTTTCTCTCACTTGACATCTGCAGCAGCAGGTTTTTTGTTTTTTGGGGGTTTTTTTTTTTGCATAACCAATTTAAAAATAAATTTTAAAAAAGATCCTATAGTATGTTGCTGTATGTGCAGGTGAAGGATATGTGGAAACCATGATAAGCCTTGTTTTGTTTATTTTACAATCCTCACCAGACCCACAGTTGTGTCAAACAATATTTAACAGTACATATTGACCAATTTCAGGAGTCTCCACTTCTTCTTTCCTGCACATTATACATATTCAACAAGAAAAAAAAAACCCACATCCCACCAAAATTGTCATCTTCGTCCTCTGGCCTATTTCCTACAGAGGTGCCTGACAACATCAACACTCAACAGTTCTGTCTTGGAGCAAGTTTCAGGGGAAAACAAACCTCCCCCCCCAGCCAACATGTGGTGCTTTTTTACCGCTAGTTTACAGTCTGTTTAGGCCTGGACACGAGTCCTGAATCTGACTAGCATCACAGAGATGTGGGATGAGTTTCGGACAGAGCTGGTGCCCGTGGATCAGCAGCATCAAGCGGAGGGTGAATCCAATCTGTGAAAATTGTGTTGATCACAAACCTACAAACTGGGAGTGTTAGAAACTTAAAGCCTTTTTCTTTTGTTTTGTTTTTTTTTTCATTTTGTTTTTGTGGTGAGTGGAATGTCCTTTTTGTTTTTACTTGAAGAATCAAGAGTTCCTCAGTGTTTAAGGTGCACTGAGTTTGTTTTCTTTGGATGGCCGATCAATGACGCCCTCTCTGATCAGATCCACTCAGCTCACGACTTTCTCAATAGCAGGGACCCAGGCTGCTTTGTGTGGGGAGCTCTGTTTTCTTTGCCTGCAGTATGGCCCCTCCTGTTACTATACTACTGCTTCTGCATCTCCTGCTACTACTAATATACCCACTACTACTGCTGTTTCTGCAACAGTTAAATCCAGCGTTTTAGTTGGAAATAAACAAAGTTGAATAAATACTGAAAGCGAAGGTGGAATATTTATTTGATTAATATTGTCTTACAGATATCTTTAACGGGGTTTGTCAATATGGTATGCTGATGTATCGAATTGGAAATCTGCCTTCTGTACCCCCCCCCCCCCCACACACACACACACACACACACACACTCACACCCCTCCCTCAATGTATTTGGTGTCATCACATTTGTATCATCTCACCAATGGATTTTTTTTTTTTTTTTTAATGTAACTGGAAGGATTCCTGAGATATCACTTTAAGTTGGTTTCTTTCCCACTCTTGCACTCTTTGTGTTTCACCACTGGGAGAAGCGAATTCAAACACTGATTAAAGTAGATCGTGCAACACGAAAAAGAAGCTGGCCGTCCGACCAAATCCGGCCCCAAATATTTCCCCAGGTCCAGCGGTTTTGTCCCCATGTGCCCTGTCGTCTGCAGTGGTTGGATGATTCTGAAATAACCTCACGCTATAGCATTAATCGTTGTACCAGAAGACTGCCTCGTATGCTAGTTTTCTCACCAAATAATGTGTCAGAAGCTGTGTTCCCCTGTAGGAAACTTGAAAGGAGGCCAGCGTTCTCAGGGTCTAACGGGAAAGAAATTGACATTTTGTCCAAAGGGAGAAAACTGAAAGGGGGATTAAAAAAAGTGTCAGTTATGAGGCAGGTTGAATACTGGGTCAAACTGACATTATAAAAGGTGCCCCCTTTTACAGTGTTTTACTCTCTCTGGGTTAAAATATGTTCTGCATGCTGTTAAAGCCACATATTTGTTGAATCAATCTCTTTGTGGCACTTTTTTGTTTTTTTCCCCCCACTTTCAGTTCTTTACAAATCTAAACAATGGATGTATAAAGCTTTTTTTCTTTCCTTTTTAAAAAAAAAAAATCTTTTTAGCAGCCCTGACATTTCTGTCCATCCCGACTGTGCAGAAGCTGCGACAGGTGAAAAGTGCATCTGTACCCCTCTCAAAACACGTTAGTAACTCCCTCGACTCAGGAAAAACAGAGACTTTCTGATCAGTGCTGTTTTTCTTTTCTCCTCATTCATCTTGTATCCAAAGCAACAGGGAGTGATATTGTTTGTTTGTTTGTTTTTTATTATTTTTATTTGCTGGGAGTGAGGAAAGCACAAGTTCACGGACAGACCTGGGTGTCAATAAAAAGGGATTTCTTAATCTCTGAAATGATGTACAGCATGTTTGGTATATAAATATATATTTAAAATATAAATCTATTTTATTATTATTGGATTTTGGGTTCTTTTACATTTAAGACACTATGTTGAGGTTTAGGGGAGGGACTCTTGTGTTTACCCATCAGAGGGGAGAGCTGAGTGGAGAGAGGCACTCTTCACATTGAAATGTGCAGTTTGGGAAGAATCAATTAATACTTCTTTTGCACAAAATGTATCATACACCATCCCACTTTGTTATTGTTTTTATTATTTTAGTTATTTTGGGAGAGGGGTCTTTTATTTAAGAACTCTAAGTCGATGTTCAATGTTCTGTACAGTTTTTTATGTGATTTATTTTCTCCTATTTAAATTAAAGGTTTTTGTGTCTTTGTTTGCAAATCAACTGCTGTGAGTGATTTTATTTTACTTTTCTTTGTCCTGGTCTTGAGACTTTGCCTGAAATTGTACTTATTTTCAAACCTTAAAAAATATGTTAAGCACCCTACAGTAGTGCTACAGTGCTGTATACTCTTTAGTCAAATGGTCCAGTAGTAATATGCTGTGGATCAGCTAAACAGGAAACAAAAAGCTGGTTAAAAGCCAGAAAGTCTAAGTGAACTTGCCGTTTAGCAAGCAATTAACCTTCTTAACCTCTGACACAGTTTACAGTAATTATCTAAAATAAGTTTCAGACTTGCAAACTTTAAAATAATACAGGAAAAGGCAATGGCGTGATGGCAGGAACTTGCAGATAAACTGTTTAATCTCACCTCTTCACATTTTAATAGTTACAAAGCCTGTTGTCCGCATTTGTACCTCCTGCAGCGGCCAATGTTTTTCTCTGCTGGCAGAGGGATGTCTCTCCTCTCTCAGAGAAAACACACCTGATGTCCCCCTTCAGTCTGTTTCTTCTTGACACTGAGCTCTCTCTCTGCAGCACATCAGGCTGATTCTGTGGGTCAGCAGCCTTATGCTGCTTATGTGTAGTTTTCTCTCCAGTCTGTATGTGCCAGTACTTGTGATCCACACAGTTGACATCCATAGTGTGCTTATCCGAATAGGTATTTTATTACAGATGATATGTAAATGCAACCATAGTGAACTACACTGTCTGCAGGACATGTGGAGATCAGAGATCAAGATCATGTTAGTCTTTGATTTCTGGCCCAAAGAGACAAAGATCAGTTGTACAAACACTGAAGATGTTTTCGGAGTATTTTTTGTTTTAAGACCGGATGAAAGTTGAGGATCAGGTTTAAGGGTTTGATGTAAAGGCATCTGATAAAGGCAGGATACTAAAAGTAAAGATGGAGGCTGCCCTGTTTTTTATCATGTAGCTTTAATGGCTGCCTCATTTTGAGGGAATTGTGGAAAAGCTTGAAAGTATCTCACATGCAGTACAACTGTAGATCCTTGTAAATAAAATACTACACCTATTGGAATCTTGGGCATTTATTTCAAAACTTGTGATGCTGTACAGCAATGCAGTCGTATGCAGGGAGGAACTGGCTAGGCTGTAAAAATCCATTATCTTTTATAGTCTTTTGTTTGATACCTGGGTTGGAACGTTTCTTTTTCTCTTTTTTTTTTAAAATTCCTGTGGATGTTGAGACATCAAACAAACGAGCGCTTCACCAGAGACGGAGTATACCGTATCTCATTGTAACACTCATCCTCCTCTTTCCCCTCCCTCCACCTCCCATCCTGTCCTGTGCGATGGAGCCACAGCACGAGCACCAGCAGCGCCAGCAGCACCAAGCTCATGGACAAGGTCAGCAGCACACCCTGCAGTATGCCTGAGGACCTGTCTGGGGCTGCAGAGAAAGACAAAACAATCGTTGAAATCATTCAGGTGGCTGCAGTGAAAAGAGGCAGAGAGGATTATGGGTGAACAAAGAGGCGCTTACTGCTGTAGATGGACAGGTTGACGTAGCAGTTCTCTGTTCCCAGGAGGTTAGAGGCGGAGCAGCGATACAGGCCGGACGTCTGAGATGACACATTGACAATTTGGACGAAGCCTGACAGATCCCCTGAGAGAGGAGACTGTCACATTAATGGCATTCAACTAATGAGAGAACGTGTCTGAAGAACAAAAATACGAGCGTAATGGTGTGAGTGACTTCTTCCAAATGCTTAAAGGGGCACTCCACTGAATGTACACATGAAGTTCGGTTTCCTCGCCACGAGGAGTACTACTGCTGCTGTAAAAACAGTTTAATGTCTTCTGTGGCTCTGGAGGAGCTTTGCGGAGTTTAATAAAATAACCCTGATGATGTCACAGTGATGTCATCAGGGTTATCTTGGCTTTGGACTTGAGACTTAAACTTTTTTTTTAAAAGCCTGCTATACAAACTGGGTATGCAGGGTTTAAAAAATGTGGGTATTTAAGAGGCAGAGGGTCAAATGAAAAATGCTCTCCAGTTGCATTATGGGAAGTGTAGGATCCAGCTTTTCCTTTTTTTAATTTTTTTATTTTTACTGAATCCATACTAGGAAGTAAAAGTCAGGGTATCTCGGCTTCTGCTGCTTCGATTTTAACCATTCTTTTTAAAATGGAGTCTCTTTATATCTTTATGGGAGTGAAAAACTATATCGCTTAACTATACCCCTTTAACAGTCTTCTGGACACTGTCACTTTAAAATACTTGTGTTCCCAATATCCCCCTTGAATTTTTAGTAGCTTCATGCTTTATGGTCTTAAATGGAAAAGACATTGAATCTGCTTGTCGTAGTGTGCCATTGAAGCATTATCACACTCAAATTTAGTAAAACTATAAAATCCAACACAATTTTTCCATGTACTATTAAACTCAAGTTGTTTTGTACATCATTTGACATTTTTGCTGTCTTTGAGAAAAAGAATAATCTCTGTGCAAGATGGTTATGATTCTGCCAAAGGGTCGTTTGGGTTGAAGACAAACATTCAACATAATGTACACGTGCGTGCGTGTGCGTGTGTGTGTGTGGGGCACTGACCCTCCATGTTGACGGGAAGTGCAATTTCCTCTGGATTCAGTTTATCCCAGCGGATCTCTGGAGTGGGGACGCCCTCCGCCACCGAGCAGGACAGTGTGACACTTCCTCCCATATCAATATCTCCATCCCACTGGCACACAGGCAGCGAGGGCGGCGCTGCAAAAATAATAAGGAGATGAATTTCTAAAAAGGTGTAAAGCAGTGGACCTCTTAGAAGTTTGTTTTGCAGATTCTTTCAGTTTGAGTCTGAGGATCACTAAAGTACTTAGGATTCATCCTCTAGGCACCATGAATGTCTGTACAAAACTTCATGGCAATCCATCACATATTTGTTGAGATCAGTCTGGACTGATGGGGTGGACCAACAGACTACTTAATTCTCTTAACCTGTTTGCACATCAGTAATGGCAGATATGGTTGGGAATACACCAAATATGAGTATCAGACTGAAAAAACACAGTATATTAAATTGTGATTGCTACATATGTGTAAGTGCCATTGAACTCACTTACTCTAGTGGAACTGGACAATATGTGACACACTTACCCAGGACACTGAGCTCCAGTTCTCCTATGCCGGGATCGGCCGTCTCTGGTGGGTTATTGACCATGCAGCGGTAAATACCAGCATCTGATACGCGTGTGTCATTCAGGACAATGTCTGCACTCCAGGGAATACCTGCAGTTGTTTAGATGAAACATTATCCCGTCTTCTATTTCTATATTCATCTTTAAAAAATGTCATTTTAAAGACCTGTCCTTGAGAATCACATAAAAATTTTAAAAAACTCCACAATTCAGATAAAAAAGGGTTTCACTGGTCATACCTGTAAAACCCACCCTGCCAATGAGGGCTGGGTCCTCAATCACCTGTCCATGGTCGTACACAATCACCTGGAAGTGAGAGCAGCCATTAATAAGTCATTTCAGACTACAAAAATATGGACAGGCTTGTTGTGTTTCATCAAAGGTATTCTTTACTGTGAGTGTGGGTTTAATGTGGATGTTTGAGAATCAAAGTTTCCCTTTGGAAAGTGATTTTAAAAATACATAAAAAGCAGAACAACTTTCAGAAAAAACATTCTCACCAAACACTCGTTATTCACATTGCAGCAGGTTCAGTTTTTCAGCTCATACACCCGTGGAGGTTATAATGAAATACCTGATATATACCTGAAATATCTGATCAATCCGGCTGCAGCTTGTTGCTGCATGAGAGAGTCTGTCAGAGGTGTCTGTGTGCGTTTGTGTCGGGATTCAGACCTGTATTGGGGTTTCTGGACTGGAGAAGGGAGCCAAAGTCCAGATGACGTTGAGTCTGGAGAGGGGGCTGGAGGTGAAGAAGGAGCAGGGCAGGACCACAAAATCCCCTCGGACCACCTTGAGACTGGATTCCCTCATGGTTACCCTGAGTGCAACTGTGTCGATTAACAAGGCAGAGAGGGACAAACAAAAAAGACACAAGTCACATCTGTCACACAACACGAGAGGTCTTTCGGTTAAAGAGTTATTCCTTAAATGTCCTCATGTTTTATTGTTATGCTGCTTTTAACTTCCCTAGTTTCCCTGTTGATGTGCAGACTGCACCGCTCCACCCTCTCCTCCTTCATTACTGAAATAATGAACCCTCCCCCCTCCTCTCTGTCATCCCCAGGCCTTTTGTGTGTGTGTGTGGGAATTCAGCGTGCATATTAGTTGTTAATTACACTTGACAGCTTTGAGGGTGAGCCAAACCGAGCACAGACTGAGTGGAACAACAGCCCACTTCAGTGGGATGTGTTCATGAAAACATACTGTCAATTCACGACATTGTCTCCATGTAGATCACCAGTTTCTAAAATGTCTGAAAGTGAGTCTTTCAAATTAAGACACTCAATATGACAAACACAGGCCTTATTAAAAAAAAGGGGCAATTTTTGATTAAAAATGAAATCTTTAGTTTATAAGTTTGATGAATTCATCGCTCTTATATATGATTAAAGCCCGTTTTGTATACAATCTTCCATTTCTAGTTGGAAAAAAAGTATTTGACCAAGTTTTAAATTATTAATGTTTACAATTTTGTGAAAAGCTATGTCATGTCAGTCTACTTTTAACACTGTGAGTCTTCACCGTCAGATCTACACTGTAGATTATAAAGGTCTGTCAGCTATTTACAACAGAATAGCAAAATTAACAAATATACAATTATTTTTTTCTCCACCAAAATCCATGTAAAGACTTCTAGAAAAGAAGCAGCAATTCTTGCAGCTTGGCAGATCCCTCAAAACACTTGAAGCTATAGCAGCGTGTACAAAATGACCACTATTTCTCATGTTGTCGTAGTGAATTTGTATCAAAGCTTAAGACAGCAGACGGGCCCACTCACCATTCTCCAGAGCGGTGAAACACACACACAGCGTCCAGAGCATCCATCTTCCAGAAGAACCCATAGCTGAGAGGAAACACAGAGAGGCAGCCCTCTCTTCCCCCTGTGTACAAGCTGGTGGCCAAAAAAACTAGGCATGCATAATTAATCTATTGAGCGATGCAACCAACCCCACCCGCCTCCTTTATTTTCATTCTCACCTCTCTGTTTGGAAAAATAACCTGTTTGTTAAACTAAAGTGACTGCAGGAGGATTTTTTTTATTAAGTCCTATTAACTGTCCAAACTTACAAGCTATGTAAGTTTGCACATGTAAGTATGTCATGTTAGTTTCTCCAGTAGGGAAACTCTAATGGGTCAGCCTGTAGTCTAATTAGTTAGTGTAACGTAAATAACTGCAGCTGCTCCGTATAAAACACTACCTATTACACATAAGACAGCAGTCAATGATGTTGCAGGGTGACATACAGTAAGTGGTGCATAACAGCCAGCTTTTGTTGCCATGGATGCAGGAATCCGTTCTGCAGGTTTTCCCTCCAGGCAACCACTGCACCAAGTGACTGTACTGATGACTTCCAGTGTGCTGATCCACTCAGCTGAAACACTTTCATGCTGCTACGATGTCGATAGAATTATTGACTGTCTGGCTTTTTGATAAGAGAAACTCGCATTTAATTTCCAATTTAAAGCGGGACTATGTAACTTCTGCTTCACAGCGGCCACTGTGGCCACAAGCGGCAGTGTTTCGCTTTTGTGATAAAATCATTAAAATGTTTATCTGTGCCATTCTCTGATGTAACTTTTATATTGTTTTGGTTTTTATGTTGTTTTTTTTGTTGTTGTTTTTTTTTGTTAAATGAACTGGTATGACTGATTTTTTTGTACATTCTTACACTAAATTTAGCTAACATAAGCTACTGGTCATACCAGACCAAGGCAGGCACGTCAGGACTGTATTAAATAGAGTAAGAGTGCACTTTGTTGCTTATGAATTCAGCTTTTCTTTTCTAAAAGGACGAGAATGAGAAGGAATGAGAAATGGACACACAGAACATGCATCTACAACAGCTTTCTACAACCAATTCATGTGTTGTTATTCATCAAGCAAAACTGCCAAACATTTTCTGATTCATGAGGATTTGATGCTTTTATCTGTTTTATATCTCTGTACATTCAACATCTTTGGGGGTTGTAGTGCAGGTTGAATAAAACAAAGCAAACTTAGGCTTTGGAAAACTGTTTCACTATTTTTAGGTATTTTATATATGTATTTTAGAGATGCAGCCCTACTTTTCACTTAATGTATTTGAGGTTTCCAAGGTTTCTTCGGTGGTGTTAGTTTTGTGGATAATAAGCCCTGTCATTTATCATTTTTCTTTTTCTTCCATTTGTATCTTGTGTCACCGAACAAAAATAGCTTCTACTTGTTTGTTTTTCAAGATTGTGAACTAGCAACTAATTTAACATTTTCTACTCCATGCGATGCTAAAAGATTACAGATCTGATGAGGTAAAATCAGCTGCTATAGACTTTGCTTTGAATGGAAACCTTGATGGCTACAATCTGCCCTTCTGAGTGAATAATAAAAACTCAAGGCTGCTTTGCTGTTCAAATGGATTACTACATATGTCTAAAAGACACAATGACAACAATGTCATGTGTATTACATATAATAAATAAAATCCCCCAGAAGCCTGTCCATCCTGCGAGAGTCCCAAATCAGCTTTCTTTCTCAGAAAAAAAAGGTGGTTTTCCACTTATATGTGTGCAGTGATTCATGGATTCAAGGCAGTCAAGGATCCAAGGCTGTCACTGGTGTGAGGAAATGTTCAAAGATTAGTTTTTGACACTTGCAGCAAGTCGTCTGGTGATAAGAACATCATCCAGTTATGACCTATGGGCTAAACAAAATGCCATCATTGCCGCTTTTTGATGGATTTACATAAAATGTGTGACTCACATAAGTCGATCTGCCTGCCAGGTGCTACAGTGATCATCCAAATATGTTCCAGTTTAGTGCTCTTCACCAGTCAACACATTCATCAGATTCAAAGAGTGAACATGAGGGAATTGTTTTACACATCATATTTTTATGATTCTGGGAGCTTCTTGTTGACAAAAGCTAAAGATTTGAGTCAGACTGGACCAGAAAACCCAAAAGGTTCTTGGTGGAGGTGAGAGCAGCAAAGCAACATCTGACCTTTTCAAGTTTTCAAATTTGACTTTTTGTTATATTACCTCAATGAGGTCAGTATCTTCCTGTTACTGATACAAGCTGGTTTGCTTCTCCACCTGAGAAGCCTTCTTTCATTTAAATATGTTACCATGGCGATTTCGTATGTTGTTGATATGAATGAAATGCCTAAAAAGATGAAGACAGCATTTACATGTGCCAATTTGGCAGATCAAATCCAAAACAGGGAAATGTTAACAAACAAGAGGCAGTCTGAGCCTGTTTTCGGGTACTGTGGATTTTTTATTTTTTTTGTGTGTGTGTGTGTGTGTGTGTGTGTGTGTGTGTGTGTGTGTGTGTGTGTGTGTGTGTGTGTCTGCATGAACCAGCAGTGATAGCTGACCCAGATGGGAAAACATACAGACGAGGAGGTTGACTGCAGGCTGAGATCTTTACTTTATCCATTTGGTATGCAGCACTAATAAAAAGGATGAAGCAGGTCAGTAGTTTCTTGGACCCCTGGTTCCTAGTTTTTCCAAAATGTTTCTGATTTTTTTGTGATCATGTTGTACGTACCGCCTATGGCACAAGGTTGACTTCTCCCGATTTATTCAAACATAAAATAACATCCAGCACCAGCTTTGTGCGTTCCAGCTGTGAAATACAGAACATTTCAAAGGTAAGTGTTTTACTTTGAGACTAGAAAATAAAACATTCCCACTGAAGAGAAAGAATTGGCAAAACCGTTCAGTACTTCCTTCAAGAGCGTATGTTAGCAATCAGGGCTGTACAGATATTTCATTACATGGCGCGACCTCACCACCATATATATATATACAGCACTGTGTTCATCCCACAGTGAAGAATATACACACTAAATATTTCAATTGTGTGTGTGTGTGTGTGTGTGTGTGTGTGTGTGTGTGTGTGTGTGTGTGTGTGTAAATAGAATATGAGTGAGACACAGTGTGTGGCCACTGAACAGGGATAGGTTTGTATGTGTGTAGATCTGGACTCTGACTGAACCCACAGAGAGCTGCACTTCCTATCATCCTTTTCACATTCACACAAAATCACAGATGAAAGTGTGTAGAAAAACACAAACACACACACACACACAGGTTTCGGGCTAAATATTCTCGCTGGTTGTAACACTTCCCTTTGTAAAACATTATCATTGTTTTAGCAACATGTGGCCAGTATCTATTCTAGGATAAATTATACCCAATTCTGGTCTTTCATGAGAAGGGGCCTCAATAAATAGAATATGAGTGAGAGAGAGCGAGAGGAGAGAGAGATAGACAGGAGAGACAGCGAGACAGACAGGTAAGCGGAGTGAATTCTGCCTCTTCCCCTTCGGGGTAACTGGGAGTGACCTGGTAGCAGGCCAGCCAATCACGGGAGGATCCAGACCGGTTTAAACCAATCAGATCACTTCAGTGAGAGGTCTCGGCCTGCTGCTGCAGTTTAACGGTAGTACAGTCCAATCACAACAGCATGGTGACAGGTTTCTCCAGGAACTTGCGGAACTCTGCGAGCCACTGCGCGCCGACCGCCCCGTCCACCACCCGGTGGTCGCAGCTCAGCGTCACCGACATCATGCTGGCCACGTCGAACCTGCAAAACCCCCAAAAAAAACACACACTGCATCAGATTTTAATTTTTTGAAATGCAATGTCCAACTTGTTATGTAGTCATGTCACTGACCCTTTCTCATTATCAGCAGGCATCAGCCGTTTCTCTGAGCCCCCGACGGCGAGGATACAGGACTGAGGCGGGTTGATTATCGCTGAGAAGTTCTTTATGCCAAACATCCCCAAATTAGAGATTGTGAATGTACCTCCCTGGTGGAAAAAGCACACATTGAAGAGGACCATTTCAATTTGTAGGTTCACTTGACAAGATAGTTGTATGCAGATTTCATCTAACTACATGTGACCGCAGAATCAGATGATGTGTTGTACCTGGAACTCATGCGGCTGCAGTTTGCCTTCTCTTGCTTTGGCAGCGAGAGCCGACACATCGGAGCTGATGGTAGCCAGTCCTTTGGTGTGGGCGTTAAACACTATGGGCGTGATGAGGCCGCTGGCTGTGCTCACTGCTACACTCAGGTCCACCACATGATTCCTGGAAAAAATTTAAATAAGTCAGTACTGATGACAGCACAGAGATTTGGTCAATGTGACATGGTTTCTAAACTGAGAAGAGTTTAAAAAATGGCTGTGCTTTGATCGCCCTCTACTGGCAGAATAATGCAGCTACACTTTTAGAGACCAATATCTGACAAAAAGGTCACATTATTATTCTAATCTAACAATGCTGCTGTTTTTCTTTTGTAGCTCCTCTCTTGTGGGTCTATTCTTTCTTTAAATGGCTGTATGAACCAAGGAACATTTCCAACGTGCTTGTACAATAAAGCCACTTGAATTTGATGCATCCGATGAGTGACAGAACCTAAATCTCGACATTAGATGCAAAGACTTTGGATGTTAGAAAAAAAACTGTGAAGAAGCAAGCAACCAAGATTGTCTAGATTAGAAGACTTTGGTTGTTAAGTTAAAGACCAGGTCATGTCGGTAAGTGAAAAGATTAGCAGACCTACAAACCAAGAGAACATAATCCTGTTTACTGTATATTGGAACCAAACAACTTTTACATGTGTGGATATGCCTGTCTGTGTGTTTACTCACTGGCGGATGACTGTGTCCATCCAGGAGGAGTTGCACTCAGGAACCTTGAGGCAGGCCAGAGCGCTGGCTTTGATGATGAAGTCATTCACACTAAGCTTGATATTCTGGGCTTTCACTTCCTGCAGAGAGGAGGCGGGGTTTTTTTAAAGGTTCCTGTCTTTCATTCTGTTACACGTCTATTTACAAGCAAAAACTCACAGCATTGAGTTCTTTCCGAAGCTCGAGCACTTGGTCCATGTTGACATCTACAGACAGATAATAGTGGGGGATGGTTTGCTTGGACTGCATCAACCTCTGAGCGATCACCTGCAGGAGAGACGGATATATTCACTTCAGCTTTGATATATAATTCATCACGGACAGGAATGAGGTGTGTTGGTCGGGTCTGTGTTGATAAATGTACGAGTGCCCGTCTTCGGGGCAAAATGTGGAAGCACAGGTTAGAGATAACAGAGCTACGCTGGGAAAACCCCTCAGGACGTCTGCCTCACAGCATTCAATACACCAGCACCCAAATCCTGCATAGAGGGAGGGTGTCATGAATTACACCTGACTGCTGTCAGAGGAGTTTGAGCAGGAGAGGAAGTCATCACTGGACACAATGGATCACCAAAAGTCAGGTGTGTGTTTGCTCTCACCTTGCGAATGTTGCTGATAGGGATGTCTGTGAAGGTCCCAGTTGGTGCAGCAGGAGCTGCGGCAGGTGCAGGAGCAGCTGGAGCAGGAGCAGCAGCTACGACCTGCCAATGGAAATGATTTCATTTGCATTTAAAACAAATGATTACAAAACCTTGAGGCACATTCAGTACGACACCAGCATTCTGAGTATTCAAAACTACAGTAAAAATTAAAATCGTGATTATCTTGCCAGTGTGGATGACTTGAAGACCAAAGCCTTTTAGCTTATTGTAACATATTAACAACATCTGGACGCACAAAAACCCAAATACCAAATAAAATGAAAACTTTCAATATAATCAGAAAAAAGTGAAAAATGTTCTTTACATTTTCACACAGCTCAAGGTCTTCAAATAGCTAATTTTGTCAAACCAACAGTTCAAATCCCAAAGAAATTAATTAATACAAAACAAAAAAAATTATAAATTAATAAAAAAACGAGAAAAGCAGCAAATCCTTACATTTTCGAAGCTATATACAGAGAATGTTTTGAAGAAATTTTGATTCATGAATTAATTAAACAACAAATAATTTCAGAACAACATTCTTATATTCAATATTCATATAAAAAATCAATTATGGTAATTGGAGTTGTTACATATGATTACACAGGATTAAAACAAGAAGAAAGTGTGAGCTTCACTTACAGGTGCAGCCTTTGGTGGAACGAAGCTGTCAATATCTTTCCTGGTGATGCGTCCATCCGGACCAGAGCCTGAACAGAAAACAGGTCAATGTAACTAGCAATACTTAATGTTCAACCAGTATAGATCTTAGACTACTGTGTCTTGGTCACTTACCGCTGACCTGTGCCAGGTCAATTCCTTTCTCAGCAGCGAGTTTCTTGGCGAGCGGGCTGGCAAACACACGACCCTTCCTGGGTGCCGCAGGTGCAGCGGCGGCGGGAGCAGGACTGGGTGCTGCAGCAGCCGGAGCTGCGGCCTGGAACATGAACACAAATGCTCACAAATCACGTCAAACCTGTACAAGTTATCTTAAAAGTGAATAGGGGCCAAATTCAGTATGTTTTTATGCGCTACAATGTTAAGTCAGATTTGAAAGTCAAAGCTTTACGTGTGCCTCACCGGTGCAGGAGCTGGAGGTGGTGTGGAAACCTCTGCCACTCCAATCTCTACATAATCCTTGAAGGCAGCAATGTCACTTTCTTTCTCTACAATGATGCAGAGCGGCATTCCAAGGGGAACATCCCGAGTTCCCTCTGGCACCATGATTTTGGCCAAATATCCCTCCTCCGTCACCTCAAAGCCTACACACAAACACATGAAAGGGACATGTCGAGCTTTTCCTGTCATGCTGTAATTCAGGATACAAAAGAAGACTTTACCAGATGTTTAAAAAACACTGTTATACAGTATATATACTGTATAGCAAATGTATCAGGACTGAGGTGTCAGTTTGGGTTTACCGATGGTTGCCTTGTCAGTCTCGATCTCAGCCAGCAGATCTCCTTCACTCAGCTTCTCTCCCACCTTCTTCTCCCAGCGCTGCACTGTTCCCATCGTCATGGTGGGAGAGAGGGCAGGAAGTGCGATCTGTAACACACACAAACATGAGCAACAAAGGTCAAGGCAGGGGGATCTCTATAGCTTCCGGTCTGACCACCTGGTGGAGGAAACTACTGACAAACACTGTTAAGGCTCCAGGATAACTGACATCTTCAGAGCACCCCTAAAGGGCCTAAACGATGTAACTGCGTCGTCCCCGGTTCAAGTCTGGCTGAGGACATTTGTCAAAGCAGCCTCTGACAGATTAAATCTTCACTCTAGCTTCTGATGACGGTCTCTCTGATTAAATGAGAAAATCACCTTTCCTACCCAAATATAATAACGACTTCAACTGACGTAACGTTTTGTTTTTATTATTGGCAACAATGGCAACCTGGACAGCCGGACGTGAGATGACGTGGGAGCAGGAACAAAAACGGTCTTCCAAACAGAAACAACCACAAAAAAATGTTCTAAACATTTCCACTTTTTGTAAGCAAGGAGATACAAGTTGTCACCATAAGAACTACTGCTGCTCACATTACCCAGGAAGTACAACTTAAAACAAATGCCGTTGTCATGACAACAGTATAAATTATGTGAATCTCCGCTTGAAGCTCGTGTTTTGCGTCAATATGAAAAAACCATGACAGCATAGCTTCAGTAAGAAAAAATATGGATTACTCCACAGAGCCAACAGCTTAATACCAACATTTAAAAAAGTTAGCTTTAGAGACTGGACGACACAAAAATTATTTTCAACATGCTCTTGTAATTCCACATAAAACTGGCAACAGTGGGCATACTCTAATACATCTTCAAAACACCACAAATTATGTTTTTGGCTTCATGCATCAAATTTGAAGGCACTATGTGTAGAATTGTTATGTGAATGTAACGTGTCGCTTTCAGCCTGTTCATCTCAATGTTCTACACATAGTGGTTTTAAATCTTAGCACCAGAGAGAAAACTGCAAATGTCTGCTCACATATGAAGTGGACACACAATGATACCGTTACAAACAGACTATCAGACTGACCAACCCTGAGGGGGAAAAAAACCATACAGCCGTGGCTAGAGGACACTGTGACTGTAAACATCCTCTACACTACTCTGGACTCAGCTACGACTCCACACCTGACTGTACTTTTGTTTATGTTTGTTTACCTTCATGTGTGAGGGGTAAGAGCTTCCAGGGGCTGCAGGAGGCGCAGCAGCAGGAGGAGGAGGAGGAGCAGGAGCAGAGGCAACTGGTGAAGGACCGGCACCGGCTGCTTTAAGTGACTCCAGCGTTACGTCCTTAAAGGCTGGGATGAGGTCAGGGCTGCAGCGGGGAAATATACACAGATATTAGACATATATTCATGTGTATTGAAGTGCCAGCCAGCTGCCAATTTTCCACACTACAGTGCTCTTAATTTGACACCAAGACACATGGAAATTACACATAGTGCAGAAATACCAGCTGTTATGTTCAAGCTAAGTGTGTGATCTACTATCTAGCTCTTATTCATCACTGCAAAGGCAACAAAGTGTAAACAGATTTCCAGCATCTGAGGAATAAGGAAGTGACAGGTGAGTTGTGATCCAGTGGCTTCAACACCTTCCTATAGTGAGGTCACCTTGGTTTTCAGTATGTATTTCACATTGTCAAACGACAGACACTTACCTGTCCACCGTGATGCAGATTACTGCTCCGATGCTGACATCTCTGGTCCCTTCAGGAACCAGGATCTTTGCAAGATAGCACTCCTCCAGCATCTCAAAACCCACAGTGGCCTTGTCTGTCTCCACCTGGAAAGATAGAAACAATTTGTTTTAAGAGTATAGTGATGATTTCCTCCAATAATATGGAAACACACACGGCTCCTAACCTCAGCTATAAGTTCACCCTCGCAGATTTTTTCTCCCTCCTTCTTCTCCCAGCGAGCGATGGTTCCTGTCTGCATGGTGGGTGACAGTGCGGGAAGCTCCACCTGATGAACACAAAACAAATTCCAGGAGTTTTAGAAATAAAGAGTCATGAGAAAGTCCCATATGGGGGCTAACCAAATTCCAAAGATCACCATTGTCACTTTACAGTATCCTCACTGGGGCTTCATGACAGGGCATTGCAAATACTGGCAACTGACTGTCAGGTGTTGCAACCGCAGTTGCTACATCATCATCACCTCATTCACTTGCTCAATAAATGACCCACACAGAGCTGCATTTCACCACATCTGTAATGGTTTGCGGTTGCTTTCAAGGTCATGTAACATCTGATAGCAGATATCCACAAGTGAGAGGGGTTCCCAAACAGATCTACGTTCATTACAATGCGTTTTAAATAGTTTTTCTAATATGTATACATACTTTAATACAACACTTAATTACATGAATCATTCTCCCAAAGTGACCACACCACATACACATAACCTGCCTAAACTTAGCATGTGGTATGGAAATGACCCAGAGTACTAGTCACTCCTGGGAATAACATCTGAGGCATGACAGAAATATGAAATATGAGATTTCTACATGAACATCAAAGTGTCATCATCATTTCTATTAACTGACAGCAGTTCAGTTTGAGCCTGTAGTGTGCACATGCATGCTGGTGTGCTGCAGACCGACATTTAAACCCACATCTGGATTTGGATCCAGTTTAGTGAAACCGATTAGTGTGAAATGCATTCAGGTGGGTTTTTTTTATTGCAACAGACCTCTCTGTTTGGACTGGGACCCCAGTGGTGCCCATATTTTGCTAGCTGTAACGTCGGCGCTGCAGCGACCTGAGACCCGGTCCGGTAACGTTACCTTCTGGTGCGGCGGCAGGCTGTAGGAGCGCTTGCTCTGGCGGCTGCCTGTCAGCTGGGGACACCGCAGCAGAGTCCCCCTGTGGCCGAAGCCGGAGCCCAAACACACGGCCCGGTACCCCGCTCCGCAGTGAAGCCGCCTCAGACAGCCGGTTCCGGGCGCGGAGCGGGAGCCGAGCGCGGCAGGCCCGGCCGGGAGGGCACGGGGACATCGGAGCCCGGCGGACGGCCTGAGCCGCAAGATCAGACGAAGCATGTCGCAGCGGTTGAAACACTACACAGAGAGCTGTTGAACAATGTATTTGTCTTACACCGGCATCAGAGAGACGCTGGTACCGAAAGTCTCTGCGCCTCGAGAACCGGCCCGTAATCCTCCTCACTTTCTAATGACCTCCTCCAGTCCAAAACACGACGCTTTACGGCTCCCCTCCTACTCCTACCGTCGCTTCGGAAGAGGTGTCGTAAAAGGTGCTCGTTCAAATGTTAGTCACCGCCACTCTGAATAAAACTAAAAACCTAATCAACTGTATAAACTACAGATAAACACATAACAGAAGAATTAGACATTTATCTAAATCCTGATGGTTCAAAGTAGAATCTCTCTTCAAGAGCTGCAAGGTTATATTTTACTGCAATTATATCAGCGACCACACGGTGGCAGTAACATATTTAACTTGGCTGCCTAGTCATCAAACCCTTAACACTCAGTTTCACCCTTTTATTTCACCTTAAGAAACTTTAAGGTTAGAAAAAATCATCTGATTCCATACTGTAATAGTTACATAGAGTATATTTTAGAGCTGCAATGACTAGTCGATTAATCAGCTGGTAAATTAACAGAAAATGTATGTGATGATACAATGATGAATATTTTGGGGGTTTGGACTGCTGGTCGGAAAAAAAAAACATTACATTTGAGAACATCATCTTGGGCTTTGAAAAATTGTGATGGACATTTTTAACACTTTTCTTTTTTGACATTTGTGCGACCAAACGATTGAGAAAATAGTCGGCAGATGAATTGACAATAAAAATAATTGTTAGTTGCATCCCTAATATATTCTGTCTGTGTCAGCTGCATGTTTTTAATGGATGCACCATCCCATCAAACAGAAATATTCTAAATGCCTTTGTGCATAATTTTATACACATTTCCCCAAATTCAGTATGACTTATATGGTATCTTTGGAAACTTTGGGAACTAAGCTGAATTTCAAATAACATTCTGTGGGTTTGAGCTGAGTTTATTTGTTTGGCTGCACAGCATGAGTTTGTAATGGTTGATCCCCCGGCAGGTCAGTGAGGTTAAAGAGGTTAACACCCCAATCAGTTCCAAGTGACATGAAATAAGAAATACCCTCCCAAAAGGCAGCAGAGGGTTGGGAGTTTTTCATCTATGGTGAAATATTCCAAAGTGTAGATGAAAATGTAGATGCATGTGAATTTTTAAAGATATGAATACCATTCATCAGTAAAGGGTAGTCCTCCTACCAAACATGTGATTTCCCCCACCGTCTCCAAACCACAATAAAAACTGGAACAATTACGTCTTTTTAAAAACAAGACTCAGGTTTTATTTCAAAATATCTGTCTTTCTAACATTCAACAAAGGCCATTTTTATTCTTTTTTAAACAGACAGTATCCATATTTTGTAAAAATGTCAGTAAACAAAACAAATGCTAAATAACCATCTCACCAGCAAATTGTACATTTTACAGTACAGGCAGTTATGGCATTCAAGTGGGTCTTAGTTAAACAATAGACTGATGCTTATTTCTGTTGGCTTGTTAGTGAAGGCAAACACATTGATCCCAAATGGCAAGACAGAAGCAGAGTGAAGGAAAACGTGTGTGTGTGTGTGTGTGTGTGTGATAGCCAGTTTCAGTCTGTGTTTTTTTTGTACAGACCTCAGGGGTCCGAAGACATCCTAACACTGAGAGCTGAGCATTTTACTGCATCAAGTAGAACAGCTCTAACCACTGTTCTTCTGGCATTTACGTGTCAAAGGTCCATCCTGATCTCTCTCACACTCTCTCTCTCTCTCTCTCTCTCACACACACACACACACCATAAATAGCGGGATGGTCCATTGTTCCAGGACAATGGTCCTTTAAATCTCGGATGTCAAACTCACATCCACAGCATCTTTTTTAACAGGAGCAGAGGCATTCTCACAAGAATCTCTCTTTAAACAAATAAGAGACATAGACTTCAAATATTTAAACGGTACAGTGAAACTATTTTACACCAATGTACAAAACAATTTCATAAAGTAAAAAAAATAACAGTGCTGTTCATCTGCATTTCTACATGAACATCCAAGTGTCAGCGTCATTTCTATTCACTGGCAGCAGTACAGTTTGAGCGTGTTCTGGCTACATGCTGGTGTGCTACAGACTGACATTTCAACACACATCTGGATTTGGGTCCTATTTAGTGAAACTGAAATACATTCATGTGTTTGTTTGTTTTCCATCACCCTCCTTCTTTTACTGTCATATGTAAATAAAACAAAACATAGTCGTAGCAATAGAAGCATATTTATCAGCAGTAGGTCAGAATGTAGACAAACCTTGTGCAGCAATAAAACAAAATAAATATTGTACAAAGTTTGTAAGATTTTTTTTCTGCCCTTGTAACACATGTATTATAAAAGTGGTATTTTTGTTCACACACAATTACACAATTAAGACTGAAATGTTCCTGGGCTAAAGAACAATGGACAATACACATTTCTATCAAAGACTACATTGCTGCACAAGGAATGAAAAGTGACACTGAACACTTAAATATGACTGTTATTCTTTTCCAGTTCCTCAACGCAAACCTCTGGCCTCAACTACAAGTGAAACAACAACACTACTGTGGTTTTAGAAACATTCAAAATAATGTAGTTTATGTCTACTTTTGAGTCCAGTTTTGATACTACAGTTACAGCCTGGCAATAATAAGCACATGATGGAAATAGCTTTCCTTTGTAAGGCACTGAGCTTTACAATATTCTAGACATCAGGTACAGATTTACACTGTTTCCAGACTGAGTAGGACTAACAGTATGGTTTAGTACCAGCTGATCAACCCAAATCTCCTGCTGACAAGTCTTACAGTATTTCGCAAATAGTTTGAATCTCAAAAAGTGTCCACATGTGCCTCCGTTCTGAACTGTTGTCTCGATGTGCCTCTGGGATCAGAGTGACCAGGAGCAAAAGTGTCACGGCCCCTCAGCTTGAACCTACAATGGCCTAAGACAGAAAAGATAATGTGTTGCTTACCACAGAGAGTCAGGAAAATAAAGAGAGAGATACAGAATGAACATGTTGTTACCTTTCCTCACCACGGTCCTCTTCTACCCAGGCCACTATTTTTCCTTCCCAGCCTGGAATGATTGCTCCATCCAGGAAAACCTGCACACAGACATTAAGGACATATTGTCTTCATGTACTCTGCTCTTATCTTATAACTGTACACACATGCCATATGTCTGTTTGAATGCATGTAGTGCCTAAAGTTGGGAGTACTTTAAGTACAGTGACTACCGTATTGCCCCAAAACACCACAGAGTGTGCACCAAGTTTACTATTAGTCTCCTATTATCTATTTATTGCCTTTTTCCCAGCCTTCTCCTACCTCTTCTTTCACAGTGCCAAACTCAGGGTCCAGGGCCTTGAAGTGGTACCTGTAGTTTCCCTCTCGATCCACAGCTGCCTTGACATCCTTGAGAGTCACCTCACCCAGCCTGTGCAACGTGTACAAAGAGACTCACTCATCTTGACATCTTGTGACATTTTATTTATTTATTTATTTTTATTTTCTACCTGTGGCCTACTACCCTAAATGTATGTGTTAGGATTATCAGCATCACTGTTGGCTGGCAATGGACTCTGCCAAATTGACTTTTTTAGGTGAATTCAATGTCTCAGAAAGAAAACACCTCAATACACACACACAAACCTCTTCGGTATATTGATCATGGAAGGTGTTGGGGATTTTCCAGTAAAATAAAGGATTTTAGTTGAGGCAGATGAACCACTGTGGGATTGACAAACCTCTGTAACAGAAACATAGTCAGTAAAAGCATACTGTACATATTCTGTGTATGAGTGCACGTGTATTTGGGGGGGGGGTTACATGTTGGAACAGCTTACTTGTGCAAGGCCAGGTGTCAGAGTCTGTGTGTTGACCTTTGCATCTTGGAGATTTCCCCCTTCCCTGCAGTATTTGGATAAATGTTGACAGCCCCTCATGATTTTAAATCTCTACATTTTGTCAAGAGTAACCCTATCTAATAAGATTTTAAAATATAAATCAATTTTACAGTATACTCTTTCATTGGTGCTCACTCATCAATCAATTACACGGTCAAATCTGATTTTAATGTGGCCAGGCAGTAGTTTACAGTTGAATAGCTGTCATAGCCTTAAGAATGATTTCAGTTACACAGCAGCCTCAGACATCAGTTCACGTGACACCACACGGCTTTAGCTGCTAATTCATAAAAGGGCCAAGAAAAGACAGAATAATCTTCTAAGACTCAGGTGGGTTTATGCTTGTATTTGTACCTTGTGTGTATGCTGAACATGCAGTCTGTCGATGAGTGATACTATGCCCTGCTCCAGGGTGTCTAGCGTATGGTGCTGTGGGTCGTGGTCTCCAAAGTTGTTCCTCAAACTCCTAAGTGCATCTCTGAGCAGCTGAACCTCCTCTGCCTGCTAACAGAGCACAAACACAAAAAGCATTTTCTGTCCCATGTTATTTCTTTAACTTAATCTTCTTGAAAGTTAGAACGAGCTTCTAGTGTTTCCTGAGGTCCAATTATAGTATGTGGCCTAAATACTGCAGAGTGCGAGAGTATAGCAGTGTGATGCTTTGTTAGAACCTTAACATGTAGAACAAAATAAATAGGCCCACTGACTGAAGAGCCTTACCAATAGAAACAATACTTACGCCTGACATAGAGGGAGCTGGATTTCCAGAGTAAGAATATCCATTGTTTTCTGTGCCAGTGGGGATCTGAAAAAAAAGGAACAAAAAAAAACAAAAAACTGTCAGCTGTGTAATGTATATCTGAATTCTGGCGCAGCAATATGAAACCTAAGACCGTTTTTAGTGCAGAAAAGAAACAGTACTACCTGCATGCTGTTTTTATGCTCCAACTCTCTGTGCAATTCACTCTGCCAAACAGACACACAATTATGTATTGCTAGATCCTAAAACTTAATATATCCAGCCCATGCCTCAGATTATTAAAATGATTAGTTTATTAAATAGGTGAAGGAGGAAATAAGTATATTTACACTTTCAGCATATTCTCCTGAATCAAAGCAAGTTTTAGTATTAATTTCCTGCAAACCAAGACTCTGAAGGGCATTTAAACTACTTTTGGTCTGAAATTTTCACTCATTGCATTGAGCTGGACAGAACATTTTGAGCCAACTGTAGCTTGTTTAACTTCCCTTTGAAATCCTAAAACTGGCTAACATACCTGTTTTTTTTGGCTTTCTTCAAGCTTGTGTTTGAGTTGCTGCAGTAGTCTGTCCTTCTGTCCAATCTCCTTCTGCACCCAACCAACCAGAGAAAAGGTGGGGTTCGTTGTTTAGTACAAACTCAACAAACAGATGCTGTGTAACATAAAGGAGGGACGATTAAACTGAGTTACGGCAGAGAGGGATTGTTGTGCCTCACCTTGCATTCACCCCACAGCCTGTTACATTCCTCCAGCTTCCACTGTAGCTCTGCCTATAATGCATTTTCAAAGAGGACGGCAATTTGCAATACACACTTGAAAAATGTTTAATAAACACAGTGTTTTGAAGCTTTTACATTCACTAATAAAAACAGACTAGTATATGAGACTATTTCGTACATTCTGGTTGTTGACTTCGTCCTGCGTCATGCTGGCTCTGAGAAGCTCCTGCTTCATCTGCAGTATTGATGCCTCCTGAGTGCACAGCCTCTGCTGCTGTGCGTCCTGCGCATTTACAAACCAAACCAACAGAAAGTCAATACCAACAACTTTTCCACAATAGTATAGTATAGTATAGTATATAGTAATATATAATTAAGTGCAGATCTGGCTTTGTCTTACCTTGACTGCCTGCAGGTTTCTCATCTCCTGCCTACAGTGCAACAGTTCCCTCTAAAGCAAACAGCAAACAACACTCTCTGAATTCAATATTAATCACAGTGTGCATTCCACAAATTTGTTATCTCAGTAATAAGACAAGTGTGTACTTTGTCCGAACAAAAGAAGAAAAGAAAATGTATAATATAATTATTTACCTTCAGCTCCTGAACCTCCTCCATACTCTGATCCAAACGACTGCGAATGACTACCTGGAGAGAGAAAGAAAAAGGGAATGTGTGTGAGAACCACAGTGGACTGAGTAGGGAAGGGAAACTGATACCCGTGTCACCCTCTGACACACACATAAGCATGCCCACACACACACACACACACACACAAACCCACAGTTAAGAAGAAGAAATGTGATCTGCGCTGAACACAAAGAGACGGTGCAATAGAGCAAAGAGGAGTGTGACACAGAAGAGAGAGAGAGAGAGCAGACAGAGGAGGACAGAAAAAAGGGGATGAAAAAATAAAAAATAAAAGGAGAGACTATCACTACCAGTTGCTGTTCAGCGTTGCCTTGGTCCAAACTCAAAGACACATCCTGCTCATCCTCAGGCAGCGACCCATGCAGCAGCAGGGCCTTAAAAACACAAAGGGGATAACATGTGACACCAGTTTGTACTTTGGAGAGAAGTCGCTGTGTTCAGAAAGCTCTGAGCGCACATGGGAGAAGTTTGCCTTTAGGAAGTCAGGTGACATAGAATAAAAGCTACAAAGACCATGTAGCGAGGAGGTTGGGGTGGATGAATGGGTCCAACACCAGACTTTCACCCGGGAGACTGCTCTGTGTGCCATGTGAAACTTCACTTATTATTTTAACTCAAACTATGATCTTCTCCTAAACCTAACCAAGTAGTTTTGGTGCCTAAACCTAACCAAACTGCAACCGTTTAACTTTAACCACGTTAGAAAGGCTTTCTTGAAGGTGAACTTCTCCCACTTGCAGTTAAAGCCGGTCGGTTGCCTGATGTATGTAGTGGGGGGGGTGCCCAGTTAAGCCAGCTGAGAATTGAACCTTGGTCTCTGCGATGCTTTTTCCCATGTACTTCTTTTAAAGACAGATCTCAAAAGCACCTGAGGGATGCTTTTAGTAAACATACTAACATGAGCAAAATTTGGTCAGTCAATGACTCCTAATGTCAGTATTGGTCTTTTTCTACATCCAATACCTTCAAAGAAAAAAAGATATGACAAAATACAGAATATACACTCAGCACTTAAACTTCTATATGGAAGTCAACAAAAACTGTATTTATACATAGACAGCTACCAGAATCAACCACAAACCTCAATATGCATGTACCTGTAAAGCAGACACCATTTTACGTGTCTCCTGCACCTCCATCTCCAAAGTTTCACTGAGAGAATCCTCCCACGCCGTCTCCACTACAACATGAGATGACTCAGCTACATGTACACACATAACACAGTGTTACACATGTCCAAAAATAAATCATGAGGTCTACTAATCAAATGCCATGCTGGGGTTTGTAAGCGGGACAGAACTCACCACTGATATCCTGCTGTTGGCGGTCGTCCTGCTGTCTGTCTGAGTAGCTGCTGGGTGGAGCTCTTGGAGATGACAGTGGACTGACGGAGCTGAGGCTCGAGGAGAACGAAACACTGATTATTCAATTTATCCCAGAGAAGCATGGGGGTGTGTGCATGTAAACACTTGTCAGCAAAAACACATACAAACATGCAGTGTAAATATAGTATGCCATGTGCTACTACATACTTTGACTTGGCTGGGTGACATCTCAATTTTGTGCAATATATTTATAGTAATATAGTACACTTATATAAATGTGTAAGTAATAAAGAAAGTAAAACTGTCACTCTG
The DNA here is from genome assembly GCA_005408345.1 of Macquaria australasica. NCBI lineage: Eukaryota > Metazoa > Chordata > Actinopteri > Centrarchiformes > Percichthyidae > Macquaria > Macquaria australasica. Next base: position 1,823,972 of record SEMN01000001.1, on the reverse strand, counting down.
AATACATGTCCCACTGAAGCCCTGTCTGCAGTCTCAGTAGTGATAGGAAACAAAGATATTCATCAAAATCAAAGTGACTGACAGCGTATCAATGGAAGCTGTTAAACATACAGTGTCTCTTGCAACTAATGCTCCTTTTTGTTCAAATTCTGACTCATATTTGGATTGAGGGCTTGTAAGAGAGGAAAGGAAAGGGGACAGACAGAAAAAAGCAACACATGACAATGACACATATTTTCTCAAATCCTAACTTGTCAAAAGAAGCCCTTAATCCTTGTACGCCTTTGCAAATCAAAGCACGGTGCATACAGGCGCTACACTTAACACACTGCACTGTAGCACTGTAATAATTGTTATGGTTATGATAAAAGAAGCATAAACTCACACACACTTGAACAGGAATCCACACACACACACACACACATATACTGCCTCTCAGTGTCTGGTCTTACCATTTAATCTGCGTCCCCCCCATAGTGGGCTACAGGTGGTTTAAACTGTGCATAATACTTCCAAGGAGCCTAAGTTCCACCCGGCATGTGGGTCTCTGGCTTCAGCATCTCGACAAACTCATGACAGTGTGATTCTCCTCACTCTGACACACCCCGCCCCTCGCCCTCCAGCTAGCCAGCATGGCAACCAACGCAGCAGACACCGTTTAACATCTCTCACTTAGCCCAATTAAGCTACATGGGTGAAGGCAGCATCAGGTCATTATAGCTCTGCTGAATCTCTATCTCTCCACACTAAAACCACATCATCATTCTACAAATAATGAATGCATGCACTTCTCTTTTAATCATTATAAACAGACACACGCACACGTCTGCACTCACATTAAAACACACACAAATAATGATGGTGAAAAAGAACACCACCACAACAACTTCAAACCGGACATGTGATTGGAGAGGATAAAGACTTTCTTTTTTCTATCATCCGCCTGTGTCCTGCCCAGATGTCTATGTACTACCACACACACATAATAAACGGCAGGGTGAAGTTTGGAGTATTAAAACCAAAGTCATATGCTCTGTCAGGCAGTGAAACACACACGCATACAAATAAACCACAGAATTTTTGTTTTCTCCTAAACACTGAGTTGCACAGTCTGTTGTCAAAATACACTGAGCAAAAATAATTTATTTTGCAACAAGATGTACAAATAGCAAATTTAATTACATAATTATACTGCTTGTCCTTAGGCCACTGAACTGCAGCAACCTCCTTCATGAATTTAGGCCAGCAATGCCAACATGCTTTTAAGCAAGGTTTTAGTTTTATAATGTCTTTAGCCTATTATCACAGCCCTATGTTATTTAAAATGACACAACATGATCCAGCCCATACTGAGTGTATGAAGTATAACCATGACCTGTGAGTGTTACAGGAGATTTTACAAAGGCTGTTTGACATTATACACATGAATCAGAAAACTAACACTATCCTTGTCCTTCAGCAAACAGGTTTCTAATTTTACATGTTGCATTTGAGAGCACTAAGAGGTTGGTTATCTACTTTTCCTCTGAAGATATGATGTTCACTTGAACCAAATCTGTCTATTACATTACATTTGGACTACACAGAGAGGGACCAATAAAAAAACCTGACATATTATGTATGTATCCTGTTTTATCTCACAGTTAAGGCATTGTAAAGCACAGTAAGTGCATTTGCTATAGACCATTTTATTCGAACTTCTAAATTCAATGATTCACTGCATGATTATTTAATTATTATGAGAAACTTGAGCTTATGTAAAAGCAGATTACCTGCTAGGCTGAGGATTGTCCTGCTCATCTGGAGATCCTCTTTCATACTGCTCAACCAGCGCACGAACACACACACTCTTGTCCACATCCAACCCACAGCCACTGAAAGCAGAGGTAATTTATTCATAAATAAGAACTGGCATACAGTTTTAACAAATAAGTAGTGACGAGTCTTATTTCAGCAGTTGTGAGGATGGTAATTTGGTGATCTGTGTTTGTCCACCAGAGGACAGCATGTATCTAAAAACACATATATCCAACAAATGATTGCTGTGGCAGAGAAGATTTGGATATCACTGAAAGATGTTGACAGGAGTTTGAGGGGTTGAGTCTATGTTCATGATTATTGCGGCAAGCATACCTGTGGATACGTGTGGCACGTGCAGGCTGTGAGGCATCAAGTCGTGCTGATGCCAGTGCGGCAGCAGCACCTTGTGCTAGTGCAACCGTGGAGAGATGGTTGTGGCTGGCAGAGCCTCTTGTCAAACCCCTCCCACTTCCAGAGGCAGCCCTGTTATTGGCTGAGGGTTTGAAGTGGGCAGCCAGCGCCAGAATTATCCTCATTACAGATTTCAGATTACCATCGACAATGTCTGCAGACAGAAAGGGAACATACATCCCTCAATAATGAACTAAACATGTACAGTATTTGCAACATACAGTAATAGCATGGGCATAGCAGCTTTATAACAGAAACCATGACATGAGGATTTATTTTAGATTGCACAGAATCTGGTGTGAAACAAAGTTGTCATGCACATTATCGCTGTTTCCCATTGTGCATTCTTCATGCACATAGAGAATGATGTATTTGTTACAATGTAAACACGTCATTTTTATCAATCTTCTGACTACAGGGGGTCAGCAGCCAGAAAAGGTTAGTAACACCTGCTCTCGAAATGAGGAGAAAGAGAGCGAGGCAAAACACAGGATTTTCTGTGATTTACCTCTTGCGGATATGTGTGTCATGCGTATGTGTCTGGAGGAAATGAACTGCAAGACTTGCTCCACATTCTTCCGGCATTCTTCTTTGTTTTGTGGAGCAACAGACACTCCCTCCAGCACTTCCCCGGCTGCCAATTTGAATGAGATTTGAGAGAGAGAGAGAGAGAGAGAGAGAGAGAGAGAGAGAAATAAAATCGAAACCACATTACATTACACTAAAAGATTTTATGGCAGTACTGTGTTATTTTCCATCACTCAGTGTGTATACAGGCATGTGTGAGAGTGTGTTACAGACACTATTTTATAGTTGGTACCACTGTGTATCTTAAACCTAACAAATTGGAATTATCAACTAATACTGCAGCATTGCACATAATGATGTAGCATCAAAAGCTGAGGAGCATGAACAACAACCACAAGAAGTTTGTGTGGTTTTTTTTTTAAATGTGTGTCTAGTACTGACTATGGTGGATAATTGGTAAATGAATTTAAAATCTTACTGAAGGAATAAAAAGATTTAGGCCTAACTAAAAAGGTAACCGGGGTAAAATTGCAGAACCCAAAAATATTTCTCCTGCCTGTAAACCGTTGTTGCACTTCATGCTAACGTTTATAATATTTCAATATAAACGATTGCATTCAAAAAGAAGAGAGGGGACATTATTTATGTTAAGTGTCTCTATTGTTCACACTTTCATTTTCAGTTCATTCTTAAAATGAATTATTACATATTACCACAGCCTGTCAACTTAAGAAAAGTATCTCAAGTAGTCCTCACTGAAAGGTGAAACATTATTAAAAAAGCTTGTAAATAAGGGCTTATTGGTCAGCCAGATGAGACAAATACAAAATGGTTTAATTATGTATGTACCCATAAATAGACTAATTAATTTATTTAGAAAAAGATTGATCTCCTGACACCAACATTTTCTTCCTTATTCTTCCTCCAGTACCATGTGAGCCATTTGTGTGTGTAAATGTGCATGTGTGTATTTACCAACTATCTCTATTAGTTGTGTAAGCACCACCCCATCCTGCAGATCATGTCTGAGGTCTGTGATCGGCTTCAGGCCTGGTTTCCTCTTCAGCTGAGAGTTCACCCAGGAAACATATGCTGCCAGCTGCTGCTGCAATCCATCAATCAGATACGCACAAATCCAATAAACCACAGACGAACACATGCACGAACACACAGCTTAGAGTGGGGGCCAAATAAGGCTGAGACCACGGCATAACAAATGAGTTCCTTTGTTTATTATGTCGGGGCAGGAGAGAGGGGGCAGGGGCAGTCCATTGTCCCACTGCCTATTAAATTTTACTTTAGTTGTGAAGGTCAATTATACAATTTCGTGTTCAGCCCAGAGTTACATGGTTCAGCATTCTTCCCCAGCGTTTCACGCGGTTCCTCCACCTTTACCGGTCCCGTTCAGTCACGTGACAGCCCGTAGTCCGGGATACATTACAAAGAACACAACAGAGACATTTTCGCTTAACGCTTAGCCAATTATGTTTGATTAGTTTAGGGCTTTTTAAAAGTCATTCTAGAGCTACTAATCTTATTTCCCGACAGCCAATAAACATAACGTTATTGCTAGCATCAACGCCAGCGACTTAGCTATAGATTATAATATTTTTTTGGTCGTAATTAACGTTACATATTAACGTCGGCATCAACTAAGTGGACAAACTGCAGAAACTCGTTATTTCTACCTAAAGCTATGGCACTTTATTGTTTGCTAGTCTGTTAGATGGTTAGCAAATCTAACTGGCTTCCGCTTGCTAACCTTGAGCTAACCTAACTTAACAAACATTAACATCAGTAACGCGGGGTAAACGTTACCTCATTGAAGCCCCCGTGAAGAACTTCATCCAGCAAACTTCCTCTAGAGAGTGAGGCGATCATCTTTTAACCCGAAACCCCATTTAAGCTGGCTGGCTGGCTTCATTGACTCCGACACGACTCGACTGACCCCCGTTACTAGCTACCGCTGTACTCAGGCAAACGTCAACAAACCGGGACAAGTGATGGACCGGAGGAGACGACTATCGTTACTCTGGCCGGGAGACCGGCGTCAAGCCACAGAACCACCGATATACCCGACTTCCGGCGCCAGGTTTCACAATAAAACTGCGTTTGACGAACACTTCCGGAATTCATACCGCGAGAGGTCAGATCAGCTTCTCTTTACCTGAAAGAATGTGTCTGCGATAAACAAGTTTATGCAACACAACGGGGTTCAAGGTTTTAGTTTTATAAAGGTGGCATAAATGTATAAGTGAAAATCCAGCATTCAGAATTTATGTTCTTATACCTAACCTTAGCTAGGCTATCTCCTTTTCTATCATTAAAAATTAAGCAGTATATGCTTCAATCCGTAATGATTATGTAAACAAAATGTAGCCCCGCCACCAAAATAAACCTAACATTTGTTTCACAGATCTTTTAATACAACTTTTGACACTAGACGGCAGCTAAACTCCATTTTGTAATGTTTTCTGGTACTGTGAATGTTTGTTTTTTTGCTTCAGTGATGATTAGTGAAAGAGAGACTATTGTATATAATTATTGTATATAATTATGCACAACAGAAGAATTGGATGAAGTCACTTGGATAATGTGAAGGTGTTATCATAAAGTATAATTTAAAACTACTGGCTGTACGGTTAAAAGGCCAGTTTGCCCTGCAGTTCAACAGGTATCTAAATAACTGTTCATTCCCAACTCTTCGGTTATCTTTCTTTGTCTCCATTTACTGGCAACTTGCAGGTAAACATTCTGTGAGATTGTAGAATTCAGAATGCAAACATATTAACAGAATCAACATCATCAATTTCAATTGTAGACAATGACAACTTACAGTAACTGAAAATATCCATAACATATTCTTGATATTAACATTGTTCAGCCTATCAAACTGTAACCAGAGTTTCTAGGTCCAGGTATTATTTGCATTTATTATAAATAGCCACTGCAATAGCCTATTAACACAGTTACAGTACAGTTCTTAATTACTAAGTTTATTATGTAATGTGTCATTACACCAGGTTGCCCACATCATTCTTACTCTCTTTAACAAAACTAGCACCCCGGGAACTCTATGTCTCTCAATGGGCACAGGACTAGAAGTGCAAAGTGCACACATAATGAATGGGTGTCATTCTATTCTGGCTATCTGGCTGAGCATGGGAGGCTTGTATGACTGGAGGTGCTTGGGTTTCTCGGAGACGGAATTGGTGATTGAGAGTCTCTCTCAATCTGGCTGGACTGCGAACGCTGCCTGGAAGTGGATTGTGATGACTGGGCAGAGACTGGCATTTCCATGGTGCTGAGATCCAGGATATGACCTGTGGAAACGATGAAAGATAAGAGTAATGTAACAAGAACTGGGTGTTGAGTTTGCATGTATGCAAATAAATTATAGCGGAGAAGCGACTTTACTTACAAAAGAGTAGAGCTGAAACAATTAGTCAACGAATCGAATAGGCAATTGTTCGAAAATGAATCTGCAACAGTTCTGTTAACTGATTGATAATTTAAGTCATTTTCAAAGCAAAACGGCTTCAAAAGTGAATATGTGCTGGTTTTCTTTGTCTTCTATGACAGTAACTTCAAGTTCAACTAAAGGTTTTGGACTGTTTCTCTGACAAAACAAGCAATTTGAAATTTGGGCTCTAAGAAAATGTGACAGACATTTGTCAATATTTTCTGACATTTTATAGGCCAAAGGATGAATCACTTAATAGAGAAAATAATCGGCAGATTGTTCGATAATGAAAATAACTGTTAGTTGGACACCATGGATGTCCTTAATGGGTTTAGTGTGAGTCCACGTTCCGTACTTTTTAAATGGAGTCAATTTTGAGGGATGGCCATCGAGGGATGGCAGTGTCGGACTGTCACTTGGTTGGTCATTCAGACACTTTGGTCCAGACTGAAATATCTCACTATTGGATGTATTGCCATGAAATTTTGTGCAGACATTCAAGATCCTCAGAGGATGAATCCTAATAACTTTGGTGATCTCCTGATTTTCCCTCTAGCACCACCAGCAGGTCAACTTTTGTCTTTCTCCAGTACTTTGGTTTATGAGCAAATACTTGCAAAACATTCCCATCAGCCTTAGCTGTAATTTGTGTTAGGAGCTAATTAGCATGTTAGCATTCTAATGAACTAAACTAAGATGGTGAATATGGTAAACATTACCTGAACGTGTAAACATGTTAACATTTTTATTGTGAACATATTAGCCTGCTAATGCTAGTGAAAGTACAGCCTCGCAGAGCTGCTCCCTTGGCTGAAGACTCATTTTCTTGTTCCCACAAAAAAAGCGTCAAGTTCTTTATTTACCAATTCGAAGAGTGGTCTGATCCAGTATGTTGAGGTAAGGGAGGTAGATGTTGCTGGGTCCGGGAGGAAAGAAACTTATTTTTCCATCATCCAACACCACACTCTGACCAAAAACAGACAACTGAAAGAAATTGAGAAGACTAAACTTAATGTTTTAAGCTTTGCCTACTGTTTGACTACTGGCTGATACCAGTATAATGACTGTGTATGCATATGTTTGCGTGTTTCTGTACCTGCTTTTTCAGTAGTTTCTTTGTTAGTTTGAGAAGTGTAGTACTCTGTAGGCCTCTCAGGTCGCTGAGCAGCAAAGTGGCCCGGGCCAGAGTCACACTAGACCCTGGTGGCATGCAAGTCCTTCCTGACAGCAGGCTCACAGCTTCCTACTCACATGCATACACAAACAGCACACAGCAGCACTGTCAAGACTTTAAATCATTGCACTCCTTCGCATCATCTTTGCTGACACTATGTAATGGCAGCAAAGTTGATGGTCAGCCACAGCAATCATGGGCCCTCTGTTGCTGTTAGTGTTACTTGCTAATCATTCTTCTTTGAAAAACAAAATTTGTCCCTGAAGGACATACAAAGGTGTACCAGATAAACCATCCCTGGAACTTGACTGTCATTTGTCACACATCATTAAAGAAACCCATACAGATCAAATTGTAGTACGTTTGATCATCAGAGCTCAGAGTATCCTATCACAACAAGGAGGCAAGTGGCCGTGATCGTATAGTGGTTAGTACTCTGCGTTGTGGTCGCAGCAACCCCGGTTCGAATCCGGGTCACGGCAACAGTGATACTTGCCGTTCCTCTTTCATCTTGTTCTTTTACCATACTAAAGCATCTACTTCATTTTACGTCTTCGCTCAAGCTACTTTTCCTGCGTGAGTCCTCATATTTTCCAGCTCGACCAGCTCATTGTGACCTTTAGCTTGTGACTCAGTTGTTCTTTGATTCCAAAATTCCTTCTCCTACATACTGTGTATCAAAGTACATTAAGATCTGAAGGGAGACAAATAATAGTAAAATGACCTATCAACATGTGTTAAGTGTCATGTGAACCCTTCACTTTCACTCTCTCACAGCAATCACAAGGCCTCTTTGCTTTCAGTGTTACTTGCTAATCATCCTTCTTTGAAAAACAAAATTTGTCCCTGAAGGACATACAAAGGTGTACTAGATAAACCATCCCTGGAACTTGACTGTCATTTGTCACACATCATTAAAGAAACCCATACAGATAAAATAGTAGTACATTTGATCATCAGAGCTCGGAATATCCTATCACAACAAGGAGGCACACTGTAAACCAAGTGGCCGTGATCGTATAGTGGTTAGTACTCTGCGTTGTGGTCGCAGCAACCCCGGTTCAAATCCGGGTCACGGCAGTAGTGATGAGGGCCGTTCCTCTTTTATCTTATTGTTTTACCATACTAAAGCATCTACTTCATTTTACGTCTTAGCTCAAGCTAATTTTCCTGCGTGAGGCCCCATATTTTCCAACTCGACCAGTCATTTGACCGACGTTCTCCACACTTGTTTACAAAGTACAAGACCACGACCATTGGAATGCAATGCTTTCACACGAGCTGTTCCCAAACTACTGTGCATGCAGGGCTAGTGGCGCAATGGATAACGCGTCTGACTACGGATCAGAAGATTCTAGGTTCGACTCCTGGCTAGCTCGTTGTGACCTTTAGCTCGTAACTAAGCTGTTCTTTGATTCCAGTAGTCCTTCTCTTACATGCTGTGTATCAAAGTACATTAACACTTTTAGCATTACTTGCTAATCATTCTTCTTTGAAAAACAAAATTTGTCCCTGAAGGACATACAAAGGTGTACCAGATAAACCATCCCTGGAACTTGACTGTCATTTGTCACACATCATTAAAGAAACCCATACAGATCAAATTGTAGTACGTTTGATCATCAGAGCTCAGAGTATCCTATCACAACAAGGAGGCAAGTGGCCGTGATCGTATAGTGGTTAGTACTCTGCGTTGTGGTCGCAGCAACCCCGGTTCGAATCCGGGTCACGGCAACAGTGATACTTGCCGTTTCTCTTTCATCTTGTTCTTTTACCATACTAAAGCATCTACTTCATTTTACGTCTTCGCTCAAGCTACTTTTCCTGCGTGAGTCCTCATATTTTCCAGCTCGACCAGCTCATTGTGACCTTTAGCTTGTGACTCAGTTGTTCTTTGATTCCAAAATTCCTTCTCCTACATACTGTGTATCAAAGTACATTAAGATCTGAAGGGAGACAAATAATAGTAAAATGACCTATCAACATGTGTTAAGTGTCATGTGAACCCTTCACTTTCACTCTCTCACAGCAATCACAAGGCCTCTTTGCTTTCAGTGTTACTTGCTAATCATCCTTCTTTGAAAAACAAAATTTGTCCCTGAAGGACATACAAAGGTGTACTAGATAAACCATCCCTGGAACTTGACTGTCATTTGTCACACATCATTAAAGAAACCCATACAGATAAAATAGTAGTACATTTGATCATCAGAGCTCGGAATATCCTATCACAACAAGGAGGCACACTGTAAACCAAGTGGCCGTGATCGTATAGTGGTTAGTACTCTGCGTTGTGGTCGCAGCAACCCCGGTTCAAATCCGGGTCACGGCAGTAGTGATGAGGGCCGTTCCTCTTTTATCTTATTGTTTTACCATACTAAAGCATCTACTTCATTTTACGTCTTAGCTCAAGCTAATTTTCCTGCGTGAGGCCCCATATTTTCCAACTCGACCAGTCATTTGACCGACGTTCTCCACACTTGTTTACAAAGTACAAGACCACGACCATTGGAATGCAATGCTTTCACACGAGCTGTTCCCAAACTACTGTGCATGCAGGGCTAGTGGCGCAATGGATAACGCGTCTGACTACGGATCAGAAGATTCTAGGTTCGACTCCTGGCTAGCTCGTTGTGACCTTTAGCTCGTAACTAAGCTGTTCTTTGATTCCAGTAGTCCTTCTCTTACATGCTGTGTATCAAAGTACATTAACACTTTTAGCATTACTTGCTAATCATTCTTCTTTGAAAAACAAAATTTGTCCCTGAAGGACATACAAAGGTGTACCAGATAAACCATCCCTGGAACTTGACTGTCATTTGTCACACATCATTAAAGAAACCCATACAGATCAAATTGTAGTACGTTTGATCATCAGAGCTCAGAGTATCCTATCACAACAAGGAGGCAAGTGGCCGTGATCGTATAGTGGTTAGTACTCTGCGTTGTGGTCGCAGCAACCCCGGTTCGAATCCGGGTCACGGCAACAGTGATACTTGCCGTTTCTCTTTCATCTTGTTCTTTTACCATACTAAAGCATCTACTTCATTTTACGTCTTCGCTCAAGCTACTTTTCCTGCGTGAGTCCTCATATTTTCCAGCTCGACCAGCTCATTGTGACCTTTAGCTTGTGACTCAGTTGTTCTTTGATTCCAAAATTCCTTCTCCTACATACTGTGTATCAAAGTACATTAAGATCTGAAGGGAGACAAATAATAGTAAAATGACCTATCAACATGTGTTAAGTGTCATGTGAACCCTTCACTTTCACTCTCTCACAGCAATCACAAGGCCTCTTTGCTTTCAGTGTTACTTGCTAATCATCCTTCTTTGAAAAACAAAATTTGTCCCTGAAGGACATACAAAGGTGTACTAGATAAACCATCCCTGGAACTTGACTGTCATTTGTCACACATCATTAAAGAAACCCATACAGATAAAATAGTAGTACATTTGATCATCAGAGCTCGGAATATCCTATCACAACAAGGAGGCACACTGTAAACCAAGTGGCCGTGATCGTATAGTGGTTAGTACTCTGCGTTGTGGTCGCAGCAACCCCGGTTCAAATCCGGGTCACGGCAGTAGTGATGAGGGCCGTTTCTCTTTTATCTTATTGTTTTACCATACTAAAGCATCTACTTCATTTTACGTCTTAGCTCAAGCTAATTTTCCTGCGTGAGGCCCCATATTTTCCAACTCGACCAGTCATTTGACCGACGTTCTCCACACTTGTTTACAAAGTACAAGACCACGACCATTGGAATGCAATGCTTTCACACGAGCTGTTCCCAAACTACTGTGCATGCAGGGCTAGTGGCGCAATGGATAACGCGTCTGACTACGGATCAGAAGATTCTAGGTTCGACTCCTGGCTAGCTCGTTGTGACCTTTAGCTCGTAACTAAGCTGTTCTTTGATTCCAGTAGTCCTTCTCTTACATGCTGTGTATCAAAGTACATTAACACTTTTAGCATTACTTGCTAATCATTCTTCTTTGAAAAACAAAATTTGTCCCTGAAGGACATACAAAGGTGTACCAGATAAACCATCCCTGGAACTTGACTGTCATTTGTCACACATCATTAAAGAAACCCATACAGATCAAATTGTAGTACGTTTGATCATCAGAGCTCAGAGTATCCTATCACAACAAGGAGGCAAGTGGCCGTGATCGTATAGTGGTTAGTACTCTGCGTTGTGGTCGCAGCAACCCCGGTTCGAATCCGGGTCACGGCAACAGTGATACTTGCCGTTTCTCTTTCATCTTGTTCTTTTACCATACTAAAGCATCTACTTCATTTTACGTCTTCGCTCAAGCTACTTTTCCTGCGTGAGTCCTCATATTTTCCAGCTCGACCAGCTCATTGTGACCTTTAGCTTGTGACTCAGTTGTTCTTTGATTCCAAAATTCCTTCTCCTACATACTGTGTATCAAAGTACATTAAGATCTGAAGGGAGACAAATAATAGTAAAATGACCTATCAACATGTGTTAAGTGTCATGTGAACCCTTCACTTTCACTCTCTCACAGCAATCACAAGGCCTCTTTGCTTTCAGTGTTACTTGCTAATCATCCTTCTTTGAAAAACAAAATTTGTCCCTGAAGGACATACAAAGGTGTACTAGATAAACCATCCCTGGAACTTGACTGTCATTTGTCACACATCATTAAAGAAACCCATACAGATAAAATAGTAGTACATTTGATCATCAGAGCTCGGAATATCCTATCACAACAAGGAGGCACACTGTAAACCAAGTGGCCGTGATCGTATAGTGGTTAGTACTCTGCGTTGTGGTCGCAGCAACCCCGGTTCAAATCCGGGTCACGGCAGTAGTGATGAGGGCCGTTCCTCTTTTATCTTATTGTTTTACCATACTAAAGCATCTACTTCATTTTACGTCTTAGCTCAAGCTAATTTTCCTGCGTGAGGCCCCATATTTTCCAACTCGACCAGTCATTTGACCGACGTTCTCCACACTTGTTTACAAAGTACAAGACCACGACCATTGGAATGCAATGCTTTCACACGAGCTGTTCCCAAACTACTGTGCATGCAGGGCTAGTGGCGCAATGGATAACGCGTCTGACTACGGATCAGAAGATTCTAGGTTCGACTCCTGGCTAGCTCGTTGTGACCTTTAGCTCGTAACTAAGCTGTTCTTTGATTCCAGTAGTCCTTCTCTTACATGCTGTGTATCAAAGTACATTAACACTTTTAGCATTACTTGCTAATCATTCTTCTTTGAAAAACAAAATTTGTCCCTGAAGGACATACAAAGGTGTACCAGATAAACCATCCCTGGAACTTGACTGTCATTTGTCACACATCATTAAAGAAACCCATACAGATCAAATTGTAGTACGTTTGATCAGAGCTCAGAGTATCCTATCACAACAAGGAGGCAAGTGGCCGTGATCGTATAGTGGTTAGTACTCTGCGTTGTGGTCGCAGCAACCCCGGTTCGAATCCGGGTCACGGCAACAGTGATACTTGCCGTTCCTCTTTCATCTTGTTCTTTTACCATACTAAAGCATCTACTTCATTTTACGTCTTCGCTCAAGCTACTTTTCCTGCGTGAGTCCTCATATTTTCCAGCTCGACCAGCTCATTGTGACCTTTAGCTTGTGACTCAGTTGTTCTTTGATTCCAAAATTCCTTCTCCTACATACTGTGTATCAAAGTACATTAAGATCTGAAGGGAGACAAATAATAGTAAAATGACCTATCAACATGTGTTAAGTGTCATGTGAACCCTTCACTTTCACTCTCTCACAGCAATCACAAGGCCTCTTTGCTTTCAGTGTTACTTGCTAATCATCCTTCTTTGAAAAACAAAATTTGTCCCTGAAGGACATACAAAGGTGTACTAGATAAACCATCCCTGGAACTTGACTGTCATTTGTCACACATCATTAAAGAAACCCATACAGATAAAATAGTAGTACATTTGATCATCAGAGCTCGGAATATCCTATCACAACAAGGAGGCACACTGTAAACCAAGTGGCCGTGATCGTATAGTGGTTAGTACTCTGCGTTGTGGTCGCAGCAACCCCGGTTCAAATCCGGGTCACGGCAGTAGTGATGAGGGCCGTTCCTCTTTTATCTTATTGTTTTACCATACTAAAGCATCTACTTCATTTTACGTCTTAGCTCAAGCTAATTTTCCTGCGTGAGGCCCCATATTTTCCAACTCGACCAGTCATTTGACCGACGTTCTCCACACTTGTTTACAAAGTACAAGACCACGACCATTGGAATGCAATGCTTTCACACGAGCTGTTCCCAAACTACTGTGCATGCAGGGCTAGTGGCGCAATGGATAACGCGTCTGACTACGGATCAGAAGATTCTAGGTTCGACTCCTGGCTAGCTCGTTGTGACCTTTAGCTCGTAACTAAGCTGTTCTTTGATTCCAGTAGTCCTTCTCTTACATGCTGTGTATCAAAGTACATTAACACTTTTAGCATTACTTGCTAATCATTCTTCTTTGAAAAACAAAATTTGTCCCTGAAGGACATACAAAGGTGTACCAGATAAACCATCCCTGGAACTTGACTGTCATTTGTCACACATCATTAAAGAAACCCATACAGATCAAATTGTAGTACGTTTGATCATCAGAGCTCAGAGTATCCTATCACAACAAGGAGGCAAGTGGCCGTGATCGTATAGTGGTTAGTACTCTGCGTTGTGGTCGCAGCAACCCCGGTTCGAATCCGGGTCACGGCAACAGTGATACTTGCCGTTTCTCTTTCATCTTGTTCTTTTACCATACTAAAGCATCTACTTCATTTTACGTCTTCGCTCAAGCTACTTTTCCTGCGTGAGTCCTCATATTTTCCAGCTCGACCAGCTCATTGTGACCTTTAGCTTGTGACTCAGTTGTTCTTTGATTCCAAAATTCCTTCTCCTACATACTGTGTATCAAAGTACATCTGAAGGGAGACAAATAATAGTAAAATGACCTATCAACATGTGTTAAGTGTCATGTGAACCCTTCACTTTCACTCTCTCACAGCAATCACAAGGCCTCTTTGCTTTCAGTGTTACTTGCTAATCATCCTTCTTTGAAAAACAAAATTTGTCCCTGAAGGACATACAAAGGTGTACTAGATAAACCATCCCTGGAACTTGACTGTCATTTGTCACACATCATTAAAGAAACCCATACAGATAAAATAGTAGTACATTTGATCATCAGAGCTCGGAATATCCTATCACAACAAGGAGGCACACTGTAAACCAAGTGGCCGTGATCGTATAGTGGTTAGTACTCTGCGTTGTGGTCGCAGCAATCCGGGTTCAAATCCGGGTCACGGCAGTAGTGATGAGGGCCGTTCCTCTTTTATCTTATTGTTTTACCATACTAAAGCATCTACTTCATTTTACGTCTTAGCTCAAGCTAATTTTCCTGCGTGAGGCCCCATATTTTCCAACTCGACCAGTCATTTGACCGACGTTCTCCACACTTGTTTACAAAGTACAAGACCACGACCATTGGAATGCAATGCTTTCACACGAGCTGTTCCCAAACTACTGTGCATGCAGGGCTAGTGGCGCAATGGATAACGCGTCTGACTACGGATCAGAAGATTCTAGGTTCGACTCCTGGCTAGCTCGTTGTGACCTTTAGCTCGTAACTAAGCTGTTCTTTGATTCCAGTAGTCCTTCTCTTACATGCTGTGTATCAAACTACATTAACACTTTTAGCATTACTTGCTAATCATTCTTCTTTGAAAAACAAAATTTGTCCCTGAAGGACATACAAAGGTGTACCAGATAAACCATCCCTGGAACTTGACTGTCATTTGTCACACATCATTAAAGAAACCCATACAGATCAAATTGTAGTACGTTTGATCATCAGAGCTCAGAGTATCCTATCACAACAAGGAGGCAAGTGGCCGTGATCGTATAGTGGTTAGTACTCTGCGTTGTGGTCGCAGCAACCCCGGTTCGAATCCGGGTCACGGCAACAGTGATACTTGCCGTTTCTCTTTCATCTTGTTCTTTTACCATACTAAAGCATCTACTTCATTTTACGTCTTCGCTCAAGCTACTTTTCCTGCGTGAGTCCTCATATTTTCCAGCTCGACCAGCTCATTGTGACCTTTAGCTTGTGACTCAGTTGTTCTTTGATTCCAAAATTCCTTCTCCTACATACTGTGTATCAAAGTACATTAAGATCTGAAGGGAGACAAATAATAGTAAAATGACCTATCAACATGTGTTAAGTGTCATGTGAACCCTTCACTTTCACTCTCTCACAGCAATCACAAGGCCTCTTTGCTTTCAGTGTTACTTGCTAATCATCCTTCTTTGAAAAACAAAATTTGTCCCTGAAGGACATACAAAGGTGTACTAGATAAACCATCCCTGGAACTTGACTGTCATTTGTCACACATCATTAAAGAAACCCATACAGATAAAATAGTAGTACATTTGATCATCAGAGCTCGGAATATCCTATCACAACAAGGAGGCACACTGTAAACCAAGTGGCCGTGATCGTATAGTGGTTAGTACTCTGCGTTGTGGTCGCAGCAACCCCGGTTCAAATCCGGGTCACGGCAGTAGTGATGAGGGCCGTTTCTCTTTTATCTTATTGTTTTACCATACTAAAGCATCTACTTCATTTTACGTCTTAGCTCAAGCTAATTTTCCTGCGTGAGGCCCCATATTTTCCAACTCGACCAGTCATTTGACCGACGTTCTCCACACTTGTTTACAAAGTACAAGACCACGACCATTGGAATGCAATGCTTTCACACGAGCTGTTCCCAAACTACTGTGCATGCAGGGCTAGTGACTATGGCAAGCCATAGGGATCAAATGTCGTCAGGTCGGCACACGTCCCTGGTACATACAACAGTGTAAAATACGGCGTCCTGACGGTTTTCACGCTGCTTTTTACCCCGTTGCATTTTAAAACGCTCCTTTTTATGTGCGTTAAAACCTGTCCAAGACACGCGTTGTTTACGTTATTTATTGTTTAACATAGTTTGTAGCACGTTGATAAGATTGATGCGATTCAGGGAGAATGTCCAAAAGGGGGTTCTTTGTCATAATCCTCTGAATCGGAATACTGTACAATTTATAAAGACAACACAGATAGCAATCTTGCCTAGCAAGCATCTTTCATGGATGCATTGCTTTGGTCTGGCTTTACTCTTCACCGATTGGTTACAAAAACACATAAATAACGCGCGTCTTGGACGGGTTTTTACAGGCGTAAAAAGAGGCGTTTAATGTTCCTCACTAGAGTGCCGTAAAAAGTGGCGTTTTGTATGGTTTTCACGGGCGTAAAAAGCAGCGTTGTAAATAAAAACGGCGTAAAAAGTGGCGTGAAAACCATCAGGATGCTGTATTTTACGCCGTTTTATGTACGAAGGATGTTTTGCCGACCTAACGATATTTGATCCCTTTGGCTTGCCATAAGTGGCGCAATGGATAACGCGTCTGACTACAGATCTAGAAGATTCTAGGTTCAACTCCTGGCTAGCTTGTTGTGACCTTTAGCTCGTAACTAAGTTGTTCTTTGATTCCAATAGTCCTTCTCCTGCATGCAGTATATCAAAGTACATTAGCACTTTTAGCATTACTTGCTATCAGGAACAACAGGAATCAGGAGGCCTCTTTGCTTTTTTTGTAAAATAAAAAGCGACAAAAAAAGGTGTGTGTGTGTGTTGTTACCTGCAGCATTGCCATACTGACATCAGTCCTGCCTCTCTGTGCTTCCAGTTCTGCACCTTCGACCATCAAAAGGGCTTGAATATCGACATCTCCCCATAGTGCACATTCATCAAGACCCTCCTGTAACACGCGAGCTGCCTCCTCATTGATGTTACTACCTTAAAAATAAAATCACCCCACACGTCTATATGCAGTAACACACAGATTCAAAATCTAATATTCATCATTCTATCACTAACCTATATGCAGCCAATGAAGTCTACAAGCCTTGTTATGTGAAACAATGTAAAGGGACAAGGTAAAGTAGTCCTCCATGTGTTTTTCAAGTGTACACCTAGTATTACTTTGCACAGGAGGGAAGATTACTAATTTGTTTGTAATCCTTGTAATATTATTCAAACTGGTTTAGCCTACAATACACCACTCAGAAAAAAAGAAAGAGCAGCATAACAGATGACCGAACCTGGGAAAAGGGCAGCAGTGCCAGGGATGTGTGCAGCCAGGCTGCGGACCAGAGCCAGGCGGCAACGCAGCCACAGAGAAACTCCAATTCTCTCACTGGCCTCAACTGCTCTGGGGCAGTCTCCATGCAGGTTTGTCACACTGCAATCTTTACTACCCTATAGACAGGATATTATACTTATAAACACATGCATACACACACACACCATGTACAATCAATCACCATTCTACTGACCAAGTGTGGTTATGTGCATACTTTGCAGCTGGTTTTATAATAGATAACACGCATTTCTCAATACAGAGTTCACTTTTTCTTCACACAGTCAGCACAACAAAAGTCACTGTGGACTAAACTGTGGATCACTTTTCATTGCTTTGACACAAAATGCATTCAATGAACATATCTTTTAAAATTCATGTACTGTTTTCTTACTCAAACTCAACCACCACCAAAACTCTGTGTATTTACACTCCCTTTTGCATGTTTACATTCTATTTAAAAACTGTTAAATAACATAAATACATAATGCAAAATTACTGTAAATTAGACTGCAATTTGCAACATTCTGCTACATCTACATCAAAAATAAATAATTATAAAGTGCATAATAAATTAATAAATAAATAAAAATGCATAAACTCCTAATTGGGACAACCTTGAGCACCTATTTTCATTTATTGATGACCTCTATGAAAGACTTGAGGGTTGACTAGCACTGTTGTATTTCTATATCTGTAGTTATCCTATCCAAGTATGTGTAGTGAATATGTATAGTTTTGTATTGCATTACTGGAATTACTTTAGTTTCATTTTGTGCGCTTGGAATTACTATGCAAAAATGGCGCACACAAAAAAGCCTATTGAAGCATATTAGAAAATTTATGATTCATTTCTGTGATATTTACTGTAGGGTAGCACAATCCATGCAGTAATAAAGTGATCTTATTTTTGTTGTAATGGAATCTTGGTTTATGTTAAATAAATAAAAGATACTTCAAAGATAACCATGATACGTATTATAATGCTACCTGTTGTTAGTGTTTTTTAGGTCATTGAGTAATGAGAAACAAAGTGTTACTGTTCAGATACAAGAGTTGACCCTGAGACGTGTGTGAAGTGCTTTGGTTGCATTAGTGCATTTTGGATGTGAGATTAACTGTTGTGCTGAGCTGCACATCGGTAAAGAGGATTGTCTGAACAGTTTTGAAAAAGTGAACTCAGTATAGAGAAAACTGCGTGTTACAAATCTGCAACATTTCAGCTGCTAACACACTCAGGGGTATCACTTTTATTTTGTTGTTGTCTGCAGTTTCATTGCAAGTGGTGCTGTTGGTTGTAATGTTGTAATGTTAACAACACGGTACACAGATAAGGATTTCAAATGCTTGAGTTTTGTTCAAAAATCAACTTATTTGATCCTGCAACTAATTTATATAGACATGCTACCTGTTCACTTCCAGTCTTGGCATGTGGGAGCTGAGACGTAGGTTTCTGAGAGCCTGGTATGGATCCTCTCATGATTACAGGAGATGTCTGCAGCAGCACCAAGGATGAAACTGCCATCTCAGAGCTGAAGGAGGATGTTACAATGGTTAGAATATCCAGGATATACAAACATAAGCACGTAAATTCCCACAAAGTACAAATGCACAAGGCCCCCCTACCTAAGTGCAGCATGTCCTTGCTGCAGGTATAGGTTGGCCTTTAGAAGATTGGACTCTATTGCCAGTTCCAGGTTCTCCATTTCGCTACAGGACTGAGATGTGAGCTGCTGTGAAATAGAGTGCAACAAGGAGGATGCTCCTTCTAGCAAAAGGAACTACAACAGAGGAGATGACAGACATGAGCAAGTTGACACAAACAAGTTAGAAGAAAGGTTGCTTGATATTTACGGTATGGTGCCAAGAACAGTTCAATTTAGGAATTACCCGAAGAAGTCTTACCTTAATCCTTTCTGGAGTGAACTTCTCCTTCTCGGTATCAAGAGTCAGCACTTTTGGCTCTTCTGTCTTTAGACAGGAGCCCTCATTGTCCAGTCTGTCCTGTTCATGGTGTTTTGAGTTCACTGAACAACTTGTTATGCTGGCACAAGCTTCTCCTTCAACAGAATCTGAAATACATTCCCACTGTTTGATCAACAGTGACTTTAGAATTAAATCAAATTTGTTATATTTAAAGTGAATGTGAACACTTCAGTGCACAAATACAGCACAGTGTAATGAAAATGATAATGGAATAGGGTTAGTCTTACAGGCCAGTGTTTTATGCAGATGTATTCTCGTGATGCAGTAATATAATTTAATTTAGCCCTGTGAGACTAAAGGTGGTTACTCATATCCAAAAATTGTACAATTACCTTTACCTAACTATTTAACCCACTAAATAACCTATCCTGAAGATGAATTGGTTCTATTTTTTAAAGTAATGTTTATCTCAAGAAGACACATAGACTTCTTGGATGCTGGATATCTGGAGAAATATGGAACACAAAAAGGGCTTTTTCCTATGTAAAATAAATGTGTGTCAGTTTAATAGTATGTCTCCTACCATAATGTTCTTGCACAAATTAAACTTATTTGGTTCAATACACTCCAATGACAGATATCACATGATCCAAACAATAAACAAACAACAAATAACAGAGAGAAGAAAGTACTCTCGCTTACAGACCTGGCACGAGAGGGCCATGTACAGTGTTACTGAGTGCCAGGACTAGTTGAATACGAGAAAGGTTGAATCGGAGGCACAATGTCGATCCATACAGCGTGCGGACCTCTGGAGCAAAGTCACAGTTCACAAGTTCTTCCAAAGCCTAACCACAAAAACCACATACACAGAGATTACATTCACAAAAAAACGATTTAGTGAGCATGTTTAGTGAGAATCTGTTTGGGAAAAGACTATATGTATTTGTTAATGTATCAAATACACACCTGAAACAGCAGTACAGAGACAGAGAGCAGGTCAATATAGCCTACAGTTGGAAGGGTGTGTAAGTACTTGTGTGTATATGTGTGTGTCTATTTGTGACAGTGCATTCATATGATTGTATTTGGCAGATCTAGACTGATATTTTCAAAAGAGAAGGCTGAATGGCAGGGAGTGGGCTGGGGAGATGAGGTGATTCTATCATGTTAAAAGCAAAGAAAATTGCACCTGCACCACACAAACTGTGGCTGTATGGTTAGTCCTTTTAAGAATTATTTCTGTGACCATTCTTCCACCAAAAACAATGTAAGGTTTGACTTGACATCTACATGAGAACATCTGACAGAATTACACTGAAGAAATGCCCCCAGATCTTATTCAGAAATCTAGAAAAAATCCTATATAGTAAGTACCTCAGCATTGTCCAGGAGAGACTTGTTGCTGTAGAACATCTTCAAAGGCTGCACAATAAGCACAATTTATAATATCTATTCAAATGATGGCATGTATAAACAAACAACATAACAATGCTTTCAATACAGTGCAGAGACCGACATGACAGTCTTTCAGAAATACTGAACAGTATGTCTGCCACTAATGTTTAAATTAGATCAGAAGTAACGGGCACACAGACCTCTAACAGAGGGTGGCAGGCAAATAACCCATGTGTTCACATATTCCATGAAAGATTCAAATTTACAGTATAATAAACACAAGGTCAAAATTGTAAGAAGTCTACATAGATTAAGTCAACAATAGCGAGATGCAACACACTTTAACATTACCAGGTTAAACAGGCTAAGAGAGAAAAAGGTAAAGAGGGAACATATGTGTGTGTTCATATGTGTGTGTTACTTGGAGATTGTCTTTGGTGATGAAAGGTCCATAAGGCAGAAGGACCCCTGTTCCTTGTGTGAGCTGAACTGCCTCCTTTACAGCTTCAGTGAACAGACACAGTTCAGTAAGGGCACGTACCTGCAGAAAACACAGCCCAGACTAAAAAATCCACCAGAACCATGACAGGAAAAACATTAACACGTACGTATGGAAGACAACAAAAATGCTGACCTTAAGTATTTTGCCCTCAACAGTGCGTTGCAAATCTCTGCACACAGTCCCCACAAAATGTAGGTAAAGGGCTAGTATGGGCAGTAGCTGAAATTACAAACACGATTTAACAAGTCAGATCATTTATCTTGAGCATTGCAGTTCAAAATGAAGACAGGCAGACAGTGTTTATGTGTTTACCATGATGTAGTAGCCTGTGGTGAAAAGCCAGTGGCAGATGAAGTTAAGGCTGGTTACAGTGGTGCCAAGGTGAACCCTGTGGGGTTCAGAGAAAAGGTCGACGCCAGGGAGCAGTTCATCTCCGATGCTGTGATAGGCGTACTGGAGGTCGGCCTGGGGCTGAGCCAGGGAGCAACACAGCACACACTAGGGAAGTGGGTCACACACACATAAACAAGCATGTCAGTATGAATGCACACAAACACACACAATAAAATGTACTGTATACAGTCATGAGAGCAAAAACCTCTCCTGTCATCATTTCCTCAATAGTGCATTCAGCAACAAAAGTAGAAAATTGCGTTTGTGAGGAGAGAGAGATTATCTCCTGGAAGTATTACCTTAAAGAGGTGAGCAGACAGGAGACAGCACTTGGTCCGCTGGGTGATATCAGAAGTTAAGATATACCTGTAGATAAAAACACATCCCTCAGGAGCAGGTGGGTTTTAAAGGCATATGCTTGCAACACACACGGAAGGGCACATCAAAATAATGATAAACCTCACAGAAACCTACTGTGCAATCTTAGCAGTGAGCCCAGCAGCCTGTAGGCATCCCCAAATGCCAGCCTGTTTCAGGGTTTGTTGCAGGGAGCCACCCCCTAAAGACACACCATCCCATTTCTCTACAGTCCTTGAGCTCTGTAAGGCACAATCTACAGCTTTACTCCAGTATGAGTGTGCTGCCCTGGAGATAAAACAGAGGCAGGAATGAAATTATTATAAGAATGAAAGGGAAATCATGAAAAGTTCAACTTACAGATCTTTGCTGTATAATTGCAGGTGCAAGCATACAATAAAAGGCTGTAAGCTTGCTTCAACAAATGCATGCTCACACAGCCAACAGATGCTAACCGTGTGTTTCCATTGTAGAACTGTATGTTTCCCATTTCATGCAGTGCCAGAACTCTGAGGGAGTCATGACCGTTGGCCTGGATATACTCTGAAAAAAAGTTGGATGGAGATGGGCAGGAAAGTAAGACATTTATGACCCTGACAGCCTGAAACACACTTCATCCAGATATTTCATGCTATTATCTTGTCATTTAGTCTGCTGGTACTCTCTATAACTTATCTAAGTCAGTGTCCCACCTATTGACAACTTGTCAATACTTGCTTTGTTTATGTTAAGTGAGATTTAGAAGTCTTTTCGGGTATTTTATAAGTATTTTGTGCTCTTACTAATGGAGATGGAGTATGCAGCAATGACAGTCGGCATGTGGTCAGGGCTCACAGGGAGGCTGTAGAGAGCATTTGGAGTACTGTAGTCCTCCTCTGTCAGGTCGCAAGGTTGGATGTTTGGATTGGGCATAACTATGGGACTGAAATCAACCAGGCTTGCACAATGGCTGAGACTTCTGCTCTGACAGTGCTGCAACTGTGCCACAAAGCCTGGAGAGAGACACAAGCAGTGCTAACAGTGAGAGTTTCAAACAGTTGTTGTGTGAGTGTGTGTGTGTGTGTGTGTGTGTGTGTGTGTGTGCGTGTGCGTGTGTGCATGTGTGCGTGTGTGTGTGCGTGTGTGTGTGTGTGTCCACTCAATCAGTACTGAACTCACAGGGCTGTGTGTATGCCAGAAGAAGCCGCAGCAATGAGCGACTATGCTGGAAGACCTGAAGGCAATGTGGTCTCCTCTCAAGAGCTTGACGGTAACAGCTCAGTGTGTCTTCTACATCCAGAGGAACGCACACAAGGGACATGGAGTGGTGTATCTCTGCACCTTAGACACAAAACATACATGCATGAAAACATTATACATGCAAACACAGCCTGTCCAGACATGTTTGATGTTTGAACGTTCCGCTCTATGCAACATTTTGGTAATTTTGCACAATTCATACCATAGTATTTCACCATTCCACCATTCCTGTTATTTTTTATGTTTGGATCATTTCAGTTGTAGGGCAACCATCATCATTTCCTACTGCCTACAAACAATGTGACTGTGTGATTGAAATATTTTGACATGAGGTGACAAGAGGCTGGCTGTTCAAACCTTTAAGATCAACTGCTTCTCGTGGAGTGGAGTTTGTGAGTGCTGCTTTTTTACGCATGTGCGGTTGCTGTGCAGGGTGAGGGGTCCACCCACTGAGCAGCTGGGAGCCTGCGTAGCTCCTGTAAGTTACCTGAAATATAGAAAAGAAAGCGCCACATATGTACACATACACTACAATACACACACTGCCCAAGTGTACGCAAAACAGGTTAATGAATTAGTTATTAGACTTTCAATGAGGCAAAAACACATGATACTATGGTGCTGAATGATAACTGTAGAAGCTCTCAAGACATTATCATCAGATTTCATACAGTTTTTTTTTTTACTTTTTAACTACATTTTTGTGGAACGATAATGAGATTTGGCATCACAAACAAATGCCAATAAAATAAAATAAAAACGAAGAAAAGCCTAAAAATAATTTAGGTATTTATTTTATCTTGCAGGGTAATCAAATACCCCACAGTATTTGTTTAACTGAGTTTTATTGGCTTGGTTTTCCTTGTTACACTTTGATTTTGACTAGTATCTAGTATCTAGTATTTTGACTAGTATCAGACAATGCTTGAATATGTTTCTGTGTGTCAGTATGTGTCTACCTGCTTGCCAGTGGCCTTCTGTGTCTTGACATAGTGTGGTTGTGGGACTGCCGGTCCTCCAAAAGAACTAATCCTTTCAAGCAATCTCCTCTGAGCATGAACTAGTAGAGGAGCTACAATCAAGGCGTAACGTTCCCTGCAATAGACATACAGATGCAGGTACCCACACACACACACACACACAAAACCATGGGCATTTACTCTGAGATAGTGCTCTAGGTGACTCTTTGATCTAGATTTACAAACTGGATTCCTGACAGGTTAATGAGCAAAAATTTGGCAATTTTAAGTCATAAAAAAGTGCTTTGTGTGAAAATCCACTTCATATGTTTATTAAATGCTTCTCATATGATTTCTGTATATTATTATTTAAAATTTGATCTTATTCACCGTGTGTATGAGTTGAAAACTAAGGCAAAGTGGGCCAGGCTTTCCCATTTGCCACTGTCATGGAGACGCTCCAGAGTGTGCAATACCAAGGTGCGGACCCAACGCAGGTCCACCTGGGTGCTGTCATCCAGTGGGGCTGAGAAGTGGAGACTGGACTCTAGTTCCTCCTCAGTCAGTTCACTGTCATACAAACTCCACAGCTAGTAGGGACAAAGATGAAGATGAAAGATAAAGACGAAAGTCACAAACAGGACCATGTCATCTTCCCTTTGTAGCTGTAAATGTGTTGTTGACAAGGTGCAGACTGTAGTAACCATATCAATCAATGGCAGCCAATCTACAGATTTTGTAGATTATGTGTGTGAGTTTTTTAAACAAGCAGCTACGTGTGTGTATATAGCTGTATGTGACAACTACCTCTAGTCTGTTCAGCATGTCCATGATTAGGTCAGTAGACAGCACCAGTAGAGGGGTGATGGTGGTCTGCAGCTGGTCTGCTGTGATGGGAGAGGGAGGTTCAAGCTGAGCACTTCTCTGTACTAGGACAGAGATTCTGCAGCTTTGGTCCCACACAGTCTGACACACACACTGCAGAGTGGTCCAGAGGCTGCCACGATGGGCCAACACCTGGAAAATATTAACAACATCAAATAGAATATAATACACACAAATTATGAAAGTAAAATCAATTGCACATACAGACCATATTGTACAGTATGTGACTGAACAACAGAATAAACACACTGTGAAAAAGATTTGTGGTTTTCAGAGAATACACAAAGTTAACAAAGCCTGGATTTACACTGTATGGTCACATGTAATCTCAGCATTTCTGCACTTATGTGTAAGTGTATGTCCATGTATGTGCATACAGTACCATGGCCCTTCGGAGATATAAAGCAGCTTTGTTAAGTGAGTCCAACAGCAAGGTAGCTGTGCGTCTGTGCATTTCAATCTGCTGTTCCACAGTTTGAGAGGACTCCTCTCCCTCCTCACAACTCTCCTCTCCAGAGTCATCAACACTGACTCCTGGAAGGAAAGGTTGAGACAAGTGATGAAACACAGACCAGGTGATAGTTTTTCTACGAATGTTTTAAGTGTGGCATTTTCCTCACCCTCCTTTTTGCTCCTTTCTTTTTGTGCTGCCACATAATCCCTAAGACCGGAGTGAGAGAAGTCTCTTTCTAAGACAACCTCATATTTAGAAGACTGCTGTTGCTGTAAGTTCCTCCGCACCAGGACACCAGAGTGGGCCAGAGAGAAACATGAGGGATTTAACTGGCTGTACCTAAAACAAAACACATACAGTACATAATACTATATGCATACAATGAATATACAGTATATGTAAATTAACTTAGATTTTTAACACTAATCATAACAATATTGACTACAAGTACTGCAGATCTGATTATAGATATCAAAAGCAACATTCAATGTCTACCAAAAACAATGCAATCCTGCTCAGGGCCAATTAGCAACAGTATGTCTCTTTGTGATGACATGGAATAGTAGCAACCCCTTGGGCCAGTTAAACTAATGTAACCGGTCAATAGGTCCCAGAAAAACACAGAAAATGTGAAGTAAAGTAGCTGGTATCTTGTGAGTAAACCTGTGCTGCAGGGCTCCTCCATGCAGCTGGTCCAGGCCCTGGTGAATCAGTGCTAAATGGGCTTGAGCCATACTGTAGTTGAGGTGAGACTTCCACACTCTCTCCTCACAGCACATGTTCCTCAGCTGAAGCTGCTTCTTGTGGCGTTGCACCACAGAGGACATCATGGTTAGCAGGTTCTCCACAGTCTGCATATCCCTGTACACACATAGGTAGATGTCCAGTGCACATGTGGCTATGAGAACCCACAATAATTACACAAAAACACAGACATCCTTAACACACCAATAAACACACACACACACACACACAGATACAGTACCTGTTAGTTTTGACTCTTTGAAGCATGCTGGGTGGCATTTTCTGCTTTAGTTTCTTTCTTGTATCATCAGGTGTGTTCTTGTTCTGTTTCAAAAAGCAGCATCAGGTGGTTATATTTATATTTTATATTAAGACAAAGCAACAAACTGCAATTTTTTTTTTCCTTCAAAATTTTATTCATTTATCATTAAATAGTACAAACTATTATTTTTTTTACTTGTTTGTTTTGCAGTTTCTTTCCTCTTTTATCTCAAGGTCAAATTCCCAATGAACTGTGGGTTGGGGTTAGGGTACATAGCTATATATGTGCTGTACTCAAGATAGTTGTGATGGGTGTCTACAGTATACATAAGGCACTAAAATTAAGAGCAATTAACAAGGATTAAGGCAAAATGACTACACAGTAGGTTGGGGCTACCTTACAATATCAGAAACCAGAACAATTTGTTCCACATAAGATTGGTTCTCACACATAGATGCATAGTATCTTAGTATAGCAGAGTTGTTCAGGATATTGTAAGTCTTTGAGTACATGTATGTGTTGGGAATTTGTATTTTCACCTGGGGTGCCTCATTTCCTTTCGCAGCCTGAACACTACTTCTTCTTTTACTGTGACCGTTTCCCTCCAAACATATTGTGGACAGTCTCATCACCTCGTCACGCCTGACAAAGCGAGAACCATTCACATACTGTCAAGTCTTTATCAGCGTGGGCAAAACAGCTACTATCTATAATACAATAATCCATGAGTAAGTGCACAGTAATGCATTGTTTGATGTCTTGACTATAAAAGTATTAATTTCAGTATGAAAGGACACAATGATTATAAAATTAAATCTGATATCTTACCAAATGTTACCATTTTATTTAAATCAGCAAAGAGGTATATAGTAAAAGCACACCTGGAAAGAAATTCAAATATGCTTTGCCCCCACTTTAACACAAGGTCTGGGTGGCCTTCTTCCATGGTTCTCTGGAGAAGTAGTGCCGCAATCTCAATAAAATATGCCTTGCGTCTGAGCTTCATCACTATCAAGAACGCACACACAAAAACACAGGTGTGAATGAACACAACTAATTACTCATTTTAAAAAAAGTATGCGAGTGTGTGCCACTTACTATCTTGATAGGCATCCTTTAATGTGCTGTTGGAGATCAGATCATACAATATGGTGGGATCCTCACAGCCAGTCAGTGGCCGTGAAATCTCTATGGAAAAAAATACAATGTGGAGCTAAAAATACTATTTGGATCTACGTGTAACTGTAATATCATTTACTATGCATGACATAGTGTAGTAATTGTTCACAAAACAGCTGAGAGACTCAAACAAAAATAAAATGAAATATTTAAAACTGAGTGTTCCGAAAGAGATGTGTTACATGCCAATGTTAGTTTTGGTGAATAAGGTTAGAAAGTATTCATTATTAAACAGTAGACTCAAAAGTATATCATAAAAGCCATGTACACGCTACAGTACGTATTCATTACAGGTAATACTTAACTTTCATGTGTATTATTTTGTTGCCATTGTTGACATAGAAGCCGTCTTGGCATATTTTCAACAAACATGGCTTTAATTACTAAATAAAGGCAGATGCTGTAAACTCTTTGCTATAGATATCACCTTGTCTTCATCATACTTTTTTTTTTTTAAATCAATGACACCGGTGTGTGTGTGTGTGTGTGTGTGTCTGTGTATGTTTCTGTGTGTTACTATTGTCTGCGGTGAGAGCTGCTTCAGATGTAATTCTTTTCGTGTTCTTCCAGTGCAGTGCCTTCAGCTGAAGATTTGTCTTTATTTCACCCTTGATTGCAGCATGATCGGTCTTAGACTACACACACACACACACACACACACACACATACACACACATCCACACAGAGAAACACACAGAAACACTAGAATGGTGGATATTCTTCAGTTGGTGTGTATTTAAAATGATTGCATATCTAAACATCACTAAAAAATACAGCAGTCTTTTGTAAAAATCAGAAAATATATTAGGAATCATATTAATTTCATTTCATGATCTATCCTAATTTTAAGAGTGAGGATAAATCATGAAATAAATCTAAATGCTTCTACTGTTCCTTATACCCACAGCTTCATTGGCAAGTCTGCTGATCTGCAGCTGGGCATCATAGACTTCTTGGAGTAGCCTGCGACCACAGTCCATCACCACAGAAGCCATCTGATGCTCCCTGAGCACACGTAATGCCTGTTCAGGAAGAATGGAGGATGAGAAATTATTTTGTGCAAGGCTCCTGATTGGTTATCATTTGGGATGTCTGGAAATTGTAAGTCACTGTGGATGAGTGTGTCTGTTAAATACTGAATATGTAAAAAGGTGAATCAAAGTACACAGTGATTTAATACAGGGTGAGTGTCATGAATTATACCTGTTTTAAAATGTGACAACACTAAATATCTTGAAAAAGTAACTTTCATATTGTTCTTTGGAATAATAATCATAAAGGCAAGTTAAGAGTTAATGCTAATTTTTAGCATTCAGATCACACACACACACACACACCAAGACCACTGAAACTTTGTACATAAACAGTATAAACTGTACTTATACACATGCAGACACACCTTCGAGAGGTAGTAGGTGATGCAGGCTATCATGTGCATAAATGACTCTGAGGTGTTTCCAGTCCATTTTTGTTTGAGAAGACCTGAATTCTCCTCCAAAACTATCAAGCATTTTTTTAGCACCTGAACATTAGAACACAGACAGAGGCACAAAGGCAAAACACACATAGTTATCAGTTATTTATGTTTGTATTATGTTACATTGTTAACAAAATAAAGTTGGCCCTTGTAGGACAGAATATTAAGACTTGTATGGATGAGGTTTTGCATACCTGTACGACAGGGTTGCAAGTGATCTGATGGAAGATTAGAGGTGCCAAGAGGCCATAACAGATAACTACAGCTTGCACGGCAGCACTACCATCATTCAACCACATCGCCAGGTCCATGGCCACCAGCATTCCCTCACACTCTGCCAGTCTGGTTTCCTGCATACACACATGCACGTATCATTTATTTATGTTCATGTTACTTTAAATATATAATCTTTGTTCACATGAACACAAGCAAAAGAGGGACATAAACGTTCACACTGTAATGCTGCCAACAACAATAACTATACAACAAACTGTTTGGCCTTATTTCTTATATGTTACAGTCATTCCATTAGGAAAATACATACTTACTGTACATACTGTACATTTTACCTGTTCCCAGATAAACAGTCCATTGTCACTGAATGAGTCACAGTACAGCGACTCCTGCTGAATGTTTATTTCTGTCTCAATGAAGATGGAAGTGAGGAACAACTGACACAGGTGTGGAGAGGAGAGCTGCAGGGTCTGGACACGCAGCCTTCAGCATGGTGAATGGGGACAGAGTAAAAGGAGATTAGCAAATGCAAAGAAATACAAACACCTTGACTCAAACTCTGTGAATGTGTTTCCCTCCTCACCCTGTGGTAGCAAGTCTATCCTGTGTGCTTTGGGACCCAGGATCGAGGTAGGTATAGTGGCTCCACAGCTCCCTGCAGGCTCTCTTTGCTATGGCATACTGCTCTGTTTGAAATGCCACCTGAGGAAGGAGTCAAAAAAGCTCTGTGGACATCAGTATGCAGGTGTCCATCAGTTTGGCATAGGTCAAAATCCCAATAATGCACAGCAGTTGTGTGAGCCAGTGTTAATCCTTGCAATGCACACAGGCTCTTCATCCTACCCTACACCCAAATAAGGCAATCTGAACATATGTGTTAGCACCAAGAAAAGCACATGGACCCAGCAAGTGATGTGAGTGGTGTGGTGACAAACTAATAGCAAGCGTCTACCTGGTAACTAGTTTTCACTAGTGTGTAGTGTACCTGTGCCAAGTGAGCCCACGTGGAGAGCAGTGGTACCGGCATGGATGCCAGCAGTGGGAATGTTGTCCCCCCTATGGTGTTGCCCAGTAGCTTCCCCTGGCTGTTGTAGGCTGCAACAGCAAACACGTACTTCTGGTTGGGCTCCAGCCCCTCCACCCTCAGCACACACTCACCAGATACTACTGGTACCTTTAAACGTACAAAGTCAGACATAACATAATGGGCACACATCAGGGAATACAAGATGACAAAAATGTGTCCCACTAGACCTGACACTCTTCCGTGAAGGAAATAACTTCTACCATATTTCCAGTTCCTGCCAGGCTGCAGTCTCCAAGGCGGACTTTCTGGTTAATGCCCTCAGCTGCACGGCCGCAGAGCTGGTACCAGCACACCTGGAAAGAAACAAAAGTAGAAAGAGAAATATGAAAAGTATAGAAGTTGCTACTGGTTAGATTAGTAAATTAACAACATAATTGAAAGCAAATCTCACTTGTCCCTCCAAGTTATAAGGTGCTGGGGCAAAGGTTAAGGAGTGGTCAGTGCGTGAGAGTAGGATCGGGGGAGGTGGAGGGTCTTCTTCTTCCTCCTTCATCCCTTTGTCTTTATTTTCAGCTGGAGTCTTAGGGGTGGTGGAGACGTACAGTTTTCTCTCCTCCACCCCTGCTTTCTCTATCAGGGTGGAGGCCTCCTGGCAAGAGCACACGGACAAATCAATTGAATATTTATTACACTTCATTAAAGCTCACTTCAATCACCAGTCCTCAGTAAAGTGACTACATCTGAGTCCTTTTACTTATACAGTATGTACAGAAATAAAATGTGCTATTTAGACCCAAAGTAAAATATTTCAGTTTCAACAACTGAATACACCAGTTAGTTTCACTGCCTTCAGTCAGAGAAACAAGGGAGTATGTATTAAAGGTAAGCCTTATTAACAGAGTATACAGTATTTTTTATTGAAAATTCATATTTTATTTAAAAGTAAGCATATTTTGCATCTCTTTTCACACAAATATACATGTGCATATTTTCAGATAAGCATACACATTACTGTGGTGCATGTGGAAATATGTCAGTAGGCAGCATGAGTTATATCAAGTTTTTTACATTACATGCGTAGTTGTGACTGTGTCTAAGAAAGTGTGAATGTTTTTGAATGTGTAACCTCTAGCAGACTCTTGGTTTTGTTGCTGTTATTTGGCTCCATGTTGTACAGCAAGGCTTTCTGGATCAGGAAAAGAGCTTTGGACACCTTGTTCTTCTTGATCCGATGCAACAGTTCAGACTCCGCGACTAGACAAAACCGACAAAGTCTCAGGACAAACCACCATATTTAGACCCATTATTTGTGTCTACGATTAGGCATGATTTATTGGCGGACATATAAATCAGGAAATTTCACCATTTTTATCAATGTAAAATTGAGTACAAACTCAATGTAGGCAAAAGGCTAATTCACTCTCAAAAATCACCAATGAGTAAATGTGTCAGTGTGGCAGTGGGTCTGACCTGCATTTAGCTGCAATAACTTGAGGGAAGCCCTGTGGTGGATGATGTCTAGCTCGAGATGAATGTCGGTGGCCAGCAGGGACACACGTGTAGACTGAGTGTGTTGAGAGCTTTTAATATCTGATTCTGCCTTAGTTTCCTCTTCTTCTTTTTCCTTCTTACTTAATTCATCTTCTTCATTTCCCTCTTCTGATGATGTCAGGGAAGTTAGGGAGGGAGTCGATGGAGGGAGGGAACTAAATTTCTATCAGAACATGAGAAAACAGGTTATAGCAACACTCACCCACTTTATTTTCTCAATCTACACTTTTGTCGCTTTTACATAAGTGTTGGACAGGTTAACTGCCTACCTGCATGAAGGCTGAGTCAGTGATTGCTGAGCAATCTTGGGGCATCAGTGTAGCTACACCCTTTACCAGAGCTTCAAGACCCTTCTCCACCACCTCACACACCTTCTGAAGCAGCTCTGTGCTTGAACTCTGCAAGCACACACAAACACACACATTGCACAAAATTTTTGAAAAACCTGAGATAGAATACTGCAAATTGGCACTATATGTGAAATTAGATTTTTCAGCACATGCATACACTTACACTGCATACACAACATACAGAAATCTCATTTGATGCTATGCATAGACAGTCAATCCATTCACATACCTCAAGAAGAGAGAAAGAGCTTGCCTTCACGTCTACTTCACGAGCTGCTAGATACAAGACATGAGAATAATAATATTGTCACAGCTATGGTTTGGAAAACATGTGTTTGTGTGTCTATGTGACTGTGGTGGGAGTTTCCAATATCAATTGCCAGAGTAGGTGGTAGATCCCAATTTCTCACCAGGACATTGTGTTTGAGTACTGCGGTCAGCTGCACTCTCTAGCAATGTGGCCAACATGTGGATCATCTCTGCCGTCATTATGCAGTCGGCAGTTGCCAGGTCACAAGTAAAGGCCACCTCACACAGCATAGACAGACACCACAGCCACTGCAACATGTTCACAAATAATACCGCATACACATGAACAGAAATAAGTAGGACACCTACATTAAACATACTGTGAAAAAGTTAAATAAATATAAGTTCATGTATGTGTTTTATCCTGTCCAAATTAATGTTACAGTTCACTCTGTCCATAACTCCAAAAATCTCACTGTGGAGGATAAAAGTAGCAGTTTTATATTTGACAATAATGTGCTCCTATCACTCTGAAAAAGTCAACAGTTTCTGTAATGCTTACCTTTTTAAATACATACCTTGTCATAATGATCTACCTTCTCAAGGTAGTGTGTGAACTCTAGGTTTTGCATCTGATCCCTCTGCATCACCACCTTCACTTTACCCCACAGAAATAACACAACATCCAAAACCAGGTCCCCATCTGGCTGCACCTCCTACACAAACATACACACATACATCATATACACATTAAAAAAAATTTAACTCTACCTCTAACTTTAAGCTGAGCCCTAATCCTTGTAAGATCAATCCCAACACAAACATACACACAACATGTAAACTTACAGGAGCAGAGCTGCAAACAGACTTGTGCAGGGTGTCTACCAGGTCAATCAACTCATCAGTCATTGAAAATGAAGACTTGTGTTTTTCTGTTGGAAACATCAAACAACACAACCAGATCATAAATCAGAGATAACTGAAATCAGTTTGGGATATTTTGTAATCAAGTAAGTGAGACCCAATGTTGAGCATCTTATTACTAATAATAAGATATTAATATTTATATTGTAGGAGCTAATCGATGCTGGGTTATGAACATGAAAAAATATTTTAAAGTGTATCAGCTAATATTTGACATGAAGTAACTTGGTTAAGATACTAAGATACATTTGACAGCAGCTTGGCAACACAGTGAAATAATAACCATAATTTTGTTTATTTTAAGTATATTCAGTTTTAAGGCAACCTGAAGGAATCAAGGAAAAGAAGCCACAAGGCTGTTCAAGGATCAATTAAGTCTGGACAACAGCAAGAAATGGCTTACAAGAATCCTTTGTGGACAAAACCCAGTATCTATTAATCCATTTGTCTACATAAAGATTTAGAGGCCTGAAGATCTAAATCGGTCCATATGTGGCACAATTTCACTATTGCTACCATCAGTCATGTTCTCTCTAGGACGGCTCCTCTGGGAAGACAGCAGACGGATGAAACTGTCAAGCAAAGCAAGCTCCAGCTCTGCCCTCCTGAATGACTGACCTTCCACACCCTGAGACAGAGAGACACAAAGAGACACTCAAGATCATTCAGAGACACAGCACACGTCGAACTGAATAATGAGAACTGCGGTAGATGCTTGTGTGCTACTCACAGACAAAACCTGCAGCATCTCTCTGGCAAGTTCAGTGAATGCTTCTGGCTGCTTGTACTGAAACAACAGCTTAATGAACCTCATCGCAGACATGATGGGTACTTTGTTTTCTCCTAGCAACACAACACATCACATTACTTCACACTGATTTCCAAACCATTATTGCACAAAACAAACACCTTGCAGCCCGCAATAAAGTGCGTTACATGTTGATTGCAATGTGAGGGAAGAAGAACAAAGAAAACAGTGACTTACCTGTAATGGCTAAATCCATTAGAGTGGATGTTGGTGTCAGTGCACTAAGAGGCTCACCAGTAGTTGTGACTCCTTTACACAAAGGAACATACAAGCACATTACCCAATACATAAAGTGAGCATTCCTCACCTTAAATACCCAATTACATTTTAAGCATTCTAAAGCATTTGCAGCACCTGTATGTTTTCTTTTAATTACTGTTATCACTGCAGAGTGTTTTTCTGTTATGTGTTTGTTTTACTAACCAGACAATATACTGATGCCCGCAGACAGGAGTTCCAGGATCACCTCCTGCAGCTCTTGTTCATCTGGCATCCTTGTCTGCAGTGGGTGTCTGGTGCTGTCCCAAAGCGCTTCCAAGATGCCCAAGAACTGTGCCGCGCTGCTGTCAAACAGGCCCATTAGCATGCGCTCTGTTGTAGTACGAGGCCATGGCGCCTACAGTAGACACAGACAGGCATATAATTTTAGGCAATGTCACAAAATGAGTTGACCACCGAAGCAAACAGCCTGCCACAATTAATACTGATAAACAATTAAAATGGAGATCTCTTGGATAGACTTCTTTGGTTGCGATAAGGTGCCACAGGTGGGAAATAGAAATAATAGTTGTAACAATTAAATTGATTATACAAAATCCAACATCCAACTTATTTAAAAATAAGTAGACAGTAGAGAGTGTACTGTTATACACAGCAAACAGCAGCAATGCATCTTAACAATCATAAAACTGTTTATTTACCAATTTAACAGGAGTTAGCATGTGTTTGGTAGGTCTACGACACTGAGTATTCTCTTTAAAGTGACACTGAATATGATGATTGGCAGTAAAGTGGATCTTATTACATTGGGTGTAAAGTCCTTCAGGGTGCTTTTGGTTTTGATTCTGAACATGGGTTTGGGTCTCCTTCTGGCCTCAAACACCGCCCGCTTGAACATCATGGCAGCCAGCTGAAAAAAATCGGAATCAACTTTAATTTGATAAACCAAAGAAGAGCAATCAACACTGTAAAGGCAAAACAACATACTGTTAACTTGGGCACTGAAAGTCACAAGTAAATTCATACATCTTCAGAAGGCAACACAAAAATGTGTCTATATTCATACATACAGTGGTGGCTAATTAGTGAAAATCCTGTAGTCTTACACACTGAGAGACTGATTAGATTGGCATGTACTATTATGTTTCTTGCATCCTTTTGATGTTTTTCTCTGCTGTGTCGCTGAGATGTGTGAATGATCTCTATTATATAACATTTCATCACAGTAATAGTAATAAGAGTATATTTCGACGAGAGTCCCCTGCCTTGATAGATGCTTCTTTGTAAGCTCTCTGAGTCTCTCTGGTGGTTGGAACTTCATTCTGCTCCTCCATCTTTGCCAGCTCATTGATTTTGCCAAGGGCTCTCCTGGCAAATTCCTGAAAGCGTTTGAAGCATTTGACATATAAACAACCCCACAAATGGGGGATAGGACTTTCAGAAAAATTCAGAAATTCATTTTAAGAAATTCTGTTTTTTTTCTATGTGGATTAAATTTCATACAAAATGAAAATAAATTCTAAATGTCCATATATTAACACATCAAACTCTAAGCATGAGGAATAAATTATTTAACCTGTGTTTGTAACAACAATATCTTGATACAGCAGATGGATAAACATCAACAATCTGGTAATCTAAAGACAGATCAAGAACAGATGACAGTTGGTATTCATAACTAATAATTAGATCAGCCTGTTGATCTAATAATCTGCTGAGATCCTGATGATTGTGTGTTTGTAGGTGTCTGGATGCAGATGACGTGCGTCTTTCACCTCCGCCTGCACCGCAGCCTGGTTGTCATAGTAACAGTGGCAGACAGCACAGTAGAGTGTGACAATCCATGGCAGATAGTTAGCTGTCATCAGAGGGATGGAGAGCTCTAAACTGATGCTTGCCCACAGAAGATACTCCAGTGCCTGGACAGGATCATTAATGGTAGTATAAAGGATCATGACATACACAATTATATCAATTATATCTACATCATAAAGCACTCTAATTTCTACTTATATCACGTCATTCATTTGGTAAAAGTACCACTAAATTTTTGTCACATGTCCTTCTTAGTCACTACACACCAGAGGGAAGATAAGGATGTCACCAACCAATGTGAAGAGAAGAGAGAAGAGAGTGAATCACTGAAAACTCACTTTTGAAACCTCAAATAGTTTTTCAGTCACAATTAACACAAACCACATTAACCAGTCTGAAATATTGTGTCTTTGCAGATCTCCCAGTGCCTCATTATCAAACATTTGCAACATTATGAGTTCCAGTCTGATTCATAACCTCTGTCAGATACCATTTCTCACTCTCATTCATTTTACTTTTCCATTAATAGTATATCAGACATGGCAAAAACAATCTTTTGATAAAGCTCTTTGGAAGATTAATAGTCTGTAACAGTTGCAACAAGAAATACAGCAGTATAAGTTCCATCTATCATCTAAGTACCTGTGCACTACAATTCATGGTCATCAGGTAACGGCAGATAGTGTAGATATGTAACGAACCTGGAAAAGATGAGAAAGACATACAGTAGGAAGATACTTCTACAATATAATATCAAATACAATAGAATATAGAATCTTCACTACTTAGACGATGCACGCTATGCAATTTTCACAAAACCTTGCTCTTGAAAAGAAGTGTCAACATATTTTTGGGAATGGTAGGGTACCATTGGGAGGTTAACCTATTACTTTGACTATATGAAATCACATTGGCTCACAAAGTTAACTTAGTGGATAAGACCCTTGCATCTGGAACCTCACACCCCCTCCCTTTTGGACACATATTAGAATTCTCCTTTTGTCCTGTCTCACACTTAGACAACTCAACTCATTCTTCCTCAGTTTTCTATTAAGACACAAAGCAAATTCTGGACAAAATGATATAAGTTGTACTAACATACCATTATATATTTGCCAGCACAGGTGCTCGTGTGGCTGAAAAGCCTGCATCATGATCCTGATGAATTTCAGCACATGCAGCAGTTTACAGAGTCCCTTCTGGCTGAGGATGCTGTGCCTTTTCTCCTGCTCAAATATACACAGGGCACAGCCCTGCATTGCACGGATCTACACACACACACACACACACACACACACATATACAACGTTTATACTATAGATATATATCAGGGTTCAGGTACAAACATCTGAAAATATCATTGACCTTTCTCCACATGACAAAACTTCTTAGTACTATAAAACAAAGTACAACAAGCATAGCATGCTTTTCACTTCAGTCACAAGGTAAACAGTCAAACACATCACACACAAAGACACACTGTACACATGTTCACATAGTGCAGTGTACCTTCATAGCAAAGGTATCTTGGTCTGTATCAAAACCTTCAGGGAAGAAGCAGGCCATGAAGTGATCCACATCTGTGATGTCAGTTATTTTCACTGAGTTGAACTGTAGCAGGTGGAGACTGTAGCCATGCCAAAGAGCCAGCTGGTACAACTACAGACGAAGAGGAGAAGGAAGAAAGACCGAATGGCAACTGTGAATGTCTGTTGTGCAGAAGACACCTTGGCCAATTGCTGCAGTCAGGTTTGTGGGAGTAAAAAACAAAATTGGCTAATTATGGTGCCAACACTCAGGTGCCACAACAGTGATGAATTCTGAGGAGAGCAAAGAGGCAAGGAGTGTCAGACAACATTAAGGGACAAGAGGTTCTTGATGTAGAATAAACCAGGCAAAGTGTACAGGCCCAACAACCAATAGAACAATTTCTCTTTTCCATCTAAAAGCGTGTTTATATTTATCACATTGTGGCATAAATAACTATGAATTATGAACCTGTTGCATCTGACATCAGCTTTGAAGCGAGGGTTGAATTAGTTTTTGATGAAATACAGTTGGAAAAGCAGCTGTGGAAACTGTATTATCTAGGCTACTGTGAATTACCTTTATCCCAAAGAGAAAATCTGCAATCTGCAACATGTGCTCCTGGTACAACTTTGAAGGCAGTCGATGTTTGTACTTTTTCCATATCTCCACCAGGATTTTAATCCTTCAAAATGAAAATGAAATTAAAAACAGGCTAATGTTAAACTTGATAATACAACCAGACTGACAAGAGGACACTAACATATGGTTGAGTCACAATGTATGTAATATAAAACCTATTACAAAGTTGGAGCACCTGTTGCACAGGTTGTGTATCTTTAATGGCACTCGCCCTATTTGCAATCAATTGACCGATAATAATTCAGAAAACACACATTTTAAATTCTGCTTTCACATTTAGCCAATAATGGGCACCCCTAATGGTTTATAATCACTAACAAATTTCTGAGTAGGTCATTACTATGACATATGGGGCCCCAATTTCAAATTTAGCTACGCACCTGCAAGTGACGCCTGTCCTGCCTGTTTGTTATGACCAATAAACGTCCTAACATAAATAAATGCTTATTAGTAGTTAACCAAATAGACTACAACTTTTTTTCTCCTGAAGTAACCTACAGATGTCATTAGAGTAGATTAACGTTAGCTTAATGTTTCGCTGACTACAAAGTTTATTTTCGCGTAGAATAAACAACATTAAACTAGCCAGCTAACGTTAACTTTATATCTCACCCTTTAGCATAAGAGCTGTTGTCTTGGCTGGTCGAGGAAGCGACTCGTTTCATCAGTTTTATAAACGAGTTAATGTCTCGTTCAAAGGCTGAAATAACTGGGTTTCTTTTATCAAGTTTCCCGTAATATGACGCCGGTAAGTCCATTTCTACGGCCACAAACGTATTTCTGTTAGCTAGCTATACCCAACAACAACTGCTCAAAACCACTGGGGCGTGGCACATCACTATGGTAACGACGCTAAACAGACAGGACGCAACTCACAAAGGGGAAAATCAGTGACCACAAGGTTACCCAGCACATGCTGAAACACCCAGTTACACAAAATTACATTGATACCCAAAAAAACTTAAAAGTATTAACTGTTTGTTTGTTTGTTTTAAATCAACAAATGTTACTACACATACCTATATAGTTGCTAGGTCTTGCTTTAAAGCTAGCTTTTTGCACTTTGCAGTGACACAGTTCGTTGCTTTGTCACCAAACTCATCTTGTCCAAATGACAGCCCAGTAATACATACATTCATTTTGGACAATTGTGCAGAACACGAACACAATTTGTTGATGATAAAAGGTCATTAATTTTCATTGGATGGTTCTCTGGTTCAGTATTGAAAAGTAAAAATGAGATTTGTTGGTCTGACACAATGCCAGGGCTTGGTGATTGAGAATGGGGTGGAAGGCACTATAACAGTGGTTGCATGATGGTTTAAAAGTGTCTTTAGACTCTCAGTGCTAGCTTGCAGATAACATAGGCTGAGTTTAATGTGTGCAGTTCTGTTATATTGGAAACACGACTGGGAGGATGAAGCAGAGACTGACAGAAATTTGGTTGGCACAACTGTTGCACAGTTGGAAGGTACTTCATATTTTACATATGAGCTCATAGCAAAATGATACACGCTTAGAGTGTCACCTAATGCTGTCCCATACAAACTCATCAATTCCCATTCAAGCTCACATCCACTCCACACACAAACCCAAAGCTTCTGGCACTCAGAGCACAGAAGGCTAATGCTCTGGCAGATATTCCTCAAACAAACACACACACAATTACACGCAGACACACACAGAGATCCAGACCGGGGCATTTCCTGGGCAATGAGTATGGGGGCATCAGCAGTGCTCTGAGCCAGTGTCACCTCATCCCTTGGTGAAGGGAGAGACAGAGACACAGAGTTGTGGAGAGAGAGGGAGAAAGAGACAACCGGTCACAGTCAGACAGATGAAACAATGAGGGAGATGGAGGGATAAACAGTTGACATCATTGTTCCAGAAAGATCAGCCTTTTGGCAGACTCACTATGCCAGTGTGCATGGGAGGTTACAGAGGGGTGGGGGACGCATGGGATGTGAACAGAGACACAGCCTGGGTGGGATGGGAGGGAAAGGCCTATAAATGCAGTGCAGGAGAGCACAGCAGCACCCATCTCAGCCCAAGTCAAACCTCCTTCTTACCCACTGTTTTTATATCTCTGGAATCTCATCATGGAAATTCCCATCCAGTATCCCTGGTACCGTCGGGCCTTCCCACGTCAACTCTCTGACCTCTCCTTGGCAGATCATCTCACTGATTGGCCACTTATCTGGCCCTTGCCCTTGTCCTTCCCCGGGATGCGCCCTTTGCTCCTGCGCTGGTTCAACTGGTTCGACAATGGACACACTGAGGTAAAGTAAAATTCCTGTCCTTAAAATAATCAAATTGTCTTATGTAAAATACCAACAAGTTGACTGCTAATTTATTACCAATATCTCTTCTAATACTACTTATCATAAAATCAGTATTAATAACTAATGTACTTTAATGTGTAGAATGATGTGACAGGCCATTAGATGCACAGAAACCTTATATTATTGAGTCAAAAATTCCACTGAAGAATATCCTCTTCCACTGGTGCCAGTCTCTGTATAATGTGGAAGTATGAGTCTAGCACTGAGATGACAATAACAAGCTATTGTTTGTTTTTGTGCCCAGCTGACTCCGGGCTGCAGACATGCAACAAAATGTGCCAGTACTGTTCCTAACAGCTGTATTGTCTGTATAGATGCACATGGAAAAGGATCGCTACGTCATTTATCTGGATGTGAAGCATTTCTCACCTGACGAGCTGTCTGTCTGTGTCAGTGACGAGTTCATCACAATACACGCCAAGCATGACGACAGACAGGTTAGAGGGACTGTAGAGATCTGCAGAAATAGTCTAACCAAAATAGATTTTGGTGACACTTTACTGACGCACTAATTCTGTTTCCAGGACGACCACGGCTTTGTGTCAAGAGAGTTTCTGAGGAAGTACAGGCTCCCTGTTGGCATGTCAGGTGCTGACATCACCTCCAGTCTGTCATCTGATGGTGTGCTTACAATCACTGCACCTCGGTCATCTCCTGGCCCAGAGCGCACTATTCCTATTTCCTGTGAAGATGGACCACCAAAACAGAAAATGTAGAGCAGAGTCTGACGCTCCCAACACTGTTTCACTACTAATCCCAAGTGCTGCATGTTTGTATATTTAACCTGTTACAGTTTTGTTGGCAGTTCAATACACATATACAGTAGTTGGGGCATACAGGTCTAGACGTCTATAAGTGCAAGTGCCTTCTAATAAAATCTAATTCCTAACTTACTGTTATTCTTATGTCTCTGCAAGACAATGGTGCTTTAAAACCAAAGGCTAATATGTTGAGGCCATGTAACACAGTCTTTTGACAGTGCTTTTAAGTTTTGTATAGACACACTGGGGTGAGGTGCAACTCCTGAGAATTAATTTACCTATCACAAGCCTACAGAATCACTCTTTAAACCATGCCTCGCTGCCAAAAATATTCACACCACTGTGTATGGAAATGACACATTAAGGAAATCTAATCATATTTTTGAAAGGCATTTCCTTTCCTGCATCAAGCATTTGAATGTTATATAATGTCTGTACTGGCCCTGTAGTTTGGTGACAGAATTGTAAGCATTTGTTAATTGAACCCAAGTTTTACAGGGAAATGCTTAAATGTACATTTAAGGGAGTGGAAATGTAAAGACTTCTTCTCAAAATTATCTACAGACGATGACAGCAGACTAAACTTAATTGTATCTACAGTACACAGTGCTGTCTGGGGGGGGGGGGGGGTATGAGTAGTTTCGTGTGTTTTTTGAGAATAGTATTGGTTTCTGTATGTGGGAGGAGGAGGGAGTTCTCTGGAGGCATATACAGTTGTTTTTAGTTTGTTCACTAAAAAAAAAAAAAAAAGCCACCAAAGGACTTGGGACCAGGTGTGTACTCGTTGACAGGAACAAAGAGGGTCAATGAGCAGGAGGGAAAGAAGTGGACGTGGGAAGAACCGATGTTTGGAGACAGACAGCTTTTATCACTGGGCTCCTTTTCTGCTGGGGAGCATGGCCTCTGAGCTGCTAAGGAAAGTGTGTGTGTATGAATGTATGAGATATGCATATGTGCTTGTAGATGCAAGAATTACAGTTATATCAATCCTTCATATTGGCAACAACCCTCTGGCATATTAACACAGAAAACAACAAATAGAATAAATGTCGGAACTCAAAATCATAGGCCTGCTGTGTGTTCTTTGAATGTCTGTAGTGTTTCTGTTTTCAAAAGAACATCATACACTACATCTGACTTAAAACAAGAACTGTCACATATTATGCATAGAGGTTTTATTTGTTTTAGTCTGGTCTAGAGACTTACATAATAATCATAACAATCATTCTGTCAAAAATAGGTCCAGGTGACTTATTTCAGTGTCATACTTATGATTAACATTAAAGCAGCAATTTCAAGTTTTGTCAGCATGTCAATTTGTGGAATTTTAAAGGAATGTCAGATGAAAAATATGTTATTCTCGACATTGTAATTTTCCTATTATCAAACATGCAAATAGTTTGAACACAAAGACTGTTACTTGCATTCACTTCCATTCTTGCTCGTGCATTGGAAATGCATCTAATTCTTTTTATTCAAATTTCTCAATATAATATTGGGGAATTTGGGGAAATAAAACCTAAAAATACATTTGTTCAAAAATGAATATTTAGCTATTTCTTTAAAATCCATCTTCAAAAAAGTACAAGATTAGATGATTTGGTATATTGCATTAGACACTACAGGAAAAGTCACCTGTATTATAATTACATTGTTCTACTTAATTGCTGACCTGCAAAACAGATATAAACAGTATGATGGAGTATTACAGAGAATAAAACAGACACAACAAGTCAAATATGGAGCATTAAGCTACACTGGTTCTTTCTTCAGCGCTTTGAAATCTGATTACAATCTAGAATCGCTTGTTGCTGTGTATAGCTGTAGCCCAAATGTACTAAGGTGCAGATTATCAACAGTGTGGATACATAAACCTACATATAT
This sequence comes from Macquaria australasica, assembly GCA_005408345.1. Classification (NCBI taxonomy): domain Eukaryota; kingdom Metazoa; phylum Chordata; class Actinopteri; order Centrarchiformes; family Percichthyidae; genus Macquaria; species Macquaria australasica. The sequence continues at coordinate 1,780,284 of SEMN01000001.1, read as the reverse complement.
ATTGTCAAAAGTTATCTTGTCATGTCAAAGAAGAAGGTTGTTCTCTTTATCAGTAACAGTAGAAGTCCCATTTCTGGAAATAAGAAGAGAGGTAAAATTAGGAGAAAGCATCACATAATGCATGTGTGTGTGTGGATGTGTGTGTGTTCACCTACAGTAGTCTTGACTTCGGTGCTGGCTGGCATGAGAGGATGCGTCTCCTCCACTACGCTGCTGGGGAAGTGACCAATGCGAGCCTCCTGCTGTCCATAATAGGAGTCTTGTACCTGCAAACAGATGATATAGACAAAGGTTATTGACAACATCACTTCTTCAGGTCTTTTGGTTAAGAACTATGTCAAAGCAATAGTTATTATCCCCTAAATAGTTTTTTTTAGCTTACACTGCCAGCCCAGAAGAGGTTCCCCCTGTCCTTTAGCATTGCATAGACATAGATGAGCTGCCCCTGTCTGATGGGGATAAACCTGCAGTCTCCGGGGTAGTAGTCCTGCAGTGCACGGGCTATCAAGATAGGATCTGTGCAGGAGTACAGAGGGAGATTGGTGTGAGTTGGGGAAGGAAGGGAGGCATCATATGGAGGACCTTTACAGTTTATGATATTTATTTACTTTTATGCAAATTTAAAAAGTTCAGCATGCGTGTGACCATTTTGATTCTACCTGCAGTTGTGTAACATGATCACAACATAGTTTAGCAGCAAAAAGAAGTTGGTGGGTGGGCTACTTACGGCTGCATTCGGCGTCAGCGCAGAGTTTCTTGTCAGCGAGTTTAGGCATCTGCCTTCCTGCTTCAGAGGTTGGCAGCAAAAGCCACACTGAAATAGCAAGCCAGAGTTTGCAAGGCATGTCTGTATGTGAACGCACCTAATAATCCAATGGCCTTGTTTTACGCTTGGTGAACGTCTTGTGGGCTTTTTGTTCCCTTTTGCCGTCTCTGAGAAGGAGGTGTAGTGATGGCAGTCCCTTTTTCTACTCTCCCTACCCCCTAGCTCATACATGAGCACACACAGAGCTCCTTTCAAATCTTCAAGCAGGTAAACAGGATGGGGGATGAGGAGGAGGAGGGCCGGATTAGACAGACCCCTGCTTGTGTCCTGACCTTCCCCTCTCTCCATCTCTTACCCTGTGTCACCCCTGCTCAAACAGCGGAGTGTTAGACTTTTTTAACAACACATTCCTCAGAGTTAATCAGTGTTTTCCCTACTTTCAGCCACTAGATGGCTACCTTAATGCAAACACACCACTGTTCCCATCTTCCTCTCAGTGTATTTCTCCTGCTGTTTACTCTCTTTACCTTTTTAACTCAGGAGGTGGAGCCACTGGCTGTATTTACATACTGTATGTTTCCACTGCCAAGGAAACCAGCTGATCCTCTCTTGTGCAAACACTCCCAAACACACACACACACATACACAAACACTCACCAAACAGGAAGACTGTACCTGTGCGGCATGAGTTGGCTGGGAACTGTCAGGTAAGACAGACTTCATTTTTGTTCCTTCGAAGTCAAGACGGACATGGCTTAACACAGGTTCTGTTAGTTCTCGTAATGGAAACAGATGATGTTAAAGTAGGAATGAGTTCATTACTTTGCTTTTAAATAATTTTGAATCGGATGACAGCATGGTTTCATGGTAGTGAGAGGTAACAGTAGCAGGTGAGATGGCAGATGGTGACGTCAGACTTAAAGACAGAAATGTCACAGGAGACTGAGAAGACTTCAGAGGGCAACTATAGTGTGATCAAAATTTAGATTATATATAGACAGAATTTATCTAGGCACGATCCTGTAGCAGTGACTGGAAAGAACAATGTGTGGTAGCAGCGTCTTATTTTGGCCAAAAAACATTTATTTTAAGACTTTTAAGACAAGCGTGATGGTGATTGTTTCTTATTGATTTGGCTAGAAGTGATTACTTAAGAGACTGTTCTAGGAACATTCAAGACTTTGCTGTATTTGTAGGAAATAGTGGAGCACAATGCCTTTGGAATTTAGGGAGGGGAGCAGAACAAAGGTAATAGTTGAGCTGGTATTTCGGTCAGAGTAACAAAAGCACCTGTCAGACAAAAGACCTCCTTAAATGCCATGTGAGATTATATTACTAGAAAATAACTAGTCTGACACTCACACAAGTCGTCATACATGTCCTGAATTTCACAGTTACAGGTAATGGATCTGTTTATAGTGGTTCTCTGTGTTATTGAAGATCTTTTTTTGCCCACAGAGTTATCTGTGAAGAAAGGAAGAGATGATTTGAGTGATACCAGCACAAGGATCATTGACACCACAGTGAAGAACAAGTTTGACATACTCTGGATTACAGACTTGGAAAATAAACTCATCAGTGGTTCATGACTGTCCGCCTGTTACCCGCTTGAGTGTGGACTACAACTCCAAGGACCTGGGATCATGCTTTCTAACTGACTCCTATAAGCCTGCAACTGTCAACAATGTTCACCCCCACGAAAAACAGTCTTCCGTCCCCCAGCCTGGAGGACTCCTTCTTCCCTCTCTCCTCATCCTCCTCAGTCTCACTCTCCTTTGCTCTCCCCTCTCCCACATCCTCTCCTGGCAGCAGTGACAGCGGAGGAGGGATAGAGACGGATCTGATACTAGCTGCAGAGCTGGGACAGGCTTTACTGGAGAAGAGTGAAGAGTTGGCAGCCTCTCTGGAGCAGAGGGAGAGGGAGGTGGAGGTAAGGATAAAGCTGCTGTAAACAGTGTTTGTCGTGACTATGAAATACTACTTAAAAATATAGGGAGGTGGGAACAAAAGGAGCACTAAAAACGTTTTACCATGAACAAGAAAATGACATTTGAGTTATCCTAGCCTGCAGGGCAATCGTTATAAAGGTGGAAACACTGGTAAGTCTGGAACTAACGGAACGATTAAGGTTCAATTTATTCCACCATAGATAATGGAAATTACAGTTCTCCCATCCTAATCAACCAATACAGATAACAAAAACATAGGATGTAAAACCTATTTAATTAAACATTTATTTTGTCTCTGTATATCACATAAACACAAAACAATTAGACAGAGGACTACAGTTAAGAATGAGAATCGTGCAGAAAGAAGTTAAATGTATTTAGATATTATTTTTATTATTATAAGTAGTAAAAAGTGGTAGCAGCAAGGGTAGTATTTTTATTGTTGTTTTGTATTTTTCCTCTAAATTACTTAAATTCATTCACTACAATGCAGGTATAAATCTGTCCCCGATATAGAGTAAAAATGAACAGGACTGAACTTCACATTCAAAGTATGCAGACATAGCATTGCCTGTGCATTTTAGTATCTGATATTTTCATGTTGCCTTGAAGCCACTTAGTGTTGTGTTTAATGTCTCAGGCTTTACAGCAGGAGAAGCATGTTCTTCAGAGGAAGCTGGAGATGAATGAACTGACATCTGGGCAGAGAGAGGCAGAGCTGACTGGAGATTTAGCTGCTTTGAGAGCTGAGCTGGAGCAACATCACAGCCAGGGACGCGACCGGCGAAGGGATGAGAGTGAACAGCTGACTCAGTTAGCCAATCATAACCAACGCTTGGTGGAGCAGCTAGCAGAGGTTAGTTTATATACTACCAGCGAATAGGCAACCTGAACCCTGCCTTAATGAGCTGCTAACCCACCAAAGAAAACCCTGCAACTATGCTGTTAGAATAAACAGAATCTAGGTGTATCTAGATATCTAGGTGAGTGTGTGTCTGCGTGTGTGTGGTGTCACAGTCACACAGACAGGAAAAATGCAGACTAGCAGGTTTTGTGAGTCCTACCTTTGTCAGTCATTGAACAACACATACATTTCGCAACTTTTTCTCACCCATCTAGGCTGTAACACTGGAACACTCCTTGAGGACTGAGCTTCGTTCCCTCAGGGAAGAGATGGAAGAATCATCTTTCAGCCGAAATATCAACTTCACACAATTAGAGAACATACAAGCTGAGGTATACTTATGTAATTCAATTCCAACGAAACTGGTGCAGTTTTAGTGTGACAGTCACAAACATATTGTGCTATCTTGAATGCTGTTGGAGAGTAGGTCACACACAAAAAGCATTAAATTTCCAACATGGCCAAATAGTATGAAATTATATTACAAGATGAAAGTAAGGAGAGCTGGTTTTAAGTCTTATGGGGCAAGTCCAAGTCAAGTCTCAAGTCCTTGATCAAGTCAGTTGCACGTCTTTTAGGTCTCTGTATGCTGACCATTAAATAACACGGCATTTGAACATTTGAATTCCAAATGCGTGCTATCCAAGGCCTGCCTGTAGCCGTCTTAAATGTTATTGTTTTGGGATTCGACCAAGGCGAAACTTGAGTCTTCAAAAGTTGTGTGTTTCAAAGTCTCAATTTAGGTCAAGTCTTATGGAGTCAAGTCGAAATTAAATCTCAAGCCCTGTTTTGGTGACTTGAGTCTGACTCGAGTCCAAGACTAAAGTCTATGGAAATATTAGCAGAATATTAAGTAAACCCATTAAGATTTAACAGACTTGTAGACATATGTTTCCATATCAAAGCATCAAAACACGGTTATAAATGTATTCTACTCTAACTGAAATAAATAACATTTATTTAAACGTAGAGCAGAAGCATAATCCAACAACCAGAGTGCTCATGGTAATAATTTCAGTTACCACTCCTTCATTGCACCACTCATTCAGTATTTTGTGTTTGTCCATCTTTCTCTTCTTCCCGTACAGAACAGAGTTTTGCTGGAGCGGCTGTCGCACATGGAGGCACAACTAAAAGCTTCACAGGAGCAGAGCGATAGACTCCGCACGGAGAGAGAGCAACTGAGAGATAGACTGTCAGAACTACAAACGAAACTGAGAGAGAAAGAAGCTGAGGTGAGGATCAGAGTCTGGCTGGTATTTAAGATGAACTGTAGAGTTGAAAGATGAAGCCTGAGAGAGAATCATGTGCTGCAGGAACTATTACTAATCACTAACAGAAGTCACTAACACGACTAGTTTGAAGCTCGTGATCTGTGTGTGTGCTTGTGCCTGTCTCTCACTGTGTGTGTGTGTGTGTGTGTGTGTGTGTGTGTGTGTGTGTGTGTGTGTGTGTGTGTGTGTGTGTATATGTAGATAGAGCAGGAGCAGGGAGTGGTGTTTGAGTTGCGAACCGTGAATCGCTCTCTACAGCAGAAAGCTCTGAACCTGGGAGAAGAGAGCATTCTGGACAGTAATCACACACAACCTTTGTCTCTGCTTAGTGAAATTCAGCAATCACAGGTACACACACACACATAACACTAAGAGTAACTGCACTGACAATTTTGTGTACTAATTCTAACCCTTTACTGACATCCTTCTTTTGACAGTTTAAGACTGAATTCATCTCCAAAATTCCCAACCTTTGTATCCAAATTAGCATCAAAAGCATAAACACATAGTAATAAGTGTTTTTGACCTCAATGACCTTTCTGTCTGTTGTGTTGTGGTGTATATCTCTCCTGCTAACCAGGCTAAAGAAGCTCTTCTAGCTCACTCATCAGTCCTGCAAGCTAAAGATGAAGAGATACAGGCGCTCATAGAGGAGGTCTGTTGAACTGTATACAAGCGCACACACACACTATTCACAAACACAATTTAACTTGGTGATTGACCTGAGTTATGAAACATACTGCAATTTTGTTGCTGGTTTCCAGTCCAGTAGGTTAGGATTGCCTGAAATGGGTGGAAATCCTTGCTAATTGTTACTTCATTTGGATGTTTGAGCTTCACTGTGTAATATTATGTGTGCAGATTTTGATAGTAAAAGGCTGTTTTCACATTCATCTGCTGAAAGGGGAAAGTTTCTCTGTGCTCACCTTAAATCCGAGTTTAATATGTGTACATACAAGATTATTTTGTGACATCACAACTAGTTTGGAGCCAATTGTGGTCCAACATTAAACTTACAACAGTGTGATGCAAAAACGTGAACCTTCCATATAACATGCACTGACATTTCAGTCAAGTAGGAGACAACAGTACTTCAACTTTGGAAATGAAAAATATTTGCATACTCATAGAGTCTGGATTTTTCAATGAAGGAGAAGCAGATGTCATTTTAGGAATTTTTAACTAGTTTATAGATTTTTTTCTGTGGGAAAAACAGAGTATTTTTATATGTCTTAAAACATTCCTGTAGGTGATTATTAACATTTACAGACATGATGGAAATCTGAGTGTTTTTAGGGAAACATTTTTTTATGATCATTATAATATGTATGCGTTTCAATTTCACACTTTGCAGCTGCAATCTCAACGATTAGAGCTGGAGTCTTTGAGGGAGGAAATCAAGCCATTTAGAAGCAGTCCTGGAACGCCAAGCTACAGGTAACGCCACACAGCAACACATTTGTCGATTTGATTTGAATTCATCTCATTTCATTTGACCCCACAGCGATACATGTTTTGCTAATTATCATATCAATGTCCAGTTCCTTAGAGAGTGAACTGGCCACAGTGCGTCAGGAGAAAGATTCACTAACTCAGCAGCTTCTCAACACCATCAAACACAAGGTGGCGCTGTCTCAAGAGCTGGAAGCCTGGCAGGTGAGGCTGCAGGAGTATGAAATTCTAAATGATGGCCTTTTGGCAACACATTTAAAAGAGTTCAGTGTACAAGCAGAATATTGTTTTTCCACGTGAACCTTTCATCTTGTTGCAGGAGGACATGCGGTTGGTGATCAATCAACAGGTGCAGCAAAGGGAGGAGGAGAGACAGAGGGAAAAACAGCGAGAGAAAGACAACACAGTAGGACTCCAAAGAAGCAAGTCTTTGAAAGTAAAGGGAGAAGGAGGGAAAGGATTCTTCTCTTCACTTTTCAAAGAGAAATGACAGCTGTTTAAACGGACTGAGTATCAGCCTTTATCTTTGCCACTGTGAGCTTATGCTGCCAGATAATGTACAATGTGTTATCAGCATCAAGTGAAATGTTTACAGACCTCATATTGGAATATATTTATATATATGTATGTACAGTTAGGACTTTGTATTAAACATTTAAAGCCACAAATGAGTCTCTATTGGGCGATTCATAATCTGTTGGTTGTTTTCACCACAGTATCTTAAAGCTGCATTTTCTTTATTTTTTTTTGGTCACAAAAGGAGAGAGACTGGAAGAAAATAACAGAAAGAACATCAGTTTCTGGTGAACTCTGACTTCAGTCAGAGGCTGACACACAGGCACACTCCCACAGACACAAGTTCAGAGTTAGGTTGTAATTTTCTGTTGGGTTGTCAGAACGAGTGACCCGTTTCATATTACATGTAGTCATGTGATCCATAGTTCAAAAAATATAAATTAGATTTATATTATAAAAATATTGATTGTGGAGCTTTAAAATACAATGAATGCACAGTGTTATAGCTACAGAACTGCAATGTATTACGACAAATATTAATATTAAGGGGGAAGAATAAATTAGACAATAACTATGATAGAAATAACATCTTTAATAAATTAAGTCCAAAAAGACAGTCACTCTCTTCGAATTCTATCTAAGCTTATATTACATAATGTATAAATAATACATATGCAACATTTCTTATGTTAAACAGCACTGGAAATGCCCAGAAGCAGCGTGAGTAGTGCAGGTTGCATACAGGTCAGTGTTTCCATCTATATACATACAGTACAGTCCTGGCTCAGCAGTGTCAGTGCATAGCCACTCTCACATCCCTCAGCTGGAGGTTAGTATGGAGCAGCATCTTTTCTCTTGGAGTCAACAGGCTGTTCATGTGCGGAATCTCACACACTTTTATATGCTGGCAAAAAAAGATGTGCACACAGTCAAACACACAGTCACTTACTCATACACACAGTTTTATGAATCATACTGGCGTTATAGCATGACCTCACCCAGTTTACATTTCTGCCGACCACTTTTTATAATGATCCTCTAGGCGTTAGTTTGTGTGAAAATCAGCTCACAGAGACTGGCCTGAGATAAGTGAACATTTAACCAGTGTTTTTTTCTCTGTTTGGTATTGTGAGGTAATGCTGAGGGTAGCAGGGTAGCTTTTTAAACCTCATCCATGTTGGTGCATTCAAGCAAACAGAAGCCCCCACATTCAAGATTTAGAAGACAGATGCATTGGTGAGCTATGCTAAATAAAACCCACGAGAAAAACAGTAAGCCAATATGGACATTAAGAAAACAATAATGTAAATTTGGTCATTTGTATTACCTATTCCAAGCAGGCTTCCTGCTACTACAAGTTGAGTTTCAAATGATACTGGCATGAATGTAAACCAATGGCTACCTGGAAGATAGGAAAAATTATGTATTAGTTTACCAAACAATGGTGTGCTTTAGAAAATGGTCGGCAGAAAGGTCAGGTGTATAAGAATTATAGTTAATTGGCTAAAACATGAAAAACACTATTATCTTTCAATATAATCTATATACATTAAGTTTCTTTATGACTACCTAAAGTATAAAACTTCTATTATTTTCAGTTTTCAGTACAGTATGCCTCTTATCCTTTCTGTTTCCATTGTCCAGAAGGTGATGGGCAGCTTAAAATGTTCATCCATTTTTCCTGTTTAATCCTATTGCCATCCAATCAGAAAACATCACCTCCCTTTTGAGAGGTAGGTTGGAAAATTAGATGCATCGATTTAAGGAAACTTTTTGGTCTTCAACGCCCAAACAATCCAGGATACTTCGTAGGAACCGTTTTAGTGAGGCTGATAAACCTTGGAAGATTAGGTCATTATAACGCCTCTGAAACAGGTCTCTGGATGGATGTCCTGACAGCGAGTTGTAATTCCAACAGGGGTTAGTGGAGGATTATCCCACGTTGACGCCTAGGCCCACTTGCAGCTTGTCACCTCTGTGATTCACAAAGGCCCCCATGATCAGGGTGGCAGGGAGTGGGGTCAGACGCTTCTCTAACACGCCTCCTATTATGCACCGACTGTTGATCATACCTGGATACACAGACCAAAAACATCTCATATCCTGTATGTTTTCTTAATAGTTTTCACTGAGCATGACATTTGACTCCAAGTTGCAGAAAGGAATTTACCTCGAAAGACCATATTGGCCTCTGGGAGTTCCATCTGGTACCCAAATGAGGTGGTGGTCTCCTGCGTCCTGGTGCTGGCTTCAAACTCCACCCCAACTTGGATCTGGTGAACACAAATGCACATTTTCAATATGCACCTAAAGTGAGTGGTGTGTTCATACAGCATGGTGGTATCTGCTGTACCTGTTTGTTGGCTCTGTGGTAGTAGCTAGCATGGGCACCTCCTTTCCCAGCATTCAGCGTTGCCACCCAGTTTGGTCCTGCACGGAGAGACAGAAATAAAAGGTGAAACGCTGCTGCTAAATCGAGCAAAACACATCAGGAAAGATACCTGTTCAATTAAATTAGATGTTTAAAGCAGATTCACAAAATCTCACTTGAGTACTGTCCAGCCAAAGTAAGAATTCCTCCTTCCTCTGCTCGGCCACGATGGTAGACCAGCTCCCCTCCTAACACCAGCCCAGAAGACACACTCTGCAGGAAGTGTGCCACAAGGATGACTGTACAAGAGAAAGACACAAAAAATATCACGATAATGTATTTTGTTGCTAATTGACAGTTGTAATCAGTGAAAAAAATTACAAAAATGTTCTCCAATACAGAAAATATCAGACTAGAAAAGAACATTTGATTGAAATAGTACTTTTTTCTAATACTGGTGGATAATGATAGCATGCCAATGATGCATCTTCCTGAGGAACTACTGATGACTGTAAAACTGAGTGATGCTCAGGTGAGGATCTCATCATTCCACCTGTCATTTCTTACCTGACTCTCTGAGGACGTCTGGGTTGGCTACTGTCACAGCAGCGGTGAAGTCGTTCCCTCTGTACTCAGTCTCAAACTGCCACGTTACAAACTGGGACTGCTGCGTCTAAAACACAACCAATAATTCAAACATTAAGTTGTTTGCAGCAAACAGCATTCATCTAGTGTAAAGTCAGTGACTTGTACAGTGACGGTGTCTGAGCGTGGGATGGGATAGATGGATTTAAGGAAAGAGACAGACATTAGGGTCTCACCTGGAACACTGTTCTGGCTCGTACATGCTCAGTGAGATGCAGCAGAGCGTGAGCGTTCAGACTGCCTGAAGAGTCCATCTCACCGATCAATGCCGGGGCATCCTAAAATGTGAGGAAGGATCAAGATGCAAGCTGTGAACTCACAAAAGCAGCAGCTTCATCTGTTTTCCAATGTTCTATATAGCGAGGCAACATATTTATTATGTGATGACTCGTGCTTGACCTTATCTTTGCTGTAGTCATCAGACTGCAGATGCTCCACGTGGAATCGATAGTACGAAGGACTGACAGCACTGAGGTGGAGAGCATGACTGACCTGGAAACAAACGCGTACATCATGTTACAGATAAGGCATTATAACATTTTCAGATGTCAGACATTTACACCCTTATTCTCACATGCAACAAACTGATTGAATGTACATTATTGTGGGTGGAAGAGTCACCTTGAAGAAGCTGCTCAGAGTTCTATTGAGGATCATCTTGACTCCCTCAATCTGTTGAGGAAAAACATCTGGGGAGATAAGGAGAAAAACAGACAGATCAAAAACATTAACATCACATTTAGTGCGTTCACGTGCACGGTAATCATCTCATTATTTCCCACTTCTGATAGTGGTTGATTTCAGAAATGCTCAATGAAAATACAGAGTTTCATTTTTCAGATTAAAGGATTATGTGTAACTAACTTTTTTTGCTAAAGAAACGTTATTACTGGGTCAGTCACGAAAACCATTATTTACACTGCTACAGTAGCAAACATACACTTTTACACATTATACTGGGAGAGCAAACTGCATGTAAACTTTGGAGTGGATTTAAACATACTCAATGTTCCACAAGTACGATATTGGCATTACTTTTGTCACAGCTGGCAGCCAATGTATCTCCTAGAAAAACAGCTGTGGTCTTAATGCAAGATGATGTTGGCTTTTACACCACATACAAAAAGCTTTTTGCATCAAGCATACATTGCCTGACTACTTTTCTCTATGTATTGCCTGCTCCATGGTGGGCACCTCTTTATCCACAGTGTGAACTCCATAGTTCTTGCTTTTTAGCCAGACATACCTTTGCAGCTCCTGTGGAGAGAGTGAAAGCTGCCCGGGTTTGGTAGGCGGCCATCTCTCCTCTCCCAGCGTGGCGGACTGTCCCAGTGAGCAGGATGTGCGTTCCAGCGAGAAGGAGGGGGGTCCGTGGAGAAAGGCCAGTTCTGATGGCCTGGACCGGAAGACAAAGCCAGAACGCTGCCCATGTGGGCGCAACACTTCCTGTAAGACACAAAGAGACAAAGGAAAGATTTATCATAATGCTATGACCCATTTATTTATCTCACCTGCAGCCTGTACCTGCACAGGTACTCTGACTCTGTCCTGTATGAAGAGAACAGACGCAGAGCATAAAACCTGCCCGGCAACACAATTTACAGGGAAATAAAACACATTTTCATTGGCCAAATAGAACACAGACAATGTTCTGACTATAAGAAATTTAAAAGTCTGTTATTGTACAAACACCTACACTCACAGAGTTACAGAAGAGGTTAATGACATCACAGATGCACCAAAATTAAGAACACAAACTTGTATTTTTAAACGTATTTTGCTTGTTTTTTAAATTGGTTTATATTGGACTTAAAACTTGAATTGCAAGAATGATTACGACTATTTGCATCATGCAAGGATGTCTGTTTTCTTTTCAAGTGCAGGTGCAGCAATTCCGTTAGCTAGCATGACCTTAGCATCAGCAAAAACAGACATATGTGTGCGCTACTTGTTTATCTTCCTACTTCCGTTGTTGTCGAGAGACCTTAAAATCCCGAGCGGAACTGAGAATCGAACATCAGACAAACTGTCAGGTGAGGTTTTTAGAGATAAACTACTAATACGCGAAGGCAATTGCTGCTGGGATCAACTGATGCTGCAAATAGCTCCCTCCTCCAGATGTGATGCGCCGCCCTGCAAATGTTTCCCTCTGAAACCACGACGGGCATCCCGTGGTCTGACAAATTACGCTTCTGCATTTACATGTACAAAACTCAATGGTAAAATTATTAAAATAACAACTATATATTTTCACCTGGCTAACTTCAACTTAAAATGCATTAGTTTTGTTGTTTTTTTTTGGGGGGGGGGGGGGCTTCGGGCGCTCGGGCAAGCAGCGTAACGTCCGATAAATTTTGTTTCTTGTCGGACGACTGTATCTGCGACACGGCGTCCAACGCAAGCTGCTACAGGTGAGATAATATCTCTCGGCTTTCATGTACTGCAGCTCCGGGTGGCAGGCGAAGGTCAACGGCGTTATCCAGCATCACAGTCAGTATAATTTCTCTTCGGCTGTCATTGAGCCGAGCTAGTTTTGGGCACAAGACACGGACGTTTTCTTACTAAATTATGCAATTCCTACGATCATATTAGACCGTGAAGAAGCCTGAAGGCGGTCATTGTCGCCCCGACGCGCGCATCTTCCTTTCAGAGCTGTAAAAGAGGGAGCACATTTTGGGGCAACCTTTCGGGGAATTTGGGGTTTTGTGTTTTTCCCCTAATTTCCAGCTGGAGTGGACATGTCTCCTTCGCGGTCCGTATTGCTGGTGGGAGAAGGGAACTTCTCGTTTTCTGCCGCTGCGAGCCAGTTATACTCTGAAACAGACACCAGCATGACGGCCACCTGCCTGCAGCGTCGGGAGGAGGCACTGCGGCATGAAGGCGCAGCCAGTAACATTCAGATCATCGAGGACTCGGGTACGGCTTTGCGAGGACTTTCGTGTTTGTGCTGAGGGGTATTTTGTGGGACCACACTTTTTGTACACTTTATTTTCTTTTCTTATGTGTTCATCAGGTGGAGCGGTGCTTTTCGAGGTGGACTGCAGAAAGCTGGGGGAATGTGCCTCTCTTCGGGGCCGTGCGTTTGACCGTGTGGTGTTTAACTTTCCTCACTGCGGGAGAAAGAGTGGGGTTAAAAAGAACAGAGAACTTCTCAGAAACTTCTTCCTCAGGTATGACTGCATCATACTGTAGGGTTCAATCCATTCACAGCATTTCTGTTGCCAGAGATCTCTCTCTAGCATCCATCACCTACAGCCCTTTACACGATGTCAGAGAATTATAACATTATTCATTCAACATAGTTCATTTTTAACCCTTATTATTATTTTTCCTCTTTAAAACAAATCCCTGTGGTGCAGTTGGGTATTGTTACTTTTCTTCCTATCAACAAATCACTTTACACTTTTTGATTTATGACACTTCATATAACTGGTTTTGCAATGTTTAGCCCAATAATACACATTATGAATAGAACTAGGTATCATTCCAGAGTTTTGTTTCTTGTATTGACCGAAATTTGTCTGTAGCACCAAGTATTGATAATATTGGTAATATCGGTACCGAAACTCTGATTATTATTAGGGTTGACGATACCCAGTTCTAATTGTTCACATACTTTTATGAACTGAAAAAGTTTCCAAATTCCGTTTTCCATGACAGTATACTGAATATGTTTGTTTTTCTGGGCCTCCAGTTGTGTTCAGGTGTTGGCTGAAGATGGGGAGGTTCATGTTTCCCTTTGCAACGGACAGGGTGGGACACCAGCAGACCACCCGAAGCGAGAGTGGCACAACAGCTGGCAGGTGGCTGCCATGGCAGCAGAGGCACACTTAATCCTTACTGACGTCCATCCTTTTGAAAGTGAGAAATACCAGAGCTACAAGTGCACTGGATACAGGTAAGGAGTAAAGGTGAGTGTTACAGTGTATAAATAGAAACAGCCCTGTGTGTCTGTGTTTCTGTGTGTGTGTGTGTGTGTGTGTATTTGCATACTGACACTGTGTAATGATGGTGTTGCTGTTGTACAGGAGCCAGGATAAGGGCTTTCATGTGGAGAAAGCTTTGCTCCATGTGTTTACTCGCAGCCTCCCCTACACCTCTGCTCATATACTTAAAGTTGAGGAGGCTGTTGAAGGGGAAAAAGTCCAGTACAACATACCAGCCGAGCTCAGTGATTACATATTCAGGTACAGTAACGCGTAGACTCTGCTGTTTGAGTAATAAGCCACCAACGCAAAAAAAAACCCAAAAGAAAACTTACATAACCACGTGCTTACTGTCTCTTCTCTTTCATCAGGGGATTTCTCTGCTCGGGTTCTGTCCACCCTGTCAAGTTGGTGCAGGATTTTCTTCTCCAAGAACTGGCGGAGAAGTGGTCGGTCTCCATGACGACAGAGACCATTCCTTTCCTCCTCACGGCCAGACAGCTGCAGATGTGCTGCGGCGACGTCGACAGTACACGCTGCTACTGGATCCGCCTGCTTCAGAAAGACCTTAACTCTGCCACTCATACCTCTACAGAGAAGGCAAAAGATCAACTGATGCGCACAGACTCTCGAGACACTCTGTCAGCCAGATGTGTTACCTCAGATAAAGTGGGCAGGGTGAGGAGCAAAGGAGCTGAGAGCTTAAGGTCTGCATGCTCTCTTGATGTTGATCCTGAAGGAGAAGGTGGTCTTTATATGCTGCGTCCATCACTGCTCCCTCATATTGAAGAGCTTCTAACTAAAAAAGAAGAGTTTATTAAGATTGCAGAGAGTCACAGGGAGAATGAGGGGAATAATAAAAGTGTTGAAGGACATAAGAAGGAGGGGCCCTGTGGGGGCTGTAATGGTGTTACCAGCTTGATATTTGGCATTAGTGGCCTGGTGTTCAGGAATGTGCCCATCAACCTCTGGGCTCTGCCTGCCTTTCACGAGCTTCTACTCAGAGGTGTTTTCCCCTCAGAACGTGAGCCAATCAAATTGCTTGGACAAAGGCTGGAAAAGCTGCTCGCTCCCTACGGTGTCTCCTTAGTCAGAAAACAGGGAGGTCTGAGTCTGATGGCACAACCAATGGGTTTGGTTGGAAGGGTGTTAGCAGGCAATGCAAGCGACAACATTAGCCATGTAAGCGCCACTGTGTCCCTAAATTTGGACCTCCTAGCCGCGCTCCTGTTCTCACTCCCTGACTGGCGGCTGCTGTGGTCACATGACCCACGCTTTTTACAACAGTTTGCATCCCGCCCATTGCCAGGGAAACCTTTCCACCCATTTTCCCTGTTCCCCGAGCACTTCAGCTTTGACATCAGCTTCTGGACAGGGCCAGCATGGGAGGAGAGGAAGTTTCACGCTGTGGTCCGAGAGGCCAGTCATGGGACTGTGGAGCAAGTTAAACTCATCGACACGTTCTCACATCCTGACCTGAGCCAGACCAGTTACTGCTACAGACTCATCTACCACTCACACACACATGCTCTGTCACACACACAAGCCCTCCAGTTTCATCAACACCTGCAATCCTGTCTTACCTCTCGGTTGCAAGTCACCATCAGGTAGCTACATTTGAAAGTCTAGGAGGAACAGGGACTTAACCTCTTACTTTTTTCAGAGACAGTATGATTACAAGTCTGTTTGTAACTGCTAAGCAAATTATAAGCGTTTAATCTGCAAAACTGTAGTTGAACAGTGTTTACACTAGTTCAGGCATTGCTTGCTGTGGTATGTCTTTGAAATGTGATTGGAATTCTGTGTATCTGTGTGTGTTTTAATTATCATACAATAAAGCTGTTATTTAACATACATTTGTGGTCTGTAGAGAATCATTGTAAAATAGTAAAAGTCCCATGTAGCACATGCTGTGACAAAGCAAAAAGAGCAAGTATTTTGCAATAAAACCTCTGAAATCAACTAATAGCATCTGTAACAAGCAAAGCTAGTTTATTCCTCTGATGTTATGATTGAGACTTTTGGATAACTAGGAGTCTATAGTTTTGTGGAAAGAAATATGTACATTGGTACTAATTATAGGAAAAATAGAGACAAAGATATGAGTTGGGATTTAGTTGTGTTTAGTTTATAAGCAGTTGTTAATTTCCAGAAGATTTCTTTTGAAAGAACTGCTCCATTTTAACCCAAATATATGAATTATTAATTTATGATTGTAAACTTTATTCTTCATATGTGTTGAATTGTATGCTTGCCTGTAGACAAATTTCACATTTCTGCACATTCAGCTGATCTGCTGTGCACTGACTAAAAGACTTATGTTGGTTATGTCAGCAACTCACTGGAATTTATTAATTGGAAATGTACCATTTTAACACTGTGTCTACTATGTTTTATCCATAATTATTACCACATTAATAGGTTCCTTCCAATAAACTCACCAGGGGCTGAAGAGGCCCCTGTGCACAGGAGCAAGTGACTAATTGTTCCTTGTTCATCTAAAGAATATCTTGATGAATTCAAATTAGTAATGTACTGTACAACAGGTCATTTGTGGGGGTTACGAATCCCTCTTCTCTTGAGAGGTTTTATTTACAAAGGCAACCAAGCTCTAGCATTTCCATTCACCTCGCGTGTATGTGTTTTTTTACATATTGTCCTAAAAATAAGGACAATATGTAAACCAAAATATAAGGTTAGAGAACGAATATAAAGTTGAGGAATGGGGATCGATCCCGCGGCTCAGAGCTGTCAATAACCGGACAGCGGCGAAAATGAACGAAGTCCGACCCGAGAGCTGCGTCGGAAAACATGGCGGCCAAGGCGCTTCGGCAGCGGACCAGGCGAGGCAGCAGGCAAGATGCGAACAGCGTGAACGTCCCCGCCGAAGCTCGGCCGCCGAAAGAGGAGAAAGGCGGCGATGACAGTAAAGTCACGGAGACTCGGCAAGAGTGAGTGTGAGCCGGGAGAAGGGCCGTTAGAGTCGCCGGGTGCTGCGAGCTCCATCCCCGGTCTGACTGACAGCCTGCGCCCGGGGAAGCTAACGTTAGCTGGCTGGCTGGCTGGCTACTTTGACACGTTAAGCAAGTTTTGATCGCAACGATTGATCGCGCCCGCGTAACAACCGACAGGATTGCGCAGTAGTTTGAAACGCGGTGGCTGTCAAGTTGCGCTTCCGCCCCAATAACTAACTAGTTGCGTCGTTTTTGTCTTAACAGAGCAACGTAACGCAGTCGGGTTACCTGGTCAGCTTCATTCATTCCCCCCGACCGTCGGGCTGACAGCACGAGTGGGTCAGCTCCTGCTCAGCACGGACATAAAGGCTCGTTTTAAATCAGTGTTGTTGTGTTGCTGAAGTCCTCTGAAAGATGTTTGGGTTTTTTTTGGACAGTTTGTAAGATGACGTGTCGTAGTGAAACGTAACGTGAGGATTAACGCTGAACTGCAACTGAGCCGACTAATCTGACTAATCTGATGATGGATGGAGGTTATCACTGTAAACACTAATGAGGTGGTTCTGAAATACTGTCTTCACTTACGATAGGCTGCTTAACTTTGAACAAGCACGCAGCTGTCCACATCTGGGAGGTCATCATAAAGGGCGTTGATGGACAGTGGAAGTAAATACGTTATTTTCCACTGATGATGTACTGTCAGGCAGCTGTTACTGTGATTTTGTTTTAAACTGTATCTTCAGCAATCTGCTAATTGTAAACACTACTAGAAACTACAAATGATATAGCTATGGATTTAGGATTCAAAGGTTTATTTGTCTCATACAGCACGCAAACAGTATGTGTAGAGAAAAACAATGTGGTATGCTGTTATGGCTGTGCTGAAAGACTAGTGTGAAAACTAATAATTGAAAAAAAAAAACTAATATAAAGGATTAAAATTCAAGATCAAAATATATAAATGTTTGTTAAAATGCACATATGTCAGAATTGTAAGGCAAACCATGCGATAAAATTGTTGCACACGCTCAAGAGAATGGTGTAGATCTAGTCAGAAATGCTAGACCTTCATCACTAGGCATGTGTAGACAACATGCTGTGTGTCTGGATGCCAGCACTGTCTACATATCTGTATAATAAAGATAATTTATCTACAGAGCACTTTTCAGGCAGGATGCACAAAGTGCTCTCCAGAGGCAGGAAAAGAAATACAATGAGAGGTAAAAAGAAAAGTAAAGAAATTAGGTAAAATCAAGAGAGAGTGAGGCGCAAGAGTGATTAAAAAGTAGGACATTCGCTCAAGACAAATTTGAAATTGAAATAACATTTAGATGAAACATTTAGGTTTCAGCCGCAAGCTGAAAACAGACAACAAACAGACCGCTAATTGCGAAAAACTGGAACCAGAAGAGTAGTGGAGAACAACTGTGCGACTGTATAACGTATAATTACAACAGCACATTGTGAGTGCTCAGACATTGTTCAATTGTGTTTGTCTTTCAATCCTCTTAGTAATAAGGGCTTATCTTTTCTCTGTTGTGAGCTGACATTTACTTGTGTGTTCCACCAAACACTTATAATATCTGTAATCAAGGGCTTCTTCATTAGCCAGCTCTGAAATTATTACCATAATTGGGTCTTAATTGGTGTTTTATTTAACATTTATTATGATGTTGTTTCATACATTTTGATGCAGAAATGGATCTTAATGATAATGCATATATTATTGTAGGGTATTTAGCAATTGTGCATCTGTGTGATTTTTTTTTTTTTTAAATAGGTCAATCAGTCGTGGAGGGCAGGTATGGGCTCCAGAAGGTTCAACTGCATTTAAATGTCTTCTCTCCGCACGTTTCTGTGCAGCTTTGCTCAGCAACATCTCAGACTGCGATGAGACCTTCAACTACTGGGAGCCTGTGAGTACTACTCACTTATAGTGTACTCTAATATCTATGTCAGAATATTTTTTTTTATTGTTCTAGCAAGTTACTGCTTCTCTTTCTTTAACTGTTCATGTCTGTAATTGTTGACAGATGCACTACCTGCTGTACGGCACAGGGATGCAAACATGGGAATATTCTCCGCTGTACGCCATCAGGTCGTACGCTTACTTATGGCTACATGCTCTTCCTGCTTGTTTGCATGCCCATGTTCTACAGACAAACAAGGTAACTGTTCCAAACTTGCTGTCAGGACTGTGTTTGCCTTAAACTGCAGGACAGCAATGTGCTGTTATAGCAGGAAATTAGTTGTGTATAGGAACATAAAATCAGTGGGAAATAAGTTTAAACAGATCTGCTTCTTTAAATAAAAGTATGTATTTTTCTGATGAGTTAAATGTTCCTACATGGGGCCACCCAAAACGGTACATGAATTCACACATGAATTCACACAGAGTTGTGTATATGATTAATTAATTATATTCCAGATATACTGAAATATTTGCAGAAGTTTCAGACTTGTGTTATGATTGTGTTGCAGGTGTTGGTGTTCTACTTTGTCCGATGTGTCTTAGCATTCTCCTGCTGTGTCTGTGAACTCTATTTCTACAAGTGAGTTTACACTCCTCTTAAATGCAAGTGGGCATCCTAAGTGCTTTGGCTTACAAATTTTGGGCTGATTACATAGATATCTGTATATATGTATGTATATATGATATGGAAGTTAACCATTTGTTTTATTTGTGTGTGTGTGTGTGTGTGTGTGACACAGGGCAGTTTGTAAGAAGTTTGGTTTGCATGTGGGCCGTCTGATGTTGGCATTCCTCGTCCTGAGCACGGGAATGTTTTGTTCGTCTGCAGGTTGGTCAGATTTATTTACTTAGTTCATCCATTTTCGTCTGTTTTTATTTCTCGCACATTCTGTCAGTTTTTATCATCTTTGGTATTTGACTGAAATACACATATTGTCTACCCTTCTAACACCCTTTTTAGTGTTTACCATCTAACCTTTAAAATAACGTATTACAGAGCCTTATTTTTCTGTCCTCTTTATTGCCAGATCAGCACACTGATCAAAAATGTAGAGCAGAACTGCCATTTGCACAGTGTGCGGTATACATTTTAGAAGGAACATTTCATATTTATGATACATTTCTGGTCTGTATGTTCACTTTATTCCCCTGTTCCTATGAAGGTCGGATGAATATGGCTTTGCAGAGGTAACATATTTGAGACTGTGACGTGTGTCTGTGATCCATCCTCCTCTTTTCTTCTTTCTCCTCAGCATTCTTGCCTTCTTCTTTCTGTATGTATACGACGCTGGTTGCCATGACGGGGTGGTTTCAGGACTGCACACCGTTAGCCATTATGGGCGTGGCTGCCGGTGCCATCGTCGGATGGCCGTTCTCTGCTCTGATTGGGTAGGGTCATAAACTGAAATGCATATTTGTCTGTAATACTTTTCCCAGAAAATACCTGTCAAAATGGATCACTCTTAATGCAGCTTCGGTTTATGTTCTCTGCAGGATTCCGATTGCCTTCGATCTGCTGGTGTTAAAGAGGGAGTGGAAAAGTTTTATCAGCTGGTCAGCTGTTGCTCTGCTTCTGATGCTGGTGAGAATATAAAAAAATGCATGTAAAATGAATAAGGCTTTAAATTTGCATATTATAGGACAAATGTGCATATAGATGAGTTTCTTTACAGTGTCGCAGCTGCAGTGTGTGCACAGACCTTCTGTGGGAGAGTTAATCATTAATAATACTTATAGTAGTAGTAAATGTTTACAGACAATGGGTCCATTCACTCTGGCCTCTGTTAAGCCTGTGTGTCTTTCTCAGGTACCCCTACTGGCAGTGGACTCCTTCTTTTATGGCAAACTGGTCATTGCTCCACTCAATATTCTGCTGTATAATGTCTTCACACCACATGGACCGGATCTGTATGGTAATATACAAGAGCACACATCATTAATGTTTTAGAGAATTTTATCTCTTATTTTGTCAGGAAGAACTTTTCATAATGTTTTACTTTTTAACATCTTATCTTTTTGGGGGGGGGCTGACAGTGACATTTAGTTCCACAGACCCTTTTCTTTGGTGGGCTACCCAGTGATTATGCATGTTTGGGGTATTTATCATAGTGATTGTTATCATAGTATATTATTTTAGTGATGGAATGGATCTTGAATGAAAACATGAACGGTTTAAATCTGCAATCTTGTTTTTATTGGACACTAGAGGGCATACCTATACTATCATATCAAACCCTCTGAAAGTGGGCCAACAGGTTGTATTCCTCTCCATTAAGTTGTCAGAAATGGGCTTTATTCACAGAAAGTAACAATGTAGGACCTCGTCCCCTCTGTGGATTTCCCCTTTTTAAGTAATTATTGCAATAACTTTACAGTTATTGTGATAGTCTGTACATGAGCTGTAATATTTTTGCATGTTTGTTGTGTTGTTTGATATTCAGGTACAGAGCCATGGCATTTCTACTTTGTAAATGGGTTCCTGAACTTCAACCTGGTGTTTGCTCTGGCACTGTTTTCTCTGCCACTGACCGCTCTCATGGAGACACTGTTACACAGGTTCAATGGTGAGGACTGTGTGTGTTTTATACACTGGCACTAAAAAAAATGACTAAATGTTGTCATTGCTTGTACTTTTTGGGGGATGGATAGGGTGTTAGTCGTCTGCCTCAGCAAAACAATATGTGTAATAATAATAATAAGTGTTGTGGTAATGACTCACTCTTGCACCTCATTGTCTTGGTGCTTTCCTGTTTACATTTATCAGCACACTTACAACAAGTTTCTATTAACTGTTACTATTACAAAACTGTTACATCAAAATGTACCCAGCCACTGATGCTATCCTGTGCCCGAGTCCTCAGTATAAGCATATAGGTGGCATCATAAAGAAAATACAAGAAATATATCTAATCTACCTTGTGTTTAAACAGTTGTGTTTTGCTGTGATGTTGTGAAGCAGCTCCTCTTGTGATTTCATATGCTTGTGTACACATGTGTTTTCTGCAGTGCAGAACCTGGGCCGTCCATACTGGCTGACTCTGTCTCCCATGTATCTGTGGATGTTGGTTTTCTTCACCAGACCTCATAAAGAAGAGCGTTTTCTCTTTCCCATCTACCCTCTTATCTGCCTCAGCGGGGCCGTAGCCCTCTCCTCTCTACAGGTGTGTTGTGCCATTTTCCAGTTTGGGCTTTGGTAGTGAAACAGTTGTCTGTGTTAGTTGGCTTTATTTGTATCGGGCCCCTTTTAGTCATGAATGTGCAAGGAAAATGAGTTTTTACAGATTCATTTTATTTCCTGCAGAAATGCTACCACTTCCTGTTCCAGCGGTACCGACTGGAGCACTACACGGTCTCCTCCAACTGGTTGGCTCTAAGCGCAGTTGTGGTCTTCACAGTGCTGTCACTGTCTCGCTCTGTTGCCCTCTTCAGAGGTGTGTATAGACACAGACACTATTGTCCTGAGCGCCAGTGTCAGGCAACAAAAGCAAGAGTTCAAGATGGATGAAATGAGATTTTTTTTTTTTTCTCTCCGTCGACAGGCTACCACGCCCCACTGGACCTGTACCCAGAGTTCCATCGCATCGCCAAAGATCCAACTCTTCACTCAGTCCCTGAAGGCAGGCCTGTTAGCGTGTGTGTGGGCAAAGAGTGGTACCGCTTCCCAAGCAGCTTCCTTCTACCGCACAAGTCAGTATCCAGGATTCCTGCACAGGTCTTCAAAGTGTATTTTGTTATTTCCAGGTGTGACTGTGACTGTGTCACTTGCTGATAGTTTCTCTTTCTAATCTCCAGCTGGCAACTACACTTCATTCAGTCTGACTTTAAAGGGCAACTGCCTCAGCCATACACCTCTGGTCCTCTGGCCACACAGATCATCCCAGCTAATATGAACGACCAGAACCTGGAGGAGCCAACCAGATATGTGAGTCACTCAGACACAGGTGCATGTTTGTTGACACATGGACACTGTAGTTATAGCAGTTGCATTTTAATTGTGAAATTTCTACTCTGGGCAGGTGGATTTACGGCAGTGCCACTACTTAGTAGACCTGGACACAGATGAAGAGACGCCACTTGAGCCACGTTATTCAGCCAGCAAAGAGGAGTGGAACATCATCGCCTATAAGCCTTTCCTTCAAGCATCAAGGTATAGGTATATATATTATAAATGAGTATTCTCTTAACATTTTAAACATTTGGTAGAACTATAAAGCAAGTATAAAGCAAATTACTTGACAAAACTGGATACTCTATCTATTTTTTTCCTGCGTACAAAGGCTTAAAAGAGACATGCAGTTTTTTTAATGAAATATTTTTCTCTCTCAGGTCATCTCCTCTCTTCAGAGCGTTCTACATCCCATTTATATCAGATCATCACACCACCTACAGGCGCTACGTCATCTTGAAACCACGGCGGCAAAAGCAGCCACGTAAGCGGACCCATGGCTGACCTTTGAACCTCAATCTTGCCCCAAGTCCAAACATCAGAAATCAATCACTTCCCTTCAAAACAGCTGGTATTTGGCAGTGTATGTGTGTGTGTGTGTGTCTGTGTGTGCGTGATTGTTAGACATGTGCATGCATGTGTTTTGAAGTATTTGTCTCATGAAGCATTTGAAGATATCAGACCCTTTAAGGACATTATGTCTGCTTTTGGGCTTGTGTGTGTGAGTGAAGAGAAAATGGTATGTATGCATGCTTGGCAGGTATCAGCTGGACCTGTATGTCAAACATTTTATCTCAGTTTGTGTGTGTGTGTTTACCCGTGTGTAAATGAATGTCTTAAAGTGGATGCACACTACAAGATTTTACATGTTTTTATCCCAGGACAGGCCATTACACACAAATATGTGTTTCACTTGAAAATGTGGCCTGAATGGAAGAATCTTTCTGAATAATTAATATAAGAAATCTTGTAGTGTTGGCTTGTCTGCACTTGAACAGTATCTTATTGTGTGCTCTGTCGGGTGTGAGTGGTGGAGATGAATGAAAGCGATGGTGCGTTATTAATTTAACTTGGAATGTTAATAAAAACATGATTGACTGCGAATACAACCCTCCTGTTTTTTATTGGGACAGTAAAATCACTGCACCACACGCAGACAGATTCAATTCTAATCTCATTTTATTTGAAGATTTCCTTAGGTAACAAACATACAAACCACTCTCGCTTACAGGAGAGATGTCAAGGCATTATACATTCTGAATAAATAATAATAATGATGCTATATTTTAATCATTCTCTTTGATATCATGCCATTGCTGTGGTCAGGCTGCAGGCACTCAAGCTGAATTCTCTGTATGAGCCATCTTTCCACTCACTAGCATTGTTTTTGGCTGTCTTTGATTTACTTAATAGGAGACAGAAAGCCATTGATAAATAAGGGGAAGAGTGTATCAGTGAAATTCAATTAAAGTTCAGGACATCTCACAATTTAAGGCCATGTCAAAACACACTTGCAGCTTGGGCTCCCTCAAGCAGTATTGGTTTATTGTGTCTTAATCTGTTTGAGGTAGCCTGTTAATATCCGCTAAACTTATATTATTTTCAGGCACAGCAAACATAAGGGTCCAAGGCCTCGATAGTTATCCTACCAAGCAAGGGCAGCATGACAAGGCCATGCAAACAGGCTGCTACACACCTTTACTACCAAAGTCGCTCACAATGACTCAGTCACATCTGAGACACTCCATGCTATTACTTGAGGGAGGTTATTATTGTATCGCGTCTGTGCATTTTGGTAACATTGCAATGTGTTGAGGAAATGGTGAGATGACATGACATGAGTACATGTTTAACTTGAGTTTTAAGTTGGCTTCTTTACTGGGCTTCCTCTCCCCAAAGCTGGAGTATCCACTACCTCTGAAGGCCCCCTGGTTTCCTGTGTGTACGTTATGTTCCTGTGGTAATTTATCTAAAAGAAAATATGTTGAGATATGCACAGTTTTAGCACATAAACTGAAATGATTGGGGCCTATAGAGAGGTCCAGAGAAAGGATCTAGTCTTGAGGCCTGATCATGTGGAGGGGGCTTGTGTTAAAACAGTGCTCCACCGATTGAGCATTTAATTGTCAGACTCCCAATGGACAGTTGAAAAAAAGGATCAGAATCAATGCAGTAGAAGCAGATATATTGTCTTTTTTATTCCACGCATTCTTATTTCTTGTCAAAACACGGCGCCTACATTACCTACAATGCAACTCGACCGCCGACTGTTCGGTCTGAGAGTCAGGTGTGTTATCCTAGTAGTGGCTAATGTATCCTTGAGCTGCTAGCCTCAAGCAGAGATAAGGAGCAGACTACAGAGGTCTGGTAAGCTCACACCTCAAGATTTCTTTCATTTTCAAACTTGTAGTCTTCAGACCCAACCGACACTGACTTAAGTGACATCACTTGAGGCAACTTATCAGATCCCCCTGGAGCCACAAAAGGCTTTATAAAAAATGTTCACAAATGCAGGTGTACTCCCAAAGACCAGTAAAGAGACTTTGATGTGTAAAATCGGTGGAGTTCCCCTCTAATATGTGTATCTGTCCAGAAACTGTATAGGCCAGTGTTATTCTCCAATGCTGTGAGCACCTCACAGTGAGAAGTCATTTTAAGTTCATATTCCTAAACAAATTTGTGTTAGATTACCACAAACTAATTGCTACAGGGCCCAGTCTACCAATGGGCCACATGTTGAATTGTTGGGCCAGCGATAAAATATAATTTGAGCATGTCCTCACCTGATTTTAATCCCCTAAAAGGCTTCAGAAACATACCATACAAACAATTACAACCACGTACGTGCACAGTTTTTTGCCAGTCTCTCGTTCCCGTCCACAATCACACATACACTGCTGTACACAAAATAAAGGAGCTGTTTGGAGGATCAGTAGTTTTCTCTGTTGATCCATTCTTGTTCATTGAAGTATCTCCTTCCGCCATCGAGATTCAGGCCATTTCTGTAGCAATCCAGATTTGCTTGGTAGGATTTTTGGTTTCCATAGGTTCCGAGGCTGGTTTGGTAAGTGTCTTCCTTGCCGTTGGTGATGTATGTCTGATAGAGGTCGGCCTTTACTGTGTTACCTGCAGGCCTCAGTTTGGGATCATAGAGGTCAGTCCCTCCTCTGATACTGCCATCATACAGTCTGTGGTCCCCGTACACACTGCTGCCGTAATGCTCACTCTTTGTTGTACGACGACCTAGACTCCTGTCATAAAACTCTCTATGCCCAGTGCAACCGAGACTGCTGTCATTCAAGTCCCTCTTTCCTGAGCGGCTCAAGCTGGTGTCGTAGAAGTCGCGGGTGCCACGACGTCCAAGGCTGAGGTCATTGAGGTCAAAGTTGAGGAAGCCGCTCTCCGTGCTGGCAAGCGTCACAAAGCCGCTCTCTGTGTCCCGACCCCCTAGGTTGTCATAGTCACCTGTCGGTGTGTCAGGGGAGGAGCATAAAAAAGAGGTGATTTTGGTGTGCGGGCGAGTTGAAACCAGGTCATCGTCCTTCTGGGAGCGAATGACGTTGTAGACGTCAGTTGGACTCGTGCTGGGGCAGAGGCCCGGATCTGTCTGGCATACTTCTGATTTCTGCTGTTTCCTCTTTCTGCCTCACACACAAAGAAGCATAAATAACAGGACACATCAAACATTAACATAGAATGAAACCTGAACCAGACTACCAGAAGTAGCGAAAGCCTGAAAAGGTTTGGTCCTCTGTGCCATAGACCTCCATTGTTGTCCAAAAACTATTAAAAACACATTAATGACCCACACTGTTGCACTGTTTGAGTAACGTTTGCTAAAAGCTACAGTGCCCAGCTGTCTTAGGAAATTTCGTAGCCTTTTCAAAAAATTAAACTGGACATTTGTGAGCCGATTTTAAAGATTTAGTCTTCAGTAGGAAAAAATGGGCTTGGAGCTGAGCGGCACAGACTAGGTAGGGAGTCAGAAAGTATTGAGAGGTGAGGTGTTGGGATTTGTTGACAATAAAAAAATATATAAAACCAAACAGATCCTTTAAGTTTACAGATTAAAGACAAATAGTTTGTTATGTTGTGGTTTCTATGGAATGAAAATAATCACAAAATGTTCTTCATTTTAAATACTGTATTTTGGAAATGTTAGAATAAGCGACAGTGATGACCATATTCATGTCTGAGTTACAGCAGATCAAAGATCACTACAGGAAACATTTCAAAAAGTGATTGTTGGAATTCTTCAGGTGATGTAAAACATTTGTTTGTCTTTATTATTTTGCCTTTGTTTTGGATCCTCACCGTCTGACAAGCAGTCTGAAGCAGCAGACTCCAGTCACTGTCAGTAACAGCAGTATCAGGGGAATGGTGGGAATGATAATGTAAACCAAATTCAGAGCTAAAAGAGAAAAGAGAGATACAGATTTAGTGACTGTCATGTTGGCATTTGGATATGATAGCATCAGAGTAGTCAGTATATACTCTTCTCCTTTGTAGAAAAAGGTTTATCAATATAAATCTTGGGTCTGTCAACCTGTACTTCTGTCCTGGTTGTGGTTGTTTGGATTCCACGGCAGCGCAGATGAAGGGAAGATATCTGCAATGAAGAGATCATGAAATTCAGACTGTCTCACTGTATACTGACCACACTCAATTTCAAAGTATCCAAAATGTGACATTGTTTAAACTATCACACTGAGCACATTTTACTTGTTTGAGTGGAGTTGGGAGAAGGGGAAGGGTCCAGTGGCTTCTCTGTGGAGAAAATGAATCACTTTCAACAATGTTAAAAGTATTTTCAAAGTAAAAGAGTATCGAAATACTGTGTCAGCAGTACCTGCAGTGTATTTGCAGATGAAGTTGTTCTTGGTTTCGCAAATGTCGTCATTCCACTGGAACATGTAGAGCCCCCCCAGATTAGGAGGGGCGGACGGTTGGTGATACATCACCACACACACCTCATAGCCGCATGATGGCTCATCCCAGTGCCAGTTCCTACAACAAACACACACACAAAGCACATGTACAAAATCACTTATCTGCTTTAATGGAAATCTTTACAAAACTTACATTCCCATATGAAAATGTAATTAAATAAAGGTTTTTTAAAAAAAAAGCTGTCCAGTCATGATGAAAACAAGGCTGGGTATCAAATCTTAATACTTTTTTGGTACGTCTGAAAAGTGTCTGTAGCACCGAGTATCGAGAGCTGTCAATTACTGGAAGCTGCCATCAAATCTCTGGTCAGATTTGTAATCATATTTAGTTATTCTTTGATCATGTAGTTCCTGATTAAATTTGAAAAAAAAGTTAGTTTTAGACCGTTTTATTCAGGCAAAGTTGTTGTACAGATGCGTGTGCTTAGACAACATAAGAGGTAGTCCGATAAATCGGCCAGGCTGACATATCGGCATATTAGCTTATTGCAGATATATCTGTATCTGCATATGTTGGCCGATAAGTAATAAGAAATTGCAGTTCAGAAATGGCAAAATATGTTGGCGGTAATATAAAAACAGTGTATTCATTACATCATTTTTCAAAAAAAAAATTATGGGATCCTTAACAAAAAGTTTGTTTATATTATGTACTATTTGAAAAAAGACTGTCAGCCAATATATCATCAGATTTTTTTAAAACTATCAAAGTCAATATCAGTATTGATCGTGCCATAGACAATAGTTAACATCTAAACTAAAAGCCTAATTTTATAGCCTATTTCTCAAGGGATTTTTTTTTCAGCAAAAATTTCAAACGATACCCAGATTTCGATGAGACCGCACAAATGAGGAAACACCTTCCTTCAACACACATTCCTCATCATACAATCATCAGTGAAAATTAACCAGTGGGAAACCATTTGATATTCACTAAATTTCTCTAAAATTCACTTTTGACCCATTGACACTATAGATGGCCACCCACCCACCTAAATGTAGACTTGCTGCCGTCCAGCCAGTAGTACTGTGAGGAGCAGTCCGAGTTGCTGTCTTCGTCTCCATGGTTACGGCGGAGACCTATCCAAAAGTCTCCATCAGTTGGTCGGAGCTCTGTGATGAGCTGCTCTATGATCTTCTGCTCAGAAGCCGACTCCACGCTCAGCAGCTGCCCTCCGTCCCGTCTGCAGGCGAGGTCTGCCTCTCTGAAGTTCAGCCTCCGCCGGAGCTCGGAGAAATAGGCCAGCTTGTAACACGGCCTCCCTTTCCCTGCCTTGCACTCACGTTGACCTGCACCCAGACACACACACACCTGATTACACATGCCAGATATCACAAGCCTCACATATCACAAGCATTGGCTAAATACTCTCCTATGGTAGTCTGTACCCACAACTACAGAGATAGAGTTAGTTGTAGAAGGATTTTATAAAACTGTATTTTTAGAAAAGAGTGTGTTGCCTACCTCTGGCTTCAAATATATCCGCTTCAAGAGCCAAACATCCAGCATAGAGTCAGGAAGGCAGGCCATGAGGAAACCAAAGATAGATCCACAATTGAATCAAGAGTTCATGTCCTTGTGCTGTGTTGTGTTTTTTGTGTGCAGCTTACCTGTAATGAGGCTTGTGGCTGCAGATGGATCAAAACATAAAAGCAGGAGGTGACAGAAGATTATCAGCAGGTCCATCTTTGTCGGTTGTAGTCTTGTCACCATCACCTCTTGTATTTTAGTTTAGTCTTTTTCATTCCGCTGTCTGCTCATCAGTGGAGCTCAGGTGAAACCAGATAAACTCTACCTGAGCCTTAAGAGGAGAGCTGTAGCTTCAGGTGGAAGAAAATGGAAAAGGTTGAAATTCAAAGAGAAAGGTAAAGAAGTGCTTAAGAGGCAAATCTCCTGTTTTATCTGCTGAAAGAGAGAGTGTGTGAGACAGAAGGAGGGGCAGGAAGGGGAGGAGAAAAGACTGTGCGTGTTTGGGAGGGGGCTGTAATCTGTTAAGAGCAGTCTTAATGATTGGGAGAAGAGGCTGCATCGATCGCAAGACATCTAATCATGCAAGTGCTTCTCAACGTAAACGCTGACAAGAGGCAGATTTCACTCCTTCCTTTATTACTTAAGCTTTAGGTATTATCATTACAAAAGTGTTACATGAAAATGATCTCGTCTAACTCGATCAGGGATATTTTAAATTTTTTCTTTCAGGTCCATCTTCAAGGTAAATTGCGGTGTTCTTCCCTTATTGTGTTTCAGTACAAAGCAAGACAGACAGCCAACACAGCTGATATCTCCAAGAGGCGGGGCAAGGTGTATCATTTATCATTCCTCTATTATTAAAGCCTCTGAAAACTTGGTTTTCAAATCTTAAATATTTCTCTGCAACATAAAATCTTTAAAACAATTAAAATAAATTAAAGCTTTGAAATAAATATCCTTATGACTCAAAAACACAGCTAATCTGCTTCATCTGATTTGTGTGTGGTGTGATCAGATTTGATTGGTAGTGGCCCGGCAACACAAGCAAACAACCCCACAACTGCCATCACTTTTTGAGTCAAATATTGTAAATCTTAATTGGTGCGTGTAAATACACGACCTCACCTTTTTCCAGTCGAGACTTGCCCACTTCAAACCACTGAAAAGAGCACAGGTGAGAACACAAATACGGACAACCTGTCTTGTAAAATAACCAACATTGCTGCGTCTTTGACCAAAAAATAAATAAATAAACCTGGGTTCATGCAGGGCTCCATCACTCTGAATAAAATGATGATGGATAAAAAAGGTTTTAAAGGTCTATAGGTCTAAAATTAAGTTGTAAAATTGCATAGATGAAGGATAAATGTGCCAAATGAGTCAACATATTGATTTAAAAAAAAACTTAAAAAAACAGAAACTGTACAAATTGACAAATATTTTACATGCATTTCTGTAGTGCACAAGATAACCATGTAACATCCCTATGTATAGGTTTTTTTATTTCATTTTGGAAAAAAATATATATCTATATTAAAAACACATTCAAAGTCAAAGGAATAACGTTAGTTTGAAATGTCGGTAAATGCCCTTATTCGCTTTCTTGTTGAGAGTTAGCTCGATACCACTCTCATGTCTGGGTGGTTAATACGAAGCTAGAGTAAGCAGCCTGTTAGCTTAGCACAAACAAAGACTGCAAACAGGGGAAAACAGCTGCAGAACACAAGTTAGCTAGCCACCTCTAAAGCTCACAATTAACACTTTTTATCTCTTATTAAACGAACAAGACATAATGTGTTAATTAGTGAACTTTGGAAGTGCTGATAGATGGATTTTTCTTACCTTTGAACAGAGCCAGGCAAACTGTTCCCCTCAGTTTCCAGTCTTTGTGCTAAGCTAAGCTAACCTGCTGCCAGTGGTAGAAGACAGCGGATAAGCCTAGTTGCCAACATTTTTAACTTTTCTTTTTAGATCAGTAAATAAGAATACACTGAAAGAAAAACTGACTTTGTTGACAAGTTTAATTTAATTTGGACACATGTCAAATTATTCAGATGAACATTTGACATTATAGTTTAGTAACAGAGATTTCAATATAGGCTATATTCAAAGATCAAAAGATTTTTTGGAGGGGATTTTTCACCTTTATTGGACAGCGTAGAAGACAGGAAACGGGAGAGAGAAGGGTACGACATGCAACGAAGGTCGCTGTTTGGAACCGTTGCGGTATGCGGCGTAACTATTCGGCTACCAAGGCGCTCCCATCTATATAATTTCATATTAAAGCATCAGGATCAGCAGAAGCCATGGATGCATGTGAGCATGACCCGCTTTTCTGAGCACAAATGGAGGAAAAGTGTATGTATGCAGTTCTTAATGGTAGTAATTTCTAAAATGGCCCATAAGGTTGATTTAGGGCTCACAGAAAGACAGATCAGCCAGAGTTTAAACAGCAGGATGCTTCATCAGGGATATGCTGTGTGTGCTAGGATAGGGAGTGAGGGTGGGTGTGGGGGGAGGCTGCCCTGAGTGTACGGTCTGCATGCATGCTGCTCTATCCAAACACTGCTAATCAGTTTAGCTGTAACAGATTGATTTCAGTCAAAAGGTTTCAGCTTTGTATAAATTGAAGGCGGGGTAGGGGATCTTGGCGTTAGCAGGTGATGCTCTGAAAAATAAAAGAGAAGACAGAGAGGTAACCGAGTCCACCAGAGGGATTCAATAAGGAATGGTCCTCGTTTTAAATGTCCTCCTTGTTTACAGCATCTGAGACCAAGAGAGGGTTTCATTCAATTAAGCCTCTCCCATTCGTCCCTCCTCTCATACAGTCTGTCTTCCTCCGTCTCTGCCTCCACCTTTCATCCCACTTGCCTCCTCCCTCTCTCCCAATTAGTTAAAGGGAAACCAGATGAATGTTCCCATGGGAAACCAGTACATCACTGATCCGACGCACCACCTCACACACAAGGTAGGCGTTTCACCATGTCAGAGAAACCTAACATTGATGTTGAAAATTCACTACTGATATTTGGACATCTAACCAATATGCATTAGTGAAGTGAATTGCTAAATGTATATTTTCACTGAGGCGATTCCTGACAGCGTAATGGTCAACAGATCATAGTTACAGAGTAAAATAACATGGTTTGAAGCCATAAACTTGCTCTGACCACAACAAATCATTCGTAATGCAATGGCCTGGTTTGTTTGTGGGCTATAAAGACAGAGCAATGAATGACAAACTCAGTTCATTTCCATGTCAAAGCAAGAAAGAGAAAGGAAAAAAACATTTACTCACCAAAAAAAAGAACTTAACTTTCCACTAAATTCAATTTGAATGATCTGTGTTGGCATGCTGCCAGACTGAGTGTCCGCATTGCGCAGGCCTGAACAGAGAGCTGGAAATGGGCCCTGAGTCATTGACCTGAGGGGGAGCTGGACGGCTCCATCAGCAGAGCTGATCCATAAAAGAGTTTTGATGAAACCTTTTAAGTGCTGTAGTATATTTCTTTTAGTCATTCCTTTTTTAAGCAGTTTTGGAAAAGGCCTGAGAGAAGAAAATTGTATAATAACCTGTGACTGTAAATGTATAAACAGTGTGTCATGTAAATCATGATAACACTTCAAATGATAAATCACTTTTTTCTAAATAAAGGGTCCTTATTCCATTCCTGCATAGAGACAATAAGCACTGTACAACTTACAAGATACATAGGTCTGTATTATTTTATTAATGTAATTAACAAACATAAATGTTTTTCCTGCCTCATATAGTCAGCGTTATATTGAAATATCTTCACTTGTATATGAGCAAGTATACTCACCTATCAGGACTAGCCGTACTGCTACGCCCGTCTACTTTACTTGAGAAGATTCTCTCACTGACTCTTCCCCACACTCGTGCCAGTTCATGTGAGAATCGTGACGTCGGTGGTCATAATTTATGGGAGCTGATGTCTTTCGTATGTTAGTTTTGATATGAGACTTTACATCTGTCACAAAGCAGTCAAGCTCCATGTTTGGTTTTGCTGTAGTCCAAGGTAGGGGCAATATGGATAGAATCTCTATCACATAATTTCATATTACATTATCGATATACAGTGTACTGTATGATGATATAGTATTATTCAGTTATTGAAAAATCTATGGAGGGACAGTTTATGGATAAATTAGACTGACAGGAATGTCTGTGTTTTGGCCGATCCAGTGAATTTATTACCTGACAAATAAAGGTAAATTATCATCAGTGGTGGAATGTAACTAAGTACATTTATTCAAGTACTGCACCTAAGAAAAATTAGAGGTACTTGTACTTTACTTGAGTATTTACATTTTATGCAACTTTTCTATTCTGCTACATTTATCTGACAGCTATAGTTACTAGTCACTTTTCAGATCACATTGTTCCCCTTCCTGTCCAGGTAATTAGTACTTTTATTTTGATACTTTTATAATTTACTTACATACTTTTACTGAAGTAAGGTTTTGAATGCAGGACTTTTACTTGTAGTGGAGTATATTCACAGTGTGGTATTGGTACTTTTACTTAAGTAAAGGATCTGAATACTTTTTCTATCACTGATTATCAAAAGGATTAAAAAATCATATAAATACTCAGTATTGCCATAAAGCAGTTCTACTAATTGTTTTGCAACATTCACAGTCAGCAATATTAAATGGATAGCTAGCACTGTATAAACATTATGGCAATATTTGTGTCATCTCACTGTATACGTATACTGTCATATTGCTAACCCTGATCCAGAGTGTTAACCATTTGGATTAGCTTCTCTTCAAAAACAATCAAGACACAGGTTAATGCTGATTTATTAACTTCTTTGCATACTGGTTGACCACTGAAAATGCAGAATAAATGTATGTGCATGGAATAAAGTACAGAACAGCATGTAACTGGGCATTTTGAGATAAGCTTTGAGAGAAGATTTTTAATAGTGAGGTCTTTTTTTCTATGTATACTTTTGATGTATACTCACAGTCTGAAAAAAAACCCCGCCCTGACTGAATAAGTGATAGGATTAATTCAGTCAGCCATGCATCAATCAGCAAGATAACGTAAGCCAATGTTTTTAAACATGCAGTATACACAAATCATATAATTGAAATGGCAAAACAAATTACGGTATTTAAATGCCTTTAAATGTCCTTCAAAAACTGAAGTGGTGCATACTCATTCTGGTTGTCATTTCCAAGGATAGCTTTGAGAAAAGGGACAACTTTGAAAAGATTAAGGTGGAAATCTCTGGAGGTGTCATCTGACTCTGCCATATTACCAAACTTAGCGCACAGATCCTTGGTTCCCCAGCTGACCAACGCAACCTGCGAAAAGAAATCATTGGTTACTTTACACAGTCAACAATAACTTACGTGATCAAATTACATTACCTCATTTATTTCAATTTGCCACCAGGTGTTACTCATTTGTGATATACTGAAGAACAGCAGTTTACCTGTATTGTGCGATTCTCATAGACCTTGTACACAGCACCTCCAGAGTCACCTGTTCCAATAAACACATTAAGAGTGGAAAAACAAACAAAAAACAAGAACCTTCATGTCTTACTTGATGACTGAGGCACTAAAGGCTAAAGACTTTGTTAATTAAAAAGCATTTTTGTGTATTTTCCCATTTAAAGGGATATTCTGGGGTGTTATACCATTTTCCTTACTTATCCTAAATCAGACAAACACATGGATGCCTCTGCAGTTTTAAGTTACTGTGTGTTGGTGAAATTACCTTAGCTTAGCTCAACTCAAATATGTTTATGGGATAACTAGCAGTTCCTCTCAAAGTAGGGAAATAACTTTTAGACATGTAATAGAGGGAACATACCTGGACATGCAATATCATCTCGTTGGGGTGTCCGACCACCGGTGCAAAGGAAGTTATCAGTCACAGCATCCTTTGGATTATTAGTTTTTATGCCTGGTGCCTGTAGTGCATGTCTGATGCATTCATCTCTCTACATTGGTGAGTTGGGAGAGGAAACACAGCTCAAAGTGACGTTTAGGTTTTGAGTAAGAAATGAAGATGGCAGACACACACACACACAGCCTCAGTAATTTGAAACTCACATTGTCACCGATCTTAGCGTGGGCAGTTTTTTCTTTTGCTTTGTTTCCTGTCCTGGTCAGGAAAGACAGTCTTTCAAGATGATTCTTTAACAGAATCTGCTCTGTATTTAGAGAACACAAAAATACAGTAAATTGTACCTGAGGCTCTAGAGATATTATATTTTTACTTCAAGGCTATTAAATTGACAGAAAAAAATCTGGTAACCTCTCTCCTATTTAGCATTTATAAGCAGTATATTAACAATTAATAAATGGTTTATAACACACCAAAACACACTCTACCATAATTTTTAACATGTTTTATTTTATACACCAGTTATGGATGTTTCATAGGAGAATAATAATTGTAAATAAATACATAAATACACAATACATAAACACTTAAAATGTCCTTACACTTACATTATAATGTGCTATAAACAATGTATGTAAGTGTTCGTATCCTTCTTCTAAATGCTAAATAGTGGGAATTAAAGTAAAGTGTTTCTCTCATAATTTGACAATATGATTGCTGGGACTATCAGAAGATATTTTCACACAAGACATTTTTGTTTTTCATAAAAAGACCAAACAGTTGAGACAAGTGACTGTTTGCTAAACCTCTCCCCTGAACTGCAATTGTCCAATCAGAGTTTAGCAACCGTAACTACAGGCACAGTGGGCCTCTCAAGCTTTCTCTCAAGGATTTCTCCACATATTGAAGCTGTGTGCATGGTGCTTTAGTAAGAGAGATATTAAATTGCATTACATTTAAATTGTTTGAAAGGCCTTTCCAAATCCAAAAACCTAAGAATGAAAGTGTAAGTTATGGATTAAGCAGTGTGTTTTTTAGGTATGTTACTACCTACAGTAATAAGCAAGTGTTACTTCCACAGCCAAGGAGCACATCATTAAATAACTACAGTTTTGTTGGTTACAGGTTACATTAAATAAAAGCCCCCTTCACGACTAGCACATCAACTGCCTATGTTCCCTCATTGTGTTGAAGCCGGTCCTGGATGCTGTCAGACTTTAGGCTAACGTTAGCTATCTGCTCTGTCTTGCTCTTTATTGGATTTGGGGAAGTTTACACTCCAGCAACCCCAGCAACGTTACCCGAGAGTGTAAAGTTTGCCAAACGTATCCTCATCCTAAAAGCCTTTTGTATCATTAAAAGTGAAAAGATACCGTTTGAAATAACAAGTTTGCAAAGCAGACAAACAGTGTTATGTTAGAATATAATAACAATCAGATCTTACGTTTTTCCTTATCGTACGAATACTAAGATTAAATACCTCCACAGTGCAATGCAAAAACAATGCTGTTTCTTTGTTAAGCGTTACATATCTTGCATGGATGACCTGCTGGGAATTGTTTTCCTAGGACATGCAGCATTAGTCTCAGTCTTTTAGCACAATATCATGTATAGCCATCAAGTGCATATTTAACACCCATTTTACAAAATTCTCATTTTAAAAGGAGTCAGCTGGAAACATTAAAGGTAGCTGGTAGAGTTACCTCACCTTGTTGCCTGCAGGTGGAAACGCCAACCAGTTTTAGAGCATTACTGGTCTCCTGGGTGCAAGGTATGCAAATAGGTCTGAACAAGATACCAAACACAATATAACATGGAGAGGATGAATAACTTTGAACACAGAATAATTACTCATAAAAATGCAGTATTACAAATGTAACATTTTCTCAAGGACACTTCAGAATTAGTAATGAATTTAATTAATCTGTTTACAGGTTTGTGTGTGTGTGTGTGTGTGTGTGTGTGTGTGTGTGTGTGTGTGTGAGAGAGAGAGAGAGAGAGAGAGAGCTGGGGAGAGTATCTTCATAGTAAGACCTTGTTCAATAAATCGATCAATAAATCCCCAGGCAGGACTGAGAATGTGACATCAAATCTAGTATGAATGACAGTGTTTGTAGGAACACAAGTTCTCACCTAACAGAAGTGGAGATTTGAACATCTTCCTCCAGTTGGATGAGAGCCACATCATAATCATAGAACTCCTTCACGTTCTCTTTCTCTTTCGCATTAATATTGTAGTTTGGGTGTTCTGTAAAAGTTTTAACTCTTTTCACTGTAAAAGAGACATGGTCAAGTGTTAGTATTATTATTGCTGTCATCAGGACTAGTGGAAAGCAGAAAAATGTAGTTAAACTAATTTTTTAAATCAAAATACTTGACTATAGCGAATATAAAATAATTCATAAGGTTAGGTTTTGACTTTGAAACTTAGAAATATTCATTACCAAAGCAAATAACTTAACTGGATATTGTAACACTTATTTTTGTGAACTGCCAAAATACCAGCATGTCATGTTCAGATAACTGAAGAGAAGAGGCATGAGTAAATATACAGACATTAAATAAACATTTATTATTACCTTTGCCCTGTCCATCATCAATGTCAACTGTGACGTACTCAGGTAAATCTCCAAATGTAAAGCAGTGAGCGGCAGTCAAGACAAACTGAGGGGTCACCAGGGAGCCGATGCATTTCTTTATCTTTCCTTCATTCTTAAATTTGAAATGATGATAAATATTGAATATAGTTTAGTATATAACACACAGAAGCAAGTTGATGTTTTTCACATTATTTTTTTAACAAGGATAACATGGCACGGGGGTAGATAGGAAACAGTTTTTCATGAAATCCTACATCTGAAGGTCTGACTCCACTGTGTTGTCACTAAGCCAAATATTTCTGTAGTATATACATGTATATATATATAAGTATATTCCTCTGATTTTACTGATTGCTGTGGTCAAAGAACAAGGAGTGAAGATTTTGGGTCATTCTCATGCCTTAATCATTATGTAAAGGGTTGTGAGATTCATGTAGTCAGCCTTGCAAACATATTTTACAGATGAATTATGAAGTTAAATGAAATACTAAAACATTTACCTGGACAGTAATGAATGCCATCCATGGATACATTTTCCTCGTATTGTCTTCGTCATACCCCCTGCTAAGACCACATAGACCCTGAACTTCACTTTCATCTGTGTAAAAAAACAAATTCAATGTTGCTCATGTTCATGAATGCAAATGCATTTGTGGTTATATCAGTATAGAGTAATAATTTGGGGTTTAGTGTCTTGAACCCCTTATATTATATAAAATCACTTAAACTTCATTCAGCAGATGGTATTATCCAAAGCAACGTACAAGTATTGCATTAAACCTCTATTACAAAATTAATCAGCAAAGAAATGTTGACATCTTATAGCAAGAGAAAATGGTGAAATAACAAACTAACATGCTCACAATGGCAATTCTAACATGATGTTTAGCAGGAATAATGTTTACAATGTTCACCATCTTAGTTTAGTGTGTTAGCATGATGACATTTGCTTATTAGCAGTAAACATAAAGTAGAGCTGAAGCTGATGGGAATTAGTTTTACATATTTGGTCATAAACAAAAATAGATATTTGAGTCTGCACCAAACACATACAGACTGACATTCCCATCCCTCGAAAATGCATTATTCACATAATTTTGTCTGTTCTTCGTAATGCTTCTTCTTTTTCTATATGTTTGTAGTTTTTAATGGTCTACTCTCTTAGTGGAGGTAGCTATACAATGCCCTTATAAGTATATCTGTCCACCCCTGCCACATCAGTGGTGTCGAGCTACGTATCATATAGAGGCACAGACCAAGAGTGATGGTTCTGCCTGCTCTAAAGTACTTTAGGAAACAAGAGAATCATATTCTGACCTCCATTTATGATCATATATCTCCTTTGAGTCAAATTAGAGGGTGGTGATGAATGCTAAAGTAGATACTAACAAACAAATGCAAAGATGACTTACCAATTATATCATCAAAGGTCTTTTGGAAATTTGTAATGTCCTTCATTCTGAAGTAATGCGGACCATCTTTCCCTACTGTGAGTGGCTGCAGGTCATCATCCAAGACCTCAGCTCCAATGGCAAAAATATAAATGTCTGTAACAGAATGAAATGTAGCGTGAAAAATTAGGCTCTCTTTGTTGAGTTAAAACACATTATGTTGCTCAAGCTGCTAGC
The DNA here is from genome assembly GCA_005408345.1 of Macquaria australasica. Classification (NCBI taxonomy): domain Eukaryota; kingdom Metazoa; phylum Chordata; class Actinopteri; order Centrarchiformes; family Percichthyidae; genus Macquaria; species Macquaria australasica. The sequence continues at coordinate 1,741,074 of SEMN01000001.1, read as the reverse complement.
TAGGCATTATTGTATAACAATGAAATGTTACCGACAATATAGCATGTGCTGTAAGGAATAATCCTAATGATAGTCTGAGTGATGAAAGTCAGTATAGCAACAGAAATATGCACAACAAATAAAAAATACAACTCACCAAGATATTCTTCTCTTGATTGAGCCGCCCCTTCACTAGTGTGGTTCATGTACACCATGTTCTTTATTTTTTCCACAGTGGGTGCAGGTGAACCACCCATATTATAAGCACCTGCAATGAAAGAAACCAGTGTGTTAAAATGATGTAAAACACAGACAAAACAAAAGCAAACAACTTAAGCTTTATTTGGAATACAGCATTTGATATTCAAACCTTTTTTTACTGCTTTCAGCTTAGTCCTTTCATAAACATAATTAAATTATATTATCTATATTAATGATATTTTATATAAGATGCACATGTATATGCTATCAGTGCTGATTTGATGGAACATTAATTATAAATCAAGCAGTCGTAAGACCACAATTAAATAGTGAACTGAGACATATTTGTTACATTAAAGGAAGAGTCTGACATTTTGGGAAATACATTTATTTGCTTTCTTGCTGAGCGTTAGATGAGAAGATTGATACCTCTGTCATGTCAGTGTGGTAAATGTGAGGCTAGCCTACCAGCACCTTTAAAGCCCACAAATGAATACATTATCTCTTGTTTGTTTAATCACCCGGCCAAGAAATAGCCCAACAAATACCCCCCTATAAAATCACAACACGTCATTATTACACTTCAGTTTTTGTATGGATTAAACAAATGAGATACAACATGTTAATCAATGAGCTTCAAAGGTGCTGGTAGGTGGATATTGTTACCTTTGGACAGAGCCAGGCTTGCTGTTTCCCTGGATATTTTAATCTGTAATTTGCCTACAGTAAAAGCAAGCAGCTTCATTGCTGAAATAAGTCAATTAAATATACCAAGAGGCTGAAATTACCATCTGTAAAAACGATGATGACGTGGCGATGCTCCTTAAAACCTTTTTCTCCAACTCGTTGCTTTATAATAGCCATTCGTTCCAAGAAGGTCTTAAAGACAAGGTTCAGATCTGTTCCAGCAGTGTTTCTCTCTTTGAGTCAAAACACACACACACACACACACACACATAGTAAAACACAGATCAAGCTGTGTATTAAAACAATACAAACAATATCTTTGATCTGTTCGACTCACCATTTACTTTGAATTTTTTCATCTCATTCAAGATGGTGCTTCGTACTTTTTTGTCATCCATAAAATCAAGAATTTTGACAACTTCAATCACATCAGAGGAGAAAAAGATGACTTCATAGTTTGGAGACACGCTAAAGGATGCAATCTGTGGAGACATAAATCATATCAGTTAATACAAAGTGGATGATCTTTAGTGTTGTATGAAGCTTTGACACAACTTTGTAAACACATGCAAACTTGTGGAACTGCGGTGATCATTAATGCAACACCTCCTGATGTATCAAACTGCTTATGGTTGTTGTTTTGTTGAGTAATTGATTCATTTATCAGCAGAAAGAGAATCCCGTAGTATGCATTAACAAAAAGCCAAGGGACTCGCGCCAAGAAGCATCAGTCAAGATTATGATGTGTAATTCATAATGAAATTTACCTCTAATGGGCTGTTGTGCTGGCAGCCTAATGGGAGGATATTATGTTTGTACATGTTATGTGTACAATGTGCCAAATGTGTTTCTAAAATTGTGTCAGACAACGTATAAGGCTTCCTATGTCAGCTCACACCAAAAATATGATACAGTATATGACTTCAAATAGTGAAATCCACTACTCCCAATGAGATTAGTATTATGACAAAAAAACAAGCTAATGTTTCTGTAGAGCCATAAAAATTATTATAATGCTGATAGCAAGATGAATAAGTGGCTAAATGGCTGCTTGTCATGAAGTAATAACAAAATAAATGTATTTAAATGCTAAACAAGTATAACAATAAATATATAAAAACTGTCTGTTGCAGATGTATGGAGACCCAAAGAGTAGATAATTAAAGAAATAAATAAGACATGAAATAAATAATCATATGAATAAATGTAGACGAAATATATACCATCACCATGAGACTGTGAAATAATCCAGTACCTTTTTATGTGAATGTTATTTCATCCTGCTTCTTTTCAAATTAATAATTGTTATTTCAAAATAAAATCTGCTGCTCTCTCTGTCAATTAAGATCAATTGCAGTGAGGCAAAGTGAGCTTCTAAGTAATACTTTGAAGTTTCTCAATATCTACGTGACATTCCTGACCTGTAAGTAATGCTGTGGGTTTCTCTGCCATGCCCAATACAAACTTTAACATGTCATTTTATTCCTTATAAGATCTAGGGATTGATCAAATGACCATACTAGTCACACACACACACACACACACACACACACACACACACACACACACACACACACACACACACACATTTTTTTAACAACTCAGCATATTTCTTGCCAGCATCCATCAACTGCAGCCTGTACTTTCACCCCATGTGCATCCTTTAAACTGAGCCCACAATCAGCAAAAACAATCTTACATCTCCAGTCCCAGCACAATGTTGCTGACTGTTTGCAAATCCACCATATTGTAAGTGAGGCAATTCTGTGGCGATCGCCCTCTCCAATAAAAAAAGCATATACTGTTATATCATTTTGGATAAAACATACTTGTCAGTGTTATTTTAATAAAGGGGAAAGCTGTTTGCTTCTTACCTTTGAAATAAGTTCTATGATTGCGTCCCTTGACTTATTGATGTGTTTCTCTTCGATGCTCTCAGAAATATCCACTGCGATATAGATGTTAAGTGTCCCATTTTTGGAAATCCTGATTTTTCTTCCCCCCTGTGTGTCATCTGAACAATCCACAACAAATGCTGTTATTGTGCTATACATACATTATATACCATATTGTCATATATAACATTTTCTGTGGAGAAAGAAGTATAATGCAAGAAAAGACAGTGAATTCTGATTTTTTTTTTTTTTTTACATATCAGAAACATTCATACCTACACATTTTCTTGTTAGACTGATACAGAGGAGTGACTTTTGATGGAGTTAACTAATTAGTAGGATGAATTATTAAATTATCACTTATTTGTTTTGACATTTGATTTAATAAAAGGTTATCTGCTTCACTACAAAAATATGCTGTAATAGCAAAAATGATCAAATAGCATTGCTATCAAGTAATTCTAATAATCCGATTAGTTCCAGGAACTTACCGATGGGCTGTAAATGGGTGAGGCTGTCTTTGATTGCGCTGCCAAATGCCTGTGAAACCTCCAATGGAGTGTCATAGGTGTGTCTGTCTGCAAGGAGCAAAAGCCACATAAACACAAGTTTGTAAGAATTGTGACATGGTGATACTAAGACAAAGCATGTAAAAGTACTCGCCCATCACCACAGAGACTGGGATTCAATTCTCAGTAGTTTCAGGCAGCATTTACAGGTGGGAAGCTGGTGAGGGATCACGCCCTTGTCACTGGAATAGTGGCTCTTACTGAGTGCTCAGTGTGTGTAGATCACACCTGCGTGACCAACCAGTAGTAGCCGGTAGGATGTGATCCCTCACTGCCTTCCCACCAGGTGGCTGCATTTTTGAAAGGACAAGAATGGCATTACAAAACCAGAACTTGTCGAAAGGTCAGTAATGTATACAAAATACAAGAGCGCACAGCTAATAAGATGCTCGATCAGAACTAGTTCATACGACCAGGATGGAAATCAAAAGTGTTTATAGTTGTTCTCAACGGCTACACTTGAAGGCGGAGTGAAAAGCCGGTCTACATAGAGAGGGGGAAACAATATTGTTTAAATTTGGGAATAATGGCGCACATTTTCAGACAGTCTCTCCCGGAGGACATTCATAATGTTGGACTTGGTTGTTTACATGAAAAGTGACAGAAATAGTTGTGTAAAGGATGAAAAAAAGAGAGCTGGAGAGAGAAGTTCAAACCCTGGTTCCTTTCTCACCTTCACATGCCTGGCCAATCATGGCATGAAGCGGACAACACCCCCCCCCCCCACACACACACACACACATACACAAGCTATTCGGCCATCCGACAAGCAGTTCTGACGGGGTATTCTGGCAGTCAAAGTTGAGCTATCTGTGATCAAGTGAGCTAGTGGTTTTCGGTTGCTCATTGCAAGAATCTCTTCTTTTCACTTGGTCTGCGTGTGGTTCATGACGTCTGTAAACTGTGGCTGGCTAGCCTAAACCACACCATTACTGATAAAAAGCAGGTTATTTAATTGGGTCACAGTCTGTACACATGTTTTTGTGGCATGGGAGGGTGTGCCATCACTGTACTCTTGTACAGGCTTGGGGGACTGAAAGTAAACACTACCATGTCAGCGTGTCTTGGCTGGGGCTCACATGAAACAACAAAGTCTGCACCCTCCCCAGGCCAACAGTGTTACAGGTAGCAGCACTAAGGACTAGAGTGTGAAGGCGATTGGCCATAACAAATAAAGAGAAAAAAGAAAAAATGCAAAAAAATTACTAGACCTAGTAAAATGTTTTGCTTCAATAAAGTGTGCTGAGACTGTTACCCAAATTGTGCTTCACATGTTTATAATCTCAGGTTTGAACATTTAGATCACCAAATTTTACATTAAAAGTGGTGGAACAAGGTACTGACATGAACTGACTTTCAACATGTAATGCTCTCAAATGATCTGTTTCATTTAAGCAGGCAGATTGCTTTACCTGGCCTCAGCGGTGTGTCCTGGGAGTGGCCTGGCATGGCCCCTGAAATCTGATTGGCCAACCCCAGGTACCACCCCATTATCCTAAACTATGATTGGCTCTCTGCCTGATCAGAGGCGGGACCTTAGTTTGAACCAACTGTTTGACGAGTAAACCGGACTTTTGTTTGTAGGTGCAATTCAATCTTAAACCTGATGCAGAAATGTGCTGGAGTGGCGCCTATCCTGACCAAAACCCAGAATACGAATATGAATAAAAGTTTCGTAATATATGTGTGGTGGAGACAGAAATGGTAAATTAATGCTATTCCGACGTGTGCGTGCGTGCGCGCGCGCGTACTTCATGCCACACCTGCATAAGTCAGTGCCCTAGTCAAGAAAGTCTGGAGACGCCACTACTAGTGATGGGACAACCAGTTCATTTTAGTGTCTTAGTTCTTTAAGTCTCGTTCAGTAAAATGAACTACTCTTTTTTCGAGTCATTCGTTCATTTGGTTCAGTAAATGAAGGGGGGGGGGGGGGACTACTCATTTCTGTCCTATACTGAGCCTGTGTAGCTGTCAGGTGAAAAATGAACGACTAACAAACAAACAAACAACCCAAACCAGTCAGCTGTTACGTGAGAAAAAAGAAACTCATGCATTATTATTGTTGCGCAGGCGCGGCCAAAATGAACGAATGACTCTCTGAGACAACTCGTTACTACTCGTTCATATGAAAAAGTCATTCAAAATGAACGATTCGTTCATGAACGACACATCACTAGCCACTACCTGGCCTGTTTACCCCAGAAACTGGCTCAGCTGTCTCAGTGACTGAGACTTACTGACTGTCATAGAAAAACTGAATGATTAGTAAATAAAGAGAAAAATGAAATGTTGTTGCACATTAGTTGTAACTTTTGATTGTGTGAGATTTCTGGTAACCTTCTGGTAACCTTAACTCCGCAGCATCCCTTTTGCAGGCGTATATATATATATATATATATATATTGAGCACTGTTTCAGTCAGGCTCCCAGCAGACCTTTTCATGGCAAAACTTTGATCAAATGACACAGAATATCAACAGTGTTTGTAGGTGTCAGTCTTACAGTAGCATGCTGGCTCATGGCCAGTCCACTGGCCATCCTCCTGACACACTCTTTCACTCGGCCCCACCAAAAACAGGTTGCCATTGCAGCTGTATTTCACTGTGTCGTCAATTCCAAACGTGTTCCCTGTTCTTGAGGCTCCAGCTGGGATACCAGGATCAGCACAATTATCCCCTGCTGTGGTAACAAAGAAGACAAAAGATAAGTCAATCGTGAATGAGGAGGTATCCCAAATCCCTAAAAGAGAAAGGAGAGGGAGAAAGAAGATGGCTGTTCAGGACTTACTGTCACGGCTACAGATGGGAGTGGAGCCGCTCCACTTTCCGTTTGTTAAGCAAACACGTCTGGATGAGCCTCGCATTGTGTATCCAGAGTAGCACTCATACGTGGTCACATTGTGCACAAAGTACTTCTCCTGAGGAGGGGAGACGTTTCCGTACTCCAGCACATTGGGGTCTGGGCATTCAACAACTGCAAAGCAAAACAAATGGATCTGAGTTTTCATGTAGAGCAGGCAGCCGGAGGCAAAGTGAGAAACATCATCATCACATCACTCACTCTTGCATCTCTGAGGTGAATATTTTCTGGGTGCTGGTGTCCAGGTGCCACTAGGCTGACACAGTCGGGTCAATTCCGGGTATGGATAGTAGTCCTCAGAACAGTTGTAGATCAGCAGGCTGCCCCTCTCCAGGTTCTTGGTCAATGTGTAATTACCTCCATCAATTTGTATATTATCCTTTGTGCATTCACACCGAACTTCACCTCCTGAAAAATAAAGACCAAGACTTTAGACAGCTCCCGCCAGACATTATACAATTGTTTTCACAAGCTGAGTAGTACTACATAATGACTAAACCTTCATGTGTAAAACTCACGGAGTGCCCCCTTTAATTAAGGTCTCTATAGCCTTTAAGATGCGTTGTTTAAAAGTCAATATAGATGTTGGCTTAAGACGCAAGTTGTATATTTTCATTTGACCATACTATTCATATTAAATGAAAAAAAATTAGATTGTTTCAAGTTGGCACTATAAACAGCACATATTTGGAACAAGCAAAGTATTATCTCATAATAGTATCGTACTATCTCATATTAACCGTTTCAGAAAACAAACATTCAGAGTGGAGATAAAATACTTAAATAAAATATTTTTCCACTGGAATTTTACTTTCAATATTCAAATAGATGTTAATAACTGTTTTCAGCAGCAGTATTAAATTGCTAATTATCATATGCCTTGTTGTTATTTCAATCCTTAAGCTCTTGGCCAATTACACATAATTGCTTAGAAAAATTCTGTTGTGAATTATTTTAAAAATGTTTTTAAAAATCTGAACATTTACAAGTGTATTGTATCTGACTATGTTATAAAGATTAAACTTGTAAATACACAGTAAAAATAAATACATGGACAAATACATGGGCATTTTGGACATTTGGAAAGTCAGAATTATACATAAAATACATATCTTTAAAAAAACAAACAACTAAAGTAAAAGTAGCTCACCCATACAGAGGAGACATGACAGTGCAGCTAGCCAACGCCAGTGAACAGAAAATCCCATGTTGAATCTGAAACTGGTGAGCAAACAAAATAAAAATGAGAGGATTTTGCAGGAGCCGTACATTTATTTCAAAATGGACACGGATGTTCAGAAAGTGGGACTGGATTAGCAAAGACCATCCTGGTACTTATTAACTCCATGACAAATAAAAGGAGATCAATAGTTTGTCACAGAAAACAACCAAATATTTTTTAACCATGGCATTAGACCTTAATTGCAGGGACATTCAAATAATTCAGTTTCAATCAACTTGACTAATGTAGAAATAACCAAGGAACTTTTAATTAACTATATTTATTACTTACTATATGAAGATAACTGTTTCTGAATAACAAAACTCATAAAAAAGGAAATCTTAGGTTCCTACTCCAAATACTTGACCCTTTACTTGAAGACTTTTAAATACATTTAAACACCTAAATAAATTAAATACAGTTCAGGTTAACTGTTCATTTTGATCATTGTAGTCCAAATTACTCTGTTTTGTGTTTCCTGACCTTAAGTAGGCCATAGATTCTCCTTTTTTGATCCTGGATTTTCCGCTATGTGTACACACAGGGTCACATGTTGCATAAAAAAAACCCAAAGTAATTGTGAAACCAAGACAAAGTGCAAACACTTGCTTCATCATTTCCCAAAACCTGCAGGTACTGTTGAGTATTGCTTAGTGGCACGTTGATTCAAGTATTGATTAAACACCCAGTCATACCGGACTGGTTTAACTAGCTCTCCTTAACCCTTACAGCCATTTGACTGATCCTTCTTCCTTAATTTGTTCAATTACTTACTCTGACTTATTTGCAAATACTTCTTTTATCCATTAAATGTGTGACAGACTCACTGTGAAAGCACTGTGAGGAGTTAGTCAGTGAAAAATAAATACATTTTAAAACTGAAAGGTCAGCAGGGGACAACATGTACAAGTTCTTTGTAGATGTTTTGTGTCTCTTTGTAGTTGTTTTCTGTCTTGTTGTACTCGTTTTGTGTCTTTGTGATTGCTTTACATCTCTTTGCAGTCATTTTACATCTCATTGAAGTTGTTTTGTGTCTCTTTATGTGGTCTTTTTGCATCTCTTTGTAGTTGTTTTGTGTCTCTTTGTATTTGTTTTGTGTCTTTGTGTAGTCATTTGATTGACTTGCTACAACTGTTAACAGTCACTTCAAGGCCCCCCTGAGTCCTCGGGCCCCTGGACCCAGTAATTCATCCATGGCTGAACTTCAGCAGTGATAAAAAATCTGATATGTCTTTTCAAATACAGTCCTCACGCCTCCTCTTCATATTTTTAAGTCGCCTGCATAGTTTCTTGAAAAATAAAACTTCCTTCAGTGTTTCCAAGCAATGCAAATGCACCTAATTTCCCAGAATTTATATGTTTGTTTGAGGTGTGTCTCCAGCTTCTCAGAGGGATACGTATCAACTGATCAAGGCCAGATAATTTGGACATGTCACTGTATTGATGCAGAAATGTTACACAACTACACAGTAGTGTTTCCTTTAATAAATGTGAAATGTTGTAAAATGTGGGCTCTCAAGGTGGTAGAAAGAGACTTGAGGATGGGTCAGTGACAATTAAGTGGCCGTTCTCATTCTAATCTAGGTTGATTTGCCCGTTAAATTTTGAGTTGTGTGTAATTACATGTAATTTATCGAAATCTCTAGAGTACACTCACTTCTAAAGGGAAAACATCTTTCGTTTTGAACACTTGCTTCCTTTCCAAAATGTTAATTTTACACTAAACATAATCTAATAGGCTGCTACTATAAAATTTACTGAATACATTCATGCTTCCAAAGGCATGAACCCTTTGACACCATTGCCTCTCCTCTAGCGCCACCCTCTGGACAAACCATACTACTGGCAGCCTTTTACAAAGTCCAGTGTTTGTTCTGTCAAACGTTTTTGTGTGTGCGGGCTGCCAGGAGAAGCTTTACACCTTTAGGCACTCAAAAATCAATCAAAAATCTCTAACAGATTTCAGTGAATAGTAGAGAGTCCATACATGGACCAAGGAAAATTGGTTTATTTTCTTAACATTTCTTATCATTGCAAGAGAAGGTTTTGTCTCAGCCCTTTTATATTCATTAGTATTAAGTATTTATTACATTTTTATTATTGTGCGCCCTTATGAGTCACAGTTGTATCATTATATGGGGACCATACATTATGTATATAATTTGATGAGGAACGGTAAATAGCTACATACGGAAGCCGAGAACGGCCGTACTTGCGATTTAATTTTTTAATGCCGTTATCTCGAGAACAATAATACACACCTGATTTCAGCCTTCAAGGTATGGAATATTATATTATTCTAAAAGGTGTACTTGAAAACAGGGGTTTGTATCTGTAACCGTAGTTACTTGTGCACCTGTGTTTGTATCTGTAAACAGGGTTTCACAAAAGAATCAGACTATCCGCAAGAGGTAGAGGGCGGGACCTCCAGCTTCTGACCAATCAGTGTCTTTGGAATCGCTACGAACAACACAGTTGGCTAGTCAACACTGTCAGTCACACACACAACCCCCGTCATCTAAGCCTGCTGGCACGGCACTCCTGATCACTGATTATCAATAAGGACAATAAGAGGAAACGGCCTTTTGTTTTCTCGTGATAATAATATTAATATTAACTCGTCATCTCGAGATAACGGCATTAAAAAAAATATATATCCGAGCGGAAATGACGACCGTGGCGGAAGTTGTACCCAGGAAAACAACAACGCGCCAAATTTGTGCCAAATTCACTGCAGCGAGTGTCTCAGACACGTGAAAAAGTTTGTCTAATCTTTGCGAATATATTTGGAAACCGCTGCTGGCCGAAGAAGGCTGTGCAGGTAAGATCGTTATTAAAGTACGAGTCAGCAACATCTTGCTTTTCACCTTGTTTACTGTGTTTCGTTTAGCGTTATGTGAGTTAATGCCATTTAACAGATTACAGAACAACGTAGGAGTGACAGTATCTGCCGCAAGTAAAATAAGAGATATGAGTAAATATTAGCCTTGGAAATGTGTGTGTGTGTGTGTTTTTCTATGACAGCCTGACACGAACTGTGCGTTTTTGGTTTTTAGCATGGCTGTGCCTTTTGTGCAAGACTGGGACCTTGTTCAGACACTGGGAGAAGGAGCCTATGGAGAGTATGAATCCCCCTTTATCATTATCATTTACAACATATATTACTTTGTCATTTTTTTAATAGCAGTTAATCTCCAGGTGTTTTCTCTCTCTCACACACACAAGGTTTCTAGTGTCCTCTGGACATTTTCTAAGTTGAAATGCCAGAAATGTTCATCTGGAGAGGAATCTATCACAAGAGACTAGAGCAGCACATTTCTGCAGCTTGCTCACTACAGGACTTTCTTGGAGAGTTGTTATGTAGGAAAACTGGCAAAGCACTCTTTTGTCTTTCATGCTCTGATCCATCTTTTCTCTTTGTGGTCACGGTTGCAGGGTGAGGCTGCTGGTGAACAGACACACGGAGGAGGCGGTGGCAGTGAAGGTGATCGATACCTCTCAGGCTAAAGAGTGTGCTGAAAATGTCAAGAAGGAGGTCTGCGTCCATAAGGTAGGTCAGTCACCTTCAGTGCAGTTAATATGTCATAAAGTTGTCCATTTAGTTGTCTCAAATATGACATTGTAATAGTTTCTTAGTTTTAACGTACCAAACAAGCCCTCAATGCAATCATAAACGATGTATGATACATGTATTTACATGTTACATGTACACATTGTTCAGCTGTAGCTGTGGGAAATTCATTAACATAGACTGTAACCACTGTTCTGATTTCTGAGTGATTAGTGGTTTAAATTTAATTTAATTTTTAAATGTATTATTATATATATATATTTTATTTTATAGTTATTTTACCAGAAATGTTCAAATTTGCACTAAGTGACATTTGCTACTGTCTGGTAGATGCTCAACCACTCCAACATCGTACGTTTTTTTGGCCATCGGAAGGAAGGTCAGACTATGTACCTCTTCCTGGAGTACTGCACCGGAGGAGAGCTGTTCGACCGAATCGGTGAGGCAGACGACTGCAGGGGCCAAACATAGGAGGGTGTGACCAGTAATGGTTTCAACAGTCACCAATATACGACTTCATCATTTAATCACAAGTATTTTGTTTTAGACAATCAAATAAAGCCTAAACTCTCCAGTGATACCAGACTTCTTTACTGGGTTTTGCAGCATAAAGAGCAGTTCAGGAATAGCAATGTTTTTACCCAATTTATATTTATAGTCATTATAAAATATGGGATTAGAAAACAAACAGCTTCATTATTTAAAAAAAAAAAAAAGTCTACACTTCCTTAAGGTGATTTTATCATTAACAAAGGACATGCATTTGAGAAAGGAATTGGGATATAACAACATTTTTTAATACATTTAATTTAAAATTCACTTGACAGTTGGATGAAAACACAGCCTCAGATTTTTTTTGCCCTCTTGTGTTTTGCTCCTCAAATTAAAATAGATTTTATATAGCCCAATTGGAAGAATTACATACAGTATTGGCAGTGGACGACATGACTGGTTGATAGCCGATATTTAATAAAATGCCAATATCGGCCAGACTTAGTCTGCTGCTGCTTTCTAGAAATGTTTAGGTTATTAAAATGTTCTCTTACTTTTGTTTTAGAGCCGGATGTTGGGATGGCAGAGAAAGATGCTCATAGATTTTTCCGGCAGCTAATAGGGGCTGTGGTGAGTGAAGCAAATCTGTGTGTTGATGTGACCTTCTGCACCTGTTTCTGCTGTTCTTGAATTCTCTGTTGCACTTTTGTAGGAATATCTCCACAGTGCTGGCATCACCCACAGAGACATAAAGCCAGAGAACATTTTGCTGGATGACAAAGGTGAGGAAATACAGTGTGTATCCAGGTGATGAAGGAATATCTTTGATTTGCAGTTATTATAGCCATCATCTGCGGTTGTCCTTTACCTTTAGATAACCTGAAGCTGACAGATTTTGGCCTGGCCACCATGTTTCGTTTCAAAGGACGAGAGCGTCTTCTGAGTCGACTCTGTGGGACTCTTCCTTACGTGGCTCCGGAGCTTCTCAGCCAAACAGAGTACAAAGCTCAGCCTGCAGATATCTGGGCTTGTGGGATAGTCCTCACTGCCATGCTGGCTGGAGGTAAGATCGCAAAGTCTGTGTTTACAGCGGGTGAACACAATAACATACCCGCTCCTGTAGTACAATACAGTACAATAGCCTCGTTATTGTGAAGGTTGTAATGTTGCATTTTTGCTGAGACTGTCAGAGAGGTGTTGATTCAACTCTAGTCATTTTCGAAGCTTAAGTTGTAGTTTCGTGTTGTAGGGTTTTATAATTTCCTTGCTTTATGTGTACTTTGGACTGTAACTTTGTTGTTCACCAATGCACTGCTTTTTCACCAGCCTACTGTCTTGTAAAGGAAGTAACTTTGACTATTTCCAATGTGCTAAAAACCAAAAACTAGCATTTAAATCCATTCTGCGGCACACACCGGAAATGAGTTTGCAACAAATACTTTACCTGTACCAAAATACAGTCACAAGGTGATTTTGTGACTGTGAAATACAGTCATAAAAAGTTTATAAGATGGATGTTTTGAGTGGCAACAGTGGCTGTCTCACAAAATCTCAGCAGAGAGGCGATTGGATCCAGATCCAGGGTCTGTTTTTCACAATACATTATTTACATAGTTAACTTAAAGTGAAGCAGTTAAGCTGCTTCCAAATCATCTCCATACAATTTCACTATAATGGAAAAAAACAAACTATAAAATGTTGAAATGATTGTACATTCAGAGGTTTTTAGTATTAGATATGCACAGCGTACTAATGGCTCACTTATCCTAAAAATACAACAGTTATCGTACACCTGACAACGCTGGCCAGTTCCAAGAATTCATACATGATCTGAGCTGGAAAAATGTAACACATGCTAATGCAACCGTCCTGGGCTATTTCTTCTCTTTGCGCCTTCAGGTATTGCAGCAGCATTGTCTGCACGCGGTAGATGTGTGGAAACATCTTTGTGTTCCTTCTTTTTCAGAGTTGCCGTGGGACCAGCCCACTGAGAGCTGTCAAGAGTATTCAGATTGGCTTCAAAAGAAAACGTACCTACCTCCTTGGAAGAAAATACAACCAATGCCTCTTAGTAAGTCACAAATTATATACGTTTAAAAGCTACATGTTCTAAATTGTCTTGGTGCTTTATTTAATTCACGTTCAACTTCTCTCTTTAGGTTTGTTGTCCAAATTGCTGCTGGCCAGTCCAGATGCACGCATCACCATCGCAGACATACAGAAAGAACGCTGGTTTACTCAAGGCAAGTCTTACTATCTAGTATAGCAGTAGAATCAATTCACCTTAAGTTTAACGTTCACTGGATGGATGTCTGTTTGTGTCTCTCTACAGATGTAAAGCAATCACCTCTGGGCTCAGGAGGAAACAAACTTCTTCGATCAGATGTGGGACTCATATCACAGGCCAACAGGTCAGAGCTTTGTGTCTTTCTTATTCCAACTCAAAGATGTTTTTCTTTTTGTGCCTGTAATCTTAAGACCACATTCCTGCCTCCTCCAGTGATGACAGGATGCAGTTTTCCAGCTCTCAGCCTGATTTTGCAGCAGGTGGCTGGGAAGCCATGTTGTTAATCGGCCAAACCGAAGGTCAAGTCAGCTTCTCTCAGCCAACCAAGCCGGAGCACATGTTGCTGAGTAGTCAGCTACTGGGCACACCGGGAGCCAGTCAGGTAATTCACCTACTTGGTGCTGCATCAGTTTGTAATTTCTTTATAGAATATATATGACAATGTGTGTGCATTTTCAGCAACACAGGCTTAGGGTCTGTTTTATGGAAGAGCAGCCATGATTTTTTTTGTTTTTGTCCTGTTTTTCCCTATGAAGCAAATTTATGTTTTATGACATCCTACCTTAAATTGCTGCATTGATGCATTAACGCTGTCGGTGTTTTCACGTGTCGTAACGTCTTCTTACTTTCTGTGTGTAGTCGCCGTGGCAGAGATTAGTGCGGAGAATGACGCGTTTCTTCACCACTCTGAATGCCAACGCCTCCTTGTCTGCCCTGAAAGATGCCTGTGACGGCCTGGCACTTGGCTTCAAACTCACCTGCACCACGCAGGTACAGATGTACTCAAGTAAACAGGATTCAAAAATGTACAGAGGTTAAATACATTATTTGACACCTCCTGCACAGCCAGGCTACCTGTTTCAGCTGTCACACACACACACACACACTCACACTGAGATTAACACACAAGCCTCCTCCAGCTGCTACAGACCATAATAATGAACCTCTCTCTGCCTTTTAGGTGACGGTGAGCACACTGGACAAACGCAACAATAAACTCATCTTCATAGTACATTTGCTAGAGCTGAATCAGAGAGTGCTGCTGGACTTCAGACTGTCTAAGGTGGGTTTTAGCATTTCAAAATAGTATATTGGTTTCCAATATGAATAATCCATTACCACATTCAAGCGTGGAATAATCACCACTAAAACCTGAGACAGTCACTGTCTGTGAAGTGTGCAACTGAACCACAAAAAAGAAAATAATGGAAGAAGTAAAGCAGCAGCAGCATCCTGTTTGTGAGAAAAAGCAACAGTTTTTGGCAAATGTTCCTACTTCAGTGCAGGGATGTCCAGTATACCCCCACACCCTCATCATCTGATGCCAATATGCATTGTTCCTTTCAACCCGAATACAAATCTAAGTGGAAAACGTGTTCCATCTTTCAACCGTATTTATCTTTAAAGAGGGGTTTGTGACACACAGCTCATGGAGGCAATCAAGGTACTCTAAAACCCTTAGTGCCCGATTGCTGCAATTTGCGTCAAACATCACACCTTCTCAGAGTCATAGCTCAGTCATATCTGAACACACAGACATGATACACATATTTTTATATTCAGTGTGAATTACACTCCCCGAGGTTATCATTATGTCTGATGTCCATCGTGAATAAACGCCCATAAATCTGTTTAGAAATAATAAAAAAAATACGCTCCTTATAAATCCAGAACTTGCCTGAGAATCATCACATTTTAAAGTCTTCAGTATCAAAGTAATCCAGTGATAGTTGTCTGTACATCCATGCGTAGGTTGCAAACAGGATCTGCTAACAGTTCATTCGTCATACTTTTAATAGTGCCAATTTCCCAAAATGTAAACAAATATGGGCTTAAAAAAACTCAGTATTGAGATAGGACCAATGCCAATGGACACCAGCTTTTTGTCAGTCAGCAGAAATATACTTTTATACCTTTACTGCAGAACATGCATGATGTCAGTCATCAAAATGGTGCAATCAATGATCTTCCTGTCAGTCCATATGAATTCATGGTTACACCTCTTGGTTACACGTAACATGTTTTAGTTTGAAGACAAAACTTACCAGAACTGAAAGGTAACAATGAATCTTTTATTTTCTTTGGTTCAAACCAAGTGAAGTAAACTAAACTAAAAAACAGTAGAAACAACCTGGACCCAATCAATTAATAGGTCGGTCTAAGTGCATTTGTGTGAGTGCAAGTTTTCTTCATGGAGATGTTGACGTGTGTCTGCCTGTTTCCAGGGCGACGGTCTGGAGTTCAAGCGTCTCTTTGTGAAAATAAAACAGAAGCTCGGTGACATCATCAGCACTCAGAAGATCACATGAGCCGCCTTTACAAACCAGTGCACGTTACTATGGGCACTGGAGAGAGAACCTGTATATATTTAGCTGTCGTTTATTTTAAATGTATTCTGCTGTTCTTCTCAAGTGTGGTTGTTTGTTTTCTTGTACTTCTATCCTTGTGAGAACCGGTTAGATGTTAGGAGAGCAAGTTGAAAAACGTGGGTCAAGTCCTCACTTTTTTATGGGGTTAGAGTTAGAATTTGACGGTTGTCAAAGGTAGGTACACATAGGGATAGAAGTGTGTGTGTGTGTGTGTATTCTGTGTTCATGTTCTGCCTTTGTGAAGCCTGATTTGTTCTGATTGTGTTTGACATGACAACAGTCCAAAGTCTTGAATAAATTATTAAAGACCAACATTGTAAGCCGATTGTTCTGCGATAAATGATCTTCATAATGAAGATGACCACTGACTCAGAAAAGGATCATTTTAGTGTTAGATATGAGGTGAGCCCTTTTCTTTTTTTCTTTGCAGGATCCATGCAAATATAAAAAGCTCTTTGTATGAAATTGTTAGATAAGGAAACAGAAGGTATTCTTTGTTAATATATAATAATGTAAAATAATTAACCATTTAATGTAGAAATCAATAGATCCCTTGCTTCCCTTTCTTCAAATTACTGTATGACAAAGTTGAGGAAAGTTTGTAACTGTTATTGTAGTTGAGTTGAGATCTCAGTCACTAATTGTGCAAACGTCTACTGTCTACAAAAACATTAATTCCAGGTTAAGTTAAAACTGAAGGAGTCTGATGATATATGACTATGAGCCTGTAGCCTTGACGGTGATGGTGACACTGACGGGCTCATTGTTATCTCCAGGGGGAGGGTCTTGGCTGGTGGTGGGGGTGGCACTCTGGGGTGAGATGGTGAGGGGTGAAGATGCCCGGGGTAAAGCCATGGTCGGACCTGGAAAAGACCAACATCAAGGCAATAAGATTTTTAAGGTCTGCCGATGGTTGAAACAGACTGCTTGACTACAATCTGTTGAGCTGACAGGATGACTTCTGGGCTTCTGTGTAGGCTGTCAGCAATTTCCATAAGAATTTAAAATGCTTAATATTGTGTAATTAACACTTTTTTTAATTAACACATGGCTTTCAAAGAGATTCTGGAACAACTTATGCTGCAAACATCTCTTGGTAGTTAAAGATCCCCTCTACACGTTTTATGACAAAAATAATCTGCTTTGAATAACAGAATTACCTCTTCCTCCTGTATGTGCACTGAAGGGTTTCAAGTTTACACACTAAGTTTCATACTGGATACTACACGATTGGCTTCAAACTAGTCACAAAATCATGTTTGTATGTACATATTTTAAACTCAAATTTAAGGTGAGCACAGGGAAACTTTCCCCTCTTCAGGAGATGAATTTGAAAACAGCCTTCAAGTAAAACTGCACATGAATGATTTGCACAGTGAAGCTCATCCAAGTGACAAAGAACATTTTTGAGTGGAGGGGGACTTTTAAGTTAACACTGAAATGCATCACTAGGTGTCAGCTAGTGAAACTATTCATACTCAAAATCCCCAGACTTCACCTAACACTTCACATCAAAAAAGCCAGATGTAAATTTTTCAGTGTGATGACAGTTATCAAATTAAGTGAAAAAATATTTTAATTTCTGAAGTCTAACTGAAAACATATTTAGTTATTCCTTTTTCCAGTCAAAAGACCATGTCAGTGTTATTTTAAATGTATTGTTAATAGTGTTTATCATTAAAAAGTGGAAAAAAAGTTTTTTGCTAAAATATCAGGGATGCTCCTTTATGTCTCAGCCGCTGGAGGGGCGTGTAGGAGTCCATGTTTGATTGACAGCAGCCGAGAGGCTGAGCCTGGCAGGGGGATGAGCGGGAAAGTAAACAAACACACCTGTAGCTTACCAGCCATTGGCAGACAGCGTGTTGTTAGTGATAAGAGTAAGGACAACAACAGCATCTAACCAAAGTGACATTTGCAGGTGAGTTTACATGCTGATTAATGTGCTGCAGCTGAGCAGCTAGCTAATTAGTGACAGTAGCAGTGCACTTTAACGCAGTGAATGTTTGTTCAGTGGCTCGTTCCAGCAAACTAAGGTGCAGGTCCAGACCTGTGTTTATGTTTGTAAGTTAAATAAGAAAGAGCAGGAAAGCTAATGTTCAAACTCTGTGGCTCTGGTGTTGTGCAGCAGGCTGCTGTCTGGCTCTGTGACCGTCTGCTCTGCCTATGATAAAACACTGACGTTACTGCTTTATGCATGATTTGATTGGCTGAGGAATGAATCCAAAAAACATAAAATATAAACTTATCCCTTTTGGTTTCTGATCCCCTCAAAAAATCATGCAGTTGAATTTTAGTTGGTCAAAACTGAGTCCCAGTGAGTGTTGTAATCCTGAAAATGTGTAGTCCATCATTTGCGTGAATATGTGTTTGATGTGGGTTCATCTTGCCTGGACTGGATAATCCACCAATCTCCTCTATTCCCCCCTCTGACCCGCCTATCACATCATCCTCTGGGAAGTTGATATTTTCCCTCGACTGGCTGTGCTGCCTGGATAACACCAAAAGAAGAAACCGTTTTAATGGCATGTCTGTACACAGAATTGGCTGTCAACTTCATTGCAAACTGCACATTTTTCATTGCTGGTGTTATATAGTAGATAGACAGTAATACAGATACTCACAAACCAAACAGCATGTCATGTAGTCCTGGAGGAAGAAACACAGAACCTTAATGTAACATAAAGGGACAATGGCTTTATTATTCAAGTCATTAGGATGTTGGTGCTTGTGTTTGGAACTCACGAGGATTGTTGTTGCGGTTGCGGATTATGAACACGAGCAGCAGCAGCGTGACGATGGCTGCAAAGAGCATCCCGCCTATAGCTGCTCCAATCACAGCAGGGTACATATTGGAGCGTGGTTCCGCTGCAACACATCACAGTTACACATTGCAAAATAGTACACCTCTGACAAAACACGAGACAGTTGCTGCACTTAATAAGTGTCTCACATTGTTTTTCATCATGTTTCACCTCCCTCTAGTGGTTCTCAACCCATGTGAGTGTTGTTCTTGTACCGTGAAATGAACCAAAGTCATGGTTGTTTGGAAATGTTAGCCTCACTGTAAACAATTAAAAGCATTTTGAGAAAGTGTGTTTGTTCGTAAGTTTGGTTGACAAAATAATTACCTTAAAGCAAGACTGTAACTTTTGAAAGAGGAAATAACACATTCCTCCTCTTACAGATAAAACGTTTAATTCATAATAAATAAAACACTCCCTTGCTCACTTGGCCTCACTTGGTCTGGTGTGACCAGGAGCTTGTGGTAGCTATTTTTTAGCAAGCTGTCTAATTGACATTCCTGAGTCGAGTCACTGACTTACGACTTTTCTTTACTTTTGGTACTGCTACACTTTGTTTTAGCATTTACCATTATACTGTATTTGTCACTTCTGGCCACTGTGGCTGCTGTTCAGCAAAAGTTACATAGCCTCGCTTTAAGGAAACCCTGTTGAACTGAGAGTAGGTGTGGATTGAACTGATGCATTGACAGTATAGGGGTTGAAAACCACTAGCCTTTCCTACCCTGACACCTGACCTACAAGCCTTTCTACACCCTAAACAATCCCCTGGCTTGGAGCAGTAAAATCCTACTATACAGGGTACAATTAACACAAATAATTTACAACAAGAAGCACACAGGGCCAGTTAGAGGAAAGGTAAGGAGCAGGGCAGGGAAGGAGGTAAAGAGGAAGTGAGTGGAAGGTGTGAAGCCGTGAGGTGTGTGTAAATGTTTGTATGTGTTTTTAATTTGTCTTTCACCTAAGTGGATAACAAAAAAAGAAAAACAAAAATGTTAGACTCATCGAAAAGGCAATCACAGCAAGACACCGGCATCAACAATGTTTGAATAATCACCTATTTAACATTACACATTATTTGTTTCTCCTGCCTTTACCCATTTTTAATCATCTCTTTGTTAAGACATCCCTAACTCAAGCCCCTGTCTTTGCTCAGTTCTCTGCCAAAAATCCTGTATCTGACCACACTCTCCTCACTCTGTTCACTTACTATACCTGGAGTCTTTGCTGCAGAGGGGTATCCGATGGTGCGGTGGTTGACAGGTGTGATGCGGAACTGGTAGGTAACCGTCGGTGTCAGACTCCCTACTGTATGACCCCTGACGTCTGGGTCCTCGATGATGTTACTGTACCAGACTGGTGGACCAATCCTGGAATCATTGCTGCTGCCTCTCCTTCCTGGTCGCTCTGACACCCATATGTGCTCCAGGATGAAACCTGTCCAACCTCCATCTTCTGTGTTCTCTACCTGCCACTCTAGCTCCACCTCATTACGCTGTCGGCTGTTGTACATCACTTTGACAAGGGTTGCGTTGGGTGGCATGGGGTGCCCTGATAAAGAGACAAAACACAAGCAAAGGGATATGCACTTCAGTCAGTCGGTTGGTCCACCTCTTCGGTCCAGACTGAAATGTCTCATGGATTGCCATGAAGTTCTGTACAGATATTTGTGATCCAAAGAGGATGAATCCAAACTTTGGTGATCCCCTCACTTTTAGTCTAGCGCCCCATGAAATTGACATTTGTGGTCTTGAGTGAAATGTCTCAACAACTGTTCGATGGATTGCCATGAAACTTTACGTTTTTACATTTTGGTCTTGTACTGTAGCTTAATATTTCCCGTACAGACATGAGAGTGGTATCAATCCTCTCAGCTAACTCTCAGCAAGAAAGCAATTTATGCGTATTTCCCAAAACATCAAACTATTCATTTGAAAAGCTCTGGCAGGAAGACAGCAGATACAGGTAGAAGCAATTTCTTACTTTTGACCACTAAAGTGACATTGATATCAGTCCCTCCCACTGCGTTGGAAGTGGAGCATCTGTACTCGCCGCTGTCTTGAGTCTCATGCGTGTCTCTCACAGTCAGATTGGCCCATGCAGATGTTTGCAGCAGTGTGTACTTGGAGGTGCCTTGGATGTCCACACCCTGATTGTTAAACCAGGTGATTTCACTGACGGGAAGGTAGTTGGCTCTCAGGTTGCAGGTGAGCTGGACATCACTCCCCTCGTATACAGATACAACTCTGCGCTGCGTCAGCAATACAGGAGCCTCTACAGGTGACAATGTATAAACTCATTCATTAACAAATCATATGTGTTATTTGTTGTAAGGTGTTTCTGACAATGTGCACTGACCCAGTGTGAGCTTGCAGGTCTTGGCTTGGGCCAAAAGTGGATGCTTAGCATAGCAGGTGTAGGGTTTCTCGCTGCGTGCGGTGCCGTAGCGTAGGATCAGGATGTTGGAGTTTTCTTCCCCACCTTTGCCCTGGCCACCCGGGCCCTCCCACCACACCAAGGCTTTCGGGGCCCCTCCATCCCAGGAGCAGGACAGCATCAGATACTGTTTGTTGTTAGTCACATAGGCAAAACACACTGGCTCTGCAGGGGGAATATCTGGTGGAGGAGAAGAGGTTTAAGTGAGATGTGAGACGTTTGAAGAACAGTGAGCACACTAAACTTTCTGTCTCTTACATGCGCGTGTACTGCACTGTGGCGATTGTTTGAGTGCAAGGTGGGAGCCCATGCATGTAAACAAGCTGTTGGTGGACGTCAGGCCTTCAGACTGCAGCAAGATGGCAGTGCTGGTCAGTGGATTAGTTTGTTGCCCTGTGTCAGCCCCGTCTTGTCCCACTCGTTTCAGGTCTCCGGTCCATTGGAGGGAGGGGGAGGGGAATCCACCAGGCCAGGAGCAGAGCAGTCTCAGAGAGGTGTGATTCAGAGCTGGCTCCACAGAACAGGAGGGGGAGCCATCGGGTGGGTCTGTGGGGATAAGATACAGCGTAACGAGGCAGTGATATGCAAAGTGGGGGTGACATGAGGTCATCAGGGCCAGTGAAAGTGCCTCCGGGGCTACAGTATTCAGGATGTTGGGTATTATCTTACCAAAATTGTAGAAGAAATATGCTTTTCATTAGATCTTCTGTCTTTGGACTTGCAATCTTTTCTTGTGATAGAGCTGGGTATCACAGATGAATGTCAAGTGAGTACTATAAAGCCTGTCTTTTCTAATGTGAAAGATGTGCATAAAAAGGGAATGCTCTCTATCTCTCTTGGGTGATGTATTGTTTTAGACCAGACACATGATCTGAGTGACTATCAGAAATGCAGAAACTCAGCAAAAACCAAACAGGAGAGCAGAATGACAAGCACCGGCCTTCTAGCCAACCAACACTTGCCATGGCTGTGACATCACAGCGAGGTACCTGCCAGAGTCCCATCAACTTCCCAGACAGCCCGAACAGGAGAATAGGTCTGCAGCACTTCCACACTCTGCTGTGTGTGTGTGTGTGTGTGTTGGTGTGTAAGTGTATGAGTGCATGTGCATTTGCAGGCTTTTTGGCTCTGTTTTGAAGTCTTAGTGAGTATACTGAGCTTGAAATATGAGAGGTGATGTACTGAATGGAGTAAGAATGTTTAAAACAGAAGAAGCAAAGGAGGTTTCTGCGTAACACTGAAAACAGATTTAATTGGAAGTGAAGTGATCAGGGAGTTGTATTCAAGTAGGAGATTCAGTGTTGATAAAGATGAAAATCAAAGGCGATTAAGATCCTGGATTTGTGTTCTCTTAGTCTTGTACTATAAATGTCAAATCTGAATCTCAGTCTTTGCCATTTGCAGCAGCAAGACAGAAGAACACAGGTTAGGACTGAGTAGAGACTGAGGTTCTCAGAGGAGTAGGAGGACTGATGGCATGGTCAGAGGTCAGAGATCACACTCACAGTAGACAGTAAGGCTGATGGTTTTTTTGGAGCGGGTGTTGAGGTAGGTGTTCTGTGCCAAGCAGGCGTAGTCGCCAGTATGCATGCGCAGGATCTTGGTGATGGTGAACTGCGGCCCGGTATAGACCTGGGAGTTGTTGTAGAACCAGACGTACTGACTGACCGGGTTGGACTGGGCTTGACACAGTAAAGAAACAGTCTCTCTCTCCAGGGCTGAGTATCCCCGCTCTGTCAGACTGTACGGAGTCACATCTATCTGAGGAATGTCCGGGCCAACTGGGGAGAAAGGATACGAATGCACTCAAGATGTGAAGGACGCAGACATGTTACGTACACAGCTGAGCAACCTCATGTTAGTCTGTTAAGAACTACAATTTAAAGTGAGACACCTCCTGCTTCGTTTCTACCCTGCAACAATTGAAAGTATTCTCTCAGCATCCATATTGCCTGTCAGATAGTCAAACACACAACTTATTGTCAATAAGTCCTCAATATCATTAGTACCCCCTTCCACCAATTAAATCCTGCTCCAAAAGCAAACTGCAAAAAGATGGAAAATTATCTCAGAACAAGACCAATACTGTTCACCAAGACAAACTGTTTCAAAAAAGTTGTTTTGCCCACTGCAATACAGACCCTGAACTTCCTCAGCCACACAGGCAGCAGACATTTTGACTCGTCAAAGCAGGAAAAGCACAGGTGAAATTAATATTGGCTGCATTCCATTTAGGAGAGCCAGATCCAGGACTCTGGTATTGCGCATATTCACTCGATGACATGGCTTCCTGCAACACTTAGGGAAATATCTGGCTCTTTAGTTGCTTAATGGTCCACTATGTTCACCAGCTATTCGCTAACTGTGTCTGTCTGCTGTTTGGTGCTGAGCAGGTAGTGTGCAGTGGGTTTTAAGAGCTTCTTTGATAAAAACAGCTGCCTGCTGCTGTTTTTATATTGATTTGCAGTGACCCTTTCCACTAAGCGGACTACTGAACCCAAACCATGCTTTTGTTGGATTAAAAGCAATCAAATTTAAATATACTGAGTCTAAAAATCCTGGAATCAGCCTACAAAATATCCACCGTATGTACGTTTATAATTGTATAACGTAAACTCCCCACAGGCTGCTAAAATTTCCTAGAGTTCAAGTATTAAAACAGTGCAAGGAGATTTTGAAAATACAAGCCAAATCAGAAAGAATAAAACATGTTTTTCAAATGCCAAGAGAACAGAAGAGAAGAGAAGGCATTTAAATAAATGGAAAGTATAGAGTTGTTAACAAAAGCTGACCTATGACTAAAACATGAGGGTTAGTAATGATGTATCAAACCCGTCATTCAAGACATGTTACATGGTGACATTTTCTCTGAGCGTGACAAATACCGAAGATGCTTGTCTTCTCATTTTATTGATTACTCACACATCGAATGCCAAAGAAAAGAAAGATCCACATTAGATGGAAAAGACATCAAAGCATAAAAAGTCATGCATGCTCATCTCCAAGTCCTGCTTTTGAGGATTGTAACCGTAAATTGCTGCCATGGTTTTAATGGGCTTTTCTTTGAGAGCTTATATTTTAAAATTGGACAAAATCTTAGAAAAACTTTGTGAAAAGTGAAAAGAAATATGTGCAGTGATCTATTAATGTTATTTGTGAATACTTGTAGCGTTTTAAAACAGGTTTACCTTGTACAAAAGTTAGAGAACCCAAATCCTACTCTAAACCCCAAAAAATACTCACAGATGATGTCCAGCCATAACCGGTTAGAGGTCTCGCTGTTGACGGCATTGCTGGCCACACAGCGGTACCAGCCAGTGTGGTTGCGGTTGATGTCAGTCACGTTGATAGCACTAGTGTTGCCCTGTGCAAAGGCTGAGATGTTGCCGCTGCGGGTTTCATGCTGCCACACATACTGGATCGGTCCAGTGCCATTGTCCAGATTGCAGCGCATCCACATTGTAGATCCTTCCACTGGAGATGCATCACTCATCAGGAGGTAAGGCTTACTGACGGGAACTGTATTCAAGACAGAGTCACACATGTAGGTATGCTTACAGTCTCTAAAGGAGGTGAAGAACACTGTTCAGTAAATATACAGTGATCTACAGTGACTCGAGTTACGTGTAATGATTTTACTGTTGCTCACTCAGTCGTATAGCACAACAATAACCTTTCTACAACTTCAGCTATGCAGAGTTGCACAACTCAAAGATGACATTATCATGATGCATCACTTAGTCTGTATCCACAGATGTTTGACCCAGTATGATATTTAGATGCTGTTTTCTCCAGGGTTGAACTTTAACAACGTAAACAATTATCACAAAACACCCCAAATTAAAAAGACAGGTCTTGGTGATAATGTTGCTTTCACAGATCATGTCCATCCATATGCAGACATCATGCAGCTCAGGGCAACCCAAAACCATCGTTTAGGCACGTGTTGGACAACTGCTTACTTAGGGGATGCCGAGTTGAGCAACCTATACGATATTATCAGACAATTTGATCTTATCACAGATCAGTATTGGCAAAAGAAACGTTAAACCGCATAGTACACTTGGTAGTCACAAATCCTCAGCAACAAAATTTAAAAGATCCTTATCAAAAATGTAAATTTGTGTTATGTGTTTGTGTAGACATCGGCCCATATATTGTTCTCAGATTTTTGAATATGGATCGGTGTTGGCCTCAAATATCTAGTATCAGTTGAGCTCCAGTGTGGAGATGTGTCTGAGTAGGCCCCTGCCTGAACAAGATGTTTCAGAGTGCAGGAAGTCTTACCTCGGACAGTGAGGTGCACATAGTAGTAGTAGACTTTGGGCTCCAGGTCTATGTCATAGAAGGCCTGGCAGGTGAAGAGGCCGTGTGCAGCCAGAGGCAGTTTCTCGATGCTCACAGCTGCACTGTTTGAGATGACCGCCAGCTGTCCGAGCGTCTCGGCCAGCTTCTGGAACTTCGGTCCTCCCCCCAAATCATACACCACAGCCTTTATAGCTTCAGTACCGGGCTTGGTGAAGCTCCATATGTACAAGTCAGGTAAGGTGGTACCGCACTCCAGGATCACCGCTTTGCCCACCACCCCGTACACATTGGTGTCCTGGTACACCACCTCCCCGTTGTTATTGGTCTGCGCTGTTGGAGGAGGGAGAGGATACACAGACATGCGTGCAAACTTGTGTGTGTTTGTGTGACGGAAAAGGAGATGGTGGTGTCGTGTGCACTGCCAGTGTTCAGTTACAGGATTGATTACACTATAAGTTTCAGACACAATGTAATAGTTTAATAAGGGATTCAGAAACGGATAACAGTTTCTCAACCATCTTTTGCTTCCTTAGTGTTTCTCTGTTACCTTCTCACAGACCTTATGGTCAGCGGTTAGGGCTGGGCAATATGGTTGAAATAAATTAGTATAAATATTTTCCAGTCAATATATATGGCAAAAGGTGTGCAAAATCGCATAAAAATAATCAAAAATAATTGACAGTGTTCCACTGTTATGCATTACATGAGACAAAACTCATGTTTTACATGTGTAAAACATAAAAATTCTAAAGCTCTTAAATAATTACATTTTACAAGTTGCTTAGAATTAGAGGTCGACCAATAAATTGGCCAGGCCGATATATCTGTCGATATTAGCTCATCTCAGATATATTGGTATCAGTGTGTGTTGGCCAATAAGTGACAAGAAATTGCATTACAGAAATTTACAATTTTCCACCAAAGAACACTGACAACTCTTAGATTTCAACTGTAAAATTTCCCACTCTGTAAATCTGTGATCCTTATCAAACATTTTTGCTTATGTTAGCTGCTTTTATATCCATATATAAAAAAGAATATTGCCGATATGTTGTTATGAAACTACAGTATCAAGTATCGATATCAGCCTCCAATATCAAGTATCTGTTGTGCCATACTTCAAATCTTCAATTTGTACAACAGAATTACAACAGATTCTACTGAAAAACGATAAAGAACTCGTGCCCAGCCCTGTTAGCAGTTAATTTGTCTTAATATATTCATCCACCATACAAATCATGTTATATAGAAAGACAGTTTTTAACTGTAAATTAATCCAAAGACATTGGAAAACTCTTACCATATGCCGTAAAGGTGACCAGGCTGGTGGGTAGAAACAAAAAGGCAAGCCCTAGCAGTTGGGCCACCATGGTATCATGATGATCCTGAGTCCAACAACCTCTTTACTCAAAGAAATGTAGTAGAAATGATAAACGTGAAGCTTTTGGACCACAAACACTTATCGGTTTTCCTCAGTTGCCCGAGGTTGTGTCTTTCCCTCTCTCCGATCCAGAAGTTTGTTGGAGAATCCAGTTGCAGGCACTGACTTCATCAGACTGAGAGTAGGAAGGGACGGAGGGTCAGTAAACTGATTTGGGCTCAATTATTCATGTGTTTTTCCTTTCTCTCTATCCCTCTATCCCTATTTCTTTCTCGTGTAGGGTTAGAATAACACGGCGATACTGAGCTCATCTATTATACAAGACAGATGCATGGGTGGACAGGATAGCCTTACACACACACACACACACACACACACACACACACACACACCTGCACATTAACTAATAGGTGACAACCAGGGTCTTAACGTGAACATTCCTCCACACAGGCCCTTCATGTTAATCTGCACTTAAATTCAGCAGTCAACACTGAAAATAACGCAAATGAGAGCCTCACCAAGGTTTTGCTGTAATCAGTCTTTCTTCAGTCTTAGTCCTGTTCAAACT
This sequence comes from Macquaria australasica, assembly GCA_005408345.1. Taxonomy (NCBI): domain Eukaryota; kingdom Metazoa; phylum Chordata; class Actinopteri; order Centrarchiformes; family Percichthyidae; genus Macquaria; species Macquaria australasica. The sequence continues at coordinate 1,713,449 of SEMN01000001.1, read as the reverse complement.
GTGGTGTTGTGTGACAAAAGTGGGAATGCTGATGAATGCTTCATGCAACAGTCTTTTCAGCCAGCCTTACAGTGGATGCACACACAAAAAAAGGAATGAAAACAGGGAATTAAAAAGGGTTCATATCTGCTTAGATTTTCTTTGTCCGCTGTATGTTTCAGTACAAGTTTAAGGACAAAATGAAAATGCAAAAACATGAATTTTTTTTTAGTTACAGTATGATCAGACTATATTTCCTTCTGTTTCTAGTCATCTTGGACGAGTTGTAAAATTAAAGGCTCCAGATTTTAATTTCAGAGGTCACACGAGGACCAGAGAGCAGAGTAAACACTACTGATGGGATTAGGATTAAAACAGATTGAGAAATCTTGCAGCGATGGTCTGTGTCTCCTCACACAATGCAGGAAACACAGACGCTCTGCAGGCCTCCATTTTAAAGATGTAAAGCCGCAGTGTCCAATGAGGCGCTGATCCTGCACATACACACAATCTCATCCCCAGAGCAATTATTCTTATGCAGTGTTTTTAAAGAATCTTAATGGTGAGATTATGTGTTTATACAAGAGAAAGAGAGGAGGACACACTGTTAGGTAGAAGCATGAGTATGTAATGTGAGACGAGTGTCATGAATGAATGCAGGACAGAGATCAGTTTTCCTCACAGAGCCAAGGACTGAAATGCAGCAGAACCTAAACAGACACTGGGGGAGCCATAGTGCAAGAAGAGTTTAGCTTATCAGCCATATCCATATAATAATAATAACAGCAATCAAGGGAAATTACATAAAGAAAAATATAATAATAGGTTGAAACAGGAAGATGTAGTCAAAAGTATTTCTCTGCAGTAGTTTATTGCACTGGGATGCAGTGTGAAGTCCTTTTTATTCTGATTTAATTCACTTTTTGAACCATAACATGCTGTGTTTAGAACCGGTACTTTACATAGACATGCATGTACTCTATTTTATTGGAATGTCACTTTTTCTCAACACTTTCTACTTTCTTCTTTTTGTATTTTAAATGTCCAAAAGTGAAGACAGACTTCGCAAGTAGAAAAATATACATACTTTAAAACTTTAAAACATTTGAACAGACATAAAATGTGTGACCTTCATAACACATGCACAATATTATGGAAGATGAGAATGGCCGTGCTTGCAAATATATATTTTTTAATGCTAATTTAGATAATCAACCTGTTATCACAAGGAAAACATAAGGTCGTTTCCTCTTATTATTCTCTTATTAGCCAACTTATCAGAGATCAGGAGTGCCGGCATGCATAGATGACGACTTGACAACTGTAGAAACTGATTTAAGCTGAAAATGTCAGATCAAGGAGTACCCATTATTGATCGTGGCATCAGACTACTTCAGTCAAGGTCTAATAGGCAGAAATTGCATTAAGTCTTTCTGATAGATAGATAGATAGATAGATAGATAGATAGATAGATAGATAGATAGATAGATAGATAGATAGATAGATAGATAGATAGATAGATAGATAGCCACCAGAACTGCTACAGACAGCTGTCACTATGAAATAGTATGTGCTAAATGGAATAAATGCAAATGTAAGGTGACTAACAGTGCAGGAAGTGCAAATGTAAGATGATTAAAAACTAGAAACAGTGCAAGAATGATACTGCGAATAATATAAATAAAATACAATTAAAGATAAATATATAAACTTGTTTTCAAGAGAAAACAAGCTTTGTTATCTTGAGGTCTCGAGATAAAAAAGCTTGTTTTCTCAGTATTAGAAAAAATATTTGCAAGCACAGCCGTTCTTGGCTTCCCTACATTATAAATCATGAATGACTCTAAGTTTCCTTCCTGGAAAGCAGGACTATGTGAGTAAAGCGCTGTGTTTCAGTCTCTGAACGTCAGGCAGTGAGTCTCCTCTGCGACTCAAGTAAAATGATACCAGTTGGAGGTTTCTTGGCCACATTATCAGATACGCATTGCTGTTCGGTGAAGAGCTCCATAGTAAACCTCGTTGGTTTCATGCAGTTTCTGAAAGCAAGACATTAGGAGAAAAGAGCAGAAGACCATAACCAGCAACTCTCAGGTCCACCAGAGGCAGCACCAGCCGTCTGATAGTGATCCGATATTTTTCCAAGACTTTGACTGTAAAGCTCTGATGCAGCTGAAGAGAAAAGGCGCACTGAGCTGGCCACTGAAGCTGAAGATGAATATCAAGGCTGGAAAGTCTGTGAATGCCCCATGAGAGCTGGACTGCTGGAGTGACTCTGTAGCTATTTGCTCGGGGACTTCATTGTTAGCGATTTCATCAGCACACAAAGGCAGCTTTAGACATAAAAGGCAGCCTGGGACTCTGGGACGTATGAAAGATATTGTAAAATGAGATTTATTTCTGTGGAGATTTATTTTGTAGATTACCTTCTTTTTTCTCAAGTTTATTGCGATCATTTGCATAATTTAATCAGTGGTAACTACATATATACAGTATAAATAATGTATTGTATTCTGTTCCTTAATTTAAATAGGGAACTACATAATATGGTGCACCTTGCCTGTAATGGTTGAAATTGGCGGAGTGATGTGATGTGAGACAGTGAAGCGATGTTGCTTGTCAGTGTTCAGTTGTCCTACTTGAGGCAGACATTAAAGTGGACAGTTACACAGAAGAAGCTGCCCCCATGCGCTTTCTTTACCCACGTCCCGAAAGCAGATTTAATTCAGTAACTATCAAGTTTATAGTTAATGCTAAGAGTAGCCAGCGTTAAAATATCATGGTATATTTCTATGTGTGTATGTATGGCTGTGGAACACTAAATAATCGTGGTTTGGGTTGTTTTAAGCCAGCAGGGTGTGAAAACATCAATGCTGGAGTGATGGAGATGTAATCACTGCTAGCTAGTTAATACAACTTAATTTTGAACCTGGAATAACTGATTTTGTTTTACCACTTGGGGGCAGCAGAGACAAGCTGTAAACACAAGACTGACGCATTAAAAACACACTTAGCTGTTTAGAGATGGCTCTGATAAAATTACCAACAGAATTACTCTGAAACATTGTTGAGGAAAGAGTGTACAGTAGACTTTTAATTGTTAATGCATATTTCATAATGAATGTCATCGTCAATGCTGGCCCTGAATGAAGTGACCATTTCGAGTAAAGAAAGAGTAGAAGAGTTTGTACGGTTTTGTGTTTTTTTTTGGTTTTTTTTCAGTTTTCATGATCGTTTTTATTTAAATGCTAAAAATTCAAGGCTCATCCAACAACCAGTGTCAATGAATACTTAAACCCACAGATACCACAAATAAAAACATCAATTTCATACATGTCTTCAGTAAATAAAAATGTTTTTTTTTCTTTGCAAAGAAAAACATAAATGATACAAAACACAAGCCCAGTAAAGGTTTTACATCAGAACAGGAGGTACAACCAAAAGGTGAGGTCTGCTGTTCCTCAGTAAAGGGATTGTCAGTGTGTACGACGCGGGATAAAGAGAGTGGGCATTAGAGAGTAGGAAATTATAATAATTTTTTGTCTTCTTTTTTTTTTTAACAAAATGATACCATAGAGGACAAAGTAAGGGGTCAACCACATCGGACATCAAGAGATAATCCTATCCATTCAGTTGGAAATATTTTCCAATCAAATGTAATACATCCATGTAATGTACACTTTTTCAGTGACAGTCAAATCATCTTTAACTTGACCTTCCTCTATCCTAAAACTTAAACTTGGTGGCATTTGAAACATGGTTCAACAATCTTCCCTTTTCAAAGAATAGATAACACAATAAAAGACAGGACAAAAGAGAGAAAATGTTTCAAAATTGGACTTAATTCCAAGTCCAAAAAACAAAAGTTGCATTGTCCTTTGACTCCCAGAGCCGTCCACAGTGGTGAAGACAGTGCAGAGACACTGCCTGATAGTCCAGGGTTAAACAACAACCTCCTCTTAGGAAAGGTCCGGGTTTAATTCGGGTCGTTTCATCCGAGCTCACTGGAGAGGTTTGAGTTTGTGACGAAGCGTCAGTTCAGACGTACTGCTCTTTGGGAAAAGTGTACGCCGCCACTCCCGGGGGAGGAGAAGACAGGCCACCCGGCTGTACCGAGGGGTATTTAAAGATGGCCGTGGTGTGTGAAGGAGGAGAGAAGGTGTTTTTTGGTGTGGTGGTGCTGCTGCTGCTGCTGGTTGCAGTGGTTGGTTGTGGGGAGTGGTAGGGGTGTTGGGGCAGAAATGAGAGAGGAGGGTTGATGGGAGGGGAGTAGGGCTCTGGGTAGTCCTCCTTGTTACAGGCCAGTCTGTAGCTCACATAGTCCGCTGTGTTTGGAAGCTCTTCATAAAACCGTCCTGAATGCTGTGGAGAAATGAGACATCTATTAAAGACATATCAAAATTAGAAACCATACACACACTAAACAGCTGGTATGTACCGGATATACTAAACGTGCACGCATACAGTACATAGTATGTACTTAAAGGTACCCTGTGAAGTCTCTGACCTTCTAGTAGTGCTATGGAGCAATGTTTTTACTTAATTTGCTCTTGTGGACACACATGAGGATGCACATGCACAAGCAGGTGATGCAAAGCTACACAGTCCTGCCAATGGTTTCACACTAATCCATCTACAGGTGGTAGTAACGTGCCAAGAAACGTAGCACTCCGCCAACAAAGACTGCTCGCAAGTAAACAACAAGGATGTAAACAATGCTGGTTTCAAAATGTTCCAAAAAAAATCTGCTTTGGAAATGCTTTATGAGGAAGGAAATGCATTTAACACATCTGTTAAAACAGGAAGTTTGTCTATTTACAAGAAAACTCCACTGGGCACCTTTAACATCCTGTCACACCAGACGTGGCACAGTGATTGTTTCGTGAGTGGACTTCCTCTCTGTGTTCACAGTTATTGGTTGACAGGTGACCAGTCTGTGTCAGAGACAATTTAGATAGATAGATTTTGTGTGGTAATTCTACATATGGAACACATGTATGATTTTACTGGATAATCCAGTGATGGTCATGAAATCACCTTTATTCATGTATTTATTGCCGTTGGTGATTACTTAATGTTCACTTAATGAAGCGTAAAGAACAAATTACTGCAAACTGTGTAAACTGTCATCTCCGGTGTTATTGAGTTGTTTCCATTTATTGGTGAGCCGAGTGATTCCTTATTAAAAGGCTGCCTTCAAAATATGGATTAAAAGTTCATTATCATTCTATTTTAGGAGCTACTTTTAGAGTAAAAATGATCCGTGCCAGTTAGGAGCTACTTTCAGCCTTTGGATGTTTTGTGAATACAAAGTTTTTGTTTTGTTCCGTTTTGATGCATTTATGCTTTGTTGGCAATAGTGATGACTGATATGTTCTGTACGGACAGTCTACTGTTGTTTTCTGTAGTAGTAACATTATGTATCGTTATTATCAGCTGCCAGTGACTGAACCATTGTGAGATTGTAGGTACACCGCGTCAGCCAGCCAGCAGAAGCATTACAGCATTAATTCTATTATAAACTATATTATTACTCTATAGTTGTAATTTACTTTCAGGAACAATACATCACATAACATATTACATACAATTAAATTCGTCACTTAAGCACACGAGCAACTCTTTGAACATGTGATCTGTAAATTACAAACACAACACATAGGTTACCTGGATATCATCTCCTGGTCTTTTCCTTATCGGCTGGGACAGTTTTCTGGACGCAGAGTCATTTCTGATCAAAGCGGAGAAAGAGCAGAAAAGGTGGACGATGAGGATGGTAATAGAGGATACAGAGCATGTTGGGACAAAGCATGTGAAACAAAGGGATGGAGAGTACGTACGAGGAGTCGTCTTTTCTGCTTCTTACTTTGAGCACCAGGACTGTGATAGTAATGCCCATGAGCACTCCAGCAGCCAGTAATAAGGCGACTACGCTGATGACATCACCCGTTGCGATCTGCGGTAGTGGCTTTTCTACAGAGAAAACACACACACACACACACACACACACACACACACACACACACACACACACACACACACACAATAAAAAAATAACAAACACATTCCTTTCCCCCCAATTTGCTCTTATCATCAAATCAAATGACCCCACACTCCAGGTAAACATACCTATAATGCTGACCTCCACAGAGCCTGATCGTGTCCCAATGCTGTTGGTTGCATCACACACATAGGTGCCTTGCACGTCATATGTGACCGGCCCTTTAAAGGTCAGGACGTTGTCTCGGATCTCAGCATTGCTCGGTATGGAGCCATTAACTCTGCAGAATATACAGGGGGAAAAAAACTTAAATAAGAAGTGCACAAGTTGTGACACTAAGAGTCTCTTCAGTCAACATTTTGTCCATGTGAATAACTTTCATTTAAAGACGCAGTGCCCTAAACATTTGTGACCTTCACATGTACTTGTTTGTGCTTGTTTGTTTTGTGCCCTACTCAAACATAGGAAAGGCACAATTTCCACATAAAAAAATAGCTGAAGAAAAAATAGAAAAAATAGAGTCCTTTTAGGATGAATTCAACTTTATGAACTCTTAATAATGTTGGGGGATAGGATAGACTATCAACATAATTCATGAAGATTTTGTTATATTTTTTAAGTGACCCAAGACACATCACAAACTCTGATGCACTGTAATAAGGTGTTGTCACTTAAACAGCAAATTTGAGTTTGTACTCACAGTCTCCACTGATACAGAGAGACGGCTGGGTTGGCGTCAGCTTGGCAGCTCAGCTGGACGTTCTCTCGGTTCAGATACCAGTTTCCATCAAACCCATCCACCGAAACATCTGGCTCATCTGGTACACACACAAAAACATACAAATAACAGAAATTTAGCATGTAATTTTAGCTTGTGTACTTTATTTTACCTGTATAGTTATGTACTTGTCGTTATGTGTGAGAAAGACTTACACTGAATATCGAGGGTGACGCTGTCAGTGAAGACCTCCTCGTTGTAGGTGGTGACACAGGTGAGCGTCTCCTTGTGTGTCTCTTTGCTGGGCACCAAGATGTAGTCGCTCTGAACAGTGAACGTCCCATCTGAGTTTCTGTACTCTCGGGTCGTCACTTCTCCCGGCACCCTCGTCTCCCACCTGCTCACATCAACGACGAACCAGCGTCACGACACAGAGACATATCGATGTGGGCTGATTTGTGGTTAAGTGGGATTTAAACGACTAGGGCAGTGTTGTCATCAAACAAGCCACAACACATGCTGTAGTAAAACTCGGCTTCTAAAAACTGTGGGTGAATTCAAGAGAGAAAACGCCCCTTGTCTTCCACTAAAGCACGCATAAACGCACACACTCACCTGATGGTACCGGGCGGTTTACCATTAGCAGAGACGCAGGTGGCCACCGGTGTTTTCAGATTGGATGAACGAGCCACCAGCGTCGGCGTGGACAGACTCATCTGAGTTGTCGGGCGAACTGAGCGAATAAAAATAAACAAAAGCACTGAGTTGATCTAGCACAAAGCATGATAATATAGTATAATGTGTAACGTATGACAGCCTGTTCAAGTTGCTGACAGGTTAAAGCTTTAACTTTGACTCGACAGTAAATATGAACAGCAGTCACCTCATCAACAAATTACCCCCCAAACTCTATTTTACAAAATCCATTTGCACACAACAATGCCATTTTCTAAAAGAGCTGTTACCCTAAAAACAACGGTATAAAGTCAAAATTGTACATTCATTATTTATCATCCACAGGTTATGTTCATCCAGTGCAGTTAGGACTTGAATGTCTAGAATTAAAAGGTGACATAGCAATAAAAATGTTCAAAAATGACATCTTCACATTGTTGGCTAATTTTTCCAAAGCATTCCGCTTTTGGGGTTTTTACATTTTTTAAAACAAAATATCCATCCAAAAAATTCAGTAGTTCAATAGTAGTAAAAAAGAAATCCTTAACTTGTCCTTCAAAATAAAATATTGCTAAATAAACGAGGACTACCAGTGGAAATACCTCATGTGGCATTCAACACCTTAAAGGAATTGTTTGACATTTTAGGAAATGAGCTTATTTGTTTTATGCCGACAGTTAGAAGAGAAGATCCTTGCCAGGAGATGGTTAGTTTAGCTTAGCTTAGCACAAAGACTGAAAATAGGAGGAAACAACTAGCCTGGCTCTGTCCGAAGGTAAAAAAATCTGCCTACCAGCAACTCTAAAGCTCACTGATTAATACATTATATATTGTTTGTTTTATCCGTATAAAAACTGCAATGTGAAAAAGACATCTACCGTACATCTGTCTTACCGTAGACAGTGAGGTTTACAGTGTTTTCTCGGTTCCCTGCGGGGAACGTGGTGTATTCACAGATGTATGTGGCCTCGTCAGAGAGGCGGAGCGTAGAGAAGGTGATGGTGGTGTCTTCAAGAGTCGGAGTTCGTCGCCTCACCGCTGCGTTCTTGAAGGTGACACGGTCCCTGTAGGGCGGGGCCACGGACACACCCAGGGAGGGATTGGCGATCGCCACATTCTGCTTAGTGCCATTCACCAGTTTCTGCCATGTTACCTTGAGAAAGAAGGACGGATTAAACGGAAGAAGACATTGATGGAGTGATGGCTCAACGGTGCATGCACTTAGACAATTATACCAAACAGTGGTTTTAGCCCATTTACCACATTGCATATTGCATATTTATATTTTAAAGTATTATTGGTCAAAGGAAAACTGCAAGTTTTTAGATTGATTTCCTAGGAAAATTATGGGATGAAAATCGGCTCACAAAACTTATAAACATTCAATAAATGGTCAGAGTGAACAATTAGGGGCCTATTTTCTTCTAAGTTACATTACTGCTAAGTGGTAATGCAGTTCAGAGCAGGGGCTTTTCTTGATTTCTTTGATTTTTTGCCTTACTGAAATGAAAATGACTTCCTGGACAGTGGGAAATCAGTTCTTTAGAAATTGTAGCCAGTGATAAATAAAAATATGGTTAATTGGCTAAAACAGGAAAAAAAAAAACAGCTGGAATGGTCCCTAAAACTAATGATTTCAAAAGAAAAGAATATCTGTGCATACATGGTTCATATCTCAAATTTGGACAATGTCTTCTAAATTAGCAAACATTTTCTTTCCTGTGACATGCCTGATGCTTTTGAATGTGGCTTCTGTTTACAGAGACTGGCTGATATTTCTTTAATAACGAGGTTTGGTTGATATCAGGTTAGAAACATGTTTACATGTACTGAAATAACCTGGTCACTTTAAAACCGAGCTGCAGATTCAGGTGATAATTATCTGTAGGTTCATCACTAGGAGCGGCATTGTCACATTGTTTTCACATTGTCATTTGATACATTGTTATTATAAAAAAAAAAATAAAAAAAATTATAGCTGCTTTAAGTAAACTGGGTTAATCACAGGATGTGTTCTTCGGAAAGATGAAAATAACCAGGTTACTTAGTCGCACATAAACACACTGACAGTGTTTATGCTGATTTATCTGGAATATGGAAGGCGTGCTCTGTGTTTGAAAAATAATAATAATAATATAATTCATCTTCATACACTTGGGTGTAATCCACGCATTCAGGTGGACGACTGAATACCTGGGAGATTTTGACAGGCGGGGAGCTGTTGATGAACCGACAGCGGAGATCCGCTTTTGAGCCAGCATACCCCCACTTCCCATCATCCATTTCCACAGTCTGGCCATTTATTCCTGGAGGAGAAACACAAGAGTACTTTCACCTATGCTGGGCATACACACAGGCTGGCAGCATCAGACTGGCATGCTCTAAGCTGTTCACAGTCAGCACATCATGCTGAGCTGATAAAGTGAGCTGAGCTGTCAAAGGTGATACATTTCAGCAGCGTGAGAGGTGAGCTCAGGTCAAAGGTTATGGATTACAGTGAGGTATAAATAAGCACGATTTGTTTGGTTACTGTTCCCACTGACTTACTGATCCCCTTTAACAAATCCACAGCAGAGCCACACCCACTTCCTGAGTGTACATGAGTCACGTGTGTTTATTTGTGTTTGTCAGATACACAGTAAGTAGCATCATATTTAAAGAATAGACTACTATTATTCATGATGCAGGATAGAGAACAGTGATTGTACATTGAACAAAACAGCTCGGAACAACGGCTGCTCTGATTCTCATACACACACTGTACGCCCACACACACACACACACACGCACTATCAGACATCTTTGATTCAATTATCTAGTCTTACATCAATATTCCTTTTTCATTACTAACTTTTATGAAGAAATCCTTTTATTTTTTATATAATCCATTTAAAATCCCTTCTTCTTCTTAATGTGGCAGCAGCCAAATAGCATAAGTGCTGAAGAGAAAATGGAAATGCTTCCAGACATGCCAACCGCTGCCAATTTACTTGTTATAAGAAGTATAACTTTGCCCTGACGTTCACTAAAATATAAAGTGTTCTCACCATATATGTATGAAATGTAATCAGTTTAGATTTTTTATTTATAGGGGAAAAAATATCACATTTTATTAACATTTTTCATCAAAATCTCACTTGAAAATTTAACTTAAAACTAGGTATCAATTTTTAACATGAACCTCACAAACAAGATGATCATGTGAGCTCTTTTTTTCTCCCAAGATCTATTTGGCTTCCTCTTTTGATAAGACAATAAGGTCACCCTAAAGAGTCTCACAACAGGAAATGAAAGACACCGGGTTGTAAATATAGAGTAACATGTATGTGACAAAGCAGCAAAATCCCTTTATTTGGAAAACCTTTCTCGATAAATGTCATTATGGAAACAGCCATTTCTGACATTACTGTAAAGCATGCCTTAGGTCATAAAAATGAGATTTGCTAAGGTACGAGTTACCTCTATAAACTTTTCTTCAGCTGGATACTTTTAACTTTCTCAAACATTCAATGCCACAAAACAAACGACCGTAAATGTTATTATATGAATGTTGACAGTGTGAAAGTAACCCATACCCAGGGGTGATTTCCACATTTACCATATTGTATTTTTAAATGAACAGATATAATGAGGTGCCATATTTCATGGTTCATCATGTAGTTCAATATTTCCATGTTATTAATGGAGGAATATTGAATGGTCCATTAGCGGTCTAGTCTAGTCTCTATCACAGAGGCAACCACTCAAAAACACTCCAGGCTGACAGCGCAGACATCAAAGCTAAAGCTGTTCATCCTTCTGACAAGGTCCTCTTGTTGAGCAATGCTCTGACCCATAAAGAGTACGTTGGCATCTTAATATTTGTGTCAGAGCTGTGTAGGAGCTTCCTCGAGAAATGTGCAAACACGTAATTTCCAGCAGGGTTACAATACACAATAACTGAACAATAGCTTCTTGTTGTGCCATTTGGAAAGATTTGATAAAACAGTGATTATTAGGGGAGGATTTATAAAAAACAAAATTAAAATGTATCATGATATGTTCTCTTGTGATACATTGTGGATACACTGGCACCAGTATTATGATACATTCTCTTGGGATTTATCATCAGAAAGCATTAAGGTAGCAAATAAGTAATATATTCATATTACATAGGAATGATGGTTTTTACATACTTGTGGTTTTTTGTGGTGAGTTTGTTGAACTTAATTTGCACAGACTGAAATCTAGCAGAAGTGGGGTCAGTGCTCCTTTTCTTCTGACATTTTAAATCTCTCATGCCTTCCTGTTTTTTTTGTCAATTATTTTTCTTCTTTCTATTTTCTCTCTGGGTATTGCAGGAAAATCTGAAGAAGGCTGGGAGTTACATGTAGACTTTTCCTCATGCATTGTGTAATTGAACAGTTTTGAGACGGCAGTCCAAGGAAAATGCTGCAGTCAACATTGGTTTCTTTTAACTATGACCATTATTGTTTCTTACACTTACATAGATAGTTATTGTTACTCAAACCATCCCTTTCACTAACCATAACCAAGTCATTTTTGGGCCTAAACCCAACCAAACCACCAAAACCTCACCAATTTCACACATCAAAGTCTGTTTACAGGTCTTGGGGAGTACTACTGCACAAAAAACTTGTATAAAGCCTTTTGTGGACCCAGAGGGTGCTACGCAAAGACTAACAAATTGCCTCAAGTGATGTCACTTGATTCAGCGCTGGCTGGGACTGCGACTCGACTCTACATTAGCTGCTACTAGCATAACACACTCGGATCTCAGACTGAACTGTCTGTTGTCACCAGGTTTAAACTGTCCATCATGAGTCCGACAATGTTACAGAACTGCAATGCTAAATCAGTGGAGTACTCTTCTTTTTTTTTTACCACGGAGGTGTCAGATCAAAAAACCTATTTGCAACAGTTATAAACATTTTGGAAGGCACTGACAAGTAATTTAAAAAAAGACTTACATGTTTTGTTCTGGGGGCAATTACAAATTATGTATTTTGTCGTTTCATTTGGATGACTTGTAAAAAGGCCTGACAACACCATCAACCTATGTTTCCCCAGTCACTATGTACGAGAACCGTCTGTACATCCTAAGGCTGCTCTACTAATTGGCTTAGACAAAGCTTAATGTGTGGCGTGCCTCAGGGGTCAATTCTGGGTCCAATCCTGTTCTCTGTGTACCTGCTACCCCTCGACCACATTGTTTCTGCTATATCTCTCATTTAATCCCAACGATTCTATGAAATAGGCACAATTCAAAACCTGCCTTAGTTCAATAAAAGTAAAGACTAACAATCATTTTCTCCAGCATAAATAAGAGAAACCTTTAATTGGCCCAGATACTATTACTATACGCAGAATTACCCAAACGTGATTGGTTTAATCTGCTGTTATAAATCTTGCCGTAACGTTAGACCTCCCTCTGAATTTTGAACATCATGGGAAATCACAGCATCAGTCCAGCTACTTTTCAGCAAAGCAACATTACAAGGCTTCTGCATCACAGCTTGACTACTGTAACACCTGGTTCATCTGCTGGGTCGACTCCAACTAGTCCAGAACTCTGCAACAAGACTTTTAACAGAACCAAGACGTATATCACACATTACATTGATTCTAACAACTGGCTCTCTATTAGCATTAGCATTGATTTTTTTTTTTTTTTTTAATCGCGATTTGCGAGGTATTGCAATACTAGGCCCCTCTGTAACAGCCTTCAATCAGCAGGGAAAATTGTCTTCAATTGTATTTTTAAAAAAAAGTATTTTAACTGATGAGAGAGACAGAGGAGGACAAGTCTTTATTAGAGAGAGCAACGAGTTAATTTAGATTCTGATCTGTAGACCATGACCTGCTAGGGAGTGCAGAAGGAGTCTTGGGATCTAATGTTAGAAATTGCATCATATTTAAGAAAATCCTTCAACAATGAGCCGAATAAAGGTCAACCTCAGACTGAACCTGCGCAAGAACAGAAAGCCAATCAGCTCTGAAATACAGTGAAGAATCGAGGTCTTTGCAAATTCTCAAATCTCTCTAAACACTGAGCAAGCAGACAGATTCATATAATTCAACTTCCCATAAACCAGGAGAGGTCAAGCGGCAGCAGAAATCAGCAATTTTCTCACAAGACTGTGCTATTTTTTACTATCATACTCTGTGCCCTTAAAACTGCAATAACGTTGCTTTGCTACCATCTAGGACTTGCATGTGCTTGCATGTGAAAAGAATATGTTGGTGATTTCACTGATTTCATAGGTCACCTGAAAGATCAAAACACGCAAACAAAGCCTCACTTAGGTTATGATGATTAAAGAAAGTATTAATTCCCTACTTTAATAGATTTGTTTGGTCTCGTCTTTTCATATAAATCTGCAGCAGAAGCATTTAATATGCAAAAATGTATTTATTATACAGTAAATTCGTGCATGTTCTATGCATGCAAACATGCACGGAAATGCAGATAGACCTCTTAGGACCCATCTGACCTGCTGACATCAATCATTAAAAATATGACCAACATCATCACATGATGTCAAGTACAACCTGAGCCATATGTGTTTTGTTATATCAATGTTTGTGCAGGTCGTTGGGAGGGAAGACGGCCAGCAGTGGGAGTAGATTACAGCATTTAGGATATTAAAGTGCATCTGCATCAGATAATGTATGGTCTGTTCGCTGTTGTACATATGGACAGCTCACAATTACAAAATGTTTTTGCTGAAATATTGTGGATTCAGCCCTTACAAATGTGTGTGTGCTTCCATACCTATAAGAAAGACATTAAGCAGTTTAACTTTTAAATCAATATTAATGTTGTCAAGTTCTAACATTTACTAAACTCTTCATAGGAGTCTATTGTTTATGTATGATTCAGACTATGCCACAATACTACAGAAATGCTAAATGTGAATCATGTCAAAATAAGAATTTAACTGAGTGAAGATTTGGTGTTTCGTGGATGTTTCTGTGACAATTTGAGGCTCAATTTCACCAGGTTCAGTCTTTTATTACTGTAGTAATCTGCAACAACACAATCAGCTGTGGCCTTTTGTACAATTTCTCCAAAGATCTAATATTTAGAAAAAACAAACTCTTTACTAAATGCTTCATGTCTATGATTCATCTCAATCGTCCACATAGCAAAATGTCAAATTGCATGTAAAACACTCCAGTGAACTTGTTATGTTATGTTTCATCATTTACCCCAATAGCTTCTTGTATTTACATCATACAACTTAATCCATTTGAACAAACTGTTACCAGTAAATCTAGCCTAGGCAACATATTACATTTCCTTGAAAACACATTAGCCAATGCAAATTAATTTATATGAGCATAATTGGTGGAAGATAGGGTTACGACATCAGAACTGAAGAAGCTGTTTGGATACAGAGTGAAACATCTGAAGCTCTTCAATATGACGTTTACATTATAACACTTTCATTACTGAAACAGAGGATTTATTCGGTTTACAGTTGAACTGGTGAGAAGAATAAGATCATGGTAATATTCAGTATGCATTACATATCTGTGAGAGGATCATTTACTGTATCTCTGATGGATGAAATGGAAGATGACGCCTATTAAACCACTCTCACGTCTGTACGATAAATATGAAGCCACAGCCAGCAGCCATTAGCTTAGCTTAGCTTAGCACAAAGACTGGAAACGGGTAGCCTGGCTCTGTCTAATGTTAACAAATCTGTATACTAGCATCTCTAAAGCTCACTACATAACACATTATATCTAGAAGTGTAGGGGAGGGAGGTTATGGGTTGGACTATTTCTTGGCCGGGCGCAGTGACTTCCTGGAGTCTCTGAAATAGTCCGGCACATAACCCTCTGTAAAACCACAACATGTTTTTACACTTACACATTTTTATATGGATTAAACAAATGAGAACGTGTTAATTAGTGAGCTTCAAAGGTGCTTGTGGGCAGATTTTGTTACCTTCAGACGGAGCCAGGCTAGCAGTTTCTCCCTGTTTCCAGTCTTTGTGCTTAGCTACGCTAACTGGCTGCTGGCTGTGACTTAATATGAAAGTGGTATCGATCTTCTCATCTAACTCGCGGCAAGAAAGCGAATAAACTTATTTCCCAAAACGACGAACTGTTCCTTTTAAGAGATATTCTCTGGAAGACGGACTGTGGTGCATTAATGGCCCCTCATAAATACAGAAAAGCCACCACAAGTCTGTGTGTAATTTCTATCAGTCCTGCTTTATATCAGGGGGGTAAAATACCTTTCACTTGTGTCTGATTTCTTTGTCTGAACTCTATCCTTCACACACACACACACACACACACACACACACACACACACACACACACACACACATATCCCACTGAGGGTCCCCCCTACTGAGCTCTGTTGCTGAGCTGATTAGGGGCTTTAGGTGAGGGCGGAACAGACACAAAGCCTACATCTCTGACACACACACACACACACACAAACACACACACACCCACGCACACACTTTCATATCTCGTTGGCCCCACATCTCTCCCACCATGTTTCCATTCACATTCTTCTATTGTTTAGACTCTGGGAAATGACCTCACCAGTCCTCATGACAATAATCCATAAACAGCAGCACACAGGCAAGAGACGACCATGGGAACGTAACAAGACAATAGCAATATTGTTTCACACACGCATGTGCAACATGCAAGAACAGCGAGAGCATCACAGTGTGGTGCTGGGCTTTTTTATTTTTATCCTGAATGGATATCCTCCATCTTTCTTCATCTTATTATGTGACAAGCCATTTTTAACCTTTTCTCGTGTGTGAGAGAGTTCAGCAGAGAGACAGTAGCAGGTTTCGCTGCAGGCTGTTAGGAAAAAAAAGAGTTTTTTTTAAAAATGTACTATTGATAAATTCCAACAGGGAAACCTAAATCTGAAAATGCTGCACATAAGATGGATAAAAAAGGGATTTGAACCAAAATCCAAAATCAGTTTATTTATACAGTCCAGTGTTCGGCCACATTTAATAGAAAATTGGAAAAGAAAGCAGAGAGAAAATCAAAGAGCTAACTGTTCTGTCACATGGGCACCAAGTCAGTATTGTGTCTTGTGTCTTACACTGAAAATATGAGGCTGACATCATTATCTGCTGTGGTGCTGTTAGTAAAGATCATCACATGAAACCGCAACATTTCAAGGCTGAACAAGCTACATCTACCTTCAGAGGCCTCAGATAGTAAAAAACTTACCTCGTGCGACAGACGAGAAAATGAAAAACACAGAGAGAGAAAGAGCAGAGGACAGATTAACTGTTTAATCTTTAGGCCAAATCAAATCTGCGATTGATTGGGGATTACACACTGTGTTTGTATCTTTGGCCTTGTGACTTACAATGTGGGGAAACCTGAAGCAGAGTGAAGACCAACTGACACACATGCACACAAAAACACACAATGCTGGAACTAAAACCTCGCCGATGCAACTGATTTCTGATACGACTGTTAACCTGTGACTAGGCTGTTATTTCACATTGCAGCTCTCTTTATTGCTCTAAACCAAAAGGTTGCACAGCGTGACAGCAAAGAGCAACTTTACCAGCAATGCAAACTGACTTTTGGACATCCACTTTGTCAAATTATGTGTGCTCCTCTCCGTTTTTGCCTAAATGAAATGGAGAAAACACTTCTTCTCCTCTCATGTCCCTAAACTGATTATAATCTCTCATTGTTTTTGATTGGGATCTGTGTGCACACGCGTGTATATGAGTGCGTGTTTGTGTGGGTGTGTAATCTCTGTGGCACTGCAGGAACGTGGAGTGTGCACTTGGCCGGTGTTCAGCGGGCAGCTCACAGGATTATGATGACTGTTGCTGCTGCAACTGTGTTTTGGGACATGAAAGGAGAATAAAAACCAATGCGAGAGAGAGAGAGGGAGAGAGAGGAGATGGAGAGAAATTAAGAAAATGTTTGTGGAGGAAGATCAACTGACTGAAAAAAGACAAATCGTCAAATGGGCCGACTCTGGAGAGGGAGGTGCACAAAGAAGAGACAAACAAAATAGGAAGAGGACAGAAGGGCTGTGTGTTTGTGCTGGATTATTTCTGTGGGGTAGCGTCTGTGTGTTCCAGCTGTGGACAGTGGATTATGCAAAAATTCATAAGGATGTCTGTCTGTCAGTCTCAGTCAACCTGTATTTCTGCAGTGGAGGATTGCAAACTTTTATGCGAAGTGGAAAACACATCTGTGACTGCCTGTGACAGCACTCACAGCATCAACCTGCTGGGGCACCCCACAGAGTCTGACAGGCCTGTGGCGGTGCTCTGAGTCTGCACCAGCCAGGAAAAGACAGACACACTGCAGCAACAGTCAGCAGACTGGGACTTGGCAGCGATCATGTTGTTACACCCTTCCTGCTCCCTGTGCAGCTCTAATCCACTGCTCTGTCCTTCAACATGACAATCCTACACACATGGCACGACCTCACACTAATAGCACATACACACATGTATGCACACCAGCAAATTACTGCTCAACTGGCACAGGGGGGGTTTATCACTGACTGAGTGAAAAAAGCAATCACGGCAGCTCAACACATCCGTATGCTGCCCTGTCAGCTTTAATCGACGCGTATAACCCCTTTTTTTTATTTATTACACAGCCACTCTGATGCCAGCTGTATGTTTGGCCCCAGCTTAGTGTGATCACGCAGCTGCACCTGTTACAATGAGGCAAGAGTTAGTCCATTCATTCAAACACACACACACACACACACACACACACACACACACACACACACACTGTAAGATATGAGGATACCATCTGCAGGGGCGGCCACATCTTAGTGTGATTACACCAGTGCACCTGCTGAAACCAGGCGAGTTTAGTTTGACACTGTTTAGGACTGACGAAAAGGTCGGATTTGACTTCTGCACTGATCAGGAGTAAAGTCGTGTAGTTTCGGAGGTTAAATCATTTGGATATGGAGATCAGAGGAGTTTGATGCTCTTAAACTGTCAGAGTGTATTGAGAATTCACTCATTTAGAAAAATCCTAAAAAATCATCAGGCACCCCTTATAAAGAGTTTATAAGTTGTAACTAATGTCTTTAGTAATAGTAAATAAATCATGATGCTTTGTGAGCCATTAATAAGAACTCTTGGGTTGCCAGTTTGTGAAAAATCAAACTAACATTTGTACCTGCAGACATCATAACCATCCAAAGGAATTTTTACAACTTGGAAACCCAACTGTTGTTCTTATTAATGGCTTATTACAGATCTATACAACAAAAGTAAATTATTTATTAATCATTCATTCATAAATTACAATATAAACCCTTAATTAAGGCTGACTTATCAGTAAGTGGTAACCTTTTAAAAAAAATAAAAATGATGATAATGATAATGATGAGGGTAATGATAATTAATAACATAACAATACAGGGTACAGAAGGTTATAATGCTATGATTGCGTTTATGGGTTTATTCTTATTAGATACCTGTTCCTGCACAATCTTACTGGTTTACTTTTCGACCCCTTCGCGCTGTCTGTATGTGATTGGTATAGATGTGACAGAGAAATCAATCATGTCTCTCGCCAGGATTCACATCACTATAATTGAACAGGTGCTAAGAAAAGCAGAGCAGCCTACCTGGAATAACACAAGTTGTTATCAGGAATATCCAAAATCCAGTGTTGTCCATGCCCAAACCACCGGTGCCAGCTTCTCGCTGTGGTTAAATTCCCAGTGTGTACTTGTTTTATGCCTCCTGCCTCCCAGACTGAACACACGGCGGCGGGTTCAGCTTCAGGTCTGCCAGTCAGGGTCCAGTCACGTGCTGCAAACCGAGCACACACTCCTCTAATTCTGTCACCCTGAAAAAAAAAAATCTCAAACTTGTCTCCGCACCCTGTGTCACTTTTTCTTTCTCCCACTCTAATTCCGACTTCCCTCTGACTGGTAACGGAGGTGCAGCAGTCTCTGTCCGGCTGAGGCTTGGCGGGGATAAAGCAGCTTAACGCGTGGGTAGATTATTTCCGAGATAGCCTACCCCCCCCCCCCAACCCCCGACAGACAGCTATCTGTCACTACGTGACGGCTGAGCTGAGCAAACCGCCCACAGGCTTGTGTGCACATTTAGTAAAAAGGCGCAGTCAGGCTATTTTAAATGAGCAGACTCAATAGACGCAATTAGGGGCCCAGACAGGGGCGTAGCTACTGGAATTAGCGCCCAGTGACTGCTGGCCCCTCCAAACTGTGCTGTTGTCCTGATGCCAACCACCCACCAACCCACCCACTAATGAAACTGAGTGATGAACCCTGACCCGATCTATTGTGCTGGATGACTTTTAAAATTAATAAATAAATAAATGGATGATTATGGAGCCTAGGAGGTGTTGTGGAGAAAAAATGCATGCACAATTTAATAATATGTGATCTTGAATTACTTAATTTTTGCTCTCTATGTAATAATTTGTGCACAGTAATTACTAATTGGTGCTCTCAATATCACATAATATTATATTCAAAGTTTTTATGGCAAAACAGTCCATGAGGCCACCCTGTAAAATACATTTAAAGGATTTCAAAGAAAACATAACATTGTGTTGAACAGCCAAAACCCAAAGTATGTCCTCATATCGCAACTCAAAATCCAAATAAAACCATATTGAATCTAATACGAGTGTGCAGCGTACATGCAAGACAAGACGAATGGCATGAAGGTGATAAGTTGTGCTAAATGTAACTTCAATAACACAAGCCCATTGTGCTACAGCTCCTTATCCTTGTTCTTTAAATTATAAATTAATAAGAAATATTTACTCAGTGGGCAGTACTTTCAGCTCATGCAGTCCAAAATGAACTACGAGCTCGTATCTGGAGTTACATGTTCTCCCTTTTTGTATAGGTTTTCTCTGGGTTCAGCAGGTTACTCCTTCAGGCCAAATACATGTAAGTCAGGCGGACTGGAGACTTTTATAATATCAAGTGTGAGCAGTCTACCTGTGTTATCCTCCAGATGAACAAGAAACCTGTCCAGATGTTTTCCTGCCTTCTGTACAGAGCATGCTGGGAACAGCACAGTCCTGTGTGATCATGAAGTTGGTAAAGGGAGTGAATAGATATTGAAGTTTACCTGCAAACTGGTTTAAAACTGTTTACTTTACTCAAACAACTTCTTACTTTTTTCATACTTTATATTTTTTTCATCTATGTTGTTTGTTTGTAGCATTTAGCTCTCTCACTCTCAAAAAAGTCAACTTTGGATGATGCACATGGCATCCATGTTGTGAAACCCTACTTTCACTGTAGTTTTCGTAGATTGGGTCGTATTCATCCATGTACAGCAACCACTAAGCTTTGTGATCACTGATGAACACTGGCACCTTGTGATGCAGGATGTATCTGCATGCCACTTACTTTGTGAAATTCCTTTTATTGGTCTTAAGGTGGAGCCACTGTACATGAGTCATTTGGTATGACAGTGCTAGAAATTTCTAGGGGGTCACAAATCCACCCTGTGATAATACGCATTTATACTGTGCAAACAGGATACCAATAAAATGACATATCTCTTTATATTCTCTTAAATAATAATTTATGGTAGTCAATCTTTTCACCACAGTAAGCGTGCAGTTATATGCTTGTTATACAGAGCACATTACAAGAACCACTCTAATCTCTGTGGAAGAAATTAGCAATATAAAATAGCAGATTTTAAAGTGGAAATCAGAGGGAGACTATCAGAGACATTTAGGGCAAATCAGGACAGGAGACCAAGGTGAGGAGGGGACCAGAGAGGAAAGGAAACAAGGTCATCACACGCAGCCTGCCTGCCCAGCCACCCTCCCACCCATCCTGTGTCGTCCACCAGGCACTGCAGAGGAGAAAGACGAATCAGCGCTCTCTGGTCCACCCTCATCCCTCCCACTCTCTCTATCCACCTCTCTGTGTCGCTCCTACCTTAGACTCAGACGTGTGATACTCTGCAGTGCTGCACTCTGAGGCAACGACCACCAGCTGTTTATTCCCCAGCAAGATAAGAACACGCCGGCAGGAACTGCTACATCATCCATCCCTGACAGGAGGTAAGACTCCACAAAGCTGTTCAGCTGCAGCTCAGGGGAAATAGATGAATAGAGGACCTGGGAGGGAGACAGGGAATATGTTAGAACATGCAGATGCACAGGACAACAGAAAATACCTACGTGCAGAGATATGTAAACATTAGTCTATAACTTAACATTTAAAACTCATTATGTAATATAAAGCTTGGGACATATTGGGATGAATACAAATACAAAAGTGTGTCAAGGGCACTGGCAATAAAACAGGAAAGAGAAAACATCTGTGTCATCTTTCGCTCTAAATTATGTCCAGTCATTAGATTTGGCCACAGGTGGACTCGATCAAGTTCTGGTGGCAACTAGAGGATGTTTACAGTAATT
Organism: Macquaria australasica; assembly: GCA_005408345.1. Lineage (NCBI taxonomy): Eukaryota > Metazoa > Chordata > Actinopteri > Centrarchiformes > Percichthyidae > Macquaria > Macquaria australasica. The sequence goes on along the minus strand of SEMN01000001.1, from coordinate 1,691,655 downwards.
TAGCTCAGAGCATCTCAACCTTGTCAGCTTGTTACCCAAATAACAAAGTCGTATTTGCTGTACCAAAATAATGATTTAGTCTTTTTAGTTTGTTTTCTTTGGTATCTTTTCGTTCTTTTATTGCCTCCGTACTTTAAATAATGTCATGACCTCACCCAAAGAGCGACCCAGTGGTTGAGAAGCACTTATTTAAATGGATCATAACTTAATTTGGCGTGTGTTTTACATTATAGTCTTGCAGATGCTCTTTGAAATTTGCTTTTCTTTCTCTCTTTTTTTTCTTCAGTTGGATGGGTGCTTCTCCATCATGCTCAAGTCTCTGTTTGTGTATGGAGTGCTGGGAGGTGAGAATTGTTTGTGAGAAATATTTCTACTCTGGTATCTGGAGATATAAATATATGTCTACATATCCTCTCATCCTTTCTGTGTTTCTCTTGTGTCCTCCTGTGTTTTTTTGCCACAGTGTTGCTGATCCCGGCAAAGTGTGATCTGATCTCTGTGTGTGTTGAAGAAGACAACGAACTGAGAGTAGACTGTCTGGTCGAGCCCAAGCAGAACAAAATCAACAGCTATGAGTTCTCTTGGTCCACTGGAGCCAAAGAGTACCTCATTAACACCAATGTGTCCGGTTCATCCGCAGAGGGCCAGTTCAAAGACAAAAGCTACGTGGAAGAGCTAGAACCGCACGGCTACAGAATGACCCTGACCGGCTTCACAGACACACTCCCACACAACACCACCTACATCTGCAAAATATCCGGGGTGGTTGCCAGTGTCAATGTGGAGAGAGGTAGGTGGATCGATTGTGTGTGTGTGTGTGTGTGTGTGTGTGTGTGTGTGTGTGCGTATGTGTACGTGTAGATCTGAACAAGTGAGCATGAGAATAAGTGAGTGGGAGACAAATTCAAGAGGACTTTGTCAACTGTTTGCATCCCACTTTTCTTCCTCTGCAGAACAACTTGTCCCATGTTCAGCTGTGAGCGTGTTTCTGAAGAGCTCCTGCTCCTGGATCGTTTGTCTGCTGCTCTTCTTCTATCAAGCACACAGCTAAAAAAAAGCAAAAACATGCAGGCTTGTCACGCATCTAACCACGCATATGCATCTGTCCGCATCTACAAACATCCCCACAATAACACCCACATATTGATAAGATGTTGTCAGTAGCTTGCAACTGTCTCTCCTTCCTCCCAAGAGCACTGAAATAGTATTAAAATGTTTTTTCATAACTTTTTTTGAAGAGAAAGAATGAAGATGACTCAAAGATGATCCAACAGAAATGTTTATAGATGTGCTTTTTGCTGCAGAGGCACACACAGCTGTATGTGTATGAATACACTGAGTAACTTGTCTTGTAACTATTACTTTGGAAGCTGCGGTATTTGTTTTCAATAAAGGGATGCTATTTAAAGTCAGACATCGACTTGAATTCATTGTTAATAAAAGTGGGACAGAAGTAGGACACAGATGGAAATGTTACTGCTTTTTAAAGCTATGTCATGCACAAAGGATCCATCATGTTGGAGAAAAGTGTTACTAATGTTAATGATGACAGCAATGTTTTACATCATTAAAATGACAACATGTGTATTAATGTTTTCATGTAGGGTGGTAAGTGTAAGGGTTACAGAGTTCTCAGGTTGCATATAAAGTGCATATAAAGAAGTATAGGCTACACACGCCTTTGACATTTTCACATGTTTTTGTTTTACAATATTAAAGCTTTTTTGATAGTGATCAACTGAAAAAGACCCTTTAATGTCAACGTGAAAACAGATCTCTACAAAGTGATTTAATTACAAATATAGAATACAAAAAAGCCTACTTGTTTGCATACGTATTAATTGTTAATATTATTAATATTAATAGGATAGACCTAAATCACCACTGGTGCAGCCAATTGGTTTTAGAAGTAATGTAATTAATTAAATGGAGATGGAGAGTGTGTAGGCAGAAACAAAGAAATGCAAACAGTATGACACAGCAGTAAAACTGAGTGAGAGTGCAAGAGGGATACCTGTGACAACTCTGAAGGAGTTACAAGCTTCAGAGGCTGAGATTGGTGACTTTGAATATAATAACATTTGGTCGGGTGCTTCGCCAGTCACAGCTTTGCCACCCAAGCATATAGCTAAACCTGCACACGAATGGTTTAAAAACAACAATGTTGATGTCCTGGAGTGGCCGAGTCAGAGTCCAGATCTCAGTTCAATTGAGAAACTGTGGCTGGAAATGAAAAAGGCTGTTCAAAGACATATAATTATCCCTTTCCTATATAGATCAATCTAATCTAATTAGTTTGTGTGTAGTTAATATTGGACCTTATAGAGTGTTCAATATTAGTTATAAATAAGACATTATGGAATAAATAATCCTATGAATAAGAGAGTAAAATATATAAATGAACCAATAAATTATTAAATAATTCCAAAATGTTTTTTCAGTGTGTTTATTTCAATATGACATTCTTCCCAGTGACACTTAGTATTTCATAATCCCACTTTTCATGACAGGGGGGCTGTCAATAGTAGTCAACGCCCCTTTTATTACAGAAATCAGGCCAAAATGTTCTATTTCAAATGGGTTATGACTCACTAGCCCTCACACTTGACCAGGTTTGCTGAAATGGGCGCTTTGACCCTCGGTGCTATCCGTAGTTTCTGACAACATAACGATGGCCGCTTCAACTGGTGGCAGCAAAGGACCGGAGCTGTCTAAGGCCGAGTACCTGAAACGTTATTTATCCGCCGATGAAGATGCCAAGACGTCAAAGAGGAAACTCAAAAAGAAACGGCGTAAGGTTCCTGAGAAAGGGTGAGTCGGCGGGAAGGTTTTAATCAAGATGTTTCCGGGCAGGTAGCGCGCGTGTGTTAGCCGTTAAGCTAGCTGTGGTCGCTATTGCTATTTAGCGCCGCTCGCTGCCTTAAACTCCTTGTTTTTGATTGAAAAGCGTGCGTACTAACTCACTTTACTTCTCTTATTCAAGACTGAAAATAGTAGACGACGACATAGACTGGAAACAGATGGTCGAGGAGGAGGAGGAGATTGAAGAGGACGAAGAGGAAGCTCCAGTGGTAAGAACTTGGCTAATGTTGCAGGTGTCTTTTTATTTACTTGAAGTGATCACAGCCCGCTGACTTCTTCATGTACGCCTTAAACACACGCCGTGTACTTTAAATGTATTTCTGTAATTTTCTTCAAGGATTCACGGGGTTAATATGTGGTTTGTAATTAAATAAATCCACAAAGCAGTGAGTTGGTTGGTTGATCTGGTTTCAGTGTAGGAAGGCTTCTTTTTTTTGCAAAACAATATCTTGAGACAGGAGTGGGCGATATGGATAAAAGCCTCTATCACAATATAAGTAGTTTTACATTGTGATATCAGTATATGTTGTGATTAGGGTTGCAAACAATAATTTTAGTCTATAAAATGCCAGAAAATTGTGAAAACTGATCATAATTTTCTCAAGCCCAAAGTGACGTCTTTTAAAACGCTCCTTTTGTCCTAACAGTCCAGAAATATTCAATTTAGGGTCACATAAGATAAAGAAAACAAGTAATTTCATCTCGAATTGTGATATTGTTAACTTTCTGGAAAATCAAGGTATGTTATCACACTGATGCAAAAATCATACCAGTATTGCCATAAGGCAGACCTTGATTTGCAACATTGACTATAATGATGAAATACAAGCAGAGAGATTAAAGAGATGGCTACCATGGTATAGATGGCATGGCAAAATCTATGATGGTTGTCTTGAAACTTCACCTCTTGTGTTTGTCTAATAAGATTGCTGAGGTGATTGACGAGAGACCAGAGGAAGTGAAACAGCTCGAAGCCTTCAGAACCAGCAATAGGTGGAAAGTGATTGGAGGTAATTGGTATTTGTGAACGAAGTAAAGATGATCTTTGTGAATCTCTGTGCAGTGAACACGTTTATTTACTTTGAGTCTCCTCTCCCAATAGCTGACGAAAATGAAGACACAGAAGAGGGGAAAGGAGGAAATCAACATCCAGAGCCTGGGACATCAAGCGGGAGCCGTCACGATTCGCCAGAGCTGTCATCAAAGAGAAGGAGACATGATTCTCCGGTCAGAAAGACCCGACATGACTCACCAGACACATCCCCTCCCGATAGAGGTCGCCATGACTCCCCAGACATATCCCCCCCAAGAAGAGGTTGCCATGACTCCCCAGACTTGTCACCTCCTAGGCAACAGTCAGGGAGATCAGGGAAGGCGCAAAGTAAAGGTGAGTCCTGAGAGGTCCTTTTTGAGGCTGAACCTGGTCTCTTTCTGCATGGGGCAGGACGATATTAACAAAAATAAAACCATTACAACAACCAGAAGACCGTCCAACATCGTCATACAGTATATCACCATATTTGTTTATGGAAATGTATTAGAAAAATGCCTGGCAAGTTGTCACATTGATGATCACATTTGATTGATGGTTAATCAAATGGATTTTGGATGATTGCTTGAAAAATAATGGAAATTTTTATTTTGCTGGAACTCCTTAAAATATTTCAGAAGTCATTATGGGAATACTCTTAGTAAATTTCTTTAAAGTCTTAATTTGGATAATAATGTGTATCATGATTCATATTTAAAAAAATCCAATAATAGTACAGTGAAATGTGATAAATGATGAATCAATGTGTATCCATATATGGGCCAGCCTTAACCCCTCCTAGGTTTTTTTACTGTTATCCCCTCTCAGTCCAACAACTTCTTGCGCATGAGAAAAGTATTTTTGGTTCAAGTATTTAGTTACATGAACACTTCACTAAAATAACTTTTTTTTTCTTTGTCAGATTCATCCCCCACCAGAAGAAAGCCCAGCTCATCATTATCAAGTAAAAAACGTTCGCCTGGTCCTCACAGGTCACCACAGGCAAAGAGGGCTCAGAACAGGCACGATTCAGACTCTGACCAGTCGCATCCACGTAAAAAGCCACTAAAGGGAGAAGCATCAGACTCCGACCAATCTCCTCCGCGGAAGCACTCAAAAACAAGACGAGGCTCAGATTCTGACCAGTCGCCACCCAGGAGGCGGCCGCAGAATGGAAAGGACTCGGATGAAGATCTGTCACCACCTCGTAGGCCTGGTCAGTCACAGGTGAGCAAAAGTTGTTAAAGAGTGATATAAAATCTGATTTACCTCAAATTGCTGTGTGTATGCATCGTCCAATCAATCAGGCCCGTGCCTGATTTTACCGTTTTCTTTTCAGGGTCCGAGGATGCTTTCTGGTGGGAAGGCAGGTCTGGTCTCTGTAGATGTTTTAAGGAAAGAGCAGGAGGAGAACCGACGCAAAGAAAGACACAACCAGCCACTAGAAGGTTGGCTTAGCTTTTCTCTTTTAAGATACTTTTCCTTCACAGGCAGAGTTCACAGGACTTTCCATCTCATGTAATCTACATAACCCATGCATACTCCAAACGCTTACAGATGTCTTTAGTCATAGTTGTGATTAGTTCTTGTAAAGTTGAAAGATGTAGTCCTCATTCAGATGACATTTTATATCCATTTTCCTGGTGTGACTAGATGAATCCCGCAATGCCCAGACGGTGTTCCGAGACAAGAGCGGTAAAAGGAGGGATTTGGATTCAGAGAGAGAAGAACAGAAGAAGAAAGCTGGGGAAAAGGAAGCAAAGGATGAGAAGTATGCGCAGTGGGGGAAAGGGTAAGTCTGAATACAATTTTCACACATTAGAGAAGAGAAAGCTGCAGAATGTGATTGTGACCACATAAAGAGTTATGTGCCGACTAAAGTCAGCTTGTGTTTATAGGTTGGCCCAGAGCCAGATGCATCAGCAGAAACTTGAGGATGCACTGCATGAAGCCCAGAAGCCGCTGGCACGTCACTGCGATGACGAGGATCTTGACCGCATGTTGAGAGAGCAGGAAAGGGAGGGAGATCCGATGGCTGCAATGCTCAGACGAAAAAAGGACCGCAATAGGAAGACACAAGGTTTTATGGGTTATATATGTGGACCTTGTTCCCTGAGCTGACTGCTGCAAAATGTTTTTTTATTACTTCTAGACACTTGCTAACACTTATTGTAAACCATCTTATTTTTGTTTTGCAGAGAAACCTCAATATAAAGGCCCACCACCACCTCCAAACCGCTTCAATATGCTACCAGGCTATCGCTGGGATGGAGTTGACAGGTACTCTGTGTGAGTGTGAGAGAGAGAGAGAGAGAGTGAGAGTGACTAAATGGGGTGCATTTATAATGCGATGAATGTGACCATATGTGCTTCTTTTTAATATGTGTAGCTCATCCGTAGTTCATACTATTACACCTCATACAGTTGCATAAGTATGTGTACAATAATTTTGGCTTCTACATTGAATTGAACCTGATAAGGAGCTTTATTCTTATCAAAGATGGAGTTGAGGGTGTGACTGCAGAATTAACAGTGGAATTTGATTTGTGCGTGTCTCGCAGGTCAAATGGTTTTGAACAGAAACGCTACATGCGGATGGCAGATAAAAAAGCCGGCCAGGAGGCAGCCTATAAATGGAGCGTGGAGGACATGTA